>CM053026.1:315488236-316088236 GCA_028564925.1 Lithobates sylvaticus
GCTATAGTAAATTAGAACACTTGCAGAATTGAGCGATAATGATTCGTGGGGAAATTCATATTATTATTATTATTATTATTATTATTATTATAATAATAATATTATTATTTTTTTTATAATTTATGATTTTGTGTTTCAAACTTTATCATACCCGGCATATCTACTAGACTCTTGTTTGGACAGATTTAAGTGTGTTATTGCACATTGTACCGCTTTGAGCATCAAAAATCTGACATCATACCGCCAGGGAGACTACGGCTGCATTCACACCTGAGCATATAGGTTTCAGGAGGAAAGTTGTGCGTGTTTGCCACAATTTTTTTCCATGCCTTTTTGCAGCGTTTTTGTACAGGTCAAAAGGTCATCAATGTAAAAATCAGAAAACCGCCTGTAATCTGCCCAAAAAGGAGGACTATTTTGAGCTTCAGGCGACAGAACGCTCAGATGTGAACAGGGGCCATTTAAATTTTGCTTGTTGACCGTTTTGGAACTTTTGAGATGAGCGTTTTACGAGCTGAAAACTCTCAGGTGTGAATGGGCCCTTAAGGTTCTGTCATGCTTTTTTTTTCTATTACAACGGATGTTTACATTCCTTGTAATAGGAATAAAGGTGACCCCAATTTTTTTTTTTTTAAAAGGACAGTGTAAAAAAAAAAAATATAAATAAAAACAGATATCCTGGGACTGTAAATTATATAGCATAAACCTTCTCATTGGCCTGCCTCTTTATAGGCTATCCCCCTCTTCATTCTATCATGAATTATGCTGCCAGACATATCCACCTTACCAACTGCTCATCGTCTGCCACCCTTCTCTGCAAATTCCACCGCTCCCGATCACCCAACGAATTACATTTAAAATACAAACCACAACATACCAAGCTATTCACAACTCTGCCCGAGCTACATCAGCAATCTTGTCTCCAAATATCCCCCAAACCATCCTCTCCGCTCCTCTCAAGGCCACCTACTCTCAAGCTCCCTCGTCTCCTCCTCCCATGCTCATCTCCAGGATTTCTCCAGAGCTTCTCCCTTCCTCAGGAACTCTCTACCTCATCCTGTCCGGCTATCTCCTACTCTAGCTGTCTTCAGGCAATGCCAGAAAACTCCTGTCGTCAATGCAGCCTATCACGTCTCCAACTAATCTTTTACCACTTCCATCAGCTTGTTCACCACATTTACAACCTTTTGTATCACCTGCCCAAGCCTATTAGATTGTAAGCTCTTCTGAGCAGGGCCCTCTTATATTTTATTGTATTTTAACTGTATTGTCTCCCTTTTTATTGTACAGCACTGCGTAAACAGTTGGCGCTATATAAATCCTGTATAATAATAAACCTAGATGGGGGAACTAAGTAATGTTTGTTGGCCTATACAAGCCCCCACAGGTGGCTCGAATTTTGGCCAAGTTCTGCTAAATTGGCTGAAATGTGAGCTGTGAGCAATTCTGCAAACCCCCCTCGGCTCAACTAAACATGATTTAAAAATGGACTGAGCCGGGTGGAAAACAGATCAACTGAGCAGCAATTACATCTTACTAGGTGCTGTTCATTTTCGGCAGCACCCTTGTGTTTAGGCAACTGCATTTTCTGCTGCTATCCGAAATCTGTTTTAATTTCATCGCCGAAAATATTTTCTCCATGGATTTTGTCAGCTGCATGTTTTCAGTGCCAAAACCAAACAAAAATAAAACTGTTTCAATTCAAATAACAAAAATACGACTGAAATTAAAATGTAATTTAATTAATTATTTTTTTTTTTTTTTACTAAAACTGAATAAAAATTTGATGTCAAAATTAAAAGTGATCAAAAAGCAATATTCTTGTTTGTTTACGAAACTTTGTTTTATTTAACCATTTGCCAACCACACACTGTAACTTTACTGCTAAAGTGCAGACCGGCTGTGCAGAATCACGTGTGTGTGTATATATACATGATTCTGCTCTTCTGTCTTTCTCCTGCTGGTCGGCAAGGAGAAAGACAGACAGGACAGAGCTTTGTCTATGTAAACCATACAGAGCTTAGTAAAGGCACTGGTTAGGTATAGAGATGTAAAATTTCAGGCATATACTGAATATCTCCTAAACTGTGCAAGCTTAGGAGATATTCAAGGTACCTACAGGTGTAAGCCTTGTTATAGGCTTACCTGTAGGTAAAAGTGATGTTAACATGGTTTACAACCACTTTAAGCACTACTCAATAATACCTGTTGCCCCTGAACCCTCCTGGTGGGTCCTGGCTCCATGTTTCCAAATGAGAGATTATTATTATTCACTGCAAAAGTAGTGTTCCCTCCATAGACTCTGCACAGCTTTTGAACTACTGTGTCTGCACACCTCGGGGCCCTACCATTTAATCTCCTTGCTCTACATTCTTTTAACCATCTCCCGCCCTCCGTAAAGACAAATGAAGGCGGGCGGGGTGCTCTCTTGTTCTGGGACGACATCCTGTGATGTCGCCCCAGTCTTGCCTGCCCGCGGGGGCACGCAACACGGCAAATGCTGGCACACTGTGTCCCTGGGACCCGGCGCGACCCCTGATGTGTACAATCACAACTGATCACATGTAAACAAGGAAGTGCTGGTTATCGGCTCTCCTCGCCTCTGACTGTGTGTGAGCAGAGGAGAGCCGATCAGAGGCATTTCCTCACAGGGGAGACCTGTACAGATAATCAGGGCAATGATTATCAGTGCAGCCCCAACGGAGCCCATCAGTAATGCCAATTTGTACCTATCAGTGCTACATATAGTGCCTCCTCATCAGTGCCCTTCAAGGCAGTCTCATCCGTGAAGGGGAAAAATTACTTATTTACAAACTTTTCTGACAGCAGCTAAGACTTTTTTTTTTTTTTCAAACATTTTTGTAAAAAAATAAATCCCAGCGGTGATTAAATACCGCCAAAAGAAAGCTTTATTTGTGTGAAAAAAAAAAATAATAATTTGGGTACAGTGTTGCATGTGCTTCGTACAATTGTCATTTAAAGTGTGGCAGCGCTGAAAGCTGAAAATTGGCCTGGACACGAGGGGGGTAAAAGTGCCCAGTATTTAAGTGGTTAATGTGCAGATACACTTCTCGACCATGTTGTATTGTGGCCTGGAAAACGGCACTCCAATCAGAACTTTCAGAATGAAGTCAATAAGGTTCTTAAGATCACCCATAAACTTACTAGGGCAACCTCCGATCGGGAGAAGGGCTATCAAATATTGACCCAGTGGTATAAATGTCACTATGCCTCGCACAAGACCTTTCTTACAATTACAACTGTTTGCACTGTGGTACAACATGTACACTTGTGGCAGCCCACAGATCGAGTAAATCTCTCTCTAGGATGCTTCTTAATTTTCTTCTTTTTTTTTTTTAACGATTTTATTTTTGAAATTTTTACAACAAATAAACACTAACAACAAAAAAATCATTTATTTTTTGTTTTTTTTGTTTAGCATGCTAGTCTCCTATAGAAAATGAAGAGGTTAAAAAATATTTTGGAAGCGATAATGTATTCTGTTGTTTCTGAGCATGAGTGGTCTTTGGTCTTCTGATTTATTTATTTTTTTCCGGAAGAATACTGTACTGATTAAACAAAAATCCTTAGTTCTGGTATCATATGAGAAAAATGTTCCAGTTTGTTCCTTCGGATAATTCTGCATGAAATGTCGTGATTGGCTCCCGAAAGCTGTGTGCTAACGATTACATTATTGTACGATCACTTCGAAGGCGGTATTTTTTTTTTTTTTCTCCGATTTTCTGATTGTGTGTACTGGACTTTAGAATCGGAGGATTACGATCACATGACAGGCAGTGAACTGCACAAATAAGTTAGGACGGTGATTTTTACATTTTGGAGATTATGGTTGACTTGGTATATTAATGATTGTGGAGGGGATTATTTATGCTATACGGTTAGTCTGGCTATGGGTAGGAAAACATGTCTGACAGACTTCTTGAAAATGTATTTAAACCTATGTTTATATATCGCATTTGTTTTTATTTATTAGGCGACCTCTTGCGCGCCTTTCATATTATACTAAGGAAAGCTTTTATAGAGCAGCCTAACACAATGTGCTGCTTCAATTCATTGTGGAGTTAACATTAGCAGGTTGACGTAAGTGAGAAGGACCTCTGTGCTTACATTGGGATTCGTTCCAAGAGTTCTTCCAGCCCGTGTCTGAGTTTTCACGTCAATTGCAGTAGCAGTCTTATTCGCAATATGTTTACGGCTTCTGTATTTTGTTGTAGATGCTGAAAAAACAATACAAACCACATACATGTGTTTTTATATATGCCTTATGACTTATTAGTGTCTATAAAGCATGTATTGCATAGATTACTGCATGAATGGCTTCTAAAATGTCAAAGGCCCCTTTCACATGACTAATCCGAATTTAGGTCAATTTTTTTTTTGGGCGGACCTGATTGGACGGTCTGTTCACCCACAAACAAATGTTATGTTAAATGGGTTACCAACAAATGACTCCTACTTACAAAAGGAGGGAGACAACAGGAAGTGAGAGGAAATCTACCCCTGTAAGGCCCCTTTCACACTTATACGACTTGTCCCACGATTTGGGACTGCAAAGTAGCATGACAAGTCGTTCCCCATGATTTCCAATGACAGCCATTCATATTAGTACGACTTCAAGTCCTTCCGACTTCAAAGTAGTCCCTGCACTACTTTGGTCCGATTTTGATGCCACTTACACAGGCATTCCTTGAAATCGCAAATCGTGGTAAAATCGTGTGACTTTGAAGTTGCACAAGTGTGAAAGGGGCCTAAGAGTTATTATGGGAAAATGGTGTCTCCACCGAAGCTTTATCACTAATCCTTGTTTTCACGACAACGCAAAATCTTCAAAATCCAATTGTCACAGGGACACAAAGTGAGGTGATATCTTGTAACCAGGGGCATAGACAGCAAAACAAATGTTACAGGGGTGAAAACCCTTCCCTATGCTATACAAAAAGCGTAAAAATGATTTCTTTGGCTGGAGCTACACTTAAAAAATTGACCTGTTCCGACTTGCATACAAATTCAACTTAAAGAAGAACTGCAGTCTGCTCACATAATTTTGTAATAAAAACTTCTTTGCCATGCTGAAGCTTCCCTCCAACCACTTTGCATATTATTTTATATATACTGTGATTCTGTACTTGCCAAATATGCTGCAGAAATCTCCCTACACTAAGTCTGGCTACAGCCATTTCAACTGTGGGCAGCTGAAGCTGCTGCCTGTTTTACTTCCTGGATTTACACAGAAACACGCCTCACAGCTCTGCAGCTTTCATTGGCCCTCTTATGACTCACCCCCCTCCCTTCCTGGCAAACTCACGAGAGTGAGAGCTGTGCATGATGTCCTAAGCCTAGGCTTTTTACCAGACAAGAAACAGGAAGTTGGATGGCAGAAAATAATTTTTTTTACTATCCAAAGTTAGAACAAGGGCAGAAGATTTAATAGATGAAAAAATTACTTTAGTTCCACTTTAAACACAAACCTACAGACCCTATCTTAACCCTGGGACCGCCTGTAGCTGTATTATATTATACTTTTTAAATTAATATCATGAATTTAAATGAATATGCATTTATTGTCCTCCATTTTTGGCACCTTTAGCGCAAGAAAAGTTCAAGAAAAATGCATCCCTTTAAGTTCTATGTAAGGCTGCACACTGGACTGTTGCGCTTCCATTGTGTTAAAAATCCTGCTTGCTGCATTTTTGGTCAGTTAAAATAAACAGACCTCCCCTTTTTTGAAATACATTGATAACGCACCCGTGTTAAGTTTTTGATGCAGTTTTTGAGTCACATGACCTATGAAAAACACACCATAAGCACAGTAAAATCGCGGCAAAATCGCACGCGGTTTCAGTGCCATTATCTGCAAAAGACAGAACACCATTGCCGAAATTCTGGTGCATCTCTAATTTTTACTATATGGTGGTCGGCAAGTGCTAAAGACTTGTCAAGTACAAGATTTTTTTTTTTATGGGCATGCAAGTGTTGGGTCAAAAACAGCAGCGGAACATCTTTATTCCCTGAAATAATCTGACTTTTTTTTGTTGCATGTGACAAAATTCATTCATAGACTGTTCTTTAGTAAAATACTTTTAATAGTTATTTCTGCTTCAGTAGTATTCAATTAAATCGACCATACAGTAAATGTATTTAGAAGTATCTAGGGCATAGTATTGCTACTTTTTGATATTTGTAATGTGGAGAGCTTGGGACTGGTTGTGGGTATACTTGGGTTTAATTTGGTGTGTGTGTGTGTGTGTTTGTTTGTTGAACTTTTGAGTCATGGTGCGCTTTATTTTACAGTGGCCAGTTTCAGAGGGAGACTGGTATTGGGGTAGTGATGTCACTGTCCGTTGTTTTGGATCCTATCCTTGGACAGAAACAGGAAGAGACTTCAGAATGCATCCTGCATTTATAGAGCACTAGGTGTTGTGTTTGCCAGAGCTTAATTTTAGTGACATGTTCTTTCAAAATCAGTGTACAGTAATACCTCAGATTGCAAGTAACACAATTAACGAGCGTTTCGCAATACAAGCTTTTATTTAAAAAAAATTCTGATGCGATTTGCAAGCGTTGTCTCGCAAAATGAGCAGGATTCAAGCCTCCACGGTGTGCAGTATCGCATTTTGGCCAGAGGTGCGGGGGCGCCGGTAACGCTCGGAGTCGCTCGGAAACACTCAAACGCTCCATTGCAGAGTGTTTCCGAGCCTCTCCAAGTTTATCCGAGCACCACATACAATAGAAGTCACTGTGGAACGAATTATCTGAGTTTCCATTGACTTCTATGGGGAACTCTCTTTTGATATATGAGTGCTTTGGATTACAAGCATTCTTCTGGAACGAATTTATGCTCGTAATCCAAGGTATCACTTTATTTATTTTATGAATGTGTACATTTAAAGATGTGCCCCTCATTTCTTAATTATCCTTTTTCTCAGGCACATAACATCCAATGTCTACACCAACAGACCCGGGTGCCATGCCTCACCCGGGGCCTTCTCCTGGGCCTGGACCTTCACCGGGCCCCATCCTAGGACCTAGTCCAGGACCAGGGCCTTCTCCAGGATCTGTACACAGTATGATGGGTCCTAGTCCCGGACCTCCTAGTGTCTCGTCTCACCCACTCTCAAGCATGGGCACAGATTATCCACCAGAGGGCATGCATCAAATGCACAAGGTAAGATGAATTGGTACCAAAGGTAATAATATTGAAATCAGAGTATATATACTGTGTAGTTGTAAGTGTACAGTGAAATTACTTTATCGGCAGAAATTTTGTTTTTAGCAATCGTAAAATTTTTGTATTGCAACATCTTTCTTCTAATATGGTGGTTAGATTCTTTCAGAAATATTTTTTTACAGATTTTATACCTTGTGTGTGTGTGTATATGTATATGTGTGTGTGTGTGTGTGTGTGTGTGTGTGTGTGTATATATATATATATATATATATATATATATATATATATATATATATATATATATATGGCTCAAATTTTCAACTCGCATTTTGCGAGTGGAAAATTGTTTCTGGCGAGGAGCTGGGCTGCAAGGGAGTGGGGGGCGAGTACCGCCGGCATGCAGGGTTAAACAGGAGCCGTTCTACCATCAATCGGTCCGGGAGAAGAGAGCACGGATCACAGAGCGATAGTTTTCTGTTAGTTTACATTTGAATTGCCTCCGCTCATGATTACTCACAACCCCGCCCCCTCCTGACCCCGCGCCTGTGATAGAACGCCAGTACAATTCTGGGACGCGCTCTGTCTATCACAGTGTCTAACAGGCGCAGGGTCAGCAGGGGGCGGGGATGTGTGTAATCATGAGCAGAGGCAATTCCAATGCAAACAGAAGGCCATTGCTCTGTGATCTGTGCTCTCTCCCCCGGACCGATCGATGGTAGAACGGCTCCCGTTTAACCCCGCATGCCGGTGGTACTCGCCCCCTACTCCCTGGCAGCCTAGCTGTGGAGGCAATTACAATGTAACAGCAGGCTATCGTGATCCGGCGGCTTTCCTCTTCCCCATGATGATCCTCTGCACAGATGAGGTGAGGTGAGACTGCAGTGGTGGGCACAGGTGAGGTGAAGGGAGGCTGCAATGGTGGGCACAGGTGAGGTGGGACTGCAATGGTGGGCACAGGTGAGGTGAGGGGAGGCTGCAATGGTGGGCACAGGTGAGGGGAGGCTGCAATGGTGGGCACAGGTGAGCTGAGGTTGCAATGGTGGGCACAGGTGAGCTGAGGCTGCAATGGTGGGCACAGGTGAGCTGAGGCTGCAATGGTGGGCTCAGGTGAGCTGAGGCTGCAATGGTGGGCACAGGTGAGCTGAGGCTGCAATGGTGGGCACAGGTGAGCTGAGGCTGCAATGGTGGGCACAGGTGAGCTGAGGCTGCAATGGTGGGCACAGGTGAGCTGAGGCTGCCATGGTGGGCACAGGTGAGCTGAGGCTGCCATGGTGGGCACAGGTGAGCTGAGGCTGCCATGGTGGGCACAGGTGAGCTGAGGCTGCCATGGTGGGCACAGGTGAGCTGAGGCTGCCATGGTGGGCACAGGTGAGCTGAGGCTGCCATGGTGGGCACAGTGAGATGAGGCTGCCATGGTGGGCACAGGCGAGGCTGCAATGGTGGGCACAGGCGAGGCTGCAATGGTGGGCACTGATAAAGTTGTAATATTTATTTTTGCAACTTAATTCTGCATGGAACATTTAAGTGTAATTTCATGAGATCATTTATGAGGGCGTGTATAGGGACGGAATTAGGGGCGGTGCATGGTAGGGATTGGGTTGGGCAAATGGTGGCGAGTAACACTTAAGGCCTGGCTAGTAAATTAAGGCCTGGCTAGTGACGGATTTGTATACTGACCATTAGAAAATCTGATGTCAAACCGCTGTCCGCTGAAAATTTACTAGCCTGCCATCCAACATTTGTTGGCCGAAAGTTGGACAATTGTCAAAAGGAGCGTCCTAATGGTAAGATTTTAGGACGACAGTCTGTGAACAGACAATCCCCTGCCAACAATCGCACCATGTGTACGAGGCTTTAGACTCTGTGCTCACCAGCATTAGTAAATATATGGGAAAGTATATTATGTTTGAGTTTTAATCTTTTTTTTTTTTTTTTGTATCTTTCTTCAGTTACTTCTTGGTTTCCAGGCCTACGCAAATAATGGCAAATATCTCAGGAGGGGTTTTCTTGGCTAATCACACCCTCCTGCCTGCATGCCTGAGCTAAGGGCAGATGAATTCCAAGGAAAAAATGCTACATGAATCATCTGCCCTTACTCAAGATGGTCACTGAAAAACAACCCCCTAGCGTTTTTGTCTAAGTAATTCATAAAGCATGGATGGGGGAGTTTGCTTTGAATATTAAAATCAATTAAATGGCGTTTGTGTTGCTTAGATGCAGTGTAGCTCCACTTTCAAGTGTGGAAATCAGTGTTAGATGGGGCTTTGTTCTTCCCTGCTCTACATTTGAACAATGCAGGTTAATGTAAAAAGGGAAAAAAGGGTTTAAGGGTCTTTTGAGAAAAGGCAGTTACTTGTACTGATGCTTTACAGATGGCTTTATGACATAACTTTTTTTTTTTTTTCAGCCCCCCATGGAGAGCATACATGACAAAGGAATGTCTGATGAAATTCACTGTGCTACTATGAAAAGCTCAAACATGAGGCCTCCACATGCTGGTATGGGTCCTCCCCAGAGCCCAATGGATCAGCACAGTCAAGGTACTGGTAACATACTTTCTATCTCACTTGTGGCATTCATGCAATCGCTCTCACCTCAAGGAGAATAAGGTCATGCACACCTAATATTTGTATGCTGAATATGGGACTGTAAATCTCATGTTTTGCAATGGAACAAAATAAAAAATATGTATGTTCACAGCAAGCTTGATTCTCAATCCCCCCCTTCCCACCCTCTGGCAAACATTACAATGAAGGATGATCTGCTTAATTTCTGTTTTGCTGATGTTTGTCATATAGTCTGCAAGTACTATTCTACACCCAGGCTGTATAGTAAACTATAAAAATAGTTTTTTTTATCCAGTTTGGGCATAACTAAGAGAAGAAATGCCCAAATAGGATGAAGATGGCTACAGTGGCAATAGTGGACAAATAAGAGAAAAAACGTTTTATTTAATATCCAAAATATATTTATTATTTTACAAAAAGTGGATGTAAAATCAATTAGACCAAGAAAAATTTGCATCACTAACATTCGACCCAATGTGTCCCACATATATATCCAGATGATATCCAATAGAAGGATATCTTCATGTTATCACCTACAACCCAATAAAAAAAGACATGCGTACATATAACAAATTTGTTATATGTACGTATGTCTTTTTTTTTTTATTGGGCTGTAGGTGATAACATGAAGATATCCTTCTATTGGATATCATTTCAGGTCTAATTGATTTTACATCCACTTTTTGTAAAATAATAAATATATTTTGGATATTAAATAAAACGCTTTTTCTCTTATTTGTGCACTATTGCCATCTTCATCCTATTTGGGCATTTCTTCTCTTAGTTATGCCCAAACTGGATAAAAAAAATATTTTTATGCTCTTTATCGGCTACGGCATTAGCCTTATATAATTTGACTTGAGGAGTGACATAAAGAGAATTATCCAATCTATTTTCTTCTTATCTCCCTGTGTTTAAATACATTAAAGCAGTGTTTCACTGCCTCTGAGTTTTTTTTTTTTTTTTGGCACATTTCTAATCTCAAACTTTTTTAAAATTGTTACTCACCTCTCCCGTTTTTGCCGATGTGATCTTTATTTGTCTCCTCCAAATGTATAGTTATAAAATCTCAGTCCAGGGGTTTCATCTTGCCTGTGGGCATGTGAAACCCACAGGCATTCTCTTCCGGGAATCGATGACGTTGATTTCCCATCATTCAACGTCCGTTGTCTCGCAGATCTCGCACATGCGCAGTAGACCCATATCGGAGCGCTGTTCACAGCTTCGGTTGCCACCACAATGGGCGTCGTCGTCTGACGCCCTCCAAGCGTGGCCGGCGTAATGACGTCACGCAAATCACGCGAGATTTCGCGTCGAAACCCCAGCAAAGTCTCCTGGGATTGATCCCAGGAGACACAGCGCGAGATCCCAGGAGACACAGCGAACTGGACGGAAGTGACGACGATCACCGCTGAGAGCCCGCGTGTAAAAGATGCAGAATTGAACCATCAATTCTGTCATCTTGAATGCTAGGGAAGCCATAGAGACATAGTCCTATGGTTGTGTGCAGAACCACTTTAAGAGGCACGGGAAGAGAGGAAGGATATGGTCAATTTCTGTTTGTTTTTTGCTGTATAGTAAACTATACCTATAGTCCCTTGAAAAAGTATTCACACCCCTTGAAATTTTCAAAGTGACACATAATTGTGAAGTGGAAGTAAAATGATAAATGGTTTTAATTTATTTTTTTATTTTTATTTTTTTAAGTGTGACATGCATTTTGTATTCGGCCCCCCTGAGTCAATACTTTGTAGAACCATCTTTTGCTGCAATTACAGCTGCAAGTCTTTTTGGGGTATGTGTCTACCAGCTTTTTACATCTAGAGTGACATTTTTGAGCATTCTTCTTTGCAAAATAACTCAAGCTCTGTCAGATTGGATGGAGAGTGTCTGTGAACAGCAATTTTCAAGTCCTCCCACAGATTTTCAATTGGATTTAGGTCTGGACTTTGACTGGGCCATTCTAACACATGAATATGCTTTCTCGATTGAATAAAGCCACCATGATTCCGGTTGAAGACTCTCCAGCTTTTAAAAATTCGGCTGACAGGAAGGCGAAGTCTCTGTGCCGTACTATGTTTGATATTGTTCCGTTCTTCGGCCGATCTTAGCCATTGCCCTGGTGTCTCAAACGCTGACGGAGTGGGTGAAGCTGTTGCACCGCGATCTGGAGGGTGATCAGTTTGCTCCCGCTTTTACTGAATTGACGGACCAGTTGGTCCAGGGGCTGCAGTTTGTCTGCCTCCTTGGACGCAACTCCCTTGCTTTCTAAGATGTCTGTTTCAGTGGTGGTGCTTCGGCGTGTATTGTGGCTGACGTGTTGGGCTGCGGACCAGGCCTCTAACTTTTTAAGGCGATCCTTTTGTTTGGGGCCACTCTGGATGATATTAAGAGTGTCACAGGGGGAAGAGTACCTTTCTTCCACAGTCAAATGAGAAGGAGCCACGTCACAAGCGTGGTACTTCCTTCTCTGTGCACAGGACGTTTTTTTCGTCCCCCAGGGTCCACTGACAAGGGCTCAAAGTCTTTCAAACCCCCCTTGGGAGATTCCAAGTGACCCTGGTCGGGCAAACCGAGAGCGGGTTTCTCCAGACCCCAGATAAGGCCCCTTCAGCATTAAGGGGCGCCCTCACCCACTTCCCAGGTGGGGGGACGTCTTCGCTGGTTTTCGGGCTGTGGACCTCTCAGATAAACGGCATGTGGGTCCACATGTCTGGTTTACCAGACTTGCCCCCCAAGCAGATTTTTTTTCCTTCCAATCTGCATCTGTCTGCGGACTGCTAGTTAGCCCTCCGGGGCGCCTTACAAGACTTGTTGCTTCAGGGGGTGATTGTCCCGGTTTCCGGTGTCAGAATGTTTCCAGGGCTTTTATTCAAATCTGTTTACACTCCCGAAAAAAGAGTACGGTACGTCCAATTCTGAACCGCTTTGTGCGGGTTCGGAAGTTTAGAATGGAGTCCATTCGCTCGGTGTTGGCATCCCTCCATCAGTTGGACTTTCTTGCCTCCATCGACATCAAGGATGCCTATCTGCACATTCCGACTTGTGCACGACACCAGCGATTCCTCCACTTTGCTTTGAGAGAGCAGCATTATCAGTTTGTGGCGTTACCCTTTGGTCTCCCCTCTGCTCCTTGGGTCTTCACATAAGTGTTGGCCCAGATTTTGGCATTGCTGTTTTGGGCTACCTGGACGACCCTCTTGTGCGAGTGGAGTCTGCTGCTACCCTGAGGGGTGACGGGGAGATCGCTATTCAGGCTCTGGGAGATTTTGGGTGGCTGATAAACCACTCTGACTCTGGACTCCGCTCTGGCCAGAGTGTTTCTTCCGCTGGACAAACTCCAGATGTTACAGACAGCGACTGGCTTACTGCTGTCCAGCAGGTGGGTCTCCCTGCAGACTTGCATGCGGGTGCTGGGCCCCATGGTATCTACTTTCGAGGCGGTCCCATTTGCTCAGACCCCTGCAAAAAGAGATCCTGTTTTTAAAATGGGACAAATGTCCAGGATCTCTGGACAATCCGATTCGGCTGAGCCAAGAAACCAAGGTGTCCCTGATCTGGTGGCTTTGTTCCCCGGCTCTTCGGCAGGGAAAATCCTTTCTCCCTCTGTATTGGACGGTGGTCACCACTGATGCCAGTCTGTCCGGGTGGGGAGGAGTCCTGGGCCTGAGCTCTTCTCAGGGTCGCTGGAGGAAAACAGGATACCTATTAACATCTTGGAACTCCGTGCGATCACACTGTCTGGATCATTGGACGGATAGAATTCAGGGGCTCCTGGTACAGATTCAGTCAGACAATGCCACAGCGGTGGCCTATGTCAACTACCAGGGAGGAAAAAGGATTGTGTTAGCGGGCCTGGAAGTAGCTGGCATTCTGCGGTGGGCAGATCGCTCCGTCCTGTCCATTTCCGCCGTCCGCATTACGGGGATGGACAACTGGCAGGCAGATTTCCTCAGTCCACAGGTGTTGGACCAAGGGGAGTGGTCCCTTCATCAGGATGTGTTTCAACAGATATGCCTGCGCTGGGGCACTCCAGAGGTAGATCTGTTGGCATCCCGGATCAACAGAAAGGTGTAGCTGTTTGTGGCCAGGTCTCGGAAGCCTCTGGCAGATGCCACGGACGCGCTGGTGGGCCTGTGGGGCCTGTATCGTCTGATCTATGCCTTTCCTCCCCTCAAGCTTCTGTTGCGGCTGTTACGCAGGATAGAGGCCAAAGGAATTCTGGTCATTCTAGTGGCACCAGACTGGCCTCGTCAGTCCTGGTACGCTGACCTGGTGCGCCTGGTCGCAGACGCCCCCCTGTCGGCTGCCTCTCGGAGAGGATCTGCTATTTGAAGCCTCCTTTTGAGAATATTCCAAAAATTCCCCTGCTCACTCTGTCACAGAAGGTGTCCTTCTTGGTGGCTATCACTTCTGCTCGCAGGGTATCGGAACTGGCGTACACACTACCTGGTGTTTCACAAAGACAAGGTGGTTCTTCGTCCTTGTCCTTTGTTCCTTCCAAGGGTTGTTTCTGCCTTGCAGGATGGATGTGGTTCAGGCGATCCGGGTGTATTTGTCTGCCACTGAGTCCTTTTGGAAGGTCAGACTCCCTGTTCATGATCATGGACGGGGCAAAGGGGCTGTCTGCTTCCTCTGCGACCATTTCTAGATGGATCAGACAGACGGTCACGCAGGCTTATTCTATCGGGGTCAGGTTCCGCCCGGTGAAGGCGCACTCTACTTGGGCGCTGAGTGCCTCCTGGGCCTTCCGTCATCAGGCGTCAGTGACGCAAGTTTGCAAGGCGGCCACCTGGTCGTCGGTGCACACTTTCACAAAATTTTACAAAGTGGATGTGCTGGCATCTGCGGATGCCTCATTTGACCGCAAGGTTCTGCAGGCTGCAGTCTAGGGGGTCTTTTCCTCTTGAGGGGGTTTCTTGCTGTTTAGGTTGGGCTCCAGTTGTTCTCGTTGAGCTCCGGTTATCTGGTTAACTTGGTTTGTTGGCTGCCCCACCCCTCATGTTTGGCACTGCTTTGGGACGTCCCTATGGTTCTGAATAAGGAAGCGCTGTGTCTTTCATTGAACGAAAGAGAAATGGGATTTTTGACTTAAAATGTAAAATCAGTCTCTCCGAGTTTGACGGACACAGCACCCCCCTCTGCTTCCGACACGACTTGTTACAAAACTGAAGGCCTATAGCAAAGAGGGGGGGTATACCACCTAGGACTGCCCATAGGCATAGCCAAGTTTTTTTTTTTCTCCCTAGTGTCCTACTCCTGTAGGGAGCAGTATAACCCTATGGTTCGGAATAAGGCAGTGCTGTGTCTGTCAATGAACTGATTTTACGGTAAGTCAAAAATACAATTTTTGCAGCTACTTCTCAGTCCTAGTTGTTTTCATAGTGTGGAATATCCAAGAGGAGCTGCAGCAGGGGAAGAAGAATGGGGCGTATGGCATAACCTCCAAGGTACCTGGTTAAAACACACTTTGACAGGTTGACACAGGCTGACATGCATTCATAGGCACATGCTTTGTATCATTTAACAGTTAATAGTGTCTTGCATTTTTAATTTTTTATTTTTTTTCCTTTTTTAGGTTACATGTCTCCTCATCCATCCCCCCTGGGGGCTCCAGAACATGTGTCAAGTCCAATGTCGGGTGGAGGCCCAACACCCCCACAGATACCACCAGCTCAGCCGGGACTCATGATACAAGGGGAGCAGCAAGTGATAAGCCAGCCAAGTCGTGGTCCCTCAGCATTTAGCCAGGTGCAACTTCACCAGCTTCGTGCACAAATATTGGCTTATAAGATGTTAGCCAGAGGACAGCCATTGTCTGAAAATTTGCAACTAGCTGTACAGGGAAAGAGGACACTGCCCGGAATTCAGCAACAACCACCACCACAGCAACCGCCTCAAGCACAACAGCAGCCACCACCACAGCAACCCCTTGGTAATTACAAACCTCCAGGTAAGTGATTAGGCTTGCTTTAAGTTTACACTTTCCTTAAAACAAAGCATGAAGGCTATTTTATCCCATCTCTCCTTTTCTCTCATTGGGAAAAGGTCTTTTGGCTTAAATTGGAATTTCAGGCTCTAACTAAGCTTAACCACTTCAGCCCTGGAAGGTTTCATCCCCTTGACCAGGCCACTTTTTTTATTTTTTTGCGATACGGCACTGTGTTGCTTTAACTGACAATTGCGCGTTCATGCAATGCTGTACCAAAACAAAATTTATGTCCTCTTTTCCCCTCTAATAGCGCTTTCTTTTGGTGGTATTTGATCACCTCTGCGGTTTTTATTTTTTTGCGCTATAAACAAAAAGAAAACTGACCGTTTTGAAAAAATATATATATTTTTACTTTCTGCTATAAAATATACCCAATAAAAAAAAAATGTAAAACCTCAAATTTCTTCATCAATTTAGGCCAATATGTATTCTGCTACATGTTTTTGGTTAAAAAAGAAAATCCAAATAAGCGTATATTGATTGGTTTGCACAAAAGTTATCACGTCTACAAACTGGGATTTTTTTATGGCATTTTGTTTTTCTAGTAATAGTAAAATAGTGTGTATATGTACATGTGTGTGTGTGTGTGTGTGTGTGTGTGTGTGTGTATGTATGTATATATGTGTATATATATATATATATATATATATATATATCTATCGGAGTTCCACCAAAAAAAAAGAACTTCCGCTGTTCGTATTCCTCCCCCACCCCCGGTGTCACATTTGGCAACTTTCAGGGGGGAGTCGGAGCAGATACCTGTATAATCCAGGTATTTGCTCCCACTTTCGGGTATAGATTATCGCTGGCTCCATGGTGATCTACACCATGTCCGGCCCCTCCTCCACCCCCCCCCTCTTCTGGGAGACAGACACACGGGTCCCAAAAGACAGCAGGGACCAGTAAGAATGCGACTTGCGCATGCGCAGTAGGGTACCAGGCTGTGAAGCTGCAAGGCTTCATTTCCTGATTCCCTTACCAAAGATGGCGGCGCCTCCACCCGAGGACAGATCGGCTTCGGGTGAGGACATCGTGGGTGCCCTGGACAGGTAAGTGTCCATATTTTAAAAGTCGCAGCTGCAGTATTTGTAGCTGCTGACTTTTAAAAAATTTGGGCGGAACTCCGCTTTAACTTATTTTATAATAGGAAGCCCAAATCAGAATCGGCTTTATTGGCCAAGTATGTACAACATACAAGAAATTTACACACAAACGCCATAATTGAAACAGTAAATATACAAGTCTAGTCTTGTTTACAGTTACTAGATACACATTCTAATATACGAAAAAAAAAGTGTCTCACTACGAAACCTGTAAACATCTAAAAGCTGAAGTAATGGAGAGTGCAAATGGGAATTCAGATCTTCAATAGTTTAGTGCAGGGGTCTCCAAACTTTCTAAACAAAGGTCCAGTTTACTGTCCTCCAGACTTTACAGGGGCCAGACAGTAGCCATCGGGAGTAGAAATTATCCTGGCATCAGTGGGAGTAAACAATGCATCTTTGGTATTAGGGGAAGGAATAGGGCCATATCACTGGTGTCAGTGGGAGGAATAGTGCCCCATTGTTGTCAGTGGGAGGCATAGTGCCCCATTGTTGTCAGTGGGAGGAATAGTGCCCCATTGTTGTCAGTGGGAGGAATAGTGCCCCATTGTTGTCAGTGGGAGGAATAGTGCCCCATCATTGGTGTCAGTGGGAGGAATAGTGCCCCATCATTGGTGTCAGTGGGAGGAATAGTGCCCCATCATTGGTGTCAGTGGGAGGAATAGTGCCCCATCATTGGTGTCATTGAAAGGAATAGTGCCCCATTGGTGTCAGTGGGAGGAGTAGTGCCCCATTGGTGTCAGTGGGAGGAATAGTGCCCCATCATTGGTGTCAGTGGGAGGATTAGTGCCCCATCGTAGGTGTCAGTGGGAACAATAGTTCCCCATTGTCGATGTCAGCGGGAGGAATAATGCCCCATCATTGATGTCAGTGGGAGAATAAGTGCCCCATTGTTGGTGTCAGTTTGAGGAATAGTGCCCCATCGTTGGTGTTAATGGAAGAAATATCGCCCCATTGTCAGTAGCAGGAGTATTGGTGTCAGTGGGAGGAATAGTTTCTTATATCACTGGTTTAGTGGCTTGGGAGAAGAAACTGTCAAGTCAGATTGTGCGGGTGTACACTCTTAACAGAGGGGGGGGGAGGAGCAGTTAAGTCAGATGATGTCCTGGATGTGTAGGGTCTGCTTTGATCTTCTCTGTCCGTTTCCTGACTTGGGAATTTTAGAAGTCCTGGATTGTAGGCAGATCAGCACCAATTATTATTTTTTTTTTGCCAACCTGACTGCTGTAGTCTGTTCCTATCTTGTTTTGGAGGCTGAAGCAAACAGCGATGGACATGCATGGAACAGACTTGATTACTGCAGTATAGAATTCTATCAGCAGATCTTGAGGCAAGGTTGAACTTCTGAGCAGGCACAGGAAATGCATCTCTTGCTGGGGGATTTTGAGGATTGTGTTGATATTGGATGTCCACTTCAGGTCCTGGGAAATATATAGATCTATAAATCTGAAAGTCTCTGCAGTTGACACAGTACTGTTAAATATGGTGTGAGGGGGTCTTCTCCTGCAATCCACTATTAACTTCTTGAGTGTGTTAAAACTCCAGGTTGTTATGACTGCACCACAGGGACAGCAGTTATGTTTCATGCCTGTATGCTGACTTTTCGCCATCTCAGATTAGATGGATGACGGTTGTGCCTTCCACGTCACATCCTTGGGGAGCACCAGTACTGACTGTCCAGTGGTTGGATGTGATTTTTTTTTTTTCCCCTGGTCTTAACTGCTGTTTCCTGTCTGTCAAGAAGTTTGGTAATTCACTGGCAGGGTGAGGTGGGTGAGTTTGGAGTGGAGGATTTCTCAAGTAATATTGTGGAATGCCAAGCTCAAATCCACAAACCGGATTGGTGCGTACATTCATGGGGAGTCAAAATGTTGCAAGATGTAGTGCAGACCCATGTTGATGTCACCCTCCGCTGACCGGTTTGCTTTAAAGGCAAACTGCAGGGGGTTCAGCAAGAGGCACCTCTATGCACCTGCAGGGGGCAGGAAGAAGGTTTCCCCCCTAGGCGAGGATAGCAAAAGTGCATCTTTGCTGCACAAAGTATGTTGTAAAGGAGAACAAAATGCCCATTACTAAGAGAGGGATGGGGAAGGAGGCAGGGCAGCTGAATGTTAATGAGGATGAAGGTCCGCTTTAGAACAGGAATGATTGTGAAATGCTTGAACCTGGAGGGGACTTCACACTGCTCCAGTGATGGGTTTCTTTATTATGTGCTTGCTAAGTACATTGTTTAGCATGTGTTTAGTCTTACCTTTCTGCAGTTTTCATTAATTTTCCTTTTATAAAGGTATGGGAATGCATACAATGGGAGTTCCCCCTACCGGGACAGGACCAGCTCCAGGAATGGCTGGGCATGCAGCTAGCATGGCTCCTAAACCATGGGCAGAAGGTAAGTCCAAGATATGGTTCACACATTGTAGTGTTGTCACAAGAAAGACTAACATTGCTTTTTATGTGAAATTTTATATTTGTATCTAAAAGAATATCTCCTGTGTTCGTTGTCGTTATATCAAACATTGTTTTTTATATAATTTATTTAATTGGATCCTCTGTCTTTTTACATCCAACAGACTCAAACTGTACATATAAAATATTATATTATAATATTTTAATGTGATTGTTTAGTGCCTTTTGAGCTTTAATATTCATTGTGAATTTTTTTTTTCTCAGGGCAAACTACTGATCTTGGTGTAGCAAGCACTCCTCAGAAACTTGCCGTGCCACCCCCAAGTGGAAGGCCATCACCAGCACCACCTACAGCGGCTCCCACTGTTGCTCTGCCAGGTCCATCAGTCCCCCAGCCGACTCCTGGGCAGCCAGCTCCTATTGTACAGCTCCAGCAGAAACAGAACCGCATCAGCCCCATCCAGAAGCCCCAAGGACTGGATCCTGTTGAAATACTGCAAGAAAGGGAATACAGGTACTGTATCTCTGAATCTCGTGATTTACTTTCTCTGAAGCGAATCTTATTTGGCAAGGTTGTGTAGGTGGGAAGTGAATCAACAACTGCCGCTAAATGCACCCATGCGCCCTGTACTGGCCTAGATGATGTGCAAGATACGTTTTTACACAAGAATCCCCTTTAATTGATCTTTTTGCATCTCTAAACTTTTCAATGAATAGTGATTAAAAAAATCTGGATCAGATGAGGTGGAATAGGGTTTTCCTGTGCATAATGGTTGTGCTTACCCCTCGTGGTAGACTGAGGAGTATGGCAGTTCAGTGGCAGTGTCTTAGAGTATAGATGTTGCTCCATAATGTATAGAGTTGCCAGTTGCCTTGACATCCCTAAAGTGAGGGATCTGAAATAAATAAGAAAAAAAAAAAAAACAATTTCAAAGGTTTGCTTACTAAAGAGCAACTCCTGACAACATGTAAAATCTAAGCTATATGCTGTGTGTGTATGTGTAAAAAAAAAAAAAAAAAAAAATATATATATATATATATATATATATATATATATATATATATATATATATATATATATATATATATATATATAAATTTCCATTCTACATCTAAATGGCTATTTAGTGTTTGTAGATGTAATTTTAAAGCATATTTACACTTTTGCAATCAAATTTGAAAAAATCCGCACTACAGTGGAACATCGGATTGCAAGTAACGCGGTTAACGAGCGTTTCGCAATATAAGCACTGTATTTTTAAAAATCGTAACTCGGTTTGCGAGTGTTGTCTCGCAAAACGAGCACGATTCAGGCCAAAGCGGTGTGCAGTACCGCGTTTGGCCTGAGGTGGGGGGGGGGCGCCGGAGCCGAGCCGAACATCTCCGATCAGCGCCATTCGGAAATGCACAGAAAGGCCCGAGGACAGCTCTGTTGACCTCGGCAAATCTCGGGAACAAAGTCTTTCCGAGGTTTGCTGAGGTCAGCCGAGGTGTCCTCGGGCCTTTTCGGCCATTTCCGAGGCTCTCCGGCGCCCCCCCCCCGCTCTGGCCGCATGCGGTATTGCATGCCATTGAAGTCCATGCGGAACAAATTATTTTCATTTCCATTGACTTCAATGGGGAAACACGCTTTGATATGCGAGTAGTTTGGATTACGAGCATTCTCCTGGAACGGATTATGCTCGTAAACCGAGGTTCCACTGTATATGTTTGTGCCCCCATTCACACCCCATACTGCAGAAAAAAAACATACCCCCAAAAAAGTTATTTTTTTCCTTTTTTTTATTTTTTTGTTTGTTTAAATGTTTCTAAGGAGAAGGTGTCAAGGTTGATTCTGGGTATTTCTGGAGAGTCTCATGGTGGTTCTGTCCCCACAGACTAAGGCATACTATAGGTGGTGCCATTTTTTTTTTCTGCAAGCACAGGTTGCAGGAAGGAAAATTGCTTGATTTCCCCATCAACACACAGTATTGATGAGGGAATCCCTCCTGCCTAAGCTATTGCTGGCAATAATTGCTTGTAAAAATCTGACATGCTGGTTGTACCCAAGTCAGTCAGCCTGCTCATAGATGGTTTAAATCTCGGCTCCCTACTGAGTACTCCCTACTAATTTTTCACTCCTCACCATGCAGCACTAATGTGCATCCTTAAAATGAATTGGCAATTTATTTTTATTTTTTATTTTCACTAACCTGATTTAAGCCTAGAGCTAATTTCCCTTCCTCCTTTAGCGGCCACATAATTTCCGGTTTTGCATTGGCTCCTGTGAGATCTTGGTCAGCTTGCCATGACACTGCTCATGTAACATTTAACATTGGCATCTATGGAAAATCTTGGTCAGCTTGGCATGGCAAGTTGACCAAGATTACACATGCTCGAGATCAGCAGGTGCATGCTGGGTAGCCAGCATGCACGGACTCCAGGAAGGAGAACACTGTGGCTTCAGATGCCCACACTGGAGATGGCGACGCTGTGCAGGAACTTTACAAAGTAAGGAAACAATGCTGCACAAATAGAAAACTGGCATAGTTTGCAACATACCTTTGTTACATTGCACGTGGCATAAGTCCTCTAGAGGGGTATTTTTTATCTTAATGGATTTGAGCTATCTATGGCCAGCTTAAGCTATCCCTTCTTACTATACAATGCAGGAGGGTGGTTTCTAAATGTTTATCCTTTGTTAGGACAGACCGAAATCAAATCTAGTTTACAGCGAATAATGAAGAATTGCGAACACAGTACAGACCAGGTTAAATAATCTGTTAAATAATACGCCAGAGCCCCCTCCTAAACACCCCAAAGCAGGGACGGGATGTAAGGATTTTTAAGTAAGAAGCACTTGGAAGGTAACCAACATTATTTATTTACATTTTTTTTAAGTTATGCTATGTCAATGGGAACATGTAACAAATATAAAGTTGGTGTTATCTCAGTTTGACTACAAAAGTGGAAATATGCTTTAAGAGGCATATAATCATACAGCATACTTGGATAGACCTGTTCTTGGCATAGCAAGGTAATAACCTAAAGGCAAGGAATTGTTTTTGCAAGATCAGGCTAAATTTCTGATGGTAAGCTCTTGTCATGTCAAAGGTCAAGTCATATTTTTCTTCTTCGTAAGGCTGTTATTTAGATCTGTGTTCTTCTTTTTTTTTTCTATCAAAAAACATCATCCTAGCACACCAATTTTCAGTCCCATCTTGGGTTAATGGTTTGTTCACCAATAATGATTGCATGTTTTATGCTGTTCCCTCCATTGACATCAGTGAATGAACACATTTTTTTGTTGGGTCTTTTAAAGGTGTTTGGAAATAATGTCAGAAATGGTACCAGGCAGCCCATTGCTGTTAATAGTAACAGGGCAATTCCATCTGATATCTTGTTCTCAGTGAATACAGGAGAGTGCACAGGAGAGTGCAGGATTTGTCGGGTATGCTAGTCATACATACCGTATATACTCGAGTATAAGCCGAGTTTTTCAGCACATTTTTTTTGTGCTGAAAGTGCCCCCCTCGGCTTATACTCGAGTCAAGCACTTTTCTTCAGCAAAAAAAAAATTTCCGCCCCGACTTTGGGGCCCCGTATCTCGGGGCCACTTGGGTCTAGGAATCCCAAATTTGGTGTGCCAACCAAGTGGACCTAGCACTATGGGGCCCCAAAGTCGGTTCGGAAAATGTCATTCTCTGCTGCAGAAAAGTGCTTGAGATTTTCTGACCCGAATTTGGGGTCCCATATCTCGTGGGACACTTGGTGCTAGAAACTCCAAATGTTGTATTCCAACCCAGTGGAATTAGCACTACAACATATCCAAAGATGGGGTTCCTAGCACTAAGTGACCCCGAGATACAGGGCCCCAAATCGGTCAACTGTGTCCATCTGCATGGGCACAGTGAGGCTGCAAATGGGCATCGTTGACCCTCTTTTCCACTTACAGTAGCTGCGCATTTCTCACCCTAGGCTTATACTTGAGTCAATACGTTTTCCCAGTTTTTTTGTGGTAAAATTAGGTGCCTCGGCTTATATTCTGGTCGGCCTATACTCGAGTATATACGGTAGTTTGAATTTATTCCTGATGAATTGTGTGAAATTCAAGCCATAGTTGGCCCCACTCAGTTTGACACCCTTCGATATGAAAATTGAAGTGGCTAAGTGGAAAACTCTCTCGGCCTAACAGTGCGAACAGTGACTGCAATTAATTAGGGAGATTCTTCAATGCATGCTCTTTAGCGTGAATGGGGAAATCTGTTTGATTTATTTTGTTCAGCTTGCGAGGCTGTACAAGAAAATTATTAAGTTGCATGGTTAGCCTTACTTTTTACCTTGAATAAGGAACCCAAAAACATTGACTTAAAGAGGTGTGCCCCTTAAAATTTTTTTTTAAAAGTCAGCAGCTACAAATACTGCAGCTGCTGACTTTTAAGAATCGGACACTTACCTGTCCCAGGGTCCAGCGATGCGGGGGGAACGAAGCCCCCCCTCTTTCCCCGCTCCGCTCGCGGTGCCAGCCTCCTTACTGTGGACACACAGCTGCACATGCGTGAGCGGCGCTGCACGCCGTGATACGCCGCGCAGTCACCTGGGATGTGTCTCAGATGACTGACTGCGCCGAGGGGAAGTGACGTTTTTAGCCAGGGCTATGGAAGAGGCAGATTTCGTGGGACCACCTAGCAACAGGGAGAAATAGGTAAGTGAATTTTTTTTTTTTTTTTTTTATCCAATTATTTTTTTATTATCAGGTTTTATGCAGATCTATATAAAGTTGTCATTTTGGGGGAAACACCACTTTAAGCATATATTTGTTACTGCCATGATTTAGCAATAAAGATTTGAGAAGCAAACAAACTAGAGCTAGTCACATTTTACATTATGTGAGTAATTGGGGTTCAATCAAATGCAAAATTTATATATTAGATGTACTCACTACTAATTACACTATTGAAGTACAGTATGCAAGCTGCTTTTCTTTCAAAAGGTTCTAAAAACTACACTTTGCCAGTCGTGTCAGTCTCTCATCTCTAGAAACCCCTCTCTGCAGGCTATACTGAGGTTGAACAAATACAGCCTGGTTCAGGACCCACCCCAGCCCTATGTCTAGATGGTGCAGCAGAACATTGATGTACTATTTGTGTTTTCCCCTCTTGTAAGCATGTTTCTTATTTCAGATTGACTGAACTGTACAAATTGAGAGAGATTTGATTGATTTATGGCCTCCTGCACATTGGACTTAAAAAAAAAAAAAAAAAAAAAAAAAAAAAGTCTGTAAAAGCACTGCTGTGTTCGCCTATGTGTTCATGCACACATTATTATTATTATATAGGATTTATATAGCGCCAACAGTTTGCGCATCGCTTAACAAAATTAAGGCAAAATTACAGTTACATTACAATCAGAGGGCCCTGCTTGTTATGGGCGTTTTTTAAAGGAGGGGCGTTCACAAGCTGAAAAAACATCAAATGAGCGTTCAGGAGAGATGAAGAGCAGTAAAAACAAAATGCTGAACGCGTCTAAACGCTAGGCAAGTGGAATGTTGGCCATTGGAATGTTGATGCATTCCAATGGCCAGAACAAGTTAATGTTCTGCCCAATTAAATCCATTAATGCTCAAACACTTGATGCACTGAAACGTGTCTGCAATACACGGCTTTAAGCATGTATTTTTAACTAGCTTTTCTCATGCCAGGAGTTTGTCAAACCAGTTGCAAACCAAACCCCCTGTGTGAATGAAGTCTTAAGCTGGTCATGCTTTATCCAATTTTCTTATTCAATTTCCTTTAGATTTACTACTTACTACTATGTAGTACAAGGGCTTCCTTGATTGCATACAAATTGAAAGTGTTTAGGTTTGACCGCATATTATATGCGTATGGTAAATCCAAATTGTATAGTATACGGCCAGCCTTCATGTGCAGACCCACCCTTTCCCAATCTGTAAATTAATCAGAGGATTACAGAAGGCCTATATAAGGACATATTCAAATACTTATGCAAGTTCTATATAATAAGATTATTTAATAGATTATTTTTTTAATCTGCCTGGAAATCCACTGTAAGATTAGTACTTCAAGTTACAGGAGCATAAAATAATAAACCCTACCTGCAGACATTTGATGGCAAGTTGCTGGCTGCTCATGGTCAATCGACCAGTCATTTTTTTTTTTATCCAACAAAAATGTTTATTGAAATTGCACAGGTACAGTACACTTGAAATAACATTAAAATCAATGTTCCAACTCAGTTTTCACATACAATTCAAAAATATCTCCATTTTCAGTATAGTTTGCACAGACCTTTGAGCTTTCATTTATTTCTCCACCCTATAGACCAGTCATTATTGAAACTTGCATATTCTCCTTCTGCATTTAAAGAGAAAGGAAAAATCTGAGCATGTTCCCCTTGAGATAAACTGGCACAGATATGGCTTTATGTAGGCTTGGTAGCTAGATAAGTAGACAAATGTATACTACTCTGCTGACTTTAAAGAGGAACTGCAGTCTGCTCACATAATTTTGTAATAAAAACATCTTTGCCATTCCCTAAGCTTCCCTCCAACTACTTTGCATATTTTATATATATATATAGTACAGGCATACCCCACTTTTAAGTACACAATGGGACCAAAAATATATTTAAAGTGAAGCAATACTTTTTTTTTTTTTTTTACTTCTAGGCTGTAGTGGGTAGTTGGGGGCTGTAGTGGGGGTGTCAGGGGAACACTCACATGTAAATAAGCTCATCTGATGCAAGGGGGGGGGGGCCGCTCCAATCCATCCCCCGGACGTTGCGCTGTACACAGAGGACACTGGTGCTGTGGAGAGGCTGAATGGCATTCTGTGGCTGACAGGGAAGCCGGAAGCACCACTGAGTGGATGTGATGTCACCGGAGGTGGGGAGACGGCAAGGATACAGGAAGTTCACACTGGAACAGGGCTACATGCTCAGAGCTTCAGTTCCTTATACTGCGGCTGCATGGCGCGGGAATGTTTGTACTTGTGAGGCACTTTACGTACACTCGCGGGTATGTCCGTGCTCGCGTGTGTACGTAAAGTTAGTGTCCGTAAAGCGGGGTATGCATGTATGATTCTGTACTTGCCAAATATGCTGCAGAAATCTCCCTCCGCTGAGTCTGGCTGCAACTACTTTAACTGTGGGCAGCTGAAGCTGCTGCCTGTTCACTTCCTGGATTTACATAGAAACACACCTCCAGCTCTGCTGCTTTAATGCCTAGTACACACAATGTTGAAATCGGACAAGGAAATCATCCGATAATCTATTTGTTAGTACACCGCTTTCGAGAGCTGATCACAACAGTTCACACGCGAATAACCAGAGACGAGCACAAAAATGTTCCTCGTACATTAACCACTTGCCGTACGTTGCCCTTTAAGAAGCGGTTTGCGGGAGTGCGGACTCGATGTCCCCGATCATCTCGCGGAGAGGAAGAACGGGGAAATGCTGATGTAAATCAGCATTTCCCTGTTCAGCCTACTGACAGGACACTGATCACCGATCCCTGTAATCGGGATCGGTGATCAGTGTCGTGTTACACATAGCCCCTCCCCTCCCACAGTTAGAATCACTCCCTAGGATACACTTAACCCCTACAGCGCCCCCTAGTGGTTAACCCCTTCACTGTCAGTCACATTTACACAGCAATCAATGCATTTTTAATCGCACTGATCGCTGTATAAATGTGAATGGTCCCAAAATGGCGCCAAAAGTGTCCGATCTGTCCGCCATAATGTTGCAGTCATGGTAAAAATCTCTGATCCCTGCCATTACTAGTAAAAAAAAAAAAAAATTATTAATAAAACTGCCATAAATCTATCCCCTATTTTGTAGACACTATAACTTTTGCACAAACCAATCAATAAACGCTTATTGCGTTTTTGTTTTTTTTTCACCAAAAATATGTAGAAGAATACGTATTGGCCTAAACCTGAGGAAAAAGTATATTTTTTTATATATTTTTGGGGGATATTTATTATAGCAAAAAGTTGTCGCTATTTTTTTGTTTATAGCGCAAAAAATAAAAACCGCAAAATTGACGTCCTTTCCCCCCCCCCCCCCCCAAATAGAGCTTTATTTTGGTGGTATTTCACCAAAAGAAAGCTCTATTTGTGGGGGAAAAAAGACGTAAATTTTGTTTGGGAGCCACGTCGCACGACCGCGCAATTCTCAAATAAAGCGACGCAGTGCCGAATCGCAAAAAGTGCTCTGGTCTTTGACCAGGCAAATGGTCCGGGGCTTAAGTGGTTAACAGAACAAATGATTTTCATGTAATTAGTATAGTGTTTGTGCAAAAAAAACTGAATGATCAAGACCACACATGCTTGGAAATGAGAATACATTACAATACATTACATCACTTTGGAAGTTGTATTCTGTCCTACAAGAAATTTTGGAGCTTGAGTAACCTATTGGCTTTCTATATGAGACTGACATGCAAAAAAAAGAAAAGACGATCTTTCGTCCGATTATTCTAATTGTGTGTACAAGGCTTAAAAGTACATCCCAGTCTAGCAGTGACCAGCAAACTTTCTTCTAAGTATCTAGGTACCTCAAGTCCAAACTCCAAATCTACTCTATACCACCGTTGAGGTGTGTGTGCTTGTGTGTAATATCATGTGTGCAATATCGTGTGTGTGTGTGTGTGTGTGTGATCTAGGAAATTAATACAATTTAAAAAAACTGTTTAAACAAGTAAATATGATTTCCTATCTATTTACTAATGCTAGCAGCATAAGGATTACAAATAGTCAATGTTGATTGAGAGTGTGAAGTTCCACTTTAACCTGCTTATGATGTAGCGTGAGGTTCTGTTGATTGAAATGTCTGTCTGTGTGTAATGTGCGGTAGTTGAATTAGCGACACATCAGAGGAGTAGTCATTGTTAGCAGACTTTTGCATCAAGCATCTGACAGGCAGAGGAGTAGGAGCTGACTCAAATATGTGGGAGTGGACAATAGGAAAGTTGGATAATAACCAGTGATTTCTTCCCTGCTGTGTGAGACGTGTATCACTGTCTTTTGTATTGGCAGTAGGTCTGGACACAGTAGCGACCTCCCAGGGAGTAATTATGTGTAATGCTCTTAAGGGGCACAAGCCCACATAACATCAACATGCAAATAATTGCTTTGACCAGCTCCCCTGCACAGAATGAACACAGGCATCCATTTACTTTGCTTATTTGTACAAAGTGATCTTTCCCTTGATGTTCTTCACCAATCTCACCAGCACCCAAGGGGATAGTTCTTCGATCTTTTACTATATTTGCATTTAATCTCGGAGAAAGAATACCCCCCTCCCGCCTTCCTTGTAAAAAGGGAAAAAAAAGAAGAAGAAAAGAAGCTTGCCTCGTTTAAAAAGATTACAATGAACAGCCCCTGCTGCGTCGTTTACACCGATGCTGTAATATTTGTATGCACTGAAAAATGCTAACTACTATTAATGCAAGCAATGTGAATGAAGTCACTAGAGGATTATCTTTTGTAGTTGTTGTCTGAATAATATTGGACTCTGCAAATAGAAAACAAAATGGGATGTATTCATGTATCTACATGCCAGCTTCTGAATTGCTATTGTCATGCTTCAAAAATTGGTAATATTTCAGAACTGCTGACTCCATGTGGGGTGAAGGCTTTTGATTCCCCACTTTATGCTAGTTTTGCTCTGGTTTCCTGGCACCTCTTTCTAGCATTTGTGTCAGCAGATGGCGAGTCTGCAGTCTGCATCCCCCAGAATGTATATGTGTACAGCGTTCATTAGGCTAGCAGTAATGATGAGCTTTCTCACTGCTGCAGTTCACAGGGCCAAATGCAATGCTAATTAGTCTGTACTTTTTTATATATTCTATTTCCCTGCATAGAGAAAAAGAGAGCAAAAACTTGAATTTGACTCGCAGCTATTTAGATGTCAGTACATCTATTTTGACCTTTTGGTAAATGTCATTGCCATTTATTCAAAGATGTGTTCTGGTGTGGTGGTGTCATCTTGACCAATGTGATAGATCTAATAAGCTGTAGTGGCTTATGCTCTTTTCTTCTGATTTAACCAATAATGTGACTGTTGTATTAAAAACTGGATAATAAAAGGGCTGCAACCTGTAGCATCCAGTGTCACACTTTAAAAAATAGAATAACAGAAATGACAGCACAAGCTACAGGCTTTTGAATCATCAGTGACAACGCTGAATAGCCACACTGTCAACGAATGGTGGGATGGCCCAAAACGGGTGTGGGCAATAAAGTGGATGTTGCAACATGGTATATGGCTTGTAGTCTTGCACCTTTCCTCTTACAGTGCCTTGAAAAAGTATTCACACCCCTTGAAATGTTCAACATTTTGTCATGTTACAACCTAAAACGTAAATGTATTTTATTAGGATTTTTATGTGATAGACCAACACAAACTGGCACATAATTGTGGACGTAAAAGTGTAAGAAAAATTTTATAAATGGTTTGCATTTTTTTTTTTTTTCAAATATCTGAAAAGTGTGGCGTGCATTTGTATTCAGCCCCCCTGAGTCAATACTTTATAGAATCACCTTTCGCTGCAATTAAAGCTGCAAGTGTTTTTGGGGATGTCTCTACCAGCTTTGCACATCTAGAGAGTGACATTTTTGCCCATTCTTCTTTGCAAAATAGCTCCAGCTCTATCAGATTGGATGGAGAGCGACTGCGAACAGAAATTTTCAAGTCTTGCAACTGATTCTCATTTTAGGTCTGGACTTTGACTGGGCCATTCTATCACATGAATATGCTTTGTTCTAAACCATTCCATTGTAGCTCTGGCTGTTTGCTTAGGGTTGTTGTCCTGCTGGAACGTGAACCTCCACCCCAGTCTCAGGTCTTTTGCAGACTCTAACAGGTTTTCTTCTAAGATTGCGCTGTATTTGGCTCCATCCATCTTTCCATCAACTCTAACCAGCTTCCCTGTCCCTGCTGGAAAAAAAGCATCCCCACAACATAATGCTGCCACCACCATGTTTCACGGTGGAGATGGTATGTTCACGGTGATGTGCAATGTTAGTTTTCCGCCACACATAGTGTTTTTTGTTTTTAGGCCAAAAAGTTCCGTTTTGGTTTCATCTGACCAGAGCACCTTCTTCCACAAGTTTGCTGTGTCCCCCACATGGCTTCTCGCAAACTGTAAACAGGACTTCTTATGGCTTTCTTTCAACAATAGATTTCTTCTTGCCACTCTTCCGTAAAGGCCAGATTTGTGGAGTACACAACTAATAGTTGTCCTGTCGACAGATTCTTCCACCAGAGTTACTATGGGCCGCTTAGTTGCTTTTCTGATAAATGGCCCGGTCAGTTTAGGTGGACAGCCATGTCTTGGTTGGTTTGCAGTTGTGCCATACTCTTTCCATTTTTGGATGATGGGTTGAACAGTGGACTGTGAGATGTTCAAAGCTTGGGATATTTTCTTTATAACCTAACCCTGCTTTAAATTTCTCCACAACTTTATCCCTGACCTGTCTGGCTTCACAGAACAGCTGTATTTATACTGAAATGAAATCACACACAGGTGGATTCTATTTACTAATAAGGTGACCTCTGAAGGCAATTGGTTTCACTAGATTTTAGTTAGGGGGATCAGCGTAAAGTGGGCTAATGCACATCACACTTTTCAGATGTTTATTTCTAAAAAATGTTGAAAACCATTTATCATTTTCCTTTCACTTCACAATTATGCGCCACTTTGTGTTCTATCACATACAATCCCAATAAAATACATTTACATTTTTGGTTGTAACATGACAAAATGTGGAAAATTTCAAGGGGTATGAATACTTCAAGGCACTTTATGTTTTGTTAGGTGTTAGACAAAATAGGATATGTGACTACACTGAAGAGAGAAAAGTGTTGGCCAAATATTGAGACATTCTGAAAAAAAATATTTTCTAAATTTTAAAGAACTATTCCAGGCATGGCATTTTTTTTTTTTACATAGTTTTACTACAGGTTGGACCAATGTAACTGTGCATAATACCATACCTGTGGGATTCCTCTAAAAGCTGGAAATCACTATAGTAGCACCACTACTCCGGCAATCTCTACTAGGATCTGAGTCTCATGCCGAGCAGCTGCCCTGCTACATAGTGAACACAAGAGTTCAGCCGCACAGCACAGGTGCCAACCAGAGATCGCTTTGCATTTTCTCAAAGCATTCTCTGATTGGAGGTGTGGAAAGGCAAGGCAGTAACGTTGCACTCCGCACCTTGTCCAATCAGAACGCTATGCATTCATTGATAGCACTGCCTGTGCCAAGCATTACGAGATCTGGAAGCTATTGGAAATCACTGGAGTAGTGGTGGCTACTACACTTATTTCCTGCGTCTATAGGGATCCCACAGGTATGGTAAATGCATAATTACATTGGCCCAAATTCAACCAATGTAACTATGTAAAAAAAAAAAAAAAAATAAATAAAAAAAAAATGCCATACCTGAAATTCTTTAACCACTTCAATACAGGGCACTTAAACACCTTCCTGCCCAGACCAATTTTGAGCTTTCAGCGCTCTCACACTTTGAATGACAATTGTGCGGTCATACAACACTGTACCCAAATTAAATTTTTATCATTTTTTCCCACAAATAGAGCTTTCTTTTGGTGGTATTTGATCACCTCTGCGGTTTTTATTTTTTGCTAAACGAATAAAAAAAGACCGAAAATTTTGAAAAAAAAAATGTTTTTTTTTGTTTCAGTTTCAAAACTTTGTAAATAAGTACGTTTTCTCCTTCACTGATGGGCACTGATAGGTCTGCACTGATGGGCACTGATAGGTCTGCACTGATGGGCACTGATAAGGCGGCACTGATGGGCACTGATGAGGTGGCACCAATGAAGTGGCACTGAGGTGGCATTGATGGGCACTGATAGGCGGCACTGATGGGCGACACGGATGGGCACTGATGGGTGGCACAAATTGGCACTGATAGCTGGCACAGATTGGCACGGATAGGCGGCACGGATGGGCATGGATAGGCGGCATGGATGGGCACGGATAGGCGGCATGGATGGGCACTGATAGGCGGCATGGATGGGCACTGATAGGCGGCATGGATGGGCACTGATAGGCGGCATGGATGGGCACTGATAGGCGGCGCGGATAGGCATTGATAGGTGGCACGGATAGGCACTGATAGGCAGCATTGTTTTTTACTGATGGATGCCAATCAGTGCCAAACAATAATGCATGCCAATCAGTGATGCCCATTGTGGGCACTGATTGGCATCCATTGGGGGCACTAATTAGCATCCATTGGGGGTACTGTGTGTCATCCCTGGTGGTCCGGTGGCATACCTTTTTATTGCACATCCCTGGTGGTCTGGCGGCGTCCCTGGTGGTCCAGTGTGGGCATCCTCGGGGGGGCTGCGCTGATAATCGATCAGCACAGACCCCCCCTGTCAGAGGAGCAGCCGATCGGCTCTCCTCTACTCGCGTCTAACAGACGCGAGTGAGGAAAAGCCGATTACCGGCTTTTCCTATTTACACTGTGATCAGCCGTGATTGGACACGGCTGATCACGTGGTAAAGAGTCTCCGTCGGAGACTCTTTACCAAGATCGTAGTTGCGGGGTGTCAGACTGACACCCCGCAACAACGATCGTCGCGATGCGCGCCCCCGGGGGCGCGCAGCGGCTCAAAATCCTGAGGACTTCATATGACGTCCTGTCAGGATTTTACAACCACTTTGCCGACGTCATTTGACAATGGACGGGCGGCAAGTGGTTAAACCTGAACCCCAGGCTTACGGACCTTCATTTAAATACATCGCTCTAAAGCAGGTGTCTCAAAACTTTGGCAACAAAGGGCCGGTTTACTGCCCTTCCAACTTTAGGTGGACTGGACTGTGGCCAGTAGGAGTAGAAAATCCCCCGACGTCCGTGAAAGCAGACTATGTCATAGGCTTGGTGGTCAGTTAAGTAAAACAATTGCATCATTGCTGTCGGTGAGAGGAATAGTGCCCCATAATTGGTGTCAGTTAGAGAATTGGTTCCACATCTCTGGTGTCAGTGGGAGGAATAGTGTCTCATAACAGTAGAAGGAATAGTGCCCCAAAGGGCTGGGTGAAGGCAAGCAAAGGGCCACATCTGTCCCGCAGTTTGGAGACCTGCTCTAAAGTCACAAAGGATATAAATCCACTTTGTGTGCAGCGAATGCATTTGAAGACCCAGATATTGCCTAGTAATGGTAGTTATGATATCATCGCTGTGCTATACATAGCAAGTTCAGGTAGCAGAACTGTAGGAGGGACCCCGGAGGCCCACCCACTACAAGCTTGCTGCAGAAAACTACAGGAGGGGGCAGAGACGAGGCTAGTCACCCTGAGCTAGAGAGCATCAGTGACCAGTCTATTACAGGAAGCTCCTGCACAAAGAAGAGGTTGCACACTGGATTACTGCACAGATATGGAAGAAATAAACAAATCACACCAAGACTCAAGTAAGATTACATGTCTCTTGTATTTAACCAGTTCAATACTGTAAACTTTCACCCCCTTACTGCCAAGGCAACTTTCTAGCTTTAAGTGCTGTCACACTTTAAATGACAATTACTCATGCAACACTGTACCCAAATGAAATTTTTATCATTTTTTGAGGCAGATCTTTTTTTTGGTGGTTTTTAATCACCACTGGGGTTTTTATTTTTTGCAAAAAAACAAACCTTTTACAATTTGTTTTCTTCATTTCTGTTAGAAAATTTTGCAAATAAATATTGCGTCATAAATTTAGAACAAAAAGTTTTCTGCTACATTTCTTTGGTAAAAAATGACCCACATATATTTAGTCTGTAGGACTATAATCTATGGTATATGTATTTGCAACAAAAAAACAGGAAATCGCCTGGGACTTTAAATGAGGTGAATGCGATTAGCCAACAATTAACAGAGTAAACGCAGTCTCAAAATGTATTAAAATTGGCATGCAAACATAAACATGAATCATAGCCAAGCCACTGAAATGATACATACAGTAAAAAATGTCATTACACATATCATGGTAAAAAAAAAGGTAAATTGCAAAATACACAGGCATGAAAAGGATCCCAATGTGTTTCGCAAGATCATGCTTGCTTCATCAGGGGTAGATGCGTGTGTAGTACATCTGTAGGGGGTATAATGAGCCAAATAAGTATCAGCACAGAGATGGCATTGTGACAAATAGTCAAGAGTGTTTTTAGTCCTGATTACATTTACTTCCTATCATTTCTTGAGGCCCTAAAATGCAAGGACAGTACAGATACCCTAAATGACCCCTTTTTGGAAAGTAGGCAGTCCAAAGTATTTGGTAAGAGGCATGGTGATTTTTTTTTTAACATACTGTCGTGGCTAAAGCAGTATAGTGATTTTAATAGTAATAAGTGTTATAAGCAATCCTTTTTATAAATTGCATCCATTTCATTCATTGTGTACTATTGTGAAGCTGTGATTGACCTCTCTGTAGAATATGATCACTGTAACCAATCACAATGATCAACACAAGTGTTTTGTGGATGACAAATCATTGTACTGGGCTGCTGCCGATACCATGTGATTGCTGTGACTAATCACAGCTATTACATGCCAGTTGTACACAATTAATGCCTTTCATTCATAGCCATTCATTGTGTACTGTTGTGTTGATCATCACAAAGGCTGTCATTAGCAGCTGTGTCTTACGCACTGCTGATTAGGAAACTGCATTCTCTCGCATGCTGATCAAGGAAACCTTTATCAGTGCTAACATTCTTAAAAGTATCCCCTCAATTGTCATTCACCCCCCCCCCCCCGCCCCCAATACAGCATGTCTGTCCTATCGTTTCGCTGATCTGACCTGTAAGCTAACTCCTAACCTCTTTTCATGCACATTAACCCCTTTATCTCGCTCCCCTTACTGTATGTGACCTGTACATTACAGGAGAAGTGCCAGATCTAAGCAGAGAGCAATTACTGTAAAATCACGGCTCTCTGCCTCGCCCCTTCAGTGCTCACTGAATCGTTGTACATTCATACAGTATATTGCATCTAGTGCACCATTGCCAAGCTCCAGCTCCATGTTTTAACCTCCTCAATACCAGCATGTTCCTTCATTTCCAAAAATTTGTGACCAAAAATCTGATCACCTTGAGGTTTCCAATTTACAAAAAATGGGCCATTTAAGGGAAACGGTACAGTACAGGACATTGACTGGTTATTCATAGACCCTGGACTACAGACTGCTACCTTCAGGTGATCAGACATTCCTTCCTTGGGCATACCCTATAAGCATTACCCCACTTTAGTTCTTGGCTAGTGTCCTGTAGGTGTTAGACCTCTTGGAGGGGTTGAAGATGTTTCTGTGCTTAACCAGTTCTTATTTACTTTGGATTCTTCTATCAATTCATGAATCAGCACTTCACTGCCTTCTCCTATAACAATAGAAGCAGTGTAGTTGGATCATTGCAACCTCAGCAGTACTTTTAAGACTGTATGCGGACCCCATGCCTTGGGAAGGCCTGTAATGTTACTTCACATCTTGCACTATATGCAGTGGAAAACATTTTACAGAGCTGCACACACTTGTAATATCTACTGGGGTCCCTTGACTGCATTGGCTATTTTCTAGAAGAGGTACAGTAAACTTGGCCTTTTTAAGGTAAAGATCTTTTTGATTTGTCTGTAAATTTCATATCTTGGAGCACAGGACACAGGCCACTCTTCCCCCCTCTGTTCCTGTGTTATTCTGAATTGCTTGCTTGCTAAAAGAAAAAATCATGGCGTAGGGTAAGGTTTAAGGATTACTGCCCCTGGTGGGTCTAGAATATAAATATGTAGTTAATCTTTATATAGTAAAAAATGAAAGATGGAAAATGTAATTTAGTACCACCAAAAGAGAACTCTATCTGTCTCAAAAAAAGATATAAAAAACATTTGGGTACAGTGTTGCATGACCGACTAAATGTCAAATGCTGAAAACTGAAAAATGGGCTGATGATTAAGAGAATGAAACATGCTGGTACTGAGCTGGTTAATCAGAGCTTTCTTGCTATGGCTATTACCATTGTTTTCAGGCTTCTCTTTTGTCCTGTGCACGCTCCCCATCCTCAGAGCTGATGGTGTAGAGCAAGCAGCGCCATTATTTCTGGTCACATGCTCTCCTGTATGCGGACTGCTATCTCCGTCTGTGTAGTCCATGTTGGGGGTCATACAGGAGAGCGTGTCTACGTTCACATACCCAAGGGGGACATGGAGAACAAATGTATCCACCCAAGAACAGGAAGTCTGAAAATAGCATAAAAAAGGCTTGCATTTAAACATATTGCATTTATTTTATATAAAGTGAATTCCAGTGACACTTTAACGCTGCATGGAGGTGACAAAATCGGAATTTGTGTGGAGGTAAATCTGGAATTCATCTCCTTATCTCAAAATACAGGCAAGGGTACCCATCAAGGACCTGTTTATAATATGTAAGAACATATTATAGCAAAATGGTAAGCCAGACTGAAAAAAAAATGATGGAAAATGAAAATGTAATCATTTTCCCAAAAATAATTTAAGGCAGAAACACGTTTCTACGTGTCAGGTGTATTTTGGCATATTTTATTGGTTTGTGGTAGTCAAATAATTTCTAATTTCTGTGTACTTCATGTTTGTATTTTTGATGAAACAACTACGGACTTTAGTGAGTCTGATTTTTGCATTCCATAAAGCTGCATTGTTTTTAGGTATATGCACTGCTGAGTAGGGGCCGTGACTTTACAGCCTGTCTTCTGTGATCACCTTTTTTACCTTTTTGCTCTATAAATGCAGAACAAAAATAAGATCGACAGATTGTCTCCTAAGGAGATTTGAGGCTTTAAAACACCCCAAACCACAAGGATGTAATTCTGCATCACTGCAGGAGACTCATTTCCTCTCCTCTGGAGTACAAAAAATTGAATTAGAATTAGGTCAGTCAGGTTTTTCATAGAGATTGAACTGTAAATCAAGACAGGTTACTATTCTGGCAAGAAACAGACTTATATTACAGCCAGGAGATATTTGTTCAAGTCCTTGGAAGAGGTTTATGAATCCTACAGGAGAAGTGAATCTGTAGGCAGAAGAAGCTGGCGCATTGTAACATGCAGTATTACTTATACATTAATATGCAATGAATTTGCTGTGTTGCTTTTGTATACATTCTGTAAACAAGTGTTTTTTAATTATTCATACTGTGTGCCAAGACTCTTTAGCTGTAAATATGGCTGTAATCACCAACTACAAAGTGCTGAATTCACAATTTAAATTTTTTTTTTTTTATACTTGCTGGTTTGGAATTTTTGTCTTTTTGGCTCAGATATTGCAGTGTACATTAATTGGTTGGGGATGAAGGATAAAGTGAATTTATTATTCTTAAATGTAACGTGCATAAGATATTTGTCTTGCTATTTGCTTCCTTTAAAGGGTTACCCTAAAAAATAAAATAGATCCTGTTTCTTTAAAGTATGAATAACAGCACAGTGCTTGTGCTGTGTAATTTGGCCCTTACTATCATATAAAATACCTGGCTGATTCTGCCCTCCCCTCCTGTAAGCTGACCACGGTTTATCATGGTCAGTTTACGTGCCTCCGTCATCCGCAGCTCTCCTCTGTCCTCTCCCCTATCTTCTCCCCCCACCCCTCCCTGGCTATCAGCTGTTTCAGGGCCCGCCCCTTCCCTCCTGCTGCTGAAATAACTGACATTTTTAGGCACTATCCTGTGTGTGTGCTTTATTTAAAAAGAAAATGCTCTTCTATTCCTTATTTTACTGCGCTGCTTGGCACTCACGTGACTGCCTGCCTCGCCCCTCCACTTCTCCCGACGTCGAGATTCTCAGCCCCTCCCCCTATAGCTGTCAGATTGGAAGAGGAAATGGCGGGAGGTCACGTGAGCGCCGATTAGCGCTCTGAAATGAGGTATATAGTGCCATATTTAAAAAATAAAGACACACAGGGACACAGCATTATCGAACACAGGAGATTGCCTGATAATTACCAAGTGGTGTACAACCACTTTAATTCCCAAATCAGTTCTATAAAGTCTGGTGAGGATGGGGCTTATACTAGGAGCCAGCTAGGCTATTTTGCAGTTATGTGCTGAAAGTGAGCATAAATGGCATGAGGATGGAAATTAATAAAAAGTGTCTGAGACCAGTTCTGTCTCAGCTGGTGCCGTTGTTAATGGCACTCAATAAGCTTCTATCTTCCATTTTTCCAAAAAGTAAAAGCTGATTGTTTGCGCTCCAGCTGAGACAAAGTTGAGAAAAAGTATGTCTTAAGCTGGCCGTAGATGGCTATTTTGTTTTTTTATCAATCTGCCAGCAGGCTGATAAAAAAAAAAAAATGGATTCCCCATTCACACAAGTGATGTGAATGGAGAAATCCTACTCGCTGTGCTAATGTATTCTGACAACAGAGACACTTCCTCTGTCAGAATACACTGACCAGCGCTGCCAACTGCCTGAAAGATTTCCAACATTCCCATTTTGAGAGAAGTCAGTCATTAGATCAACTTCTTTTAGAGCAGGAATAGATGGATTGCAATTTGGCCAGTCCTTGCTTAACCTCTCAATTGTTCGATCCATCTGTGGCCAGCTATAGACACTTTTTATTAATCCCTTAAAACGCGAGTGGAGCGCAAAGGACTAGTCACCATTTAATGGTTGTGGGCTGTCTAACTGTGGGCTGCCATGACGGATTTACTTTTTTTCTTTTTTCTTTTAATTATGCCTTGTTCAGCACTGTGTGGTGGCTGCTGTCTTGGTAGAGGATCAGGACTTAACTAAAGCTGGACATAGATGGATAGAATTTCAAAAGAGAAGTCTTAGGATAATTCGTACAAACATTCCCAGAATATTCGTTTGTCATTGGTAAGATTTATTTTGCTTTTAACATTGGATTTTGGAATGAATGGACTTTACTGAGCAAAAACCACATACAATATTGGAAATTCATTAGTTCGAGAAAATGTTTCCAACCCACTCCTTCCAATTTCCTCGTGACTGTGGTCGAAATGAACATCAATTTGACCCCACTAATGATTAAGTGGACATTCTTAGAACCTTCTTTTCTTAAGAATTTTCATTCAAAACTCTACCGATCTATGGTAAGCTTAAAGCGGAGCTCCACCCAAAAAAGGAAGCTCCGCTTGTTATCTCCCCCCGTCCACTTTTGGCATCTTTCGTGAGTGGGTACCTGGTTTTCACAGGTACCTGCTCCCACTTTCGGCTGCTCTCGCCGCGGCAAAGTCACCTGGAAGTTAGCCCCCCCTCCTTCCCATGCCACCGAGCCATTCACAAAGTGTAGTGTGCTTTCTGCATGCGTGATAGGGAACTGGCTGTGAAGCCGCAGGGCCTCACTGCCAGCTTCCGTTACAAGAAATGGCACCGGCAGCATTTGAGAGCTGATTGATCGGCTGGGGTTAAGACACCGCTGGATTCGTGGACAGGTAAGTGTCCTAAAAAGTCAGCAGCTACAGTATTTGTAGCTATTGACTTTTAATCTTTTCTAGTGTAGCCTGGAGCTCCGCTTTAAAGAGGTAGTAAACTCTCCCACTCTGATGCTTCTTTTCATTTAGTCCATTATAATAAGTAATTATCAAACTATAGTCACTGTAATCCAGCCCAAATCGCATATTACTTCCTGTTTAAAGAAACTTTAAAAAACTTGTTTCCAGGGGTTAGGCAGCGCCATCCTAAGTATTGTTTTCTGAGTCCACAGTGGAGTGTATTTCCGCCCTTACATTGAGCACTTCCTGTACTGTTAGCCAAGCCTCCTTCTCAATCCAACGTTTCTATGGCAACCCTGCTTTCCTGTTCATAGCTGACTTGTTTTATTTCATAGTATTTACTTGTGCCGATTATCTAGTGTTTGCCTGTGTCAGTGTTATCAGCTTCAGCTGATAAGACTGCAGTAATGCTGTCTGATGCCCTGGTTTACACTGCATGTGATGTCACATGGTCACATGGGGTGTAGGAGGATGCTCGGAGTGATTATGCAGTCTCCTGGGATTTCAGTGGTGTGCCGTAGGAAGTCCTGATAATAGATAGACAAGTACACAGAGTGTGCCGTAAATCAGGGGAGATCTGGGCATGCTCAGTGACGTCATTCTAAAGAACAAAAAGGATTACAACAATACTAAGCAAGTAAGGAGATATCTACAAGCAGTGTTCATTAGGGTTTTGTATGCTGATTTACATGGGACAAAGTTGTGGGGGAGAGTTTACAACCACTTTAACTTATGTTACAACTGCCCCAATAAAGACTGATAGTCTAATGACTGGTGGGATAGTAATCAAAAAGCAACAGGAGAGGTAAAGGAAGCACAGAACTACATATCTACCAAATCCGTGAATGAAGCAGATGCAGGAAGATCAGTGTACTGCAGGTCCTCAGGTACGGCTTCCTCTCCTGCAAGAACAGTAACTTCACCATTTATTTTTTACTAATGTGATTAAATGAGCAATATTCAAAAAAGTTGCCAAAGAGTCTTTGGCTGGCATTGTCTGATCAGTTGTTCTTAGTTAGTGGAATAGGTAAGTGTTCCATTGGTTATATACCTTAGATTGTAAGCTCCTTGAGGGCAGGGACTGATGTGAATCTACAGTATATATGTAAAGCAATGTATAAACTGATGGAGCTATAGAAGTATCTGTAATAATTGTGATTTTGATTTTTGTTCTCTTAAATTTTGTTTAAATGTTATTTATTTTCTTCTAACAATTTTTATGGAAATGAAAAAAAAAATACAATGCCTTGCATAGTAACATTCACTTTTGTACAGAAGACGTACAGTACAAGGAAAATAGCAACTGTATAGCAAGGTAGAATGGAATACAATAGTTATGTGGTCAGCAATAAAATTAGTAAAGTATGAGAATTGCGATAGGAACCTACATTTCAAAGTATTTATATTTTCTTTATTATGTTCAGGTAAATATAAAATAATACATATGAATACTTCATATTCACTTCTTTTGGCCCCCTATAGACCTGATAACGGGGAGATGGCACAGATTGCAGTGAGTCACACACCCTTTCCATCTCTTCTAGCAGAGAGTGGGCTGTCTGGCTTAGTCAGTTATAGTTAGTTTCATTTTTGTTTTTTGTTTTCTCAGGAGGGCAAAAAAATATATTCTTTTTATTTGTAAATGTTTTGTACTACAATAACTTGAGTATCTGTGTTTCAGACTTCAGGCTCGTATTGCCCATAGGATCCAGGAACTGGAAAATTTACCTGGCTCACTACCGCCTGATCTGCGAACCAAGGCCACAGTGGAGTTAAAGGCCCTTAGACTTTTAAACTTCCAGCGCCAGGTACAAGTAACCATGTTTAAATAACTGACAGAGAATAAGTAGATATGAATTTTAAATTATGTAATTTTTTTGTTATTTTGAGATGCAATATTCCTATTAAGACCAATAATGTAAGTTTTTTTTTTTTTTTTTTTTTTTTTTTTTTTGTGTTTGGAATTAGAAAATATTTTAATTGTGTTAATTTAAATATTTTATACTTACCATTTACAGCCAGCAGCTAATGTTAAGAAAGTATCTAGCAGAAAACTTCTTCTGTAAAATAGACCTGAAGAGCAGTAGAGATCAGATTACACACAGTGGAATCACTCAGAGAAAGGGGACACTTTGGTTCATTTGTAATGTGGCTGTGCTCCAATTTCCCCAACCCCCCTTCCACCCCCTCCCTGTGACAGTGGGTGACACCCGCTGTCATATTTCAAAATCAGTGCGGCTGTGCACCAGCCCAGCTGTGTGTCATTCATTCAACTCAGTCTGTGAATGAAGAAATTACATTAACAAGCCCTGCAACTTTCAAACTGACAGCTTGTACTAAGGTACAAGCAGAAAGCTGTAGGACTTTTTTGCAGGAGTCTGACATTGCATTCGCAATCCACTGATTTGCTTCTGCAATGTTTGCAGGATCCTTGGAGAAAAATAATAAATGCACATTTTTTTTTCTCTTTTCTGCAAAAATGGGTTTATTTTTTTCCTGAAAGGAGAACTTGGCCTTTAGAGTACCAACAACCATGCAGGTTACGAACTTTAAGTTTTATGGTTGCACAGTGTAATAAAATGTTGTTAAAATTTATGTTTAACATCAGTTTATAATCTTTAAGACTAAATTGAGCAAAAGCCATTATACTTTCTCCTCAGTGGGGTGCTCCACTAAAATGTAAAACTTGAAAGGGCAGCAGTGAGTGAAAGACACAGAGATTGTGTTTCAAACATAAACTGTATTTAAGGTACTGTATATCCTCGAGTATAAGCCTACCCGAATATAAGCAGAGGCACCTAATTTTGCCACAAACAACTGGGAAAACTTATTGACTCGAGTATAAGCCTTGGTGTGAGAAATGCACAGCTACTGTAAGTAGGTCAAAAATGCCCATTTGCATGCCTCACTGTGCCCATTTGCAGCCATAGGTCCCCCAAACTTCAAACTTGGTAGTTAAGGGTTCCTAAATGCCCCCTAGCTGCAGCCAAAATTTGGAGTCTCTGAATGACATTGCTGCAGATGGACACAGTTGACCGACTTTGGGGCCCTGTAATTCGGGGTCACTTGGTGCTAGGAACCCCATCTTTGGATGTTAAAGTGCTAGTTCCTCTGGGGTTGAATATCAAATTTGGGGTTCCTAGCACCAAGTGTTCCAGAGATACAGGGCCCCAAACTCGGATCGGAAAATGTCAAGCACTTTTCTGCAGCAGAGAATGACATTTTCCCAACCGACTTTGGGGCCCCGTATCTCGGGCCACTTAGTGCTAGGAACCCCATCTTTGGATATGTTGTAGTGCTAGGTCCACTGGGTTGGGTTGGTTCCTAGTACCAAGTGGCCCCGAGATGCGTAATGCGAAAATGTAATTTTCTGCTGCAGAAAAGTGCTTTGCTCGAGTATAAGCCGAGGGGGGCATTTTCAGCACAAAAAAAGTGCCATAAAACTCTGCTTATACTCGAGTATATTTGGTATATCTTGACACTCTGGGTTCACTGCTCTTGATTCAGAATTAGCATTCATAGGATAATTTTATTTACTGTCTTACCCAATTTATACACATTCTAAAAAGATTTTTAAACAGTTTTGAACATGACAAAAAATCCCCACTCCTAAAAGTTTCTTATTTAATTATTTATAGTTTAAATTTGTGTTTTTCTTTCTTTAAACACCACCTTGCTTCCGTGTTTCTGTTGTCCAGTTGAGACAGGAAGTTGTGGCATGCATGCGACGGGATACCACTCTTGAGACTGCTCTGAACTCTAAAGCTTACAAGAGAAGCAAGCGACAGACACTACGTGAGGCTCGAATGACTGAAAAGTTGGAGAAGCAGCAAAAGATCGAACAAGAAAGGAAGCGCAGACAAAAGCACCAGGTAATTTATTTATTTTTTTCTCTTTTGCTAGATGTTTGCAATTGTGCAAGCACCTATTTATCCATCAGTGACTATAATCTCTGAGTCTGAGCACACAGCATCAAATATTGTATAAAAATCGATTCCCTGGTTCATCAAGCCCCACCGCCTTAGGCTGATGTATATCTCGTATGTAAAGTGTCGTTTAAATATGAGAAACAATTTATATGGTAAGTTTAATCACTGAGCCAGAGCTGAACTATTCACATAGTAGCTACTTTGAGTATTTAGCGCCAAGTCTTATATCCGATCATTATTTATTGTAGGTGCCATGTCACATTAGCAATTCTGTTGCAGATTCAGATGTGCTCTGTTTAGCTTTTTTGTTTTTGTGTGGTTTATTTTTTTATTTTTTTTGTGCATTATGAAATGATTTGCAGCCAATGAAAAATCTGTGGTGATGGGATGCCAGTGATTTGTACCTCAGCCACCGAGCAACTGACTTTTTTAAGGCAGTTGGGGAGCTATCTGCAAAATCACAAGCTTTCAACACAATGCAGCTGCTGATTGTCATGGCACATCAGTGGTTTCCAGCTGCAGAAACATTGTATTGTATCCAGCTGCAGTAGTCTGTAGCCAGCTACAAACTGCCATAGAAATTTGTAAGACCCTGTTCATACTGGCATTAAAAACGTGAATTTGAGGCATGTTTTTGCCATTCATTGAACTCCTAGTGAAGCAGTCTGCAATGGATGAAATGGGCATATTTTACATAGTTACATTGATCCAGCTTAAACCAATGTAACTATGCATTTGCCATACCTGGCTGTTGAAAGCTGGAAATCACTGAAGTAGACACCACTACTCCAGTGATCTACACTAGCTTCCAGGTCCTTCTTTGAGCGGCTGCCCTGCTGCATTCTGAACACAGGAGTTTGTCCACTTGGCACAAGAATTCTTTGCATTTTCGGAATGAATGCATAGTGTTCTCTGATTGGACCAAGTGGAGAGGCTGGACACCGATATTGCACTCTCCCACCTTGTCCAAACAGAAAACACTTTGCATTCATTGAGAAGATGCAAAGCATTCTCTGAATGGCACCCTTGCCAAGCAGCCGGCTGACCTGTGTTCAGAATGCAGCAGGATCTTGAAGAACGTGGAGATCTCTGCGGCAGTGGTGTCTACTTCAGTGATTTCCAGCTTCTAGGTGCATCTGCCAGGTATGGTATATGTATAGTTACATTTAGCCAAGCTGGACCAGTGTGGCTATGTATATAATATCCATATCTAGAACTTATTTTTAATCATTTTAGTAGCTGTAGGATGTGCATGTGTGTAAAGTAAGTAGCCTTTAATATTTCTTCTTTGTCAAGAAATATATATATTTTTTTATTGTAGGAATATCTCAACAGTATATTGCAACATGCAAAAGATTTTAAAGAGTACCACAGATCCGTCACTGGCAAAATCCAAAAACTTTCCAAAGCTGTTGCTACATGGCATGCGAATACTGAAAGAGAACAGAAGAAGGAGACTGAGCGAATTGAGAAGGAAAGAATGAGAAGACTCATGGTAAGTGCATGTCTTTTTTTTTTTAACTGAAAACAATTATTATACAGATATACTATGCAGCTTTTAGTTTTAAGTGCTACTTGAAATAATGACTGCCATATGCAACTATGGAGCAAAGTCATCTAATAAAATGATCTATTAATTGCTCCTAACAGAGATAAACTGGACAATTTAATGGTTTCCCAAAAGAAAGCTCAAGTTAGAAATGCTCAATAAATGTTGTAAAGTATATCCTTAGGGCTCATTCACAAAGGCACACAGCCCCATGCCGTGGCCATAGAAATTTGTTTACCTTTTTAATACTACTGCTGAACTGTGTGCAGGAAACAAATGACTCTGACTGCTGCACAGGGCTAAGCACCCATGTGAATGAAGCCTTAATGCAACCTACCAGTGTTGTTTTCTGCAGTGTGTTTTTTATTTTTTTACATTCTGCCTACTAGTACATGTGCAGCTCAACATACATTCTTGGCACAGTACTTGTATGCCGGGATAAATGACTCACATGTGCAAGAGTCATATCATGTCTGCTAGCCAATCAAGAGGCTGAAACCCTGGCACCTGGTAGGAGCCCAGGGAGATATCGTCAGACGGCGAGGGATCTAACAGTTGCATCACTGGGACAGAGTTGAGTATTTTGTAGACTTTACTTTGGCTTTAGGTCAATAAAACCGTGTCTGTTGATATAGGCTTATGCACATGGGTGTAATTAAAACACACCATTCGATGCTGACAACAAGATCCTGCATCGAATACTGTCCTTATGCTGTGTGCATGTAAGTGCAAGCGTACAACACACTATTGGTTGCTAGGATGCCAAGTGTCTTGAGCTGCCGGCATCCTAGAAATGAAGGACACTAAGCAGCTTGAGCCACCTGCATCCTAGCAACCACTGGTCGTGCATGTACAGAATGACTGGACTTCAGCTATTTAAGAATTTATAAATGACTAAAGGCTTGTCATTCTTCACACAGTGACTCCTTCATTAAGGAGTGAAATGTTAACATCAATAATAAGTAACCAGCAGTCGCCACCCACTGATTGCATCCTATTATTGACGTGTCAACCCTGAGCAGCAACTGCTACCAATAGTGCCATCTGCCTCCTAGCAACAAAGGACAATAGGCAGCTATAGCTGCTTGCCTCCTAGCTCCTGCCACCTATAGTTTTTCTGTGCTAGGAGGCTGGTGGTGCCAGTAGAGTGCATTTGCATTGAACATGGCATTTATGCATTTTATGGCTCTTCTGAACACTGCTTTAGAATGGGGAACTAAATGCTACTGTGCACATGGATTTATTGGCTAAAATAGAGCCCCACTCAAATTTAGTTTAAAAAAAAAAAAGAGAAGCCGCACAGATTTAAATGCAGCATTTTTTTGTGCAGGGGGTTTAAGAGTGCTGACACCTGCCAGGATTGCCAATCTGGAGAGTGTTGTTCTTGATAGTTAAGTGCAAATATTTTAACAGAAATGGAATGCTAAGTGAGGGGGAGGTGAGGGGCTTATGCAGACTGCTGTATTATATACTGGGCTAGAGCTTCATATAGACACTTTCCAGATATATTCTATGTTTGATCTTACACAGAACCATTTTACAAAAAAGTTAAAATGCTTTTTTTCTGTAGTCATAAACACTGTTGAAAATTACTCTCTTTCGCATCTTTAAAGCTTTTGAAGATGCTCTTATCTCTGACATGTAGTAATGTACCGGTGTTTATGGATGTTGTCTGAAATGTCTCAGAATAATGCATTCTTTTTAGTTATTCATATACAAGATGAGTGTCATATTTTTTTTTCTTTAACAGGCTGAAGATGAAGAAGGATACCGAAAACTGATTGATCAGAAAAAAGATCGCCGCCTGGCCTATCTGCTCCAACAAACTGATGAGTATGTAGCAAACCTCACCAGCTTGGTGTGGGAGCACAAAAAAGCACAAGCTGCCAAGGAGAAAAAGAAGAAGAGAAGAAAGAAGGTAAGCACAGATGCAGACTGGACATTACAATAAAACATATATTACTTACAATAAAAGCTAGTATACAATGGCAGTTTCATTTTATAGTACACCCTCCCTTATGTCCCTCTGGTGTTATGGATGTTAAAGTGGAACTAAACCCACTGATTTAAGCCGGCAATAGATGGTTCAATTCTTGGCTGGTTCAGCAGGGCTCGGCCGAGATTCAAACCATCTATGGGCAGGGTGATTGTGCCCAAGTTGATCCATCGATCGACTTGGTACAACCAGCATTTTGGATTTCTAGTATGTGATTATTACCAGCAGCTATAGCCGCCAGCAATAATCACTGTGTTCTCCCTACAGGGATTGCCCCCTGCGACCCCCCCCAACTCCCGCCAGGAACACAGCAGGAGGGATTCCCCCATCAACACGGATTGTGTTGATGAGGGAATAGAGCAAATTTCTTTTGAATTGCATCATCTATGGCCTACCTTAGAGTGGTGGTAAACCATTACACATAATCAGTGCAGTGAAGTGACTAGCATCAGGTAATACACAGGGAATCATTCTATGGAAGTTTATACCTGTTTGTCTGCAGCCCTCCCTTCTCTACAGTCTTCCAAAATGCATTTTACACGGCATCTCTCAGCTCTGAAAAGCAGGGGGCAGGGATCTTTGCTAAGCTCAGTGAAGAGAGCTCTGACCCCCAATTGGAGGGGAGAGACATACCCCCCTAACAGTACAGGGGAAAAGGCACAGCTGTGGCTGTCAATCACAGGCTGTGTACTGGAGCTCTCCTCCCAAGTCACCAATTATCTCTTCGAGTCTGGAAAAGCTTTCAGAAGTGACTCGTGCAAAAACCAGAGGAAGGAGGCAGCAGAGAAGAAACAAACAAGTAAACAATATAAAAGCATGTGCTTTGTTCATATTTCATGTCTGAGGATTGCAACTGCTTTAACAGTTTTCCAAAATGGTTGCATTCAAGGAACGCTTTGAATAACTGTTATAAGTGTGCGTATGTTGGCTCTCAACTGAACTGTCAAGCCATCAGGTAACTGGTGTCCAAGCTGATAAGACATGGAGAACCATGGCAACTGCAGATCAAAGAGGTTACAGCTTCTTTGGCTGTAAAGTATAGGAAGGTTTAGTCCCCTTTAACCACTTCAGCCCCGGACCAATTTGCAGCCAAAGGACCAGACCCCTTTTTGCGATTCGGCACTGCATCGCTTTAACTGACAATTGCGCGGTCGTGCGACGTGGCTCCCAAACAAAATTGGCGTCCTTTTTTTCCCACAAATATAGCTTTCTTTCGGTGGTATTTGATCGCCCCTGCGGTTTTTATTTTTTGCGCTATAAACAAAAATAGAGCAACGATTTTCAAAAAAAATTCAATATTTTTTTAACTTTTTGCTATAATAAATATCCCCCAAAAATATATAAAAAAAATCGCAATTAGCGATTGGTTTGCGCAAAAGTTATAAAAGCGTTTACAAAATAGGGGATAGTTTTATAGCATTTTTATTAATATTTTTTTTTTTTTTTTTACTAGTAATGGCGGCGATCAGCGATTTTTATTGTGACTGCGACATTATGGCGGACACATCGGACATTTTTGACACATTTTTGGGACCTTTGTCATTTATACAGAAATCAGTGCTATTTAAATGCACTGATTCCTATGTAAATGACTGGCAGTGAAGGAGTTAAGCACTAGGGGGCGGGGCAGAGTTAGTGTGACGTGTGTGTTTGTGTTTTTTTCTTTTTTTTTTACAGTAGGGGATGTGGCTGACGTCTGACGTCACTGATCGGCTTTCCCGATGACAGGGAACAGCCGATCAGTGACAGGCAGTGTAGGAAGCGCAGGGAGAGGTTTGTTTACACAGACCTCTCCCCGTTCTTCAGCTCTATGACCCGATCGCGGGATACCAAAAACTCCAAAAACGAATCAAGGGATTGACCGATCAGATCCATTTGACACAGGCTTTTATGCTTAGATAAATGGTACCCGATCCTCGCAAAGAAGACTCGAGATCCTGCAAGGTTTTGCCTGTAACGTGGCCTCCGGGCGCTGGACCCTGCGGAGTGGAAATCCTGGACACTACAGCGCTAAGGCATTTCCTGCAGGGTGCTGTACAGGTCCAAGGGAGTGGACCCTAAACATGAAAGGATACCCAGTCCTTGAAGGTCCAAGTGACAGCATCCCGCCGTGAAGGGTGAAGATTGGGCCCTTACCTTTTAAGTGGCCCTGCACCTGGATGGGTAAGTGAAACCCCTTTTTATTTTATTATTGTGGGGTGTCCCAGTGATTGTAACAATCAGTCAAGCTAGCTAAAGGCTGGACACCTGTGTGCGGTGACCATACGGGGTAGTTCTGGGCTAGCTGTGGGTGTTTGCAAAGTGTACCTTTTTTTGCTTGTGTCTGGCTGTTTTTTTACCTGTATGATGGTGCACCCCAGTGCGCCATTTCGCCTTGGTTCACATGGCGCACGTGTGTTCGCAAGATCGCTGCTGGGCTCAGCAGTTTGTTTGGCGGCCATGGCGCACGCGGCTTCGCACGCACATGCGCCGTAGTATTTATCTGGGCACGCAAAGATTTGCGGCGTACGCAAATACAGTCATGCCTGCTCGCTGGGACTGCGCACACACGCATAGAACGTTCTGGCGCACACCCAGCTTATTTAAGCTGTGCAGGCCAAGCATGTGGTGCTTCCAAAAGGCAGCTGGGGGACACAGAGCATGCTCTGAACAGACACTTGCAGTGGTTCATTTTTCCTTACCCGGGGTCACGTGAGTCACCAGGTGTTTGGCAGGCTAAAGGTGCTTAGCAGAATTGTTGCATAGGGGCGTGGTGAGCCCTATTAAAGGGTCTCCCTTCGGAGGTGTTTTAACTACACCCAAGTACCCTTTGTTTGCAGGCATTGAATGTCTTCCAAAAAGAGCAGTGGAACTAACACCATAGGGAAGGGCACACCTATGTCATCAGTAGTTCCTGATGAACCTAGTCGTATCCCTAGTGTTGTATCCCCTGAAAGACCAGAGGCTTCCGGGCAATCTGAGCCGCTGCGCCTATCTGATATTTTGCCTACAGTTAACGCTGCTGCTTCACCCTTTATCACGAAGGATGAACTGTCCTCAGCCCTAGCCGAGTTAGAGCACAGGATTGCCGGCATGATTGCCTCCATCCCTCCAGGTAGCAGGAAGCCAAACAGATCTCCCTCCCTGGAGTCTCCTAGTCTGGAGCAGGAATGGGTTGAGAATGGGGAAGGGCTGAAAGCTCAGAATTCGGTGGAGTGCCCAGCAGATGCGTCTGCTTCCGAGCAATCTGGACAAGAATATATCCAGTTGATGTCTGCCTCTCAGTCGAGGACCAGTCGAGGCTTTTGATCCTGACTCTGACCAAAATGGTTCGTTCTGCCTTTAAGTTGCCTCTTGCAGAGGTGACTGAGCCCCCTGGTCCTTTTTGGGATCTCTGAGACCTTTTCAGGTCGCACAGACTTTCCTGCTACACCCCCTTTTGGAACAGGGGGTGTATGCTGATTGGGAACATCCTGACAGGAATTTTTTGCCTCCTAAAAGGTTTTCCCTTTTATATCCCATGGATGAAAAGTTTGTTAAAAAATGGAGCAGGCCAGCCGTAGATGCAGCAGTCTTTTCCTTAAACAAGAACTTAACTTGTCCGGTAGATAACGCACAGGACTTGAAAGACCCTGTTAACAAGAAATTGGAATTATTATTAAAAGCTTCCTTTTTCCTTGGCCTGTTCAGCTATTCAGCCAGCTGTTGCAGCAATTGGTATTTGCCAGTCCGTAAAGGATCAAGTCAAACGGCCTGATAGGCCTAACCAGGAGGATGATCTGCCTGAAAGTAATCCTCAAGCACTGTGTTTTGCTGTTGATGCTTTAAAGGATTCAATACAGCAGGTTTCTCATCTGGCTCTCTTGTCTGTACATATGCGCAGACTTTTATGGCTTAAGAACTGGTCAGCCGAGCCTCCTTGTAAAAAGTTATTGGCAGGTTGTGAAGAGTTCTCTACTTCCTGTGAAGAAAAGCACCAAACGTTTCTCGTTCAAAAACACAGGTACTGCTTCCTTAAATGTCTTAGTGTCAGGGCGGTTCCGCCGCCAACAGGGTGCTAGGGCCAGGGGCAAAGCCGCAAGGCCAGGGCCAGAGAAAGCCCTGGGTCCAAAATTCTTCTTAACCAAGCACCAAGCCCTCCTTTTGAGGGGCGCCCCCACTCCATCGGGTGAGGGGAAGGCTTCTGCACTTTGCGGACATTTGGAAAAAAACAATTCAGGACAAGTGGGTCACCTCAATTATATCTCGCGGTTACAAGCTGGAGTTACGGGAGGTGCCCCCTCAGAGGTGTCTAAGATCCAGCGTTCCCTCAAATCCTCCAAAAAGAAACTTATTGCTTCAGGCACTACATCATCTAGTGCATCAAGGAGTGATTGTAGAGGTTCCGGTACCCGAAAGGGGCACAGGGTTTTACTCAAACCTTTTTAAGGTTCAGAAACCAAACAAGGACACAAGGCCCATTCTGGACCTAAGGTCCCTGAACAAGTATCTATTGATGCAATCCTTTTGGATGGAGTCTGTCCGCTCAGTAGTAACCTCACTCCAGAGGAGAGACTTTTTAACCTCCATCGATATAAAGGACGCGTACTTACACGTACCTATCTTTCAGCCTCATCAGAGGTTCCTACATTTTGCAGTAGAGGAACATCATTTTCAGTTTGTGGCTCTACCCTTCGGGCTTGCTACAGTTCCACTGGAGTTCACAAAGGTCCTAGCACCAGTACTGGGTCTTTTAAGGGCCCAAGCAATCCTGGTGCTTGGGGATTTGGACAACCTCCTGCTCAGAGATCACTCAGTACAGGCTCTAGAACAGAGCATAATATACACAGTGAGGTATTTGAAAAGCTTAGGCTGGTTCATAAATACCGAAAAGTCAGCCTTGAGCCCAGCTCAAAGTCTAAAATATTTAGGTCTGATTCTAAACACGGTCCAAGCAAGAGTATTCTTGCCACTCGTAAGGATCTGTGCCCTGAAGGATCAGGTGCATCAGATAAGGGGCACCAAACAACCCATTCGGCTCTGTATGAGTCTTCTAGGGAGGAGGGTATCCTCCTTCGAGGCAGTGCCCTATGCCCAGTTCCATTCCAGGCCTTTTACAACAAGACATCTTGTTGGCTTGGAACAGAGGAAGAAAAGCCCTGGATTATCCAATGTGCTTATCTCCTCAGGCATGCTTAAGCCTAAACTGGTGGTTGCAGGATCAGAACCTGCGAAAGGGAAAATCCTTTCTCCCGATAACTTGGAGAGTACTGACTATAGATGCCAGTCTCTCAGGCTGGGGAGCGACCCTAGACGGGCTCACAGCCCAGGGGAAATGGTCAGCGACAGAGCAGACCCTGCCCATCAACGTTCTAGAATTATGGGCAGTACGTCTGGCCCTACGATTCTGGGCGGTGAATATCGGCAGTCCATATCCTGGGAGTAGAGAACTGGAAGGCAGATTATCTCAGCCGCCAGCAGATCTGCCCGGGGGAATGGTCCCTACACCCAGAGGTGTTCAAGGAAATTTGCCAATGTTGGGGATGGCCAGAGGTTGACCTACTGGCATCCAGGTTAAACAACAAGCTACAGCAGTTTGTGTCTCGAACAAGAGATCCTCTGGCAATGCTCTGATAGTTCCATGGAGCCAGTACTCCCTGGTTTATGCTTTCCCTCCGATCCCTCTCCTTCCACATTTGTTGCACAGGATTCTGAGAGTGGGGATTCTAGTCATTCTGGTGGCACCAGCCTGGCCCAGAAGGCCCTGTTTCCCGGAGATTGTGAGACTGACAATAGAGGGGCCATGGATGCTTCCACGTCGCCCCGATCTACTGTATCAAGATCCTATAGTCCACCCCAATTTACAGTCTCTAAATTTGACGGCATCGCTATTAAAGCCAGGGTGTTAAAGGACCAGTGGTGTAGTCTACCCTAGTGAATGCTAGAAAAGCTATCACTAGGAAGATTTATCATAAGGTCTGGAAGACTTTTTTATTGCTTGGTGTGAAGCCAGAAAATGGTGATTGGGAGAATTCTCTCTTTTTTTTCTACAGTCAGCTGTGGAAATCAAATTGGCTTTGAGTACAATCCGAGGTCAAGTTTCGGCCCCATCGGTATTCTTCCAAAGGCCTTTAGCCTCCCATTCACTGATCAGAACCTTTTATGCAGGGGGCAACTTGCTTGCTTCCCCCCATTAGGTCACCTATGTGCTACCTGATCTTCAGTGCATACGTTCACAAAATGTTATCAAGTGGATGTTCGAGCAGCTGAGGTTTCGGCTGCAGTGTGCTGCGGGCTGCCGTATAAGTTCTGATGGCTATTGTTTGGCAGGGTGTCTCCCTCTCCTCAAGGCTATTGCTCTGGGACATCCCAGCAGGTAATGAATATTAGCCTGACTCTGTGTCCCATGATGTATGAAAAAGAAAATAGGATTTTTACGTCGTACTTACCTGTAAAATCCTTTTCTTTTGAGTACATCACGGGACACAGATCCCTCCCCTCTTTTTTTGAGGATTCAGTGCTTGCTACAAAATTTGAAGTGCTTCCTGTATGGGAGGGGTTATATAGGGGATCACTTCCTGTCTGAAGACCTTTGGTCTACTAGTGTCCATTCACCTAATGATGAAGTATAACCCAGCCGGTTATAAATATTAGCCCGACTCTGTCCCATCATGTACTCAAAGAAAAGGATTTTACAGGTAAGTATGTTGTAAAAGTCCTTTTATTTTTTCTGCCAGTAAATACCTTATACAGCCCCACTTCCTGTTTCTTGTCTGGTAAAAAGCCTAGTAGGCTTATGACATGCTCAGCGCTCTCTCTCACTCTCCTGAGAGTTTGCCAGGAAGGGAGGCGAGATGAGTCGTAAGAGTGCCAATGAAAGCTGCAGAGCTGGAGGTGTGGCTCTGTGTAAATCCAGGAAGTAACAGGCAGCAGCTTCAGCTGCCCACAGTCAAAATGGTGGAGGGAGATTTCTGCAGCACAGAATCAGTTTATATAAAATAATATGCAAAGTGATTGGAGGGAAGCTTTTGTTTTGTTTTTATTACAGATATACATATGTGAGTAGACTGCAGCTCCTTTTTTGAGATTCTTTGCTCCAAATTTTGCAAATAGTAACTTTATTTATTCAGTCATGTAAAAAGAAAATTCCTTTTTGCTTTGAAAACACAATCATGCAGATGCTTTTCACATGATTGGATAATTCAAGTGAATATTCACATAATGCATGTATTGGGTAAATATTCTTTACTCCTTTTAGTAAATCAACCCAAATGAAGCTGAGCGGGTCACCTTTTTTTTTTTTAATTACCACATACGAGGGATATAAAAAGTCCACACACCACTGTTAAAATGTCAGGTTTCTGTGAAAAAGAGACCAAGATAAATCATTTCAGAACTTTTTCCACCTTTTAATGTGACCTCGATGGCACGGCGGCATCTTAAAGGGGACGTACCTGTACGCACTTATGCCTGTCCGTGCCATTCTGTCGATGTACATCGTCGTGCGCCGGTCGGGAATCGGTTAAAACATTAAAAACACATCTGAAGTCTCCCAAAAGCATGTGGGAATATGTGTTTGATGAAACCAAGGATGAACTTTTTGGCCATAATTCCAAAAGATATGTTTGGCGCAAAAACACTGCACATCACCAAAAGAACACCATACCCACAGTAAAGCATTGTGGTGGCAGCATCATACTTTGGGGCTGTTTTTCATCAGCTGGGACAGGGGCCTTAGTCAAGATAGAGGGAATTATGAACTGTTACAAATACCAGTCAATATTGGTGCAAAACCTTCTTCAGGCTTTTGCTAGAAAGCTGTACATAAAGAGGAACTTCATCATGACAACGACCCAAAGCATACATCCAAATCGACAAAGACATTTTTCACCAGAAAAAATTTAAAGTTTTGGAATGGCCCAGCCAGAGCCCAGACCTGAATCCGATTTGAAAATCTGTGGGGTGATCTGAAGAGGGCTGTGCACAGGAGATGCCCTTGCAATCAGACAGATTTGAAGTTTTTTTGTTGCAAAGTAGAGTGGGCAAATATTGCCAAGTGAAGATGTGCCATGCTAAATAGACTCATACCCAAAAAGACAGTGCTGTAATCAAATCAAAAGGGTGCTTCAACAAAGTATTAGTTTAAGGGTGTGCACACTTATGCAGCCATGTTATTTTTATTTTTTATTTTTGCTTCCCTCCACCTAAAAGATTTCTTGTTCAAATGATTTATTAAAATATGTAAATTGCAGCTTAACTTCAATTTAAAAAAAGAGATGGGTACAATATCAGTCAACAAATGGCACATTGTGTAAAACAGCTAGCATATTGCAACCTTCAGACATGTATAGCAATAGGACATGTACCATAAGAGGTGAGCCTCAGGTAGAGAAGGTTGCTATCCAAAACAATATAGAAAAACGGAATACGAAAATATAAAGCAACATCAATTAGACTAGTCAAACGGGACGTTCTCGATAAACGTCTCAGAGAAGGAGCTCAGCTTGGGACATTAGTGATATATTATGGTCTTTTCCACAGTGCTATACACCATTAACATCCCTAAAAAGGGAGAGAATGAAGAGGGAGGTCTGTGGTCTCTGCATTCTCAGGCTAAGAAAAGCCAGAGGACCTATCAGAACCCAGAGGATGTTGGAAGCAAAAGACAAAAGTGAGCAAGGTAGTTTAGAGAGGAGAAGAAAGAAGAGGAGGATGTGGGAGTGTCAGAAGGGGAGGGTCCGTAGAGAGGATCATTGCCAGTTTAACCAGTAGTTATAGGTTAAAACAAGAAAAGCCGCTCACACTAGTCAGGTGCTAGCCCAGCTCACATTCTGTGTAACATACGTAAATTATTCTGAATGGCTGCACTTCCAAAAATCCTTTTATTGAGGCTTCAAAAGACAAGTGGTTGACAGATGGAGCAGGGGACAAAAAGGTATATGCGTTTCGCGCAAATGTTAGCTCTTAGTCATTACCATTTGTGTCAAACGCATCTACCTTTTTGTCCCCTGCTCCATCTGTCAACCACTTGTCATATCAAGCTTCAATAAAAGGATTTTTGGAAGTAGGGATCGGTTGAGCTTTTCATATGGGGACACTCTATTGAGTATGACTGCTCCAGTTTTGGCATAGATCATTGCTCAAGTGACATTTTGTTTCCCTGCTAGGATACATAGAAGGATTTTCATGCTTTTGTGATGGTTTGTTTAGCTGTTGTGGTAATAAAGAGAGTTTAAACTGATGGTGCGTTAGCGCCAATGGTCTGTTATTCAGAAGCGCCACTGTTGGGTCAGGTGTCAAGGATGTGTTAGAGAGTTGATAGAATTTCGAACACATTTCGGACTGTGGGGCACTCCCACCAAATATGAGCATGTGTGCCTGGTGTGTCACAGCTTCGAAAGCAGTGTGAGGTGTATTGGGAGGAGGAATTTAGAGATCCTGGGGGGGACCAGGTACCACCTGGTGAGCACCTTTTTACAGTTGGTTTCAAGGGCCATGATATATAGTGATGCGGATTTAGTTGCCTGCCAGATTCGTGTCCAGTCAGCTGGATCGAGCGTAAGATGAAGATCTTTCTACCATTTATTTGCGTAGGTCGGCAGGGAAGATGTTGAGTGAGATAAAAGCTGAGCGTATAAGTTGGAGATTGCTTCACTGAGGGTCTCCAATTCTTCATCCTGGTTATATGAGAGGGCATCTTGCTCATCTACCCACTGTTCTAAGACGGAGGTGTGGCGACCCACATCACGGATCTCCCATGTTAGCTTGTCTGTAATGGCGTCTGAGGTGCTCTTCAGGGCCTTTTTGAGCATCAGCTCTAATTGACGAAGTAGGTCAGACTTGAAGGTGTCACCTTGCAGAACTATGGGGGTCACTCTGACATTGTGGCTGCTGGATGACGATGCAGCTTTGATGTGAGCAGTGTTTCAGGTCGGGAAGATGGCGGCGCCGCCATCTTGGACCAGGTTCTCACCAGCACATCCCGGATTGATTTCGGCTTCAGTTTAGGCTTTGAGCTGCCGTACACCATCGCAGGTTGCTCCAGTGTGTCGTGGCTATGAGCTGAGTCAGCAGTCAGGGTTGTATAGTTGGAAGACTCGCTGATGCATGGCTGTCAGGTCTTGGTAGGTGCGGCGCTCTAAGCATGCGTGTCTTGCTCAGACAGCTTTGCGCATGCCCCCCCCCCCCCCCAAAAGATTTCAGTTTGTTCAACTGAGTTGTACAGTTTATAGGTCACATTAAAGGTGGAAAAAGTTCTGAAATTATTTATCTTTGTCTCATTTTTTCATATCACAGAAACCTGACATTTTAACAGGGGTGTGTAGACTTTTTATATCCACTGTTTTTTTAGAGCTTTATCTGTATCGCCTAATTATTTGGGGCCCTGTTGACTTGATGTTATAGCAGGTTCACATGATTGTCAACAAGACACTACATATTCTGCTACTACTGCCCTGTAGCCTTGTAAGAAAGTTATTGCAAATCCTCAGGATTATCTCCAAGAAACAGACGCCCCACAGAACAAACTTTAGATACATGTATGTCTTTAGATTTTTGCTGCTCCTTTAAAGAGACTCTGCCATTTTCTTTTTGTCATCCTTGGTGTGTTTGTTTAAAAAAAATACAATACAATTTTATGTGATAAAATGGGGAATCATTAGAACCTCTCTCCAGCTTGTGTTACTGTCTGTGTCCCTGTTGGAGATTCACCCTCTCTATTTGCCCTTGTGATTGTAGTCAGTGGAGCAATCAAAATTTTTGCCAATGTAACCAGAATAGATATGAACTGTTTCAATGGGAACATTTGTTTGGATGACTGCAGAATTGCCGGCAGATGATGCAGTTCAATGGATATTCCAGCATATATGGTGTTTTGAGATATCTTTATCTCTGGCATTTCACAAATCCATAGCAATATGTCTTGAATATTGGTACACCTTGGCTTTCCTGCAGAATGTAGCAGTTTTTGGTGGTGGTTCGCAAGACACTGCAGTTTGTGTTAAAGCTGACATACTTTACATAGTACGTTTTGTCCCTCACTACCATGTGAGGCTGCTGGATGTGCAGTATAAACTGTATGTAGAAAATTTTTGTTAGTGAACCCTTATGGACTTTATAGGCACCAAAGTACACAAAAATCTTAAAGTATAAATTTTATTACAAATTAATTAAAACGTAGTGGTGTAGATTAAAATTTGCACAAAAACATACTACCCTAAGTAAGACCTAACTATCAACCAAACCACCAACATAGCCCTTTCCATAACCAAAATCAATGCGCCAATGAATTGCGGCTGTCAATGTCTGGATGGGCTTGGGGTATGTTGATGTAGCAAATTGGAGCTCTTCATGTTTCATGCCAAAGCGCTTCTTCAGGAGCTTAGGGTAAGTATTTAATATATGTTATCGTGTTAAGGAGTCACCGTAGTGGCTTTAAAAACAATCAGAAGAGCAGTGGGTGGTGTGCAAGCTGTCATCTGACATATCAGAAATCATAGCACTGTGTCCAATCCTGGTGATGGTCCTCTCACCAAAGTCTGCCCAAGTGGACTTCACCTTTCATTTGAGTTTGGGATGTGTCCACTGTCTGTTATCCTGTGTTCTAAGAAAGTAAAATGAATCGGCTTTATTGAGGCAAATAAGACAGATTATTTTTGTTACACACAGTATTTTTGGCTTGCATGGTGCTAAACTGAGTGATAAATGTGACCCTTGAAGTGTTATAGTAGAATTGTTAATACTCACTTGTTAGTGTCCTGCCTTCTAGTGGTGGGATTTACAAAATTTGTATCTTGCATGTAGATCTCATCACACACACGTTGATTTCACATAAATTGAATTCATTGTAATGTTTGTTACAGAAGATTGAAGAGATCGCTGAAGGGATTGTATCTGGCCTTGGCCCTGATGGAGAGGTATGCTTTACTATTGCAATTGTAAACATTTATTTGATTAAAATAACATAAATTGCAATTCTGTTTGCTGTTATATCGTGTTGTATTATAGAAAAAAAGCACCTGGTGCCTCTTAGCAATGTTTTTCTCCAGTCTTTTAAGGATATGTGGGTATTTTTCTATCGGGCATTGTACTTTTTTTGTACCCTATTATTGGTACCCTGCTGGCATGTTGCCAATCAACATACATTACATATAATTTAAATATTTACAATTTTTTGTTCCAGTGTATTTTGTGTTTAAATTATTTTTATTAAATTATTGTAAACATACATACAAATTCTCCCATATCATTTCCAATACATGAATATAAAACATAAAAAAAAAAAAGGAAAATGCATACACAATTACAAATACGAAAACAATAACAAAGAAAGAAAGAAAAAAAAAAATTGGATCTATCCCTCTCCATTGACCAAATTTCTGAAAACATTATAGTCAAAGCATTTTCTTATACTTTCCCCTTTCCTCTCTCCCTATCTCCTTGTTTCCTGTTAAGTGTGGAGGCAAGGATACTGCGCCCTTAGCTCCCCGTCCCCCGTCTCTGCAACCCCCCCCCTAAAAAAAAAAAATATATAACCCCTCCTCATTTCCCCTCTTCACTCCCCTCCGCCCTCCCCCTTCCTCTTTTTATATTTATAATGTGTTTTTATATACAACCCTCTTCCCCATCCCCCACATTCTCGTTTCCTCTCCGTGTAGTGCCTACCCCCATCCTCACTCTAATCTATTTTGTTTATTAAACACACACCCCCCCCCCCACTCCTATATTTTCAAATAAGTAATATCTCTTTTTTGTATGTATGTATGTATGTATATACACGCACACGTGCGCACCCACTGGTGAATCTGTGATCCTCCCTTACCCCTTTCTTTATTTATGAGGTGGAGAGAACCTTATCTCAGCCACCACTATATATCCCTAATAACGTGCCTCTTCATGAGGAGCATAGAGAAGGGGAGAAGAAAGAAAAGAAGGAAAAAAAAAAAAAATTAAAATTGAAATAATATAAAAAAAGTGTAAACGACATTGTATGGTTCTGTGTAAAAGTCGTCAGCTTTGAGAAAGGTCCCTTTAACACACACCTCTAGTTGAAGGGAGCACAATGTAACCTAAAACATTACATTTATTGGATAGACCCACAGTAAATTATTCATTCCTGTCCTTGAAAATCGCTGAATGTTTCGAGAGTGATCCCACATTGCTTGATGTTTTTGCAGAGGTCTGGCAGCCATCCTAAAGGAGGCTATTGCAAAAGTCAACTCCACCCAGCTTTCCTCCAGTACAGTACTTATATATTCTTGACTGGTAACCGCAAACAGTAGCTAACTTTCTTTCTTGTCCATTGAGGGACACAAAGTCTTACTAGAGAGGATTCGACACTGGCAAACAAAAGAACTGTAAGCCAGCCATAATAACCTCTCCTTCTGTGAGCATGCCTCAGGTTTTTGCTACTGGCCTAGGAGGATGGGCATTTGTAACTCGGCTCTGCTGTGTTGAAGACTATCCCATTTTTTTGCAAATTTTTTTTTTTACTTCAATTAAGACTCTGCTTTACATGAATGTTGGCATTTTTACTCTCTAAATGCAGCTGTCCGGTGTGGTCTTCCTCAGCCTAGCTTTTGGAGTACTGCAGCCGGACTCGGCTGGACTGAAACTTGCAAGTGTAGCCTGGACTTGACCTCCGGGCGTTCTGTGTGGGACACTTTCCATACTCTGTTCTGGTAAAAATTGGCTATAGCATGCTTTCCAAGTCCAGAGCTGCTGACATTGCCTCAGCATTTTCCCTGTGCCCAAAGACTCACTTAAGCCGATTGGGCCAGGCACCAGGAGCTACCTTGTTTACATAGGCTGCTTAGGTGCCTTTATTCCTGATGGTTATTGCCTAAAAGGGGGTTAATACACTGGGACTGGGTGTTGATATCCATTTTCTGCTATACAGCACTGAGAAAGCATCTCCCTGCTTCTGCTTGCAGAGAGCCGTATTGACTTACGATCTGTTCCTGCTGCCTGCCTGCAGTTACTTTGCTGACCTTTGGCCATTTGACCGACACCCACTACCAATTAAGTTTCATGATTAAAGGATAAATTCACCTTTGTAAAAATTGAAAAAAAAAACTGACTGAAGGCGACTTTGTAAAAAAAAAAAAAAAAAATACACACCTTTTTGCAGGTAAAATAATTGACCTATATACACACAGGTGCACTTCCTTCAAATGTTATATACATAAATAACTGTGAATAGTGATCACAATAACCAATTGTGAATAAACATTAAAAATGTACAAAAATGTGAAGCAATTAAAATACTAAAACCATAATATCATATATATGTGCAAACAAATGCATGTCACACAATGCATGACAAAGATGCGTGTCAGTGACCACAATACACCTAATGTGAATATTAAATAAATATGTACAAAAATGTGAAACAATAAAAATATTCCAACCATAATACCATGTGTGTATATTGGTATTGCTTTATGGTTATGTATTCCAACTGTCAGTGTGCAGCATCCAGGGGTTCACGCAGCGCAAAAATACTTTTATTGTAAAACAAATATGCTTTTTTACTAGGGGCCTGCAAAGCATTGCACCAACGATAAGCAAATGCAATCTCAGGCCCTTGCAGACTGTCATTGTATCTGTCTGCTCCTACCTCATACTACCTAGAGCGCTCAACAGCATCCTGGTAGTTCATTGAGAACTACAAGCTGTCAGCCGTAAAAGGCTGACTGACTGAATGAATGACATGGCCAGGTGGGCAGAGTGGGGGCTGCTGCAACAGTAACCTGTTACATTTCACCATGAATAACGGTGTAACATGTTACAAAAGGTGAACTTGTCCCTTTAATTTAGGCCTTGCCTCTTACCCTGAGCCTAATAGGTTGCCTTCAGATGCAATCCGTGTGATTCTAGACACAGAGGGGACAGTCCAACTGTACCTGGTACTGGTACTAGCTCACTTTCTACCAACATCTCTAGGGCTGCTGTAAAGCACCCCTACTAAGTGTCCCAATGTCTGCAGCCTGAAGTTATGATGTTCTCTGCTCTTGGAGTCTATTCTGTCCTTGAAGTTCTCTTTCGTTCTAATTGGTTGTAGAAGCATCGTCTGCAGTTTCGGCTGATGTTCTTTGCGAGACTTTATGGCCCAAATCGTACAGTTATTTGCTGATTTTGATCAGAGGCGCTGCATTCACACCCTCTCCATCGGATTCTTTCTCAAATTTCCCTGTGGCCCTAGCTGCTTTAGAGTCATCAGCTGCAGAAACTCCTTAAATCTGGGTCAATATTATTCCTGACTGATGAGCTTACTCCTGAGGAGTTGTAGTTTATTGCTGTGTGTTCCAAAATAAAGGAGACTGTTCCAACTCTTATTAATGCAGTGTGCACAACTCTAAAATGAAAGGTTCAGCCTTTTGCCTCTACCAGTGCTGTTTCCAGCTGTGGATGATTTAACACTCCTAAAGATGCAGACTTTCCCTCAGCAACTATTTCACATGAAGATTGGAAGTATCCTGATACGTTTTCTTCCAAGGAGTGCCTATTAGCCTTGTATCTCTTCTGTTCCAAATTTTCTGCAGAGGTAGTTTATTCCCATTGTGGATCTTGATTTTGTCCTGCATTAACAAGGCACTTAGAATTTCAGGAGAGCATGCATCCGTCTTTAGAAAGCCAAGCAATAAATGGCTGTAAGTCCTCTCTCTAGAGCTCTGTTCCTGTTTAACCCACGGTATTCCTCCCAATGGGAAACTACAGACTCCAGTCTAGAGTTTGAATTGTTCAGCCCAGAAGCCATTTAACATTTGCAGAGCAATATCCTGTCATTGTGGGACAAATTGGTCTGGTCTCTTGTCCTGGCTTGATGACTCAGGAATCCAGCTTTAGCGTTTTAAGTCCTTTCTTATGGTCTTTTGGAAATTATCACAGGGCTGCCTTTTGTGCTGGAGAGGAATCCTGGGCATCTTTAGGGGACTTGGTTGTTGGAGACATCTCAGCTCCCGTTAAACATTTTTTCCATGGGACAAATCCTCTTTCCTGCTGCTAGATTTGGACCAGCGTTTAATTCTCAGCACCATCGAGGGACAGGTTTCTGCCCTTTCTATACAGTTTCAGAGGCCACTGGCCTCTTATTCCTTGTCCCTTATACAGGGGATCTCCTATGTAGCTCCCCTCGTCAATTCACCAGTGACTTCCCTCATCCATTCACCTGTGCATAGAAAAAAGGGACTGTTGAGGCTTGGGACATAATTATTGCCCAAGGTACAGTGCATTTGGAAAGTATTTACAGCGCTTCACTTTTTCCACATTTTGTTATGTTACAACCTTATTCCTAAATGGATTCAATTCATTATTTTCCTCAAAATTTTACAAACCATACCCCATAATGACAATGTGAAATTGAATCTTTGCAAATTTATTAAAAACAAAAAAAAAATGCCCATAAGTATTTACAGCCGTTGCCATGACACTCAAAATTGAGCTCAGGTGCATCCTGTTTTCACTGATCATCCTTGAGATGTTTCTGCAACTTGATTTGAGTTCATCTGTGGTAAATTGTTAATTGGACATGATTTGGAAAGCCACACACCTGTCTATATAATGTTCCACAGTTAACCGTGCATGTCAGAGCACAACCCAAGCCATGAAGTCCAAGGAATTGTCTGTAGACCTCAGAGACTGGATTATATAGAGGCACAGATCTATGGAAGGTTACAGAAAAAATTCTGCAGCATTTTCCCATTTGAGCACAATGGCCTCCATCATCCTTAAATGGAAGAAGTTTGGAACCACCAGGACTCTTCCTAGAGCTGGCCATCTGGACAAACTGAGCGATCGGGGGGAAAAGGGCCTTAGGGAGGTGACCAAGAACCTGATGGTCACTCTGACAGAGCTCCAGGCCTTCTCTGTGGAGAGAGGAGAACATTCCAGAAGAACGACCATCTCTGCAGCACTTTGCCAATCAGGCCTGTATGGTAGAGTGGCCAGACAAAAGCCACTCCTCAGTAAACGGCACATGACATCCTGCCTGGAGTTTGCCAAAAGGCACCTGAAGGACTCTGACACGAACAACAAAATTCTCTGGTCTGATGAAACAAAGATTGAACTCTTTGGCCTGAATGGCAAGCGACATGTCTGGAGGTAACCAGGCATTGCTCATCACCTGGCCAATACCACCCCCTACAGTGAAGCGTGGTGGCAGCAGCATCATGCTGTGGGGATGTTTTTCAGCAGCAGAAACTGAGGGACTAGTCAGGATTAAGGGAAAGATGAACGCAGCAATGTACAGAGAGTCAGAGTCATCCTTGATAAAAATCTTCTCCAGAGTGCTCTAGACCTCAGACTGGGGCAAAGGTTCATCTTCCAACAGGAGAACAACCCTAAGCACACAGCCAAGATAACAAAGGAGTGGCTATGGGACAACTCTATGAATGTGTTTAAGTGGTCCAGCCAGAGCCCAGACTTAACCCTCGATTGAACATCTCTGGAGAGATCTGAAAATGGCTGTACACCGACTCTCCCCATCCAACCTGATGGAGCTTGAGAGGTCCTGCAAAGAAGAATGGGAGAAACTGCCCAAAAATAGGTGTGCCAAGCTTGTAGCATCATACTCAATGACTTGAGGCTGTAATTGGTGCCAAAGGTGCGTCAATAAAGTATTGATAAAAGGCTGTGAATACTTATGTACATGATATATATTTTTTTCTTTTATATAAATTTGCAAAGATTTCAAACAAATTTCTTTCACGTTGTCATTATGGGGTATTGTTTGTAGAATTTTGAGGAAAATAATGAATTTATTCCATTTTGGAATAAGGCTGTAACATAACAAAATGCGTAAAAAGTGAAGCGCTGTGAATACTTTCTGGATGCACTGTAGTTTCTGCCTTTTACCTCAACCAGGACACAGTTTTTTTTTTTTTTTTTCCCTCCCTCTGTCCAGCTCTAGTTCACCAAAAGCGGTGGGAGCAAGAGCATTTCCTTTCTAGCATAAAAGGAAAAAAGGTTGTCCTGGGAACTCTGCACCATCAAACAAGAAAGGAGAGAGAGAGAGAGAGAGAGGTACTCCCTTCTCTAAGGGCACTTTCACACTGAGGAGCTGGGGCGTCGGCGGTAAAACGTTGCTATTCTTCCAATGCTTCGACTCTGCCCATTGATTTCAATGGGCAGGGGCACTTTGGGAGCGGTGTATACACCACTCCTAAAGCGGCTCAAAGATGCTGCTTGCAGGACTTTCTTTTTAGCGTCTTGCCAGCATACCACTCACACTGGATTCACAGAGGTGCTTTGCAGGCGCTATTTTTAGCGATATAGCGCCTCAGGCTGAAAGTAGCCTAAATATGAGGGAGGTGTTATCAAATGTCATAAAAAATTAAAAACAAACACACTCTATTAAGTTACCTCTACAAAAGTTCAAATCAGCCCGAATAGCGGTTGAACGTACACACTCTGAAGCAACTGCTAGCTGGTCTTTTAATACCTTAACTTCTGCCTCTGCCTTGTTCCTTCTATGTGATTGCGTATAAATAGCATGAAGGAAGTACCAACTCACTGTGGACACTGTCCTCTTCTCTTTTTTACTTGAATCCAACCCCTTAAGGCTAAAATCTAAAAAATTATCCGAGACTTTATCACCCCAAGTCAGCTTCAAGGGAGAAGCATACTTTACAAATTCTTTAGCAAGAGGCCTCCACTCATTGTCTCTGGCCCAGATATGTATACTGCACGCTTTCTTCTGACCATCAGAACCCTCTGCAGCCTTGCTTTTCTTAAAACAGCTTATGCAGCATTTTATCTAGCACAAGGGATGAAGCTACGGGGAAATTAATACTGGGAGTATGCTATAGGCCCCCTAACCTGAGGGAGGAAGGGGAGACCGATCTCCTACCACAACTTGCATTAGCAGCAAGGATGGGAAGTGTTATCATAATGGGGGATTTTTATTATTAGCAGCAAGCATGGGAAGTGTTATCATAATGGGGGATTTTTATTATTCAGACATAGACTGGGCGGAGGAAACCACGCATTCATCTAAGGCTCGCCAGTTCCTAAATGTCTTGCAGGACAATTTTATGGGTCAGATGGTAGATGCAACAACTAGAAATAAAGCGTTACTGGATCTACTGATTACCAACAATACAGACCTGATCACGGATGTGGAAATCCGGGGCAATTTAGGTAACAGCGATCACAGGTCAATTTGGCTTCAGTATAAATCGCACAAATGGGAAACATAAGGGGAATACAAAGACACTGAATTTCAAAAGAGCCAACGTCCCTAAACTACAAACCTTGCTAGAAGGCATAAATTGGGATACAATCTTAGGAACAAAGAACACGGAGGAGAGATGGGTTTGCTTTAAGAGCATATTAAATAAGGGCATTAGCCAATGCATCCCATTGGTTAATAAATTTAAAAGAGCGAACAAAAGTCCTGGATGGCTAAACTCCAATGTAAAAATATATATAAAAGCAAAGGAGAAGGCCTTCAAAAAATACAAGGTTGAGGGATCATCATCAGCATTCAGACTTCATAAAGAATGCAACAAGAAATGTAAGGATGCAATAAGGACGGCTAAGATAGAACATGAGAAAGAGAGAAAAACACACATATGAGAGTTCGAGCTGCGAACCCCAAGATACATAGAAATTATATGAAAAGATAGAACACGAAAGACACATAGCGGAGGAGAGCAAAAAAAAATCCCAAGAAATTATTTAAGTATGTAAACCGTTAAAAAGGAGAACAGACTTTATTGACCCCATAAAGAATGAGGAAGGACATCTCGTTACAAAGGATGGGGAGATGGCGACTAACAGCCAACTAACAGTCATTCTTTCAGTTTGAGAGACCCTCTTTTACCTGTTTATTGTAGCTATAGAGACAATAGCCTATTCAAACTGTCAATTGAATACAACAATGGTTTCTACGTTCCCATTGTATTCAACAGCATTTGTATGAGAAATACAGTATCTCACAAAAGTAAGTACACCCCTCACATTTTTGTAAATATTTTATTATACCTTTTTATGTGACAACACTGAAGAAAGTGCACTTTGCTACAATGTAAAGTAGTGAGTGTACAGCTTGTATAACAGTTTACTTTTGCTGTCACCTCAAAATAACTCAACACAGTCATTAATGTCTAAACCGCTGGCAACAAAAGTGAGTAGACCCCTAAGTGAAAATGTCCAAATTGGGCCCAATTAGCCATTTCCCCTCCCGGTGTCATGTGACTTGTTAGTGTTACAAGGTCTCAGGTGTGAATGGGGAGCAGGTATGTTACATTTGGTGTTAACACTCTCTCATACTGGTCACTGGAAGTTCAACATGGCACCTCATTGCAAAGAACTCTGAGAATCTGAAAAAAATAATTGTTGCTCTACAGAAAGATGGCCTAGGATATAAAAAGATTGCCAAGACCCTGAAACTGAGCTGCAGCATGGTGGCTAAGACCATACAGTGGTTTAACAGGACAGGTTCCACTCAGAACAGGCTTTGCCATGGTCGATCAAACAAGTTGAGTACACCTGCTCAGCGTCACATCCAGTGGATGTCTTTGGGAAATAGACGTATAAGTGCTGCCAGTGTTGCTGCAGAGGTTTAAGGGGTCGGGGAGTCAGCTTGTCGGGGCGTAGACCATACACTGCATCCAATTGGTCTGCATGGCTGTCGTCCCAGAAGGAAGCCTCTTCTTAAGAGGACATGGATTACTAGAATTATGTCCTGTGGTCTGATAAGACCAAGGTAAACTTATTTGGTTCAGATGGTGTCAAGCGTGTGTGGCAGCAACCAGGTGAATAGTACAAAGACAAGTGTGTCTTGTCTACAGTCAAGCATAGTGGTGGGATGTCATGGTCTGGGGCTGCATGAGTGCTGCTGGCATTGGGGAGCTACAGTTCATTGAGGGAACCATGAATGCCAACATGTACTGTGACATATTGAAGCAGAGCATGATCCCCTCCCTTCAGAGACTGGGCCATAGGGCAGTATTCCAAAATGTTAGACCCCAAATACACCTCCAAGATGACCACTACCTTGCTAAAGAAGCTGAGGGTAAAGATGATGGACTGGCTAAGCATGTCTCCAGACCTAAACCCTATTTAGCATCTGTGAGGCATCCTCAAACGGAAGGTGGAAGAGCACAAGGTCTCTAACATCCACCAGCTCCATGATGGCATCATGGAGGAGTGGAAGAGTACTCCAGTGGCAACCTGTGAAGCTCTGGTGAACTCCATGCCCAAGAGGGTTAAGGCAGTTCTGGAAAATAGTGGTTGCTACACAAAATATTGACACTTTGGGCCCAATTTGGACATTTTCACTTAAGGGTGTACTCACTTCTGTTGCCAGCGGTTTAGACAGTAATGGCTGTGTGTTGTTATTTTGAGGGGACAGCAAATTTACATTGTTATACAGGCTGTACACTCGCTACTTTTACATTGTAGTGTTGAGTGTTGTCACATGAAAAGGTATAATAAAATATTTACAATAATGTGAGGGCTGTACTCACTTTTGTGAGATACGGTATCTACTCAAGCCAAAACCTGACAGTAATCTGATTTCTATGACCAACTAATATTGTAATATTGTCCCATGTATTGTTATGTCTGATTAATATAAAAAAAAAAAATCATATTTTGCAAACGCAACACACCATGTCAACCCAGTACTCTCTGAAGTGTGCTAACATTATCTACTTCAGATGACCTTGGCAATAAAAATGTGAGTGCGAAGTGTTCATTGTTTTCACAAGAATGTATTTGGGATAGTCCTAAACTCAGAACAGCAGAAATGTTAGTATTTGCATACTGAGGGTATGTTTTTGATGGCTTTTCAGGCAAGCCACTAATGCACCATTGAAATACATATATGGACTTTGTTTTACCTGCCAAAGGTTTTGTAATTTTGTTCAGCTAATCAGCCCAAGACACCTCTGAAAAGACAGATTCATGCTAGATCCATGAGCTCCACTGCAACAAGTAGCACAGCTTGGCCAGGAACGCTGAGTGAAAATACCCCCCTCCAGCTTTCTGGTTGGACAACCAGGGAGCAGCAAGACTCATAAACTGAATAAATATTACCAAGCAAATTAGCAGGTCTCCAAATTTAAATTTTCTTCCATTCTCCTTCGTACCTCCTATATCTGTAGTGACGTCAGCTGTGTCAGTTCAGGCTTCCTCCCTGGGTAGTGAAGACTCCTACAGTTTCTAAACCCAGCAATAGAAAGCATACCCAGATTTTTTTTTTTTTTAGATGTGCATGCCCATATCTCTAAACACTCCAGGGTCTCTAGTCTGCCATGCTATAATCAATAACCTTCTTTCCCTGCATTAATATAGACAAAGTGTACATCATACTAAAATATTGTATTGATTACAAGCGCATCTCTTTAAAACAGCCTTTTGCTTAGACAAGACTGCAGATTGAATTGAGCATTAAAATAGTTTTTGCTTTTAATTGCAAAGATTTATTTTATAAATCAAATCAAACTTTTTTTCTATGGACACACTGAAGAATAATAAATTAGATGTTTGAGCATATACATGTATTGCATAGGGAGTAGCCTGAAGGATTTGTTCCACTGGGTATACTCTGCATGATGTATGTATTGGAAAAAAAATGTATTTTAATTTGTGTTTACTTCATTTAGCTTATAGATGAAAGCAGTCAGATGAGTGACCTGCCTGTAAAGGTTATTCACACAGAGACGGGGAAAGTGCTTCATGCTCCTGATGCACCTAAAGCCAGTCAGCTTGAGACATGGTTGGAGATGAACCCAGGGTGAGTAGATGAATGCCCATTCTTTTCTAATGATCATTTCCTCCTTTCTTATTTTGAAAATCTTTATCTCTCCTTCTATTCCATCATACGTTTTTTTTTTCTAAAGCATATTATTTTACTATTTTATTGGTAAATGAAAAAGCAGCAGGTTCACTTAGGCTCCTTTCACATGGGGCGAACTTTGCCAGCTCAGCAGGGAATCTGTCTGCTGATTCCTGCTAAGCAAGGGGGTGGCTTGTCAGTGTCTGCTATGCTTATGCAGAACAGACAAAGACACCCCTCGCTGTCCTCTATGACCAGCTGGATGTAAAAAGACTGCCTGTCCATTTTTACACCCAACGACAATCTGATCCACCAGGCAGACGGGAATAGATCCCCTCCGTATTTTTTTTTTTTTGGCGGATCGGATTGGATGTCGGCCGGTGGTAACTGATGTCTGTTGACACCTGCCGCTCCATAGAGGGCATTGGATGTTGCTGTCGGGTCTAGCTAAAAAAAAACCTGATTGGTCTGCCCTTGTAAAAGGGGCCTTAATCTATTTATTTTTCGCCTTCAGTCTCATTGGCATAATGCATACTTAGTAGTTTTGTTTTTTCTTCTCCCTCTCTCTATATGATACAGTTATGAAGTTGCTCCTAGATCTGATAGTGAAGGAAGCAGCTCAGAATATGAAGAAGAGGTAAGTTTGTCATGTATATTAACCCTCTGGTCTTCTAGGCCCTGTAACAAGGAACACAGTGGGTGTCAGTATTGCAAGACATTTCTTATTGTGTAAGTTCAGACTTGGCTTTCAACAATGTCAGCCCATGTTGGGTCTAATTTTATTCTCTACATATATTTTATGAGTACACATCCAATAGACATGCAATCATTAGGGAAGGATTAACTAAATGTATGCCTTTCTGGTGGCCTTGACTATAAATATTCGTAAATGGTTGACTTGCATGTCTCAGGCTCCGTTCAGACTATTGCAACTTTGGACACACACAAAGTCGCACGACAAGTCGCAGCCCATTGATTTTATGGCACCCATTCCAATCTATGCTACTTAGAAAAGGTTCCTGTACCACCTTAATGCGACTTTCTTGCAACTTAAGTGCCAGTGAGTGTTGCACAACTTTGGAGTTGCACTAGTGAGAATGGAGCCTCATAGTGTCTCCTGGTACAGGTTGCGCCAAAATGGGAGCCCTCTAGTTACATCAGTTCTGTTTAGGATGATAGGGAGAGGAGGGGTAGCCATTGACAGGCAGTCCATGAGCTAAATACAACAAGCATATAAGTTGCCTTTTAAATTAATCATAATTTCTACTGTGTTAGTAAATATTGAAATGGCAGTCTAGTTGGGTATATCCGCTTGGAGAAAAGGGACATATTATTAAACCTTAGTTGTTCTATAGAGTGTTGGTCTTTAAAAGTTTTGACCTTTGCTGTATATTAAAGTTCATGTAAACACTAATGATTAATTTCCTATTTGATACCTTTTTGGTCTGGTAAATATACCATTAAAAGCGATTTATCTGTTAAGAAAAAAAATACCTGTTGATTATGTTGTAAATTCAAAGCTGTCTTGCACGTACTGGGGGGCAATTCAATAAAGCTGAGGCTCCACTTTTCTGGCATTAATCTAGGGCTGAAACAAATAATCAATTATGGAAATAGTAATCAATTAATTTCATAATTGATTAATCGGCCAGTAACATAATGGGGTTAAAAAATGAATATGACCCCTTTTTATAGTACAAAAAGCGCAAATAATCGCTACTGTAAATATTACTTTCACAGTTCTACAGTGACAAAAAATGAACCCCTTACAGTAGTGATTATCTGCTTTTTTTTGTACTATAAAGGGCTAATTTTTTATTTATTTTTTTTAACCCCCATTATGTTACTAAACCTCTTGGAACTGGTTCCCATCTATGTGTTTTTTTGTCCTTTTTGCAGAAACGCACTACAGTTCATTTCCATGGTTTCCTATGGGACACGTTCACATCTATGCTTTTTTCAGCCGCTGCGTATTTTGAAAGGGTCAGGGACTTTTGCTGTTTTTGGTTGGTATACTTCAATGGAAAAGCTGCACTAAAGTATGTGATGTGTTTTTGCAACAATTTGTTTTTTTAAATCTGCCCACCAATTGGCCAAATGAAAAATGCAAATCTCCGCAAAATCACGTGCGCAAAAATCAAAATGCACTGCAGAAACAGATCAAATGCAAACTGCATAGGTGTCTACCGAGCCTTATGCTGGCCACACAGATCAATTTTCAGACAATAATATTTAGATGAAAAATCTTTGTACATTCGCTGAATGAAAGAATGTTGTTTGAAATTTTCACTTGTTTTTAAAATTAATGTAATTTCTGAATGAAAACCACATACATTGTCTGAAAAATTTTTGACCAAGAAGTTCACCATTTCCAAATTTTCCCCTCACTGTGGTTGAAAATGAACGTCGATTTGACCCCACTAACGATTAGAAAATCAAACGAATGTTCTTAAAATTACTTTTTTTTTTTTTTTTTTTTTGGAAGGAAGACATTGTTTTTTAACCACTTCAGCCCCGGAGGATTTGGCTAGCCAAAGACCAGAGCACTTTTTGCGATTCGGCACTGCATGCAACGTGGCTCCCAAACAAAATTGACGTCCTTTTTTCCCCACAAATAGAGCTTTCTTTTGGTTGTATTTGATCACCTCTACAATATTTATTTTTTGCGCTATAAACAAAAAAAGAGCGATAATAAATATCCCCAAAAAAAACGATAAAAAATAATTTTTTCCCCTCAGTTTAAGTCGATACGTATTCTTCTACATATTCTTGGTTAAAAAAAAATCACTAAGCGTTTATTGATTGGTTTGCGCAAAAGTTATAGCATCTACAAAATGGGGGATAGTTTTATAATTTTTTTTTTTACTAGTAATGGCGGCGATCAGCGGTTTTTATCGTGACTGCAACATTATGGCGGACACATCGGACACTTTTGTCGCTATTTTGGGACCATTCACATTTATACAGTGATCAGTGCGATTACAAATGCATTGATTACTGTGTAAATGTGACTGGCAGTGAAGGGGTTAACACTAGGTGGCGCTGTAGGGGTTAAGTGTGTCTTAGGGAGTGATTCTAACTGTGGGGGGAGGGGCTGTGTGTGACATCACTGATCATCGCTCCCGATTACAGGAAGCTATGATCAGTGACAGTGTCACTAGGCAGAACAGGGAGATGCTTGTTTACATTGCCTCTCCCCGTTCTTCCTCTCCGTGAGGCGATCACTGGTATGGCCGCGGACATAGACCGGGGACCCGCTGTCGAACTCACAGAGCTTGGGGCGGGCACATGCGTGTACCTGCTAGCCAAGCCTCGCAAGATCACGTACAATAACGTGATTTCGTACAGCGGAGCCAACCTGCCGCAGTAAAACTGCGGTGGCTGGTCCGCAAGCGGTTAAATAAAAAAATTTGATCTCTGATGATATTTACCAGATTCACCCCTTTTAATAGTATTTCCAGTATATCTCCTCTAATAGTATATACAGTATATCTCTTCTGTCTGTTATTCTCTGGATTAGATATTTTGCTCCCTAACCATATAGTTGGTTATTTATATTTACCACTGCATAGAGATATTTAAGAATAAATTGCCTTTTTTAAAAACTTTACATAATAACTAAATTATACACCACACTTTTTAAGGTTATTAACCGATTAATCGAAACAATAATCGGCCAACTAATCGATTATGAAAATAATCATTAGTTGCAGCCCTACATTAATCCCTCTTGTTAATGTATTGCACCAAATTCACGAAGCATTTTTGACACTTTTTATTCTGACAGCGACTCAATTCTGGTAGTTCTAAAATGATGAATGCGCCAAATTCAAAATAAAATACAGACAGTTCTTTATTAAAGTGGAGCTAATTAAAACCAACTCTCTTTGGGCTTACAGAGAGAAACTGACGCATACAGATTATGCAAAAGTGTCTCGTGTGGATTCTAAGGCCTCATGCACACCGGACCTTAACATAACCTTATAAAAACGCCAGTAGCTTTGCAGTGAGATTTTCAATGTTTTTGCAATTGTGTTTTTTAGCGTTTTTAGTGTTTTCCCAGTTTTTCTCTAAAAAAAAAAAAATTATATTTTATTCAATGGATCAAAACGTTAACCGCTGGTGAGCCGCATTTATCGTCACTTATAAGCGTTTTTTGACGTTAGAGTGTTTTTACAGCTGAAAAACTTCCCTCGGAACCCGCTAGTTTTTTTTTTTTTTTGTTACAGCCAAAAAACGCCCCAGCCAAAAACAGTTGATAACAGCCTATGTGTAGAAAAAATGATGGGGAGTTTATTGACTGTAGAAAAAAATCGTCTGAAGCCAAAAACAGCAGCTGTAAAAACGTCCAGTGTGCATGAGGCCTGAAAGTGGTGCAGCATGCGTCAAATTCAGCTACAAGTTCTAGACAGGAATTTGGCACATTCTGCACCACCTTAAGGAATGCATGAGAGCTATGTTTGCAGAATTTGTCTGCACCAGCCTTTGTGAATTTCAAGGAGTGTGTTATCCCACAATGTCTAATTGGCCCTCCTAGTTCTTTTCTTGTACTGCGGAATAATTAGTGTCTGTGTTGTAGAAGCGAGGAGAGTGGAAGTAGTTTAGCAAAAGAAAACTGGGCAGATCTGACACAATTCGGTCTGTATGTTGCCAGTCTGCAACAGTACTTAGAAGTCCATTTCTGGCAGATCAACAGGTATTCATCTCTTTTTGCAGGACCTTTAAATGGATTCAACAAAATCCATGTATTAAATGGATTCAACAAAAATGTGCATATATTGTAGCGATGTACTGCACATTTTTCATCAAAAAGATTTTTGCTTCCAAAGTGCATCTGTCGCTGGACCGTTTGCAGTTCTCCTCCAGGGGCTGTGCAAGTCCTGTTGCTTCAGAGTGTGATTGTCCCGGTTCCCGTGCCGGGAACAGTTTCAGGGGTTTTATTCAAACCTGTTTACAGTCCTAAAGATGGGTGGGCATGGTACGTCCAATTCTGGACCTCAAGGCCCTGACCTGCTTTGTGTGGGTACAAAAGTTCAGGATGGAGTCCGTCCGCACGGCGGACGTCACCCCTTCATGATGGGGACTTTCTGTCTTCTATCGACATCACAAATGCTTACTTACAGTATGCATTCCACTATGTGCCCGCCCCCAGCACTTCCTATGTTTTGTTGTGGGTGCTGAGCAGTATCAGCTCGGGGTGTTGCCCTTTGGTCTTGCCACCACTCCTCTGGTGTTCACGAGGTGTTGGCCCCCGGATCTGGCGTGGTTACGTCAGTGGGGGTTTGCGGTCTTGGGCTGCCTGGACGATCTTCTTCTGTGAGTCCTCGACTACCCCGAGGGGCAACGTAGCTCCTATACAGACCTTGACAGATTTCAGTTGGCTTCTATACGATCTGAAATCTGCTTTGGCCCCTTCCAGAACATTGGATTATCTGAGCATGAGCCGGGCTTCAGCTCTGGCTAGAGTGTTTCTCCAGAAGTTGCATGCTATGTTTTAATTTACTGTTGTGCGGCAGGTGGGCCTTCCTGCGGACCTGCATGTGGGTGTTGAGCCTGATGGTATCTACCTTCTGAGGCGATTCCATTTGCACAGTTCCATACAAGCTCCCTTCAGGGAGATGAATAAATGAATGATTTGTATAGCGCTGCAAATGCGAACTGAATCGCCTCAAGGCGCTTGACTGCTCTTGTTGTCATGCAATATTTAGAAGAGGTGAGTCTTAAGTTTTTTTTCCTGAAGGCCTGATGGTTTTCTTCTTAGCGGATGTTGTTTGGTAGAGCATTCCATAGCCGAGGTCCCTGTACTGCGAATCTTCGTTCTCCCTTTGATTTGTTTTGGAGCTTGTTTTGGGGCTTTGGGGATTAGAAGGCGGTTTTGATTTGTCGATCGCAGGCCAGATCCTGGCATAATGGGACCATTATGTGCCCAGAGGTCTCTGAACAATCGGATTCGACTGAGCCAGGAAACCAGAGGTTCCCTGGTCTTGGTTCTCTCTGGTTCTTTGGCGGGGTAAATCCTCTCTCCCCTTGTATTGAACAGGATGACCCCCTAAGCCAGTCTGTCCGGGTGGGGAGGTGTTCCACGCTGGTGGAATCCAGACTACCGAGCTATATTCTGGAACTTCGAGCGATCGGACTATGTCTGGATCATGGACGGGTCGACTTTGGGGGCTTTCTGGTACAGATTCAGTCGGACAATGCAACAAGGGTGTCTTATGTCAATCATCAGGGTGGGCCAAATAGGGTGTTGGCAGCCCTGGCAGTTGCTAGTATCCTCCGGTGGGCAGAACGTCTCTTTTCGGCCCTCTCAGAAGTACTCATTCCAGGAGTGGAATACTGGCGGATGCCTCAGTGGGCTAGGGTTGGACCACGGGGTGGGCCCTTCAACGGGCCATGTTTCATCGGATATGTCTCCAATGGGGTACTCCTGAGGTAGATCTGTTTGCGTCCTGGCTCAACAGAACGTTGCAAAGGTTTCTCGAAAGGTCACAGAATCCTCTGGTGGGCACCTCAATCGCTCTGGCGGCCCATGGGCCGGTAACATTTGCTCTACGCCTTTCCTCCTCTCCAGCTTCTGCTGTGGTTTTTGCGCTGGTTCATGGCTGTGGGGATTCAGGTCATTCTATTGCCTCGGGATGGGTCCCGACTGTCTGGGTATGCCGACCAGGTGCACCTGGTCGCCGACGTTCCTTGGTGACTGCCTTTCAGGGAGGATTTACTGCCCCCAGGGCCGTTCTTCCATCCTGCTTTAGTCGCTGGTTTTAATGGCCTGGTTGTGATAAGCCAGGTGCTGAATTCCGACACTGTAGATGGCTAGGGAGTCTACCTCCTAGGAGGATCTACCTCCGGATGTGAAAAGCGCATATATCCTGGTGTGAGTCACCGAGCATTCATCCTTGTTCTTTTTCTGTGGCTCCGATTCCTGACCTCCCTTCCTGAGGGGTTGAGCAAGAATGGTCCTAGAGTACCATCAAGGGCCAGGTATCAGCATGGGTGGTCTTCTTCAGCGTCCCCTGGTCTCACACTCCCTGGTGCGTACCTTAATTCAAGTGGTTCGACGTCTTTTTCCACCGGTGCAGTCTTTTCTACCGCCATGGGATCTGAACTTGATTTTGGTTCTACCGAAGCCTCTCTTTCAAAATATTTGGGAGATTTCCCCTGCTTACTCTGTCTCAGAAGTAGGCCTCTTGGTGGCTATTGCCTCTGCTCGCAGGGTGTCAGAAATGGTGGCGTTCTCTTGTCATACACCTTACCCAGTGTTACACAAGGTTAAGGTGGTTCTCTGTCCTTTTCCATTGTTCCTTCCTCTAATTTCCCTTTGAATAAGGACATTGTGTTGTCTTCCTTGTGTCCCTGGTCAACACATCCTAAGGAATTTGCCTTATCTGCCCTGGATGTGGCTTGGGGGATTCAGGTGTATTTGGCAGCCACTAAGTCTTTTTGGAGGTCAGACTCACTGTGATCACTGACGGGCCAAGAAAGGGGCTGTCTGCTTCTTCTGCAACCATTTCTGGATGGATCAGACAGATGATGACTCTGGCCTATTCTGTAAAGGATTGGGTTCCTCATTTCCCTGTTATGACACATTCTTCTTGGGCGCTTAGTGCTTCTTGGGCCTTCTGTCATCAGGCATCCATTGCGCAAGTTTGCAAGGCGGCCACTTGGTGATCGGTGTACACTTTCGTAACGTTCTATGAAGTGGATGTGTTGGCATCTGCGTATGCCTCTTTTGGCTGCAAGGCTTTCCAGGCTCCTGTTCAGAGGGCCCTTTCCCTCTTGAAGGGGTATTGTTCAGGTTGGGCACCAGTTTGTTCTGTGTTGAGCTCCTGTTACCTGGTCGGCTCTTGTGTTAGCCTTGGGATTTTTTTGTTGTCCCACCCCTCATGTTTGGCACTGCTTTGGGACGTCCCTATGGTTCTGAATAATGGAGCGCTGTGTCTGTCAATGAACGAAAGAGTAAATGGGATTTTTGACTTACCGTAAAATGCATTTCTCTGAGTTCATTGACAGACACAGCACCCACCCCTCTAAGGGGTTTTAATACTTCTGACACTTCTTGTTACTAAACTGAAGGCCTAAAACAGAGGGGGGGGGGGTGTATATCACCTAGGACTGCCCATAGGCGTAGCCATAGGGGGAGGTATAACCCTATGGTTATGAATAATGGAGCGCTGTGTCTGTCAATGAACTCAGAGAAATGGATTTTACGGTAAGTCAAAAATCCCATTATTTGATCCCCAAGCAAAAAATGACTTGGTACTTGGTGGAGAAACCCTTGTTGGCAAGCACAGAGGTAAGAAGTTTCCACTTCTTTTTTTTTTTTTTTTTTTTTTTTTACTGATCTTCTCTGAATCCTTAGGTTTCTTGGCTGTTGCTTGGCAACTCGACATTTCAGCTCCCTTCTATAAATTTGCTATAGGATTAAGTTCTGGAGACTGGCTAGGCCACTTCATGACCTTAATGTGCTTCTTCTTGAGCCACTACTTTGTTGCCTTGGCAGTATGTTTTGGGTTTCTGTCTTGCCTAAAGACCCATCTTTAGTGTTCTGGTTGGTGGAGGAAGGTTCTCATCCAAGATTTTACTATACATGGCCCCGTCCATTGTCCCCTCAATGCTGCAAAGTCTATGGTCAGCTGAGTCCAAAATTGAGCTCTTTGGCATTAACTTGACCCCAAGAACAACATCCCTACAGTCAAGCACGGAGGTGGAAACATGATGCTTTGGGGCTCTTTTTCTGCTAAATTTACAGGCTGACTTTGCCGCATTGAGGGGACAATGAACAGGGCCATGTATTGTAAAATCTTGGATGAGAACCTTCCTCCCCAGCCAGAACACTGAAGATGGGTCATGGATGGGTCATTCAGCATGACAAAAACCCAAAACATACTGCCAAGGCAACAAAGGAGTGGCTCAAGAAGAAGCACATTAATGTCATGGAATGGCCTAGCCAGTCTCCATAACTTAATCCTTTAGGAAATTTATAAAGGGAGATGAAACGTTTAGTTGCCATGAAACCTTAAGGATTTAGAGAAGATCGGTAAAAAGAGTGGACCAAAATCCCACAATGAGATGTGTGCAAACCTGGTCACCAACTACAAGAAACGTCTTGACTCTGTGCTTGCCAACAAGGGTTTCTCCACCAAGTACGAAGTCATGTTTTGCTTTGGGATCAAATACTTATTTTACTCACTGAACTGCAATTTAATTTATAACATTTATTTTGTGTGTTTTTTCTGGATTTTTGGTTGCTATTCTGTCTCATTTAAAATACACCTATGATAAAAATTAGACCCTTCATTTCTTTGTAAGTGGGCAAACTTACAAAATCTGCAGGGGATCAAATAATAATTTCCCCCACTGTATGGCTATAGGAGCCCTCGGCCTCCAGATGAACACCAGTGCTTTTTAAATGCGGTGCTGGAAATGCACATGGAACACAGATTTCTGTTCTGATGTGAACAAGACCTTAACCGCTTCCCGACCGCCTCACGCCGATGTACGTCGGCAGAATGGCACGGCTAGGCAAAACCACGTACAGGTACGTGGCCCTTTAAGAGCCTAGCCGTGGGTCACGCTCGCGACCCGGTCGGGAGCTCCGTGACCACGGCCGTGGGACCTGCGGACCCGATCGCCGCTGGTGTTCCGCGATCGGGTCACAGAGCTGAAGAACTGGGAGAGGTCTGTGTAAACAAACCTCTCCCTGCACTTCCTACTCTGCCTGTCATTGATCGGCTGTTCCCTGTCATCGGGAAAGCCGATCAATGACGTCAGACGTCAGCCCCGCCCCCTAATGTTAAAAAAAAAAACAAACGCACGTCACAGCCCATAACCCCTCCCCCTAGTGGTTAACTCTTTCACTGCCAGTGTCATTTATACAGGAATCAATGCATTTAAATAGCAATGACAATGATCCCAAAAATGTGTCAGAAATGTCCGATGTGTCCTCCATAATGTCACAGTCACAATAAAATAAAAATCGCTGATCGCCGCCATTACTAGTAAAAAAAAAAAAAAAAAGATTAATAAAAATGCTATAAAACTATCCCCTATTTTGTAAACACTATAACTTTTGCGCAAACCAATCGCTAATTGTGATTTTTTTTTTTACCAAAAATATGTAGAAGAATACGCATTGGCCTAAACTGAGGAAAAAAAATGTTTTTTTATATATTTTTGGGGGATATTTGTTATAGCAAAAAGCTCTATTTTTGTTTATAGCGCAAAAAATAAAAACCGCAGGGGCGATCAAATACCACCAAAAGAAAGCTCTATTTGTGGGAAAAAAAGGACGCCAGTTTTGTTTGGGAGCCACATTGTACGACCGCGCAATTGTCAGTTAAAGCGACGCAGTGCCGAATCGCAAAAAGGGGCCTGGTCCTTTTGGCTGCCAATTGGTCTGGGGCTGAAGTGGTTAAACTAAACCTGAAGGCTTCCATCGCTGAACACGGTCATACTATCCTCTCATGCTGATCCATTTGTTAGTGTTTTGCGTCACTTTCGCAAAACACGGTTGCAGATGAGGACTACTGACTGTACTTTAACTTTCCTTAGTTATATAGTTATTCTGGTTCAGTGATTCAAAGTATAAAAGGCAGTGTGTTAGTATAACAGCCTGGCAACTGGGATTTTTCAATAGGAAGTCAGCAATGGCAACCCCATATTTCTCCCATGATAGATGTACCAAAAATATCGGCACCCCTGCATTTCTGTCAGCTAATGCACCTCTTCCCCAGAAGATTGTTGCAATTACAAATATTTAGGCATTCTCATGTTTAGTTCTATTGTTTGTATTGGTATGACTCAAAAAAGTAGAGAAACAAATAGCCAAATCTTACACATTCCACGCAAAACTCCAAAAATGGACTGGACAAAATTATTAGCACCCTCAATTTAATAATTGGTAGCACATCCCTTGGAAAAAATAACTGAAATCAATCGCTTCCTGTAACCATCAATGAGTTTTACACCTCTCTACTGGAATTTTGGACCACTCTTTCGCCAACTGCTCCAGGTCTCTCAGATTGGAAGGGTTCCTTTTCCCAACTGCTGTTTTGAAATCTCTCCACAGGTGCTCTATGGGATTTAGATCTGGACTCATTGCTGGCCAGTTCAGTATTCTCCAGCACTGTATCTTAAACCATTTTGGGGTGCTAATTGATGTGTGCTTTGGGTTATTGTCCTGCTGTAAGACCTGTGACCTCTGACGGAGACCCAACTTTCTGACACTGGGCCCTACATTGCACCCCAGAATTCTTTTGGAATGTCTGCAGATTTCATAATGGCATGTACGCAGTCAAGACATCCAGTGCCTGAAGCAGTAAAGCAACCCCAAAACATCAGTGAACCTCCACCATGTTTGACTGTAGGGGCTTTTTTTTTTTTTTTTTTTTTGTAAAGGCCTCATTCCTTTTTTTACCAAAAAGTTGTAATTTTGATTCGTCTGTCTAACGCACATTTTCCCAAAAGGATTTTGGCTTCTTCAGGTATGTTTTTTTTTGGCAAACTCCAATCAGTTTTTTTTATGTTTATGTCCTGTGTGTCCTACCATAGCTTCCCTTTTCATTCAGATGAGGTGCAAGCTGACACAGTTGTACCCTATGCCTGAAGGTCACCTTGAATTTGATCGAGGTTCTTCACCATTCGAATAATCCTTTGTTGCAATCTTTTGATACATTTTTCTCTTTCTTCCATGTCCAGTGAAATTAGCTACAGTGCCATGGGCTGTAAACTTCTTGACAATGTTGCGCACAGTGGACACAGGAACATTAAGATCTCTGGAGATAGACTTGTAACCTTGAGATTGTTCATGCAGACACACAACAAAGTTTGAGTCACATTTTCACCATTTTAACTGGTGGCTGCTGTAAATTCTATATTGTCAGCACCTGTTAATTGATACATGCAAGTTTAATTACAAATTACAGGAGCATCACTAACTTGGAATGCAATTATTTCTTACAATTTTGAAAAGGTACCAATTTTGTCCAGTCTATTTTTCCAGTTTTTTGCATGGAATGTTTTAGATTTGGCTTTTTGTTTCACTTTTTTTTGTCATACCAATACAAACAAAAGAAATACACATGAGAATGGGCGAAGTGGTGCATTATCTGACAGAAATGCAGGGGTGACATTATTTTTGGCCATGACTGTAATTTTAAAAAAAATATATATATTTGCAGTGAATACAGGGTGTTCCCTTTCGCTATCTAATAAAATGTGTGCTGTTAATCTTTTTCTGATACCTCCCCACCTCTACCCCACAATTGGTGTAAAAGCATCACCACGTTACGTTGTTGCCACAGTCTTTTGGACAATGAGATCACCCAGTCGGCAGAAAGGAACATGCAATCTGCTAGTGAGTGGACTGAGCAACACTGTTCGGCACTGAGAAGATGCCAAAACTTTAGACGTTACGCATGTTGACTTGTAATTTTTATTTATTCATTGCAATTGCATTGTTTTTAATCTAGTCATTTGCACATGACTTGTGTCATTATGAAATGCTGTATCTTCTAACAGCTGCTCTGTGCTTTTTGAAACCACATGCCCTGTTAACCAGTTTTCATGTCAGATACACAAGTGCAGCTGCAGCTAATCAGAACATATAGAAACTGTGTATGGGGATGACTAATCATACATCATTCAAAGCAATAAGTATGCAAGTGATGCTGTGCTTGTATATGGCCTAAGCATGTCTCTAATATTCGTTTTTTTTTTTTTTTAACACATAGGATGAAGATGAAGAGTCTAGCAGATTGGAATTGGATGAAAAGAGGAGTGCTGAACTGATCCAGAGCCTTGCAGAACACAGCGCTAAGCACATCATTGAGTATGTCCCGGATTATCCTTTGGGAGTCCTTTTTCATGCTGTCTATGCCAGCTGTTCCTTCCTGCAGTGTACTAACTAAAATCTAAAAATTATTGCAAAATAAGCTTGCTCCAGATAGATTAATTCTTAGTCCAAATTTTCAGGCTCTGTCTTTAAGCCCAGGTTCACACTGAGCTGCGGGAATGCAGCCGTGCGAGTTCAGCTGAACTCGCACGATTTCATGCCCGCATGTCAGGCCCGATTTTGGCCGCGATTTCAGAGACATCTGTGCAGGTTTTTGCACAGATGTCAATGTAAATCGCAGCCTGAAATCGCAAAAAGTAGTACAGAAACGACTTTTTCAAATTAAGACGGTGCCATTGACGGCAATTGACACCAATTTGACATGTCAAATCGCCTGTCAAAACACTCAAGTGTGAACCAGGGCTCATGCTGATCTATTAGTAGTTATGTAACAAATATTTGACTATTAAAAATGTTTAATAATTTTATTTTGTGTGTGTGTGTGTGTGTGTATATATATATATATATATATATATATATATATATATATATATATATATATATATATATATAGTGTGTACTGGCTCGCTGAAATCCAGGCAGTTATAACACAGACACGTTAATGAAGTTCTGTATTCACTTTTAAAGCATTCAGTTTATTTTTTAAATCAGCTAGTGTAAATGCCTGATTTGCTATCCGCTTCTTGCAAACCTCTACACCGCAAAATTCAAATTGGAAAAAGAGGGGCAGGACGACGGAGAGTCTTGTGTACTACATGCAAATGTACTGAAAAGGAACATGTTAATAGGAGTTAAGCCCGTACACACTTGCCGAATGTTAGGCAGCATCGGCTGGTTCAGCAGTACTGGTCAACATTCAGCCGTGTGTACTGCAGCTGGTCTGGCCAGCTTCTGTCAAACGTAAGAGAGCGCTGACCGGAGTATTTTGGTGGGGGTGGGGGTGTTGTCATCCTGTCGGAACACAATAGGACAGCAGGGGAGATCGATGTACTAACATTGGATTATTAGTTCAGCGGCTCCAACTTTAGCTGTCAGGTTTTTGTTTTCATTCAGCCCACTTAGTTGAATGGAAAAAAAAATACTAGTGTGTACCAGGTTTTTGAAGAGTGGTCAGAGAAATTACCTCATTTGTCCGTAACTCTTCTTTCATTGTCCAGTGAGCAAGCTGCGGGTAAAGATTCATACTATAGTCTCTAACTGAACGGTATGTCATCCTCCTGGATGTGCTGTCTGGGAGGGACTTGTACATTTTAGAATTGGATGACATGAAAATAATTTGGCAGGTAAAAGAGCCCAGTTGTATGCTTTATCTGATATTTGGCTGTTTATGGTGAAGTTCGGCTTCAAATTAAGGTTTTTTTTAAAAACATGGAGACTTTAAATCCTTATTTCACTGTTTCCAAACCAGTCCTCCTGAACACGCCTATGCTAACTGTGTAAGATTGGGAAAAAAATAAATAAAAATCAGCTCTCCTGAAGTACTGCAAGCTTGTACGGTTTAGTATGTACTGTACGTATACACTGTTGAAAATCAATATGATGTGAAGGTGGGCACGGACAAATATATGTTTGTCCTTGAGTTTCGGGTCACATTGGTGCAATGCAGGAACCCTGCGAATCCACTGCGGATCCCTGCATCTCACCTGTCTTGCAGGCAGTTCACACTGCTCTATGCGAATCGCTGGGAGTGTAAATACAAAGTTAAACCCCCTCCCCCCCCAGATCGGTTTGCATATCGCAGTGCGAACTGTCAGTTCGGACAGGAATCGGACCGCATTGGAGTGGACACCCATGTGATCTGGTTCTAGTGTGGACCAAAAAAGGTTCCTGCACAAGTTTTGTCCAAATGCGATGGGTATTCAGCCATACAATCTGTATGGCTGATTTTGCATCTCTCAGACATCGCATGTGATTTGTACAGCAGTACGGTGCGAATCACATGCGATGTCTGACATTGAAGCAGTGAGAACCGGCCTTGAATTCCACCCACTCAAAAGTAAGGGAAGGTAAATTTTGTGAACTCTGTGTTGGATATGAATTCTTTAATCAAATTTCTACTTCTAAAGTGAAATGGTAATGATTCGTTCTGTTATGCCTTAGGACTGCAAAGCAGGATGTGGACGATGAATATAGTATGCAGACAGATGAACAACAGTCTCAATCTTACTATGGAGTGGCTCATGCCGTTATAGAGAGGGTGGAAAAACAATCCTCCCTTCTTATCAATGGTTCTCTTAAGCATTACCAGGTACTTAAAGTTGAATTTTCCATACCTCCTTGTTTTTGCTGTTTAAAAGACTAAACATAACATGTTTTTGTATTATATTTGTTGATAGGAGCTACATTTTGTCCATATTTCACCATTTATCAGATTTGTTTACATTTTTTTTTTATGTAGTTGTACAGTGTATGGATTGCACTTTAGTGCTCCTGGTTTCCCACTACAATATTATAGCTAGAGGCCTGGCAGTCTGTTACTCAGCGCTAGTCTTAAATGAATGCCAACAGTAAAGGATTTTTTTTTTCCCATTCCTCGGTAATATGAAGCCAGAAATCTAATTGGCATTAACTGCACTTCTATTTCTATTTTTTTTTTTCAGGCCTCTTTGGAAAGTCACAGGTGTAAAAATAAAGTGTGCTTCTTGCTAGTAGTAGTTTAAAAAAAACACAGTTTCTGCCTGTAAAGCAGAACAGGGTTCCGATTCCAGAGAGACTGCAGTAGAAGTAAAATTAAAATACTTTCTAGGTGGTTTATGATGCTGATTTCACTATTTACATTCAGATACCCATTAGAGGGAGCCTACAAAGCCATTGATGAAACATGATTATGGAAAAGTTAATGGCTTGACTGAGTGGTTAGCACCCTTACTTTGTAGCACCAAAGTCATGGATTTTATTCCAGCAAAGATGTGACATGCATAGTTTGTATGCTCTGCTGTATTTGCACCAGTTACTGTTTATTTCCTTAGCTGCCAAGTTCATATTTGCTGGTACCAGTATTCAGCCAGTGAAGTCAAAAAGTTTGATTTACATCCTTCTTCAAGGACTGTAACAAAGTAGCAGGCATGAGGGTGACAGCCCTGTAGCTTGTATATTTGAATTTAAAGGGGAGGGCCAGCCGGGAATTTTTTTTTTTTTAAAGTCAGCAGCTACAAACACTGTAGCTGCTGACTTTTAGTAAGCACACTTACCTGTGCTGGTTGCCTGCGATGTCGGCCGACCGTCCCTCGGCTCTCGGGTCCCGGCGCCGCTATTCCAACTAAGGGAAACGGGCAGTGGAGCCTTGCGGCTTCACTGCCCGTTTCCTACTGCGCATATGCGAGTCGCGCAGCGCTTTGTGAATGGAGTGCGCTGTGTTGTGGGACACACACAGTTCCCAGAACACACTGCACCCCATTCACTAGAAGATGACGCGAGGAGAAGACTGAAGATCACAGCGGAATAGGAAGAGGCAGATTAGAACAATCTGCCTAGCAACAGACATTTCTGGTAAGTTAAAAAAAATTTAGGACCATTTTTATGCAATTATTTTTTTCAGGGTGGCCCTCCACTTTAAAGACAAGTCAGCAGTAGGTGCCATTAGTGTTTTAGTGGGTGTCTCGGACTGTAAGCTTCTATTAGGCAGGAACTTATGTGGATGGTTGAGCTTACTGTGTAGGCTTCTGTAAAGCGGTCACTGGTATATAATCAATAACATGAAATAAATGGAAAATCATGTTAATAATAACTTTCAATTAAACCTTAAAGTATAGCTAAAGGTAAAACTTTATTTTTTGTTTTGTTTTATAAAGTTTTGGATAGAGTGGGATGGGATTAAAACACCTGTCAGTTTTTTTTTTTTTTAAATTATTGCGGTCTGTCACCCCTCTCTATTTGTCCTGTTTACCATTATTATTGAAAGTGAAAATGAAAGGAAAATCCCACATTTTGGGTTTCCCCCAGAAAAGTAAGGGAGGAAATCTTCCAATGGGGACGCTAGTTCTAGCGACATGGGGGTCCTCCAAGGAATTTCCCTAATATGCAGGGGTTTCTTCTCACTTCCTGTTTGGCTATGGTACAGGAAGTGAGGGGAAATCTCTGGAATGGGACACAGATGCAAAAAAGAATCTGACGGGTTATAACCCTCCCTTGCTTTATCCAAAATGGAAAAAAAAAAAAGTTTTGCATATAGTTCTACTTTAACACAATTATCTTAATCATTCATTATGGGATACAGGCTGGATACTCATAGACCCCGGTTTATAGGCTGATACCTTCAGGTGATTGGACACTGGCAAAGCTTTTGAGGACACGCTCCTGGGTCTCCCCCCTATAACCTTACCCTAATCCATGAGTCAAAATAAGAATGGCAAAACATAAGCCTCAGTTTGGTATGATGTAGATCTATTGTAGTGTGTTTCCTTACTACAATAATAAGGGTCCACAATAAAATATATGTTTCACTGTGCTGTGTGAATTTAAAACCTAGCTGCATATCGAACTAGCAAAAAAGTTAATGTCCATGATTAATCCTCTTACTAACATGAGCAGTATTGGTTCAGAAGAAGGCTGTACAACTGTGGCCAATTTTTGAGGGGAAAGAACTGACTTTAAAAAGATAGTCTAATAAAAACCCTAAACATAATGTTTACTATCCTTATGCATACTGTTTTAAGATTCTGTCCTGTATCACAAAAGGTAATATTGTATACTATCAAAACTCTAAATCATAACTTTTCCTTGAGTGGACTTGACTCCTCATTCAGCTGTAAGTCATTTCTATCAGATGTGCTTTTACAGAGTTGTCCGTTATTTTTTGCTCTGCAATTTCAGGTTCAGGGTTTGGAATGGATGGTTTCTCTATATAACAACAATTTAAATGGAATTCTAGCTGATGAAATGGGGCTTGGAAAGACAATTCAGACTATTGCGCTCATAACATATCTGATGGAGCACAAGAGGCTTAATGGTCCCTATCTCATTATTGTTCCACTCTCGTAAGTAGAACATTTGTTTCCTTTGGTAGATTTCTCATTGCTGCATAGTTTTAGTTTTGAAATGCCCTTAAGTCTGTTCGCCTATAACAGTTCTACTCCATAGTAAAAGTCTTTGGGAAGAGGGGGTTGAGGGAATGTTAAGTAGAATCTTTTTTATTACATTTAAATTTTCTTGGAAGACATGTGTTTAGATTTCATGCTATGAAAAACAAAAATAAAACCATAATGAAGATAGCTGGCTTTTTATGTAGGTTTTATGAGGTTTTATACAATACGGTTTGCTGTTCTGATGCTAGCACACACAAATGTACAATTATGTAGGTATTCAATACGTTTTTCACTGCAGAGCTGCTGTTTTGTTTAACACATTTTAGATATATAGATAAATTGGATTTGCTTGATGTATAAAATAGTTTCTACGGTCTATTTTGTAATATTATATGGGCATATTGATGGACATATATGCTTATTAACACACAGGATTTACTTCCTGCCTTGCAGTGCTACACCATGGTTGTGCAATACTGAGTCCACCAACTCTCTGAGAACTGTGCATTCCATGTGTAGCTGCTATTCCCATAGTAACCAAACAGGCTGTATATTGATATATACAGTATCTCAGAAAAGTGAGTACACCCCTCGCATTTTTGTAAATATTTTATTATATCTTTTTTATTGTGACAGCACTGAAGAAATTACACTTTGCTACAATGTAAAGTAGTGAGTGTACAGCTTGTATAATGGTGTTAATTTGCTGTCCCTTCAAAATAACGCAACACACAGCCATTAATGTCTAAACGGCTGGCAACAAAAGTGAGTACACCACTAAGTGAAAACGTCCAAATTGGGTCCAACGTGTCAATATTTTGTGTGGCCACCTTTATTTTCCAGCACTGCCTTAACCCACTTGGTCATGGAGTTCACCAGAGCTCCACAGATTGACACTGGAGTCCTCTTCCACTCCTCCACGACAACATCACGAAGCTGGAGACCTTGCGCTCCTCCGCCTTCCATTTGAGGATGCCCCACAGAGGTCTCGAGACATGCTTGGCCAGTCCATCACCTTTACCCTCAGCTTCTTTACCAAGGCAGTGGTTGTCTTGGAGGTTTGTTTAGGGTCGTTATCATTTTGGAAAACTTCCCTGCGGCCCAGTCTCCAAAGAAAGGGGATCATGCTCTGCTTCAGTATGTCACAGTACATGTTGGCATTCATGGTTCCCACAATGAACTGTAGCTCCCCAGTGCCAGCAGCACTCATGCAGACCCCGGCCATGACACTCCCACCACCATGCTTGACTGTAGGCAAGACACACTTGTCTTTGTACTCCTCACCTCGTTGCCGCCAGACACGCTTGACACCATCTGAACCAAATAAGTTTATCTTGGTCTCATCAGACCACAGGACATGGTTCCAGTAATCCATGTCTTTAGTCTGCTTGTCTTCACCAAACTGTTTGCAGACTTTTATTGTACATCATCTTTAGAAGAGGCTTCCTTCTGGGATGACAGCCATGCAGACCAATTTGATGCAGTGTGCAGCGTTTGGTCTGAGCACTGACAGGCTGACCCCCCACCCCTTTAACTTCTGCAGCAATGCTGGCAGCACTCGTGCGTCTATTTCCTAAAGACAACCTCTGGCTATGACGCTGAGCACGTGCACTCAACTTCTTTGGTCGACCATGGCGAAGCCTGTTCTGAGTGGAACTTGTCCTGTTCAACTGCTGTATGGTCTTGGCCACTGTGCTGCAGCTCAGTTTACGGGTCTTGCCAATCTTCTTATAGCCTAGGCCATCTTTATGTAGAGCAACAATTCTTTTTTCAGATCCTCAGCGAGTTCTTTGCCATGAGGTGCCATGTTGAACTTCCAGTGACTAGTATGAGAGAGTGAGAGCAATAACAACAAATTTAACACACCTGCACCCCATTCACACCTGAGACCTTGTAACACTAACGAGTCACATGACTATGGGGAGGAAAAATGGCTAATTGGGCCCATTTTCACTTAGGGGTGTACTCACTTTTGTTGCCAGTGGTTTAGACAATAAAGGCTGTGTGTGGAGTTTTTTTTTGAGGGGACAGCAAATTTGTTATACAAGCTGTACACTCACTACATTACATTGTAGCAAAGTGTCATGTCTTCAGTGTTGTTGCATGAAAAGGTATAATAAAATATTTACAAAAAATGTGAGAGGTGTACTGACTTTTGTGAGATACTGTATATTTAAAATATAATTAAAGGCAAAACTTTTTTTTTTTTTCTTAATTTTGATAGTTTGCAGAGTAATTTAAACACATGTCAGGCTTTTATTGTCTGTAGTCCCATTAGGGAGATTCACCCTTTCAATTTGTCCTGTATACCATTATCACTGAAAGTAAAATAAAATCTAAATTATGGGTTGCCTCCAGAAAAGTAATAGAGGGCAGAATCTTCCAATGAGGACACTAGTTCTGGTAACGCAGGTGACAACTGGGGCTTCTCTCATTTTGGAGGAATTTTCTCTGTTTTGGCTAGGGAACAGAAAGTAAAGGGACATCTTTCCAATGGGACGTAGGTGACAAACAAATAAAAATTGACAGGGGGTTAAAACTAGACTTGTGCACAACGAAAATTTTGGTTAGTTTCGGTTCGTTGTCATTCGTAAAATACATAATTTTGTTCTGTTATATTCGTTATGTTACGTTAATTTGTTTTTAGATCATTTGTTATTTCTGTAGAGTGTCGATATTCATTATACTGAATCTCCAATCGTGTTGAATTCATTCATTATATCTGCTATAATTATTTTCATATCAGTTGAAATTCAATATTTATGTATGTATACCGTATATACTCGAGTATAGGCCGACCCGAATATAAGCCGAGGCCCCTAATTTACCACAAAAAAACTGGGAAAACTTATTGACCCGAGTATAAGCCGAGGGTGAAAAATGCAGCAGCTACTGTAAGTGGAAAAGAGGGTCAGCAAATGCCCATCTGCATGTCTCCCTGTGTCCCGTACATACCCCCTGTGTCCATTGCAGCCTACCTGTGCCGATCTACCACCTGTGTCCACCATTGCAGTCTTGTGCCGATCGTTAGATGTCCTGTGTCTCCCATTGCCGATCAGCGTGTAAGGCGCCATTATACATTCAAAAGCCGCGCCTCCTCCTCCTCGTCCGTGATAGGAGGAACACTCTGTTTTCCCAGCAGTCAGTGTTCAGTGTTTCGCCTATCACGGACACGGGTATGAGATGAGAATGACAGGACGTCCGTGATAGGCGGAACACTGCACACTGACTTTCTGCTGGGAAAATTTGTGTTCCTCCTATCACGGACGGGGAGGAGGAGGAGGCGCGGCTTTTGAACACTGCTGTCTGTCTGAATGACATGCTGTGACTCGAATATAAGCCGAGGGGGGGGGGGGACTTTCAGCCCTAAAAAAAGGGCTGAAAATCTCGGCTTATACTTAAGTATATGCGGTTTATATTCGTGATAGTGATTCGATTTGGAAAGTCGTTTGTTTATTGAATCTATTAACACACACAATGACAATATCTCTTCTCCTCTTCTCAAATACAAAACAACACCCTTCTCACTCAGTTCTCAGGAATGCACTTTGCCAGTAATCCAAGCACAAAATTAATCAGCTGATTGGACTGTAAGATTTATTTTGAGTTGACCTTTTGTTTCATTAGATCATTAACTAATTACCAAATCATGTCAAATTAATTTGTTATATTCACTATAATTTCTTTCGTATTAGTTGAAATTCATAATTTTTTTATTCGGCGATTCGGATGCATCCGAATGTCCGAAAGATAAAAAATTTGCCTGAATTTTCGATTTGTTACGAATCTAATTGCACATGTCTAGCTAAAACCCTCCTGTATACTATTCAAAAATGGGAGGGAAAAAAGTTTTGCCTTTTTAAGATCTGCTTTAACACAATTACAGAAAATTGGAAAGTGAGCATGTAAAAATTACTCCATTCGCACCTGATCACGCCCACCCATGATTTCAAAACGCAGGACGCGTTTGCAATGCCATTACTTCCTATGGCACCCTAATCATGCCGGGATTTTTTCCGCCTAACATACATGTACTGTGGAAGGTCGGCTCTATTGCACGAAATTACATACCTGTACATCATTTCGTGCAAAAGCGACTGGGTGATTGGATAGAGGGAGGAGCCAATCAGTGGGTCCGGCAGATCTGGTGTCCCCCGACCACCCACGATCGTTCCCGAGAGAGGCAGAACGGCCATTTGCCTTTGCAAATAAGGCAGATTGCCGCTCTGACAGGGTAGAAAATAGAGATCTCGTGTTCCTGCTAAGCACCCAGTCAGAGCTACCCCCACACAGTAAGAAAGCACCCCTTAGGGACACATTTAACCCTTTGATCACCACTGATGTTAACCCCTTCCCTGCCAGTGTCATTAGTACAGTAACAGTGCATTTTTTTAGCACTGATCACTGTGATAATGTCACTGGTCCCTAAAAAAGTGTCGGGTGTCCGATTTTGTCTGCCGCAATGTTCCAGTCCCGCTAAAAATCGCTGATCGCCGCCTTTTTTTTTTTTTTTACCAAAAATACGTAGCAGTATAATAATAATAAAAAAACGCAGAGGTGATTAAATACCACCAAAAAAAACTGCTCTATTTGTGGGGAAAAAAAGGACTTTAATTTTATTTGGGTACAACCATGCACAACCACGCAAATGTCAGTTAAAGTAAAACAGTGGCGTATCGCAAAAAATGGCCTGGTCATTAAGGGGGTAAAACCTTCCAGGGCTGAAGTGGTTAAAGCAGTATTATCCCAAGGATACAATATATAACCTATTGCAGCGTACCAGTCATTAGATGTGGTGGCTGCATCATTTTTCTTTTTTTAGGCTTTTCCCCTCTGTTTTCACCCTGTGATCTGGCTAGTAACACATATTACTATTGGAGTGCCCCATATTTGGATTAATGGGTACAGGGGGCAGTGTCAGAAAGCAGAAAACTCCAGCTGCAGTTGCAACAAATAGCGTGTTTTCCTTTTGGGATCCAGGTTTTGCACAAATAGAAGCAAATTTTAAGCTTAAGTGTTAAATGGCTTGTCTCATCTCTGTTACTGATTCTGCTAGAGAGCTTGTGCTTTTGAAAAACCACAATCTTAAGCTGTGTATACATGGATCTGAATTTTCCACCTGATCAGTGCCCCCAGCTATAGCCAGCAGCGCTGATCAATGTATTCTGGAGGGGAGGAAATCTCCCTGCTATTAGAATTCAAAGGTGCAGTGGGGAGAATAAGCTGCAATATAATGTTTGCTTTTTTGTTTAATACGGCTTTACAGCCGAAATGTTGATTTTAAAGCTGGGCTTCATATATATATATATATATATATATATTGTCCAGCAGAACTGAATATATGACCCTGAGGGCATTCTAGCTCATTACTTTTTTCCCATCTGTATGTTTGCCTACCTGTTACTCACTCTTGTTCCCAGACGAGGAGCACTTTTATATCATTGAAAATTTAAATAATAGAGACCAGGTTCTTTATCAATTAAATAGTAACTCTGCCGTGTAGTCTTTAGACTTCATAGCATAAGATGAGTATAGGGTAAACTTGGTGTGTATAATTACGTGTGACCTTGAGCTGACCATTCACTATTCTAAAGTTTTAGGCTGTTCTAACCTGGCTTTCTTTTTCTTTTTTTTTATTGTATTTTTTATTAGCTTTTGCAAAAAGGAAAGTTTACACAATACTCATGAATGACATATATAACAAGAGATATGATGTACAAATGAGATGTCCAAATGAACAAAAAGCTGAAGTTAACTGTAGGTTATATAGGGGTGTAGTCAACATATAAACAAATCCATGTTGCATTACAGGGGTCATAAATACAAATTGCCAATGTATTAAACTCGTAAAATCAAAGAGCTCTTAAGGGACACCATATAGCATGGGCCATAACAGGGGGACCTATAGAAAGGCTTGGGGATAATTAATTGCATACCTTAAGACATAGAGTTTGGAAAAGGTGTCCCTTATTCCGATTGATCCCATGGTTCCCATATTTTATAAAATTTTGGGATATTATCATGTACAGTAACTGTGAGGTATTCCATTCTTCGAATATCGGCTATGAGTTAAAGGAATGTGGACCATGGAGGAGGTATATTGGATAACCAACACAGTGGGATAATTCTCTTAGCAGCTAGTAGAATGTAGGAAATCAACCGTTTAACATGTTTAGCAACACCAGTAGGTAGGAGAGGGGGAGACCTAATAAGTAGTGTACTGGATCAAGCGGAAGGAACATATCCACCAATTTTTGAATTAATAGCATCACCTCATGCCAAAAGGTTTTTTTTATCAGAGAGCATTGCCAAAAGATATGGAACAACAAGCCTATATCAAGTCCACAGCGCCAGCACAGCGCTGAGCTTGAGGGATTGTATTTATGAGTGACCTCCGGGGTCTTGTACCACAGCATGAGAATTTTAATGGAAGTCTCCCTCTGCACTACACATTTTGGAGGACTTCAAGGTGGAGGAGCAGATCCTATCCCACATCTGGGAGTTTATAGGTCTACATAGCAGTTGTGCCCATCTATGCATGTATAGGTGGGTGACTTCAGAGAGGGGGGTAGTCTCATGGAGGATGCGGTATGTAGAGGACACCAGATGTAGTTGGTGTGAGCACTGAGCGCAAAGGTATTCAAAGGGGGTAGGTTTATCCAGGGTCAGGGACGGAGACATAGATTGGAAGTAATGCCAAAAATAGAATGTATGTATCAAACTTTTCCCAGAGTGTATCGAAAGTGTGTAGCCTGCATGTTACTGGGTGTACTAGGTTATGTAGCAAACCTGACTTTCTTCATTCTCTAGCTACCTCTGCTGGTCATTTGCTTTCCTGTAGACTTGCTGAGGGTGCTGACCAGGCATAGTGGAGTTGAAGCGTAGAGTAATGGTATTTTTAAATGGCACCTCATCACCCCTCCTTTTATTTTATCTTTTTTTGTCTCTGGTTAACCACTTAGGAACTTCTAGAAAGCTACTAATTTCTTTTCTGTGGAACTTTGCATATCGCAGAAAAGAACTGGAGCAGTTAGGATGCATTTCCATGCAATGTCGCATATCCTCAGGATTGTCATATGATGTTTCAGGATGCATTTCACAATGTTAGTTTAAATGGAGCCTTATAGAAAGTTGTAATCTTCATTTTTTGTCTGTGTCATTCTTCCATAGGACATTATCCAACTGGCAATATGAGTTTGATAAATGGGCTCCTTCTGTGGTGAAAATCGCATACAAGGTATCAAATATTTGCTTAGAACATCCAAGATTAGAAATCTTGTCTGTGTAACTCCTTCCCATGTATTTTCTTCACTTAAGATGCCGCAGAACATTACCACAATAACTGCAACTCAAGCTAATCATTCTAAAGAGAGTGCTGCAATAAAGACTAATTACTTTCAGATGGAAAGAAGCTGCACAAAATTGTTCATCATCATATCCAATATACTTTGATGAGTGCAATATTATATCTGCTGCGTGTCATTTTGCATGTTTGCTTGATTGGATCTATGCTTGAGGATGCCCACCTGCTTCTCAGAAATGTCGCACATCGCTCACTTGTCACACTTGGCTTTGGTGATGACGGTTATAGCTATCTGCTGTGATTTCCACCTTTTTGCCTGATTAGAAGCTTTTGTGACATTTCTAGAGTGGCACTCTTTTTCTGTCTCATTTTATGTAAAATACAAATGCACTAAAAAGTATTATAGTGTGTTTACTGTATGTCCACCCTGCATGGACAGGAGTCTTTAGGTTTGCCAAACGCAGTTCTTTTATGTTTCTAAATGAAAAAAAGCTGCTTTTAAGCCCAACTGCAACACTGAAATTAAATCAAAATTGAGACTTAATCAAAGAATCCCTAATTACCTTATTTGTAGACTTCAAGTTAAATGATCAGATGCACCTATATTATCTGTATAGGTGTATCCACAAAATAGATGGGGCATTGTCCTATGCATGCCATACATGGAGAAAATTTCTTTCCTGCAACCATGGGCAGTGTTGACAGGGGAATCCCTCCCGCCGAGTCATTGTGTTCTCCCAGCGGGGGGGACCCGTCAACGCCAGGACAACTCAGTAATTATTGCTAGTGGCTATAACAGGTGCTAGCGATAAATGCATGTAAAATCCGGCAGGCTGGTTGTCAATCAACTTGGGTACATTCAGCCTGCCCATACATGGTTCGAATTTTGGCAAGTTCCTACTGAACCGGCCGAGATTTGAACTGTCTATGGCCGGCCTTAGTCTAACTAACTCTTTTATTATTTTCTTTACTGATGGCTAAAAACAGCAATGAAAGATATGAGATATGTGGGATAAAGGTGGGTGTGGCTTTTTTCAAATGAGGTATATTGCCTTGTTGCTGGAATAATGACTGACCACATCTAAAATAAACAGTGATGTATTGGATGTTGCCATCTCTGAGAGTCCAAAACTCAGCCTTCGGGTGGCATTAGGACCACTGTACTGCATAATTGCATTACTAAAAAATTTTGATCTTTCACAACTACAGTATATTTAATGTGAATGGTATAATTTTAGCTGTCAGTTTCAGAGTTTGTCTGAAATTTACTATTAAAGTGTTTAATTCAAAGTCTGTAAATAAAAACAGTGGAAATTACTGCAGCTTTTTAAGACCCAAAACTCCTGCTTTTGCCAACTGTTACCCTAGTGTTCTCTTTGCATAGAACCTGTATACCAGCAGAAAAGTGCAGCGGAATGTAAATGAAACTATTGTGCTATTTATGTTTGAAAAATGTTTAATTTGAATATTTTGTGTTTTATTTCAGGGAACGCCAGCTATGAGACGGGGTCTGGTGCCACAGCTTAGAAGTGGAAAATTTAATGTCCTTTTGACCACCTATGAATACATCATAAAAGACAAGCACATCCTTGCTAAAGTACTTTGATTTTCTCCGCGTTTAATCAAAACCTGTTATGTAACCAAAAAAACATTTTTGTTAGATAGATGCTGTAGATTTAGATAATTCCTAGAAAATCGTTACTCCTCTGATACTAGTTGGCATCTTTTTTTTTTCTTTTCTATATTTTGCTTAAAGAAGAAGTGCCCAAAGCTATTTTGGCTATACTTCTTTTGTAGGTCACACGAGTGCAGTTAGCTCTGCACTCCTGTGACCCGTTTTCAGCCGTCTGCAAAGTCTGCTGTTGGCCGACGTCACTCAGCCGGTACAGGCTTGAGAAAAATCCTGACTGTAAAGTCACCCTGGACCGGTACCTAGCTCAGTGATCTGCCAGCCAGCCCCTCCAACCCTCTTTACAGCCCAGCGCTCCAGTGAGCGCTGGAGAGGCAGAGCAGAGAGCTGGTGACTGACAGTTACAGCTCTCTGCTCAGAGCGAAGGGGGAGAATTTAGCAATCAGCAGTGTTTGATCGCTCAGTTATCGCTACAGGGCTGGCAGGGGACAGATGCAGCATCCTCCTAGGTGAGTTTTATGCAGATTTATATTCCATGAACCTGCATGAACTGTAAACTGTTCCTCTTATGTGCTGAGACAAAACGATGGGCTTTTAGGCAGGAAATTCCAACCCTGCCAACACACCTTTCCATTAGTTAAGGTCCTCTGACAACATGGCTGTAGTGTACCATACTCCGTCCACTTATCCAAAACGAACCTTGGATTATTGACTTAGAAGCATATGCGAGGAGTACGTGTTATTATGTTATTACTGAAATCTCAGCACCATGTCACCTCCCACACCATGCTATGCTATATAATGTCCTCTCTTTGTTTCAACTTTGGGGGGAAGAACTATAAAAACACTTTGACTTACAGTAGAATGCAGACTGCAATGCATAGTCCTTTTCTAAGCCAAGAAATGAATCTGTACCATAAAAATGTTTAAACATCCCAAAGTATACTTTATTTTTATTTTTCCAGCCAGCAATTTGCTTTCACGTAGCCAGATGTGATGCATCCTGTATGGGTAATTTGTAGCTTAGCTTCTTCTAATGTGCAATCAGGGGAGCATTGTACTGCCTTGATCCACAATGGGTAGCAAAAGACAACATCATTGTGCAACTCTTGATTGCTCTCTCCGGATGCTGTGTACAGTTTGGCCAGTACCACCTTTTTCTTTTTTGGATAGACTCTGCTCTGGGTTATAATCCTATTAATGCATGAATCCTTGTTCAGGAGGATTTACTGGTGCATTAAAATGATTTTATTTGAAGTTGTTGGCAAGGGCTCAGGAAGTCTGGCAAAGCAACTGTATTCTGGGAAGGTGAAGTGCATAGCTGACCAAATAAATTCTATGCTAAAGCTTCATGGAAGTTGCAGATAAAATGGATTTATTATTTGAATAAACTAATTCTCCCACTTCAGTTGGTACATTTGTCTCTAGATATTCATGCTCATGTGATGCAACACATTGCCCCTTGGGTAGATGTGCCCCTGTGACACATTCACATTAGAAGTGTTTCACACTTCAATCACAGGCTTTGCAGCTTAATTGGAAAAAAAAAGGAAAAAAAAAAAACCTCTCCATCAATCTCCAACACATGCCTATATTTGAATGAGGCTTTTGTTTTGAAAAATGTGTGTCGTGACCTACATGTAGATTTAAAGGAGGATTCTTGCAAAATCCAGAAATTGCTTTGTTTGGAATCTCATGAAATCACTAAATATATACGCTATTAATATATTTCTGTGTGGTTGGGATTCAGCAAATATGCAAAATCCGTATATGACAAATTATGTCTGTAATAGTATTTAGTTTTGACTTTCACACAGCTTGTTCGCACAAGCTAGTAATGGTCACACACATGTTCAAAGCTTCTTTTATCTGCACATGTACAAATTCAGTGGGATCAAAGTGGATGTGAACCCTTATTTTGTAAAAACAACCCATTAAGTGTAAAATAGAAATGCAAGGCAAACTTGTGTGTGTATTTGTATGTATGTATGTGTGTGTGTGTGTGTGTGAGATATATATATATATATATATATATATATATATATATATATATATATATATATATATATATATATATATATATATATATATATATATACCGTGTATATATATATATATATATATACCGTATATATATATATATATATATATACCGTATATATATATATATATATATATATATATATATATATACGTATATATATATATATATATACCGTATATACTCGAATATAAGCCGAGATTTTCAGACCTTTTTTTAGGTCTGAAAGTCCCCCCCTTGGCTTATATTCGAGTCACCGCCGTCTGCCTACATGAACAGCGTGTCATGCAGACAGACGGCAGTTTTCAAAAGCCGCGCCTCCTCCTCCTTCTCGTCCGTGATAGGAGGAACACTAATTTTCCCAGCAGTAAGTCAGTGCAGTGTTCCGCCTATCACGGATGTCCTGTCATTCTCATCTCATGGACGAGGATGAGAGGACGTCCGTGATATGCGGAACACTGCACACTGACTGCTGGGAAAAAAGTGTTCCTCCTATCATGGATGAGGAGGAGGCGCGTTTTTTGTAATGGTGGAATGGTGCCGTACACGCTGTGGGGGGACAGAGCAAGGCTACTTTGGCTGCAATGGTGGAAGCGGCACCCGACACCCGACACCGGACCCCGGACACCCGACACCAGGACCTACAGATCGGCGGATCGGCACAGGTAGGCTGCAATGGGGACACGGGGCATGCAGCTGCAGATGGGCATTGCTGACCCTCTTTTCCACTTACAGTAGCTGCTGCATTTTTCCCCATCGGCTTATACACGGGTCAATAAGTTTTCCCCATTTTTTTGTGGTGAATTAGGGGCCTCGGCTTATACTCGGGACGGCCTATACTCGAGTATATACGGTATATATATATATTATTCTCCACATGTGTGTGGTCCCACGCTTGTGGCAATAAATGTAGTTAAAAATGAACTGCTCCCCCTACCGGTACAACCACTTGGGTGGAATGTAAAATGCAAGTGTAAGTGGAAAGAGGTAGGTGTGGTGCTGTTCTGGGGTGCAATATTGCATACAACTGTGTAACAATCTGTGTGTCCCTATATTATTCCCCCAATACAATAAATGAAATAATAAGCGTCAAAATTAATAAACGTGTTTAACGTGTCAGGGGCCTAATGCATACACTGGTGTGTACGGGTGATGGCAATACACATATGCAAAATTGGTAGATTTGCTGTGATCATATATAATCCATTCATCAATCCTGTCCACTCCTTTCAGATAAGGGTGACTGAATCATTTCAGCTCCTGGCTGGTTTGAAACCTCGAAAGAAAAAAAAAATTAATAATTACTTGTTGTGTCCTCTCAAAACCATGTGATACAGAGTGAGATTTAAAGGAGAAAGGTACACCTGACATTGCAAGCACGGAAAGACATAGCTGATGCCACAGACACAGATCTGGAGATTGCTGCACCGGGGCAGATACTGTGAAAGCAAGATATCCCTGTGTGTGGTGGGTGGTTTTGGTGAGTGCAATACCTATAGGGGGCCTATAAGTTTACGGAGCACGGATTTGAAGAGCACCTGTCACTTTCTTTTATTTTTGTTATTATTATAAATTTTTTTATTTTTTACTATTTATAATAACTAATGGACTGTATATGATCACAGAATATTTATACATTTTTCACATGAAATCTTTTTGTGTAAGGACCACTAAGGCACAGTTTTGAAGAGCACTTGTCACTTTATTTTTAACTTTTTGGATTGATGAATGGATTATATATGATCACAGCTACCCATTTTGCATATGTGTATTCCCAGCACCAATACACACCAGTGTAAGCATTAGGCACCTGACACTTTAAACAGGTTTATTCATTTTGATACTTATTATTTCATTAATTGTATTGTGAGTATAATATAGGGACACACAGATTGTTACAAAGTGGTATGCAATATTGCACCCCAGAAGAGCGCCACACCTACCTCATTCCATTTACACTTGTTTTTGTATATATTTTTTCTATTTTTCAATAACTTTGAGTGCGGCAATCCCGGACTTTACTTATTCCATATACTTTTGATCACAAAAAAAAATAAGATTTGTTTTCAGCTGCATAAGGAGCTTATAGAGGTGAGGGTGGAGACTGCAGGGAGGTGTCGGCAGGAGCCAGAGAAGCGGCTGTACACTGATTATCCTGGTGATTAGCTGTATAGGCGGGCATGTCAGCAGAAGTCTTACCATAGGAGTACAGGCAGATTGTGCTCACAAGTAGAATGCAAAGAGGAAAACTAATCACACAAAGGAAGCAATGAAAAGAGAACAGGATACATTTTAAATACAAGTAAATGATAGCACAGACCTATATCAGAAATATGAAATGTTGGTAACATACAATTTGAGTTGTGTAATAATTTTAGGAACAAACAGTGCTTAGCAGTAGACCTGTTCAAGGATAGTACCTTGCTGTCCAGCTTTTAAGTTATGTCTTTTTTTTTTTTCTCTCTCTCTCTTAGATCCGATGGAAGTACATGATTGTCGATGAAGGACATCGGATGAAAAATCATCACTGCAAGTTAACCCAGGTGTTAAACACGCATTATGTGGCTCCAAGGCGAATCTTGCTAACGGGCACCCCACTGCAGAATAAATTACCAGAGCTTTGGGCCCTTCTGAATTTCTTGTTGCCTACCATCTTCAAAAGCTGCAGCACCTTTGAGCAGTGGTTTAATGCCCCTTTTGCCATGACTGGAGAGAGGGTAATGACCGTTTTAAATATATCTGGAAGTTTGATACAGTTCAACAAGACTTACAAAACACATAGAAGTTTTGATCCAATTATGGTAGAATATTTGTCATTGCACAAAAGCTTTTGTTGGTGTTCAAGCTCTATCTTTGGTGAACATGTTACCGGTCAAAAGCAGAAATGCAGGCAATCATTTTTTTTATCTTAATCTTACAGTACAGGGCATGCAACTTGTTTTCATAGACCATGGGTTCTAGTCAGACTATCTTCAGGTGATTGGACATTGACAAAAAGCTTACTACGTTCCCCTAGAGCATACTCTTAATAACCCTTCCTGCTCAGTGAAATTACAGTGATTTGCTAGTGTTCTTAATTGATGGCCCTGTTCCCCTCTGGAGTAGTATTTATTTTTTATTTTTTAACAGGCATTAGATCTTATATTAGCCGCTCAACCTTGGTACGTAGTGCAACATATACTGTATGTAGTTATCCACAGGGTGCTGTACAGGTCCAGAGCCAACGTTTTATTTCTATAGTTCCAGGGACCCTGCAGACCACTTCTGGGGTATGCTCACTGCCATGACTGGCGAAATCTGGACTTTTAGTAGGCCCAGCATCATGGATAAGTTAAGAGAGGGTTTCCTTGGATGTTAACACCAGTTCCTGGCTTTACATAAACGTCATAATGTGCTACACACTGTGCATTGTGCTAAAAGTCAACGCATTTAGAAGGAGTTTTACTATTGCAATAATTCCTGACATTTTATGTCTATTGTTGGCACAAGCAATTTAAATTTGGTGTTTTTTCTCCTATCTGGACTTTGTCTTAGGAAGTTGAGATAACTACATCAAGCCTCCCAGATGATGCATTCCCACTTGTTTTTTTGGTCGAAAGCGTGCACCGCTTGTTTTTGCACACTTGCAGCCTATTACCAACTGAATAGAACAAACGAACAGAGAACAAGAAGCCTATTTGGGGAATGCCTTGATAAATTCATCAATGAAGTCACTGGGGTAAAAGTACTTCTACCCCAAAAGCCTAAATCTGTTACTCATATGAATACTCCGTATCGTTAGGTGTCAACTTCTCAACCATGTCTTAACACCTCCTTTCCTCACATGCCCTGGATGTCTATGTCCACCAAACCTCCCCAAAAGCCATCCTCACAATGAAGGAATGCCCCCACTCATAGTAGTTTTGGCATTTGCACCAGTCTTGATTTAAGACATCCCAGACCTCAGAGTCCAACTCATCATTTGAAAAGATGGGTGAAGACTGAGCTTGCTGGCCCTGCAGTTATGGACATGGAAAATGCCTCTGCTTATAGTGGATCAATGTGGCAGTCCCCTGGGCAGTGTTTCCATGTATGGGCTTTTTACAGACAGTTTTTGCTGTAGGAGGAATATATTACAGTGACCAAGAGCAAAAGGGGGCGGTCCAGGACGGTAACATCTTTGCACACATCTGCTCATGTGAAGGCGCCATTCTCATTCGGCCCTTGGCAATTTTTTTATGGAGTGGGCATTGTGTCTATCCACATGAGAAGAATCGTATGGCATAAGTGTTGGTCAGCAGAACTTCTCTGCAAAAGGGAAAATTGAGAGGCTGCCCTTTGTGGGTGAATGCTGTTTTGGACCATCCTTGATTGCTTTCCTCTAGATGCTGTTACCATTTAAGAAGAAGGTGATAGGTCAGAAACCAGGGACACCTTCAGAACCCAAGAAGAGTTCCTGTCGACCCCAAAGTCGTCTAGTTCTGAAGGCAAATCCTCCTCACAGTGAAGGGGTGCCCCAGCTTATGCAGTTGGATGGAAGTATATTGACTTTCGCAGCCACCTGGACTCAGGAAGTCTCAGATGACTGGGTCTGCATCTTGGTGTCCAGAAGCTACAGACTGGAGTTTTGCTGCTTTTCCCCCTCCACATTATGTGCTCAAGAGTATCTTCAGATCTACAAAAAAAGTTTTCGTTTGTGGCCCTGGACAGACTGCTGTCTCAAGGGGTCATTGTACCTCTGCTAGCAGAGGAGAGCTCTCACGGCTTCTATTCCAAACCTGTTCATGGTTCCCAAACCAAACAGAATGATTTTCTTTGCAGTCCTGGAAAGACTGATGTTCCAAGGGGTCAGCACACCTGTTTTAGAAGATGTGGGACCAGTTCTCGACCTCGAGGGTTTGAAAATAAAAAAAATTCAGGATGGAGTCCACCCAGACAGTGAATGCTTTACTTCTTCATCAGGGGCACTTCCGGCGTCTGTATGGGACAAACACCAGGAGTCCCTTCATCTGCCAGTACATCAAACTCCCAAGATCCATTCAGATGCTGGATACAGGCAAATCCACCCTTCCGATGAATTGGAAGGTCTTGACTATGAATTCCAGCCTGCAAGCCTGGAAGGTATTCTGTAAAACCTCCCAATTAGATGAATTTGGTCATCAGTGGAGCGGAGGTTGCTGATCAACATCCCAGAATTTCAGATGATTCGGCTGACTCTCCTACACTGTTCTGTCTGACTGCCTGCCTTTAGAGCCGACTAGTCGCGGTACAGTTGGACAATGCCAGAGCTGGGGCACACATCAACCAGCAGGGAGGGGCAAGAAGCCACGCTGCTCAGAACTTCCCTTTCTGGCGCTCTTCACTGTGTGCATTCCTGGTGTGGAAATTTGGCAAGCAGCTTTTCTCAGCCATCAACAGCTGAATCCAGAAGAACGGGCTCTTCATCCAAAGGTTTTTGGCAGGTACTCTTGGGTACCATGAAGGGACAACTCTGGCCCTTGGATTTCAAGGATTTATTGCTTCTTATTCTTTGGTTAAAGCCTTTGTGTAGGGCAGGGGTAGGCAAACTGGGGCCCTCCAGCTGTTGTGGAACTACATTTCCCATGAAGCATTGCAAGGCTGACAGTTACAGTTACTCCCAGAGACATGATGGGACTTGTGGTTCTGCAACAGTTGGATGGCCCCAGGTTGCCTACCCCTGGTGTAGGGTGTCACACGGACTCTTACACCTGTGTACCCCCCTTTGTCTATGTGGGACTGGGACCCTAATTTGGTCTTCTCTGTTTTGCAATCTTTTTTCCTTTTGACCCTCCAAGCGATTCCCTGTTCACTCCTTGCATGCAGAGTTGTCTTCTTGGTGGCCGTTGCCTTGGTTTGCAGGGTCTTGAGTTGACTGTGCTTTCCTTCAAGGAACCCTTCTGGGTTCTTCATTAGGATAATGTGGTGGTGTGATATTTTTTTTTTTTTTTTTTTTTTTTTCGACTGCAATGATGGAAAGAGCAGCATGGGAAATACTTCTCTAATATCTAACAGTAAATGTGATCTTTTGTTCAGGAAATTACATTCATTCCAAAATCAAATGCTAAAAGAAAACACATTTTTTTTTAAGTTCTTTCAAACCTCATTCGTCAAGACATCAGATACACAGATGAGAATTTTCCTTCAGTTATAATTTAACACTAAATTGGAAATACATGTAGACCCTATGGACTGTCATGGGTGTTTCTTCCTGAAGTGGCAAGAAGTGTAACATAAGAATTACTTGAATCTGTTAGGGTATGCTGTTTGAATGTGGGGTTACCTCGAATTTGTGAGCTGTTTTAATGACAGAACTTTTATTTTTATTGTGGTGGCAAAAAATGTATAAGGTTTTGTGTGTTTGTCCGAGCACTAATACATTCCCCAACAAGAATTCTCTTGCCTTTGTGGCTGTGTGTGGTGAAGAGATGAGCTTGGGCATGTTATTTGTGTGTATATATATATATATATATATATATATATATATATATATATATATATATATATATATATATATATATTTTTTTTTTTGTGGCCCCAATGAATCCCAGAGCGCCACTCGGGACTAAGCATGAGCTTGGGCATGTTATTTAGATATGTAACATGCACATTCACTTTAAGAGGTATGTTTTAGGAATTTTTTAAGTAAAGAACTGTGAAGCAAAATAAGGGTCAGTGTCCATCAATGCAACCTAATCAGTGCCCATCTGCAGCCTAATCAGTGCCCATCTGCAGCCTCACCATTGCCATGAATGCAGCCTTAACCATTGCCATCATTGCAGCCTGATCTATGCCCATTTGCAGCCTCGGAGGGGGCGGGACGAGCGCCAACAGAATTACATACAGGAGAATCTCCTGTTTACTCAATGGCGTCTTTAACCACTAGGCGCCTGCGCTATAGCCGAAAGACGGCTACAGCGCGGTGCTCAATTGCTGGGAGGGTGTCCCTGGATGTCCTCCTGTTTACTTGTTCCCCGCGCACCGCTGCGGGTGCGCATCGGGGAAAATCTGTGTTGGCTGTGTCCCTTGGACACAGCCAATCACAGATTGTGCTAAACGGCCAATCACAGCGGCCATTTAGCACTCGATCGGCGTGTCCAATGAGAGATGATCTCAAATGTAAACATATGAGATCACCCTCATTGCCGGCTCTCCCTCCTCACACAGAGACCGCATGTGAGGAGGGAGAGCGACCTGTGCTTCAGAGTGAGTGAAAACTACATAAAACACAATAAATACAGTGCCCACAGTACCCATCGGTGCCACCTGTCATCAGTGTCACGTGTCATCAGTGCCACGTATTAGTGCCATCTGGCATCAGTGTCACGTGTCATCAGTGCCATCTGTCTTCAGTGCCATGTGTCATTGTCCTGGTGCTCCAGGGCCTTCAAAAGTGTAATAGGTAGTCAACAAATTAGATGTGTAATTTATGCTCCTAGAACACCTGATGGTGCACCCTGCATGTTGGGCCTCTCTATGTGGCTAGGCTGTGAAAAAGTCCCACAAGTGGTATCGCCATACTCGGGAAGAGTAGCAGAATGTATTTTGGGGCGTCATTTGTGGTATACACATGCCATGTGAGAGGAGAAACCTATTACAATGACAATTTTGTGGGGGGAAAAAAAAATCTTAATTTTGCAAAGAATTGTGGGAAAAAATGACATCAAAAACCTCACCATTCCTCTTACTAAATTCCTTGGAATGTCTACTTTCAAAAAGTGGTCATTTGGGGGGTATTTGTACTTTCCTGGCTTGTTCGGATCGCAAGAGATGACATAGGCCACCAGTACATCAGGTGTGATCAATTTTTTTATCATTTACACCACAGCTTGTAAACGCTCTAACTTTCACACAGACCAAATAATATCCACTAATTTGGTTATTTTTACCAAAGATATGTAGCAGTATAAATTGTGGCCAAAATTTATGAAGAAAAATTTATTTGCAAAATGTTATCACATAAACTAAGAAAAATGCATTTTTTTTTCTTCAAAATTTTCGGTCTTTTTTTCATTTTTAGTGCAAAAAATGAATAACCCAGAGGTGATCAAATACCACCAAAAGAAAGCTCTATTTGTATGTAAAAAAAGGAGAAACTGAGTAATTGTCATTCAAAGTGTGAGAGCACTGAAAGCTGAAAATTGATCTGGGCAGGAGGGGGGTTTAAGTGCCCAGTAGGCAAGTATTTAATGCAAAGCCTCGCCACTGCCATGAGTGCAGCCTCGCCACTGCCATGAGTGCAGCCTCACCACTGCCATGAGTGCAGCCTCACCACTGCCATGAGTGCAGCCTCGCCACTGCCATGAGTGCAGCTGGGGGCCACAAAAGCTATATATATATCCAAATTACCAGGGGGACCGCATTAAACTGGAACATGGGCCGCAATTAGCCCGCAGGCCGGACTTTGGACATGCCTGGTTTATATGAACCTACCTCTAACATACTGGCCAAGAAGGAAACCTGCCACTCAATTTGTTGTGGGAGTTTCTCGCTTTGACTCTGGTCAGCCAGTCTAAGTCAAGAGGCGTTCAGACATGGTTGCTTTTTGTGCCCTTTTTGTCAGGGAGGAGTTAAGATGTGAAATGCCACACTTTTAAGCATGGGTTTTCTGTGTAAACAGTGTGGCCATGTTAGTCTAAATAAAAGAAACCAGCATTTCTTTGTTTTGTTTTTTCTACTGCTGGAAATGATGTTGTGATGGTATTTAATAAGCAAAACATCAAAAACTGGCAAACATTAATAATGCATTTTTGGATTCTAATCTCTTCCTGGGCCAATCAGGATGTGGTTCTGCGTATGTTCTGTTTTCTGATTTATTATACTGAGCACCTGCAGGGAAGAATTAATCCCAGAGAGAAAATTGTAACGTTGCACTTTTTAGCTCCTTACACAGACCAAGCAGATTTGTGCTAGCAGACAACAAAATAGACCTTGGTATGCTGTCACTGATTTATAGTAATGAATTTTATTCCTACAGCCAATATCCACAATATAGGGGAGCAGGAAGATGGTAAACTCACCTAATGACAAATATTTGCCTTGCTAGACTGGTGTGAAGAGGTTTACAAATTAATCTTTTTAATAGGTTATTTTAAAAGAACTAGTGTTGTGTATTTTCTGTGTCTATCATATAGAATTCACTAAATAGTCTTTATACTTGTTAAAGGTGGATTTAAATGAAGAAGAAACTATATTGATCATCCGCCGTCTGCATAAAGTGTTGCGGCCATTTTTGCTGAGACGATTGAAGAAAGAAGTTGAGTCACAGCTGCCAGAAAAGGTTTGTGATGCTAGTACCAAACTAATTGGTATGCCATTTAGGTTTTTTTTTTTTTTGTTTTTGTTTTGCACTTTACATTTACCTAATAAACAGTTCAAAAATAGTTATGTAATATGCTAGTGCATTTCATATGAGCAGCAGCAATGGTACTGCTGGTTACGGAACTGAACGGGAGAAAAAAGAACTGTTATTGTGGGCAAAAAATATTGGGTTCATCCATCACACATGACGTTTTGTGATCAGTTTACCATATGTAGTTTTTGGCACAGGGCTTTCAGCATTGAAGACAAGTTCAGAAAAGTAATTTTTTTTATCTGTCACCGACTTAAAGTGTTTAACCAGTAAGGGGCCAACTTGGGATCTTGACTTCCTTCTCAGTACTCAACCCTTTATCTAACTCTCAAAACTGACCACATTCTGAAAGCTAACCCTTGCTCTTAATCACAAACTACTAAAGTAAACCCATAATGAAAACCTATACTCAGGAAGTATGGAGGCTGCCATTGTTGAGCTGCCCTTCATACCCTTCGGAAAATACTAGTTATCTGGCAGTCATGCTGATCCAGGGGCTCCAGTACTATAAGTCACAAACCTGGATATGCCAAATAATAGCTTTGATATTCCTCATGTGCATGCTCTATTCTAGGTTAGTATCTCCTTTTAAAAAAAATAGAGGCAGCAAGGCAACTAGTATTTATTTTCCATACATCACGGGTCACAGAGCAGTCTATAAATCATGACTACCTGGGTTATGCACCACCTACAGGTGAATGGATACCGAACCAAGCGGACAGGAAGTCATCCCATATATAACCCCTTCCATACATCAAGTACCTCCATTTGTGTCTGAAGGTGATGGTCATTGATGTGCAGCGCTCTGCATATTATTGCTAGTTTTTCAAACCAGTAGGGATCTGGAGATTGGTATTATCTAAGTACCAATCCTTCAGCTAGGACACTGAGATAGATGGAACCCTTTTCTGTTAAAAAAAAAGATAGATGGAACCCAGGCCCCGCTTTAATGAAGATGGGTGAACACGAGAGGATTGCCAGTGATGTGCCTTTTCGGCGCTGGACCCTGCATACATGGGACCCTTGCAGTAATACTTTATGAAGTTACTTCCAGTATGGGGCTATACAGGTCCAGGGTAGTGGACCCTGGGAAAGGGTTGTAGAGTCCCTGAGGGTCTGCTTTGACATTGCCTGCCATAATGGGTAAAGGTTGGTTCCATTCCTTTTAAAGGGGGATCCTGCGGAGAGAATGTTGAGTCCCTGATTAGTTTATGGTACCTCTACATGTCTATCGTGTTTATGCTGCCTGCATTTGAAGTGCTTCCTTGTTCTGCCCTTCCTTATAGGGACCTATAGAGGGTTAAGATCCTGGCTACCTATATTTTGTTATATTAAATACTGTGGCCCTGATGTGATATTCCATTCTGATACTGACAGTATTGTCAGTATGTGCTGAGGCTGTATGGGTCTAATTACTATCATGCTCATAATAATGGTGTTGATGCAGGCTGCCTGGCATGAACCCTGCAAGTCTGGTCTGGCCCGATTTGGGGGTGGGGCTTAATACCTTTTTGTCCTTCAAGATTATAAATCCTAGACCTCTGTGCGCTACCACAAAAATATAAAATGCAAAGTGTATCAATTATTAAATAAAATGTATATGAACCTATTAGTGAGTTGCAGCAAACACAAAATGTGTTCCCACACTAATAGCAATAAACTGTGATAAACTGTGTTTCGTTACTCAATAAGGATACCTCCAGCACATAACTACAGAATAAAGATAAAAAAATCCCTAGTATCTTATGTTGACAGAAACAGATGTTGAATCAAACACAACAATCAGTCCCAAAGTAGATATTTTCTAAATAATCAGAGTCCCCTGATTTCACATCCATTCGTTACGTGGAATTCAATCTTTAATTACGTGCTCCACCATAAATCACAATGCTCCGCCACCAATAGGGATGCCTACTCACCTGGATCCTGAAACTATATAAATGAATATACAGGTAACAAAGCACTTTTACTGGACATTGATTACTCCATCCATCTACCAGGTTCCCCAGAACAATGGTATGAGCAATACTGTTGAATAGTGGCAAGTCCCCTTTAAATACACAGCATCAGACTCCCCACTTATTTTTATTTTTACGGCTGTCGGCTTGTAGTTCTCAGTGAAGTTGAGCGCTCTAGGTAATTGATTAATTGTCTCTACCTGTCACTGTGTAACTGCCTGCCGGTACGAGGTACAAGCAGCCAGATACACTGTCAAGTCTGCAAGTGCACTGCTTTTCAGGCTCCTAGTATAAAACAAAAAAATACATTTTTTTACCTGCAAAAAGATGTGCATATATTCAAAAAGGTGTTCTTATCCTTTAAAGTAAATGAAAATATGCAAAAGGGGAAAAAGGATAGAGGAGATGTAACAATAACTTTGGTTATGTGCTTTAGGGCCTATTCACACCAGAAAGTGCACATAACTGAGTGTTTTTGACTGCATGTTTACATGCATTTGAAGTGCGTTTGCATGTGCTTTGCACTTTTTCTATACGTTTTTGAACATGACTTTCTTGGCTTAAAGGGGTGCGGGGAAGGGGGCATTTGAATCGCATTTGTAGCACGTTCCCCGCATTTGCAGTACAGATAAATGAAGCATGCTTTATTTTTATTTTTTTAATTGCGCTAAACTGCACTGCAATGATGTGAACTATGCCCATAGGATTTTGGGCTGCCTATGCAGTTGGAGTGCAGTTCAAAATGCAGCCAACTGCGTTCTGTGTGAAAGGGCCCTTAAATTGTTGCACCAGTCTCAAAATGTTCTTGTTTAAGAAATCTCTTTAATGAAGGACAAATAGAATTTTTTAAATAGTTTTGTTACTTTGGTACCTAAAAATCCCACTTTTGTATAGTCTTTATTTAGTAATTTTTAGAAGGGAGGGTCTTGTACCCTCTAGAGGTTTTCCGTCTTTGATTTATCTTTACAAGAAAAACCATCACTTCCAGCTCTAAAGGGTCTTCTGTGGTAAAAAGCAACATCAATATTTCAAGACTACACGATAATGCCCTCCTTAGATGGGGTAATCTGATAGATATTACTAAAACAAAGCAAAATGGAAGGCGCGCACACCTAGTGCATTACCAAAAACATGTATTAAATGTTAAAATCAATAAAAAGTGGATACTCACAAGATGGCAACTCTCAATGAGCCTTACAACCACACAATGATGAATGGTGCGAACACATCAAGGGGCATGTTTTGGGGGCGCCCATATTGAGAGTTGCCATCTTGTGAGTACCCACTTTTTATTTATTTTAACATTCAATAAATGTGTTTGATTTATCTTTTCCTTAGGTGTTGATGGCATCAAATCAGCATGTTGGCCAGGGAACTACCATTTTCTGAAGGGATGACAGTTTTTATATTCTGTACAGGTTTCCTTTTCATTTACACAGGTTCCCTTCACTTTTTTATTTTTCTGCGTCTGTAAGACCCCATTCCTTTTTATTGTGCCACTTGAAACAATTCCCATTATTTCTATTTGTTAAAGAATGTCATCATATCTTACCCAGATCCTCAATTTCTCTTAGGTTGAATATGTAATTAAATGTGACATGTCGGCTCTCCAAAAGATCCTTTACCGCCACATGCAAGGAAAAGGTATTCTCCTCACCGATGGATCTGAAAAAGATAAGAAGGTACATTGATTGATGTTCAATAAATGAACTGATGTTTCTACCAAATATTCTACCATTTGTAGATGTGCTTTAAAAAGATGTGTGACATAGCTTTGGTTATATGCATACAATATATTTAGAGTATGATGTTAGCACTGACATTTCTTGACCAGTGGTATCAAAGATAAACACAATTTTCCTACAAAAAATACACCTGTATTTGGATAGTAAAATATAGTTATAATGCATAAGTCAGTCAGGAATGTAAATGTTTCAAATAACTATGTACGTTATCACAAGGAAATGATAAAAATGAAAGATTTTATGAAGAGGCTGTAACTGCTTTCTATAGAAAATGTTCATTTAAAAGGGCCTTTGTTTCATCTGTTATCTTCATCCTCTGAAATTAAATTCCAGTAGTTGGGATAAGAGGTTCATCTAAACTAATCCCCACCAACCACTGTGTAGCACTCTTATGGTTGCCCCCTCCCAACACTGATCTTGGGTGTCACTGTTGCATTAGATTTATAACCGACTATAAGTGAGAAACATCTGTGATAATGACAGTGTGATCAATTTGTGTTCTAGGGTAAAGGTGGAGCAAAAACACTTATGAATACCATCATGCAGTTAAGAAAGATCTGCAATCACCCCTTTATATTCCAGCACATCGAGGTAAGTTAAAGGACTTGTATAGTTTCACTTGGATTGCAATAGAATGCAATGCAGCAAGACTTGTACATTTAGAATATGCCTAAATCATGAATGGCAAGCATATCTAATGCCATTTCTACTACCATAGAGACACTTTTATTGATTCTTGTTAGAGAATGCAGTTTATGCTGCTGCTGTTCTAGAAAGTATTTTATTCAGTTTGATTCTGCAAAGTAAAACACCACGTTTTAGACTGCTTTCACACTGATCAGCTTTTCTTCCATTTTTGTGTTAAAAAAAGAGGAAAAAAAAAAAAACGCACCTCCTTATTGAAATGAATGGAAAAAGCATGAAAAATGCACGTGGTTGCTTTTTTAATGCAACTTTTGAGTGACAGATCCCATTTGTGGTAAAAACCCAGAAAAAACACATATGTCTTTTACAGTGTTTTTGCAACAGAGCATTGTGAAAGTAGCCTCATAAGTTAAGTTGGAAAAAAAGCATGTGATGCTGCATCCTGCAATGCTGTTGAGTGTGCTGCTAATGGAACAGGAGGTCAGGGTAATGGTCAAGGTCCCAGTGTGTAGAAAGATTCTGTGTCAGCAGTCGTTCTAACAGATTACTTATAAATATGTCATTTTGCACTATCACCCTTCTAAAAAAAACTAAATGCAGCTTCGTGTAAATGTGTTCAAACACCCATAAAGTGGAACTTTAGTCAGAAAATTCAGTTCTGATTGATCACTTCAGGCTGGCCCCTTTTGCAGGTATAGTTATATAAAACATTAAAAATAAGTGCCTATACTGTTTAAAGTCCAGTAATGCTCTGCACATGATCAGTTGTTCTGACCGCTTTAGTATTTACTGCTGCCGAAGGGGGAGCAAAGCAACATGAATGACACTGTGTGTAAGGAGCACATAAAAGAATAGCAGGATAGCTGACAGGGCAAACTGTTCTGGAAATGTACATATTTAAATAGAAGAAAATTACACACAGTTTTTGAGATCAAGAAGAGGGGGAAAGTGTCCAATGAGAAAGTTACTGCTCTGGGCTTCAACAAAATGGTGGCATCCAGCCAGAAGAAACAGGAGCAATGCTCAAGGCAGTTCACAGCACACACTTAATTTGGTAGCATAAATACAGTGCATCTGGAAAGTAATCACAGCGCTTCGCTTTTTCCAGATTTTTTTTGTTACAGCCTTAAAGCGGAGTTCCACCCGCACCAAAAATATTAAAAGTCAGTAGCTACAAATACTGCAGCTGCTGACTTTTAATAAATGGACACTTACCTGTTCCAGGTTCCAGCGGTGGAAGCAGAAGATGACGAGCGACCGCTCGTCTCTCGGCTGCCCCGCCGCCATCCTCTGTCAGGGAACCAGGAAGCGAAGCTTGCGACTTCACTACCCGGTTCCCTACTGCGCATGCGCGTCTTTATTGGTCCCCGTTGTGTCCTGGGAACTGCGTGTTTCCCAAGACGCAACGATAACCCATGGATATGGGCGGGCATCCTCGAATATGGGCGGGGCAGATACCTGTATTATACAGGTATCTGCACCCCCCTCCTCCCTGAAAGGTGCCAATTGTGGCACCGGAGGGGGGGGGGGGGGGAATCCGATAAGCAAAAGTTCCACTTTAGGGTGGAACTCCGCTTTAAATGTATTATTTTCCTCAAAATTCTACAAACAATACCACATAATGACAACGTGAAACGTTTGTTTGAAATCTTTGCAAATTTATTAAAAATAAAAAACGAAAAAATCACATGTACATAAGTATTCACAGCCTTTGCCATGACACTCAAAATTGAGCTCCTTGAGATGTTTCTACAACTTGATTGGAGTCCACCTGTGGTAAATTCAGTTGATTGGACATGATTTGGAAAGGCACCCACCTGTCTATACAAGGTCCCATAGTTAACAGTGCATGTCCGAGCACAAAGCAAGCCGTCAAGTCCAAGGAATTGTCTGTAGACATCTGAAACGGGTTTGTTTAGAGGCACAGATCTGGGGACGGGTACAAAAAAATGTCTTCAGCATTGAAGGTCCAAATGAGCACAGTGGCCTCCATCATCCATAAATGGAAGATGTTTGGAACCACCAGGACACTTCCTAGAGCGGGCCGCCTGGCCAAACTGATCGGGGGAGAAGGGCCTTAGTTGGGGAGGTGACCAAGAATCCGATGGTCACTCTGACAGAGCTCCAGCTTTTATGTGAAGAGTGGAGAACCTCCCAGATGACCAACCATCTCTGCAGCACTCCATCAATCAGGTCTGTATGATAGAGGTGTCGGACGGAAGCCACACTTCAGTAAAATGCACATGACAGCCTTCCTGGAGTTTGCCAAAAGGCACCTGAAGGACTCTCAGATCACGAAAAACAAAGTTCTCTGGTCTGATGAAATAAAGATTGAACTCTTTGGCCTGAATAGTGAGCGTTGTGTCTGGAGGAAACCAGGCAGTGCTCGTCACCTGGCCAATACCATTCTTACAGCATGGTGGTGGCAGCATGCTGTGGGTATGTTTTTCAGCAGCAGGAACTGGGAGACTAGTCAGGAAAAGATGAATGCAGCAATGTACAGAGACATCCTTGATGAAAACACGCTCCAGAGTGCTCTGGGCTTCAGACTGAGGTGAAGGTTCATCTTCCAACAGGGCAATGACCCTAAGCACACAGCCAAGATAACAATGGAGCCTGAGAAGTCTTGCAAAGAAGAATGGGAGAAACTGCCCAAAAATAGGTGCGCCAAGCTTGTAGCATCATACTCAAAAAGACTTAGGACTGTAATTGGTGCCAAAGGTGCTTCAACAAAGTATTGAGCAAAGACTGTGAATACTTATGTACATGTGATTTTTTATTTTATTTTTTTTAAATAAATTTGCAAAGATTTCAAACACACTTCTTTCACATTGCCATGGGGGCATTGTTTGTAGGATAATAATGAATTTAATCACTTTTTCCACATTTTGTTCTGTTACAGCATTATTCCAAAATTGAAGTGCTGTGAATACTTTCCGGATGCACTGTATTAATGTGTAATGTACTGTATGTTCTTTTGTTAATCGTTATCAAACTGGCATGGGTAAAGTTCTGCTTTAAAAACGATAGTAGAAATCACACATAAAGCGCAAATGGTGTAAATCTGTAACATAAAAGTGATTAGTAGTTGTAACTTTTCTTCCTTATATTCCACTTCTGTGAAAATACACTTCCAGAAAGTGTATCCTCTGTGCCCTCTCCAAAATCAATCAAAACATCACTTTGTAACAATTGCACTCCACCCAGTGGGGTTCATTTGCTAAAACTGGAGAATGCTAAATCTGGTGCAACTCAGCATAGAAACCAATCGGTCAAAATGTTAAATATTTGGCTGTAGCAGGGGGCAGTTTGTTCACAAAAGGTACAATGAGTGTCTGCAGGCAACCGTGAAGCATGGTGGAGGTTCCTTGCAAGTTTGGGGCTGCATTTCTGTAAATGGATTTGGAGATTTGGTCAGTTTCAATGGTATCCTCAATGCTGAGAAATACAGGTACTTATCCATCATGCCATAACATCAGGGATGCATGTGTTTATACAGCCACATGTCATTAAGATCTGTCTTCATCGTAAAGAAGAACAAGGAGTCCTGGAAGTGAAGGTTTGGCCCCCACAGAGCCCTGATGTCCACATCATTAAGTCTGTCTGGGATTACATGAAGAGGTAGAAGAATATGAGGCAGCCTACATTCACAGAAGAGCTGTGGTTAGTTTCCAAGATGTTTGGTACAACTTACCTGCCGAGGTCCTTCAGAGACTGCGTGTGCGTGCAATTGTACCTAGAAGAATTGGTGCTGCTTTGAAGCCAAAGGGTCGCACCAAATATTGATTTGATTTTGATTTTCCATCTGCTCGCTCACTTTGCATTTTGGAAAATGATAAAAACAAACAACTAAAATCTATATTTTTGAAAGCATTCTTACTTTAGAGGATTTCTTCACAGCTGCCTAAAACGTTTGCCCCAAACCTTTTGCGAGGACAATACCTCAGATCGAAGGAAACACTTGATTACACCCCTCTTACACATCCCAAAACAAGAATATAATATTATTTTGGTACTGTAAAAAGGATAAAATTTTTTAGGTGAATCAATAAACCCATAGATTAACCACTTCAGCACCGGAAGGATTTACCCCCTTCCTGACCGGGCCATTTTTTGCGATACGGCACTGCTTTGGTTTAACTGACAATTGCATGGTCGTGCGACACTGTACCCAAACAAAATTGATGTCCTTTTTTTCCCCCACAAATAGAGCTTTCTTTTGGTGGTATTTGATGACCTCTGCGATTTATTTTTTATTTTTTTTTCCTATTTTTTTTTATTTTAATTTTTTTTGCGCTATATACAAAAAGAATGACAATTTTGAAAAAATATATTTTTTTTTTTTACTTTTTGCTATAATAAATATCCCCATTTTTTTAGGTTAGGCCGATATATATTCTCCATAATTATGGTAAAAAAGGTAAGCGTATATTGATTGATTTGCGCAAAAGTTATAGCGTCTACAAAATAGGGGATAGATTTATGGCATTTTACAGCGATCAGAACTAAAAATAGCCACTGATTACTGTATAAATGTCACTGGGAAGGGGTTAACACTAGGGGGCGATCAAGAGGTTAAATGTGTTTCCTCAGCGTGTTCTAACTGTGGGGGGATGGGACTGCCTGGGGAAGGAGACCGATCGATGTTCCTATATAATATCTGTGTCTCCTCCCCTGCCAGAATGTGGATTTGTGTGTTTACACACACAGATCCTCATTCTGACTCTGTCACGGGCGATCGCGGGTGCCCGGCGGACATCGCAACCGCTGGGCACATGCATCCGCTCATCGGTACTGCGCGTGCCCCCCATTCCCCTTAAAGAAGCCGCCGTACAGCTATTCGCGCAGGAGAGCCATGCTGCCGGCGGGCGGTCGGCAAGCGGTTAAATATGAAATGAGCGCTATACCATGAACACAAATCTGCTAGCGCAGAAGAAATCAAAGAAGTCAGTTTTCAGCCTTTTTTTTCTTTTTAAAGGGTGATTTATGTTTTTTATTCCTATGATTATTTGTATCTTATATTATGATCTTGGATTGTAACTCCCTCTCCATTTTTTAAAATCTAGTTGAATGGCTTCTTTCCTATTTTGCATGCAATTGTTTCAATTTGTGAATAAACCGTTTTTTTTTCTTTTTCTTTGTAGGAATCCTTTGCCGAACATCTGGGATATGCTAATGGTATCATCAACGGGTAAATCATTTTTAATATTTTGCATTTACTGGTAGATCTACATAATTCTAAGCATGAAGCTTCATGAATAACTAAATGTACATTTTTTTCTTTTCTCTGACATGACAGACAACATTTCATCTTCTATATTTGTATTTATTTCTTTTTACCAAATAAGTTTATAATCACTAAATTCTTGTTTAAATAATGCAGTCTTCCCCAAAGCCCTCTTCCCACTCCTAAAGGTACTCCTATGTGTACAGTTTGCCTTTAAAAATTCATGGTATTTAGGGATATTTGTCCTATTCTGAACTTAAAATCCCTCAACAAATACCTTCACATTCCAAAATTTCATATGGAATCCGCAAGGTTTATTTTTGCCTTGCTGAGACAGGGGCAATAATTGGCATCTGTAGATAGCCAAGATGCCTATGTACCTATTCCCATTTATTCACTTTGTCAACACTTTGTGCTTTGCAGTGGCAAACTGCCATTTCCAGTTGGTACTTCCCCTCAGCACATCCTCTGCTCAGAGTATTCACAAAGTTCCTAGCACCTCTTTTTGCCTTTCACATGACTCTGGGCATCCAGGTAACAGGTAATCTAAACCAGGGGTAGGCAACCTTAGAGAGATGGAGATCTACTTGAGCAACACTGATGAAGTCAAAACTCACCAGGCACAGTGTCCTGTTGTTGGGGCTGCAATGCCAGAAAGGCATTTTCCATGTGTGTTTTCTTCCCATGTTCAAAACACACTGCCTTTGTGCTCCACTGCAGTTGATGCATTGTTAACCCCAAGTGTAGATTGCTAACGCAGTGGACATAAAGTATTACAAAAGAGTGCAGGGTTTGGGAGTGCATTGCGCTCAGAATGCAGGGTTCAGGAGTGTGTTACGCTCAGAATGCACGGTTCAGGAGTGCGTTACGCTCAGAATGCACGGTTCAGGAGTGCGTTACGCTCAGAATGCAGGGTTCAGGAGAGCATTACGCTCAGAATGCACGGTTCAGGAGTGCGTTACGCTCAGAATGCACGGTTCAGGAGTGCGTTGCGCTCAGAATGCACGGTTCAGGAGTGCGTTGCGCTCAGAATGCACGGTTCAGGAGTGCGTTGCGCTCAGAATGCACGGTTCAGGAGTGCGTTGCGCTCAGAATGCACGGTTCAGGAGTGCGTTGCGCTCAGAATGCACGGTTCAGGAGTGCGTTGCGCTCAGAATGCACGGTTCAGGAGTGCGTTGCGCTCAGAATGCACGGTTCAGGAGTGCGTTACGCTCAGAATGCACGGTTCAGGAGTGCGTTACGCTCAGAATGCACGGTTCAGGAGTGCGTTACGCTCAGAATGCACGGTTCAGGAGTGCGTTACGCTCAGAATGCACGGTTCAGGAGTGCGTTACGCTCAGAATGCACGGTTCAGGAGTGCGTTACGCTCAGAATGCACGGTTCAGGAGTGCGTTGCGCTCAGAATGCACGGTTTAGGAGTGCGTTGCGCTCAGAATGCACGGTTTAGGAGTGCGTTGCGCTCAGAATGCAGGGTTCAGGAGTGCGTTGCGCTCAGAATGCAGGGTTCAGGAGTGCGTTGCGCTCAGAATGCAGGGTTCAGGAGTGCGTTGCGCTCAGAATGCAGGGTTCAGGAGTGCGTTGCGCTCAGAATTCAGGGCTCAGGTGTGCGTTGCGCTCAGAATTCAGGGCTCAGGAGTGCGTTGCGCTCAGAATTCAGGGCTCAGGAGTGCGTTGCGCTCAGAATTCAGGGCTCAGGAGTGCGTTGCGCTCAGAATTCAGGGCTCAGGAGTGCGTTGCGCTCAGAATTCAGGGCTCAGGAGTGCGTTGCGCTCAGAATTCAGGGCTCAGGAGTGCGTTGCGCTCAGAATTCAGTGCTCAGGAGTGCGTTGCGCTCAGAAATCAGGGCTCAGGAGTGCGTTGCGCTCAGAATTCAGGGCTCAGGAGTGCGTTGCGCTCAGAATTCAGGGCTCAGGAGTGCGTTGCGCTCAGAATTCAGGGCTCAGGAGTGCGTTGCGCTCAGAATTTAGGGGGGGAGGGGGTAGTGATGTGAAGGGTGGTAGAGGACACTGTTATGGGGGTGCCCCCTACACACACACACACACGTGCCCCCTTTCCTCCCATTGCAGCGTTCCATTGCACCTTATCTGTGAACACAGACCGAGAAGCATCACAGTTCTGGACAGGGGGCGGGAGCAAGAGCTGGCCGAGTGACTTTTCACATTAACAAGCAGGTGATTGGTTGCTTAGGACCTAGCAACCAGTCACCTGCAGGTTTGCTAGAAAAGTTAACTTGGCAACCTCCTCCGCCCCCCCTGCGTCCTGTGCTGCCTCTTGCTCTCTGCTGGTCACTGATGACGGCGGCGGAGGAGGCAGGAGGGGAGGGAGAAAGGAGGACAGAAGGCTCGGCAAAAACCGGCAGCTAGCAGTAGGAGACGGGGGTCGGCGGTGCAGACCTGTCCCCAATCTACCTGTCACCTACCCGCAGTCGACAGGTAGCCGACCCCCGATCTAGAAGACTAACTTCTTCTTTTTACAGCTATCTGCCAATGTCCAAGACATTCAGACGCTCCAGGCCTTCAGTTGGTTGATCAATCTCCAAAAATTAGCTCTCCAGCTTTTTTGCCTGGAATACTTGGGTTTGGTCCTGGACATATGCAAGCTAATTTTTTCCTTTCAGTGCAAAAAAATCTTTCACTCGAGATTTAATGCCGAAGAGACATCCCACAATAGGATTCTCCATGAGAGTTCTTGGCCTCATGGTAGCTTCTTTCTTCTGTACCATTTGCCCAATTCCATTCGAGACCACTCCAACACAACATTTTTTTGACCTGGAACATGGATGCTCCTTTTGACCTCGCCATGCTCCTGTCCAGTCAAGCAAGAAATTTCCTTAGGTGCTGAATCTCAAGCTCTTAACAAAGGGAAGCCTTTCCTTCCTTATCACTGGAAAGTTATAACAGATGCCAGTCTTTCAGGCTGTTTAAGTGTGTTCCAGTCCCTCATGGTTCAGGAAACCTGGCTTCCTGTAGAAGGCAAGCTTCACATCAACATACTGGAGCTCAAAGCTATACCCATTCTGTGAAGAGACACCCAAACAGGGTGCAGTTAGACAATGTCATGGCTGTGGTATACGTCAAACATCTAGGGGGCTCCAGAAGTCTTGCAGCCAGAAGTTTTCTCTCAGAGAATCTGCGGCAGTCTACATCCACAGAAAATCTGTGGTTATTTCTCCAAGATGTTTGGAACAACCTACCTGCCGAGTTCCTTCAAAAACTGTGTGCAAGTGTACCTTATGCTGGTTTGAAAGCCACAACAAATATTAATTTTAGATTTTTCTTCTTCTGTTCGCTCACTTTGCATTTTGTAAATTGGTAATAGTAAACCATTAAAGTATATATTATTGAATGCATTCTTACTTTACAGCATTTCTTCACTCCTGCCGAAAAACTTTTGCGCAGTACTGTATACTTCTATATTTGGTTTGATTAATAAGGATCTCATTCTGTTTTGTCTTGGGTACCTTAGTATTTTGCCCAGTATGTTCTCTCTTGTGCCCTTTTTCATTGCTGAGACACATTTATCATTAAACTTGGTAATATGAGGTGCACAATATTATCATTTATTGTTATGCTTAGACTGTCATCAGATCCCACGTTTTTTTTTTTAAAACTTTTTCTGCCGGTCTGCCTATAAGGATGTGTTTTTTTTAAAACCAGCTTGGGTAGTCTTCATGCAGGCTAAGGAAGGGGATTGATTTCCAGAAAAATTTCCTGCCCATGCTCCCTGAGTGATGTCACACCAGTGGGCGGCTTCGATTGGATCCTGTGTGATGGTTGTGTGATCCAAGATCAAGCTTTAGACCAAACCTCTCCAGACTCTCTAAGGAGTTGGAGTATCTGCTTTCGCTATAAGCTGCTGGTGGAGACTGGCCATTGTCAGTGCACGTACTCACACACTGCTGTACCGCCCTTCTTATATCAACGTCATGCACACTGAATGTTTTTTTTTCTGCTGCTCATTCGGGCGCTCTTGGAATTTTTTTGTTTTGTCTACATCTAAATACCCTTGCATGTTAGCCTGTGTCCTGTACTGTACGCTAAGTTAGGGCATTTCCATGTAGATCAAAAATCCTCTTTTTTTTTTTTCTTTTTGGTTTACCTGCAAGATCTTTTTCTTTGAGTACAACCCAGGACACAAAGGGGTTTATTTACTAAAGGCAAATCCACTGTGCACTTGGAAGTGAAGTCGCTGTAGATCTGAGGGGGACATGTAAGGAAAATAAAAAACTCAGCAGAGCGTCCCCTCATTTCAGATCTTACCCTCAGATCTACAGCGACTGCATTTATAGTGCACAGTGAGTTTGCCTTTACTAAATAAACCCCAGAGTTTCCTACTTTCTTGCTTTTTCTAATTTCTAGCTTCAAAACTGAGGCTTAGCTAAGCTGGGAGAGGTTATGACAGGGTTGGGATTCCTGTGGTGTTTTTTTTGTCAAGTGTCTATTCACCTGAAGGTTTGCGGCAAAACTCAAGTAGTAATGTATATGAAGTCCTCTGTGTTCTGTGATGTATTCAAAAAAAGGATTTTTCAAGGTAATCCAAAAATCCCATTTTTTTTTCACCTGAAGTTAACTTATTTATTTTAATATATGTTTTTTATTCAAGGAGTGTGGATCTAGGCAATATGTAAATCTTGAATTGCTTTAGTTATAGTTTAACTTTTAATATGAGATATAGAAGATTTACAGTAAATGTGTGTGGATTTTCCTTTGTCAATAATCTGCCTTCAGATTATTTGTTTTTGGATTATTGTCCATTATCTTCTTTTTATGTCACACAGGCCTGACTTGTACAGAACCTCAGGAAAGTTTGAGTTGCTTGATCGAATTTTACCAAAGCTCAGAGCCACAAATCACCGTGTTCTGCTTTTCTGTCAGATGACATCTCTCATGACTATAATGGAAGATTACTTTGCTTTTCGGGGGTTTCTTTACCTTCGCCTTGATGGTTTGTATTTTGTTTGATTCTTTACCTAAAGCAATACTGCAGTGTATAAGACCATTTAATACATTTGTAGTATATCTCAATGGTGGTATCACCTTTGAGATACACAAATATCTCAATGGTGATCCCAGCGTTGGTAGGAAACTATTCAGTCTCAGGGAGCGTAAGAGGACAAAGGGCCACCAAATGAGACTAAAGGAGAAACCTTAAAGCGGTTTGGTACTCACTAATACACATTCATCTTTTTTAAAACTGTTCTGCATACAGATCCCCAAATGAGCATTAAAAAAAAAAAAAAGCATTACTTACCTTGCTGTAGTCATTCTTAGAATGACTTCCGGTCTGTCCTCCCGTGGGAGTAGGCGTGGTTTCGGCTGTCCCCCGGCTCCGCAAAGACCCCTGGGAAATGTTTTGCATTCTTCCCATGAAGCCACGGGGGACGCCGTCAGCACGAAATCTCGCGAGATTTCGGCCTCATCTTCCGAAATCTCGCGAGATTTTGGAGAACGTGAGATCGGCGCAAATACGGCGGTGCGATCTGGGCCAGCAACCAGGAAGAAAGGGGCCTGTGTGGTTTCAGATGCCCTCAGGCAAGATGGAAGCCGTCTGGATCATTTTATTTGGGGAAAAAAACTGGCAGCAGTTACATGAAAAAATGGAACATGTGAGTAATGCATTTACAGCTCATAATCATGCACATTGTACAAAGAAAAAAAAAAAACCTAGGAGGCAGTGTTAAACAGCTTTAAGCTCCGTAGGCTTACCACAATTGGTGGTGCCACCGAAAATTCAATCTGAGATCTGTGCCATTATAGTCTTTGAAGTTTTCCCATGTCTGTGTTTTTTTTCTTCTAGCATTTTTTTTCTAATATCATTTATATTGGTTTTATCCGTGTCGCATGATTATAATAATAATAAAAAAAAATAGCATGTGATTTAGGTCTTAATAGAACTGTTTACCCTTTTTGCTGAACACAATTTTAAGTCATCTTAATGTTTTAAACATCCTTAGTGATTTTCACATCCATGGTCTTGCATGGGTCTATTTAGCATTAGGACCTGCCATGAGCCTTAGCTGATGCTAACAGTAGGCCATTCACAATATGGTCCCTGACTCCTCTTAAAGTGGAACTACACTGCACAAAAAAAACACAAATTAATTAATTTCTAATATTCAAAGCATGCTTATCCATCCATGTCCCAATGCTTTATGTTGTTGATAAATTTGAAAAACACCCCCTAGCATTTCTGACCATGGTCATCATAAGTAAGGGCAAGATGATTCATGTAGCATTTACTTTCTGGAATTTATCTGCCCTTAGCTCAGGCATGCAGTCTGGAGGGTGTGCTTAGCTGAGAAAAACACTCTGAAGACTCCTGAGATGTATGACATCATTTGCCTAGGCCCGGAAAACCAGGAAGTAACTGGAAATGTAAAAAAAAAGTCTAAACAAAGTAAATACGATATACTTTCCTATCTGTGTACTAATGCTAGCAGCATAAGGATTAGAAATAGTCAATGTTGATTGAGAGAATGAAGTTCCGTATCAGACCCAATTGCAGAGATATTTTCCAACAATCTAAATATGTTTTGGCTGATAATTAATATATTTGACTGAGCTGAGCATGATACTTTCTAGCATATGAAAATAACTTAGCTGTGCTAGAAATATTAGGCATCGCATATGACTGGGGGAGATTTACTAAAACTGGAGCACTCGAAATTTGGTGCAGCTGTGCATGGTAGCCAAAAAGCTTATAATAAAAATAAATTGATAAAAAAAACTATACCCCAACGCTTCAGTTCTGGAAATGATTATTGAACTCAGCGTCACCATTCTATTAGGCTATGTATTTGAATTGGGGCTGTCGAACATTTTTTTCAAAAGGTCTGGGTTAGTTGAACCTCTGACTGATACTAATGGATAGTTTTCCATTCATTATTGTGTATTAATCAAGTTTGTTTAATCCATCTATCTAAATCTCTGTCTCAAAAGGTTGTGCAAATACTACTTTTCTTGAAACTGAAATGCTTTATTAACCACTAAAGCCCCGGACCATTTTGCTGGCCAAAGACCAGAGCACTTTTTGCGATTCGGCACTGCATCGCTTTAACTGATAATTGCGCGGTCGTGTGACACGGTTCCCGAACAAAATTGATGTCCTTTTTTTTCCCCACAAATAGAGCTTTCTTTTGGTGGTATTTGATCACCTCTGCGGTTTTTATTTTTTGCGCTATAAACAAAAAAAAAGTGTAAATTTTGAAAAGAAAATGCATTCTTTTTTTATTATGCTATAATAAATATCCCCCAAAAATATATAAAAAAAACTTTTTTTTTTTTCCCTCAGTTTAGGCCGATATGTATTCTTCTACATATTTTTGGTAAAAAAAGAATCGCAATAAGCTTTTATTGATTGGTTTGCGCTAAAGTTATAGCAATTTTCTTTTTTTTTTTATCATGACTGCGACATTATGGAGAACACATCGGACAATTTTGACACATTTTTGGGACCATTGGCATTAATACAGTGATCAATGCTAAAAAATTGCATTGATTACTGTAAAAATGTTACTGGCAGTGAAGGGGTTAACCACTAGGTTGCGCTGTAGGGGTTAAGTGTGTCCTAGGGAGTGATTCTAACTGTGGGGGGGAGGGTCTGTGTGTGACACATCACTGATTGCTGCTCCCGATTACAGGGAGCTGTGATCAGTGAGTGTGTCATTAGGCAGAAAGGGGAGATGCTTGTTTACATTAGCATCTCTCCGTTCTTCCTCACCGTGAGACAATTGCGGATATCCCCACGGACATAGAGTCCACGGGACCCACGATCCTGCTCACGGAGCTCCCGGCGCACGCGCCCGCAATGCGCCTCTTATAGGGCAACGTACAGGTACGTTAATCTGCCTGTACGTGCCCTTCTGCCACAGTATATCTGCGTGAGGCGATCGGGAAGCTGTTAAGGTTTATTCCTAACTATTCTAAGATGTTTGACATTATGAGGATGAACTCTATTATGGTTGAATAGGTTACTATCTTGGTCTGCGGGACACGCACTATGGTCTTCCTATAATCACTTGTCCAAAATATTATGCTGTAATTTACGGAGAGAGGCGGTGGGGTAGTAGGGGTGGGTTGGGGGTTTGTTATTTTTTCGTCGTTCCTGCGTGGCCACTTGTGGCACCGATTGTGGCCTTTTTTTATTTTTTATTAATTGCTTTCAAACAATTGTTGGTTGGTTAAAGTGGCTTTAGTTTTTTTTTTTTTTTAACCTTCGTGTACAATAGATAAAATATTTCTAGCTAATAGGTACTTTGCTGTTTCCTAAGGTACTACCAAGTCAGAAGACAGAGCTGCATTACTGAAAAAATTTAATGAAGAAGGTTCAAAGTACTTCATCTTCTTGCTGAGTACTAGGGCTGGAGGTTTGGGACTAAACCTTCAGGCTGCAGATACAGTCGTCATTTTTGACAGTGACTGGAATCCTCATCAGGTTTTTATCTATTTTTTTTTTATGTTCATTGTCTTGCACTTTTGTTTACTTTTCAAGTTTCTTCCAGCATGTCCTTTTCTACTTTTTTCAGTGGGCCCATATTACTGTATGAATAGAACAGAATGCTTGTTTTTGAAAAGAATATAGTTTTGTGTGTTTCTTTCTTTTATGGTATGGATCACCAGTTTCCAAAGGTGGGAGGGTTTTCATAAGGGATGACCATGTTTTCAAGACCTTGGCAAACTGGCTTTTATGTTCTCATAGGTCATATGTCACCTTATAGAGGGGTAGGTTGCTGTTATGAGAAGCATGCCCTCCATGTGAGAATAATAATAATCCTAGCGTAAAGGAAAAGTGGATCCATTTTTTTTAATGTAGAGTAAGTTGGAGGTCGTCCAGAATTGCATGGAAAAGTCGGCTTTATCACCAACCCTCAAAGGCTACAGTGGCGAAAATAATTATTTGATCGCCGTCAGATTTTATAGGTTTGCCCACTTACAAAGAAATGAAGGTGTATTTTTAAATGATAGAGACAGAATATCAACCAAAAAATCCAGAAAAAACACATGATACAAATATTATAAATTGAGCTGCAGTTCAGTGAGTAAAATAAGTATTTGATCCCCTACCAATCAACAATAAATCTGGCTCCCACAGACTGGCTACAGTATGTGCTCATGTGGTACACAGATTAGTCCTGTCAATTTAAGAAGGTGCTCCAAACGACAACTCGTTATGTGTATAAAAGACACCTGTCCACAATCTTTCATCCATTCAAACCTCACCATCATGGGCAAGACCAAAGAGCTGTCAAAGGACATCGGGGACAAGATTGTAGACCTGCACAAGGCTGGAATGGGCTACAAGACCATCAACAAGAAGATTGGTGAGAAGGAGATAACTGTTGGACCGATTATTCGCAAATGGAAGAAATACAAAATAACTATCAATCACAATCGGTCTGAAGCTTCATGCAAGATTTTGCCTAATGGGGTAAGGATGATCATGAGAAAAGTGAGGGATCAGCCCAGAACTACACGGGAGTTGCTTATGAATGATCTCAAGAAAATTTATAGAGGGCGCAGAATCTTTGAGTTATCAAGCGACAGCCAAGAAATCTTAAGGCTTTAGAGAAGATCAGTATAGACGAGTGGACCAAAATCCCTCCTGAGATGTGTGCAAACCTGGTAACCAACTACAAGAAACATCTTACCTCTGTGCTTTCCAACAAAGGTTTCTCCACCAAGAAGGAAGTCATGTTTTGCTTGGGGGTCAAATACTTATTTTACTCTCTGAACTGCAATTCTATTTATAACATTGTATCATGTTTTTTTTCAGGATTTTTGGTTGATATTCTGTCTCTATCATTTAAAATACACACATGATAAAAATTCTAGACCCTTCATTTCTATGTAAGCGGGCAAACAAATTTACAAAATCTGCAGGCCATCAAATAACTATTTCCATGTCCATGTCTTTTTATACTATGTTTCATGTTAAACCCATATTTTTTTAACATTCCAGTATTACAAGTCCCTCCGCCACCATGATAGCTGGGACATGTGCAGAGTGCACAGAAGATTCCGCCTCCCCATGGCTATGTAGTTCAGGTGCACTTCCTGCAGCTAGGTTCGTACCTCTGTATGGATCTGAGGCTGGGGGAAAACACTGAGAGAGCCTGTGCCTAGCACCCACAAAGCAATGATTATGAGTGCATTTCTCTGTAGTTTTTAATTTATAGTAAATGCTTTTTTCTTTTATTATTATTATATTAATAATGCATTTAATTAATTTTTACAAAAGGTGAACTTAGTCTTTAAAAAAATAAGGCATAGAGGCATAATCCTAATTTATATATAGGGTTGTAATAAATTGAATGAAACCGCTTCAGATGAAATACCCTTGTTCTTTGAGAAAATGACTGATGCAATTTAATGTACATGTCCTTGAAATCAGGCCAGTCATTTGGTTCAATGTGTGGAATCTTATTTGCTGCCTTTTCTGGAAAGTGTCTGAGGTGTTTGGTACAAAGTATTGCTGAGTAGAGACCCCATTGGTGTTGGCTTCTTTTTCTGCCCAGTATGGAGAAATTTGATATTGGTTAGGCCAAGCTGGGCTTTAGTAGCATGATTGAAATGCAATTAGGGAAGCCCTATACTCCTGAAATTGCTGTAGGTTTAAAAATTCTGTTGGTAAATAATTGGTGTATATATTGGATTTCAGGGGCTATTAGGGATAGTAGAGTGTTCTGAAAGGTAAGGGTTTAACCAAGTCATTAAGAGTATCTACAATTCACTGTAAACCTATCATTGCTCAATCACAGTGAATGATTGTGATATTTGTGGATAATGTTCACATTGCTTTTAATTTATATACCTAGGACTTGCAAGCACAGGACAGAGCGCATAGGATTGGTCAGCAGAACGAAGTGCGCGTGTTGCGTCTGTGCACTGTAAATAGTGTGGAGGAGAAAATTCTTGCAGCCGCCAAGTACAAACTGAATGTTGATCAAAAGGTTATTCAGGCCGGGATGTTTGATCAGAAATCTTCAAGCCATGAAAGGAGAGCATTTCTTCAGGCCATTCTAGAACATGAAGAGCAGAATGAGGTATGTGTTTCCTATGTCCTATCACAAGTCAAAGGCAAGTAAGAAAGAAAATGAACATATTGATCTTTTTTTTTTTTTTGCTTTAAATCCTTATTTTTGGCTTTTGGGGGGTGGGGGTGTTAAATGAATATGAAAACCCCAATCAAAGTTAATCTGTCACAAAGAATTGAACCTGAGCACACAATTAGGAAAATGCATAAACACAGGTTACCTTCAGAGAAGCTACATCATCCAATTTTTACTTAGTTGGTAAGGCTGAAGGATGGCAGTCTATCCAGTTCAACGTGCAGGTGTGTGTGCAGGTGTGGCAATTGTTTTTGATTAAAGTTTAACATTGTAAATTACAACAGTAGCATTGCATGGAATATTGGCAACAGCAGTATAGATTATTTACTAATAAAACACCTGTGTGTACTTTTGTTTGCAGGGCACGTGCTTCCTACTTCACAATGTGGATGCCACATACCCTTGCATAGGATAGACACAGGTTAGCTGTAAAATGTTATCAAAAAATATATTTATCGCCTAGCAAGCTACTATGAAAGTAACAGTGAAAAAGCATAAAGTAAAACAAATAGAAAAACATTAAGTAAATGTTTATAAGAATTCTATTAATAGTTAATCACTATCTGGGAATCTTGAAGTCCATGATGACCATTGTGCATTAAAGGCTTTTAAGTTATTAGATTGAGTTGCAAAGTATCTTTCATAGGCGTGTTGAGTTTTAACCCTTTGTATTCGTCAGTATTAGGGGTTAAAGTAGATTTCCATTTTGCATTTATTGTTAAGCGAGCAGTGATGAGTATATGGATTATTATGCTTCTATCTAAACTGGGTTGATACATTGTTAATAGAGAGGTTGAGTAGAGCTAAATGAGGGGTAGGTTTAATAACTAGGCCAGTTACTGAGGAAATTAGCTTAAAGACTGCGTACCAAAAGCTGCGTATATTTTTACATTCCCATAATATATGTGTAATGCTACCTTTTGCACCACATTGTCTCCAACAGGAGACGGTTTCCGAAGGAAAGAGTAAAGATAATCTTGATGGGGTAAGATATGAATTATGAAGGATTTTTAGCATTAAGTCCCAATGATTAGTGCAATGGGAATACTTGTAGCAGGATTGAATACCATCTTGCCAATCTTTAGGAGAGTATACTAACCTAAGTTCTTTTTTCCAGTTAGTCATATTAGATGTTTTTACAAAATTATTTTTGTTTTGAATAAGGTAGTGGATAACCCTTGTAGGTTTATCATAGTTGGTCATCAGATACTGCCATAAGTCTATGTATTTCTGTGTAAATCTGAGTGGGTGGCATGAAAATGCTGCATTTGGATCAAGACATAAGAAAGAGGAAGGTAAATGTTTCGAGAGTAATTCTTTGTATGTCAATTTGTTGTCTTGTAACCATGGGTGAATTCTGAGGTTTGGAATCAAGTATTCATAAACCCAGCCTCTCGTTGTGTTTTAGATTTTAGGGTTTATCTGAATGTTTAATTTTTCCCAAGCTGATAAAGTTGCTGCTAAAGAGGGAAAATTTGGCCAGCGTCAATTTAGCTATTAGTAGGGAGGGTAAGTCCCTGTTGTTCAATGTGGCCTTTGCAGTTTCAAATCGTGCTTTCATTTGGTCTAGTATTGCTACAAGATAAGTTACGAAAAACTGGGAAGCTAGCTCCTCTTTTATGTCTCTGGATTATGGAGTATGATATTTTAGCCATTCCCCCTTTCCATATAAACTGTCTGAAAAGTTTATTTGTTAATTTTTTTTTTTGAAATTCCTTTATTAAGTACGACAAAAGAGCATGGATACATCAAGTCATATCACTTTCACCTGTACAGATACAGTTAGTCGAACACAACGCGTAATGCTCAAGAAATAACAAAACAACACAAGACTTGAATGATTCAACTTTGACAACAGTTCAATTCCCTTGTCTAGTCAGTCGTGCTTATAAACAAAGAGACCAGGAGGCCTGACAGGCCTCTACGAACCTTTACCAGTTTAAACAAGACATTGCATACATATGGTTAAAGTGGCTAAATCACATACAATCTTCTTGTCAACAGATACTTGTTAATTTTTTAATTCTTTCCGGTCACTTTGGTCATACCATAGCCGTAGCCACAGTTGCAGGCTAAGACATAAGATTTAAGAAGAGAAAGAGGAAGGAGGAGATAGTGAGTGATGGGGGAAGAGAAAGAGAGGTGGGCAGGGAATCTTCCCCCACCCAGCCAGCAGACGGCACTGCATGGCGCCCCATGTGCTGAGAAAGGTGACTTCCATCAGGATGTGGATTGAGCTACCTCCTGCAGGTACGTGTTAGTACCCATGAAGTGTCTCCAGGGCTTCCACTTGTCCCGGAATTGTTCTTCCATGTTATGTAAAGTGGCTGTCAATTTCTCCATACGGAGAATACAATTGACCTTCGATTACCACAGGACCCTGGTTGGTGGTTGAGATCGCCTCCATAGCGCAGGTATGCACGCCCTTGCCACATTAAGGAGTTGCATCGTCAGTGTCTTTTTGTATTTTTGTATGGGCCTCTCAGTCAGGTGTAGAAGGCATGCAGCAGGGTTATCTTTCAGGTCCACCAATGTCAAGCTTTTGATGGTTGTTGTTAACCACTCCCAGAAGGAGCTTAGTGCAGGGCAAGCCCAAAAAATTTAGAATATCGTGCCAACCTCCGCATTACACCGCCAGCACTTGTCAGGTGAAGCCCTATTCATTTTGTGAAGTATATAAGGAACTCTGTACCAGCGCAAGACAATTTTCTACCCAATCTCCTGGTATTGATTTGCAATGAAGGACTTATGTGTCAGGGTTAAAATCTTTTTCACCTGCCCTGGTGCAAACTGAGTCCCTAAGTCCTTTTCATATTGACGGATAAATGTCAGGGTAGGTACATAGCTGGGCGTCATCAAGTAGCTATATAACAGCGAAAGCGCGTGTCGAGAGGGTTCCCCTGTGCTGCACAGAGATTCAAAAGGGGTCAAATCGCGTGGTGTATATGGTTCCCTCTGTAGGGACCGCAGGAAATGTCTAAGTTGGTTGGCACTTAAGTTGTCTAATGGTGGGACTGCAAGGCTCGAGATCACTGATGGCGACGGGAGCTCCCCTCGTGACCAGACGTCCATTAAGTGGTATTTCTCTGATTAACTCAATTGTCTTATCTTCCTACTCGTGAGCCTTGGTATGAAGTCTGGGTTTCCTATAATGGGGGTCATGGGGAAAGGGAGCGGTGAAAGACCCGTACTGAGAAAAACCGACCTGGCCACCCTGAGAGTGGCTCCAATCGGGGGATGATTCCTCAGATCTTCTGGGGGTGAAGAGGTAAGCCACGGGGATGACAAAAAAGGTATAGAGGCATCCTCGATCTCCATTCCCACCCACTGTTTAGAATCTCTATTACAATGCCAGTCTACTATCCTCGAGAGGTTTACTGCCCTGTAGTACTTGAAGAAGTCCGGGACACCTATGCCCCCTTTCCTTTGGCCTATATAATGTTTGCATTTTGATCCTAGGTGACTTAAGTGCCCAAATGAAGTCTCCGGTTATCGCTCAAAGCTGTTTAAAGAATGCCGCAGGGACCCGAATCGGCATAGCCTGTAAAATGTACAAAATCCACGGGAGGGCCGTCTTCAGAGCATTACATCGCCCAAACCTGGTCAAGGATTGCCAGTTGCGGAGTTCCGTTTTCAATCTGTGGAGAAGGGGTAGATAATTGACAGGATACAGGTGTGCCAAGTCCGAGGTGATGTCAACGCCTAAGTATCGTATTGATTTTTCCGCCCAATGAAATGTAAAGGACGTACGCTAGCTCTGAGCTTCAGCGTCCAAAACCATTATATTCAGCACTGCGGACTTTACACAGTTGATCTTAAAATTTGCTCGCCGTATGCATGTAAGGCCGCAAGGATATTGGGAAGCGAAACCCGCGGATTGAAGACGAAGAAGATCAAGTCATCGGAGTAGGCCGCGATTTTATGGTGTCTCGAGGGCTTTTGCACACCTGTAATATTTGGATCGCGTCTTATGTAGCACAGGAAAGGCTTCAGGGTAAAAATGAGTGGCGACAGGGCAGCCTTGCCTCGTCCCGTTTTGCGATCGTGAAAAAATCTGAGCACCAGTCGTTCACCCGTACCGCCGCTGACGGGTTGGAGTAGAGAGACAATATCCGATTAAGCATATTAGGGCCCAGGCCAATGTGGTCCAGGGTGGCCCGCATAAAATGCCAGGCCACCCTGTCAAAGGCCTTTTCCGCACCTGTTGAAAGCAAGAGAAAGGGTTTTTCAGTAGAGCGTGCCACATGAATAAGATTAAATACCCTAGTGGTGTTATCCTTTCGCTTCTCTCCTCGGCACAAAGCCCGCCTGATCTAGGTGTATCAATTTCGGGATATGTGGTAAAAGACGGTTTGACAACATTTTTGAAAAAAGCTTTAAGTCTACATTGAGTAGAGCAATTGGCTGATAATTTCCGCACTGGGACAAGTCCTTCCCCTCTTTGGGTATGAGGGATATATATGCCCTCAGGGAGTCCACCGGCATGGGGTTTCCCACTTTCAGGGTGTTGTAGGCAGTCACAAAATGTGATGTCAGGATGGATGCAAAAGTCTGATAGTAAGTCAGAGTGAAGCCATCAGGCCCCGGCAACTTACGCGGTTTGGTTTGGGCTAGGGCTGCATTGAACTCTTCAGCTGTGATTTCGGACTCTAAGGCATCCCGTATTTTGATTGGTAAGGAAGGCATACCAGAGACACCGATGTATTCATTTGCTGACGCCGTCTTGGCTGCTGTAGACTTGGCGGACTCCCCGGGGAGTAGGTTATATAATTTCTTGTAGAAGTCGCTAAATTCCCTCGCTATTCCCCTTAGAAGTGTGTAATTTGGTCCCTTGTCTGGATGTAATGTAAGGGATAAAGGTGTGCTTCCTCGGGCCACGCAAAGCTCTAGCGAGCATCGAACCCGGTTTGTTTGCAAATTCAAAAAGGGAGCGTTTCGCCCAAGCCAGACTCTGGGTGGTATTTTGCTAAAGTAGATCCTTCAGCTTCCCTCTGGCCTTCAATAAGGCCCTAAGGTGAGCCTCTGCTAACGGACGTTTATGGAGTAGTTCGAGGGAGCGCACCTCAGATATTAACAAGTCGATCTGTTTAACCCCTTTTCTTTTCCTCAAGGCCCCAATCCTTATCAACTTTCCCCCATACCACACATTTGTGCACTTCCCATACGGTCATCTGGCTCAGTGACGAGTCGGCATTTTCAGAGAAGTAATTTGAGAGAGTTTTCTCTAAGTCACTGCGCACTTCAGGGATTTACAGTAAGGATTCATTGAATTTCCAGGTTGGGGGGGGGTTACAGGAGCAGCTTCCCAGCTCAAGGTCAAATGAGCCGGGACATGATCCGAAAAAGAAATTTCATCTGGGAGGAGGCAACAAGAGGTAGATCTTTATGCTGAACCAGAAAAGTCAATCCTGGAATATGTATGATGCACCGAAGAGAAGTAAGTGTAATCCCTCTTCTCTAGGTGCATAATTCTCCACGGATCGACTAAATTCAAGCCAAGCAATTCTGCCTTTAGTCTTTTAAGGTAAGAGAAGGAAAGGTGAGACGCCCCTCTCAACATTGAGTAGCAGCTCCTGCGCATAGTTAAAATCCCCGCCCATCAGGAAAATGCCCTCACGGAATTCCAAGATAGTGGGGATTAGAGACCGGAAAAAAGTGAGGTGGTCTGAATTTGGAAAATGTTTACTAGGGTCACTGTGGTACTCCTGATCCTCCCTTTCAGAAGCAAGTATCGGCCCTGAGGGTCTGCACACTCCTCCAAAAGGGTCCATGGGACCGACTTGGCAATCAATATACTGACACCCTTGGACTTCGACAGAGGCGAGGGTGCATTGTATAAACTGGGAAAGTCTTGGTTTTGGAGTCTGGGGACCGCCTGTTGCTTAAAATGGGTCTCCTGTTGGAACTCTACCTGAGTGTGCAATATTTTGAGATCGGAGAGAAGTCTAGAACACTTCTCAGGTGTGAAAATGCCTCGGACATTGAGGGAGGTAAATTTGATCCTGCGATCAAATCGTTGTGAATCAGTCCCTGCCAGGGGCGCCATGCTGGGAAAAAAAAAACTCTGTATAGCACTGGGAGGTGTGCTGTCAGGTGGGAACCCCCTAATGGGAAGACGCTAGACTGGGACCGCGGCACTGAATACCAGAATGGGTGGGCCTTACTCAAGCCAGGGTATCGACTACCATAGGAAGCCAGGTAGCAATTAGCCCCTTCCAAGGTAAGTTCCGTGCTTCCGATTATCAGCTTAACTGTGATCTTTACATAACTGAGCATGACAAACTAAACCGAGCAACTTGAAACATAGAACTCAGTGTTCCATTACCTTCCAGGAACGGCCCGCCACACGTCCCAATCACATGCCAGGAAGAAAACAGTACTCCTGTGGTACAGTGACCGGGGGGGGGGGGGGGGTTTAGTGCTGCTGGCCGGTCCCCATCCAGCTCCGGAACCAAATTAAACACATTGAGCCTTTGCATCTCATGGTTAAGGCCTAACATAAAGGATGTTAAAGGGATGCAGGATTATGCTTGTCATCCACTAGGCTGACTTAAACTTAAAGGTACATAATAATGCCTATATCATGGCCAATTCCAGAGAGGACAGTGCTCATGAAAGTCTTACTCTAACGCTTACTATATTATCTTCAGTTACAATTCAGATGCGGTCAGCGCATTCCTGGATTCCGTTCTTGTTCTGGAGAACTGTCGTCATCTTATGGATCTCTGGGGTCTTGGGGAAGCAGGCCGAGTATTGCCGAACGTGATGGGGAAATCCAGCCAGTCAGCTATGGGAACATCCGGGGTCTCCAAAAAAGCGAACAGACCTGGAAGCTGGTCAGGCCAACGTAAGATGAAGGAGCTATTGCCTTTGAGAACTGCAAGGTGGAAGGGGAGACCCCATCTGTATGTAGCCCCAGTGTTCCTAATGACTTCCAGTAATGGGCGGAGCACCCCTCTCATCCTTAGAGTGAGTCGTGAGAGATCAGGAAATAGATGCACAGCCGCGCTGTCGAAGTCCACCGGGCCTTTTTCCCATGCTTGCAGCATTATTTCCTCCTTAATGGAGTAGAAGTGGACCCTGGCTAAAACGTCTTTCGGGGACTCTATGCACCCGATCCAGCTGCGCCGTGGGAGGTTTGTCCAGCAAGCGATTGAATATGGCTGTGACTGTAGCGCTAAGGTCATTCCCAGCCGTGCCCTCAGGGAGACCATGCAGCCTAATGTTATTTCTCCGGCTACGATTTTCCCCATCATCTACAGACAGCTGCAACATAAGCAGGCGGTGATGGTAATTGGCAGACATGGGAGTAAGTCACACATGTGCAAGTCATAAGCAAGTCTCAAGTCTTAACCTTCAAGTCATAAGCAAGTCCCAAGTTACTGTGGCGAAAAGCAAGCAAGTCAAGTCGAGTCCCTGCTAGAAGTCAAGCAAGTCAAGTCAAGTCATTTGTTTTGGTCAAGTCACAAATCAAGTCAAAATACTGATTTACCACCTTTAAATTAGTTAAAAGTCAGTGTTGTTCAGGAAAGGTTTTATTTTAAAAATAATATTTTCAACATTAAACTTCAAAATAATAAAGTATATCTAGACACTTGAATGGTGATGAGCCACTTACAAATAGTTTTTTTTGCTGTTTGTGAAATTTTTTGCAAATGCAATGCATTGTAAAGCTGGCCATACACCTATAGATTATCTGCAGATTTTCTATGGTTAGATGGAAAAAGGGCAACAGATTTCTCTATGTTTGCTAAACTGTGTGGATGGAGGAATCTGCCACTTTTTCCATCTAACCATAGAACATCTGCAGATAATCTATAGGTGTATGGCCATTGGCCAGCTTAAGTTACAATGCATGAAACATTAAACTTCAAACTAATAAAATATATGTAGACACTTGAATGGTGATGAGCCACTTACTTACAAATTGTTTTTTTTTTTTTTTGCTGTTTGTTTAATTTTTTTCAAATGCAAAGCATTGTAAAGCTTGCCATACACCTATAGATTATCTGCAGATTTTCTATGGTTAGATGGAAAAAGGGCAACAGATGAGATTTCTCTATGTTCGCTAAACTGTGTGGATGGAGGAATCTCCCACTTTTTCCATCTAACCATAGAACATCTGCAGATAATCTATAGGTGCATGGGCAGCTAAAGTTACAATGCATTGCATTTGCAAAAAATTTAATTTGATAGTACTTTCTCGCTCAGTTGTGAGCGATGGGGTCGCATTATCACCCCACCATGGCTGAACACACGTTCAACAGGTGCGCTTGATGCAGGGACTGACATAACTCTTACCGCTACCCTGAACAAAGAGGGGAACATGTGCCTGTTCATGGCCCAAAACTGAAGGCAACTCTGTCCATCACAAATGTCTAAATACTGGTTCAGCTGAATTTGGGGAGTAGAACATGAATCTTTCTTTTGTTTTTTGTGGTATGCTGAGAACAGCCCAGACTGACTCTCTGGCTCTGCCACTGGCATTTGCTCGTCTTCATCGGTGGTTGGTGGGGTGGGCTTGCAGTCCTCTTCTTTGAGAATCAAGTCTGAAGAACACAAGCATAAATGGTCACAACACAACTGAAATATCAAAAGCAACCAGATCATGACAATCTAGTGCATAGGTCTTCAACCCTCTCCTTGGGGTCCCCCAAACAGGCCATATTTTAGTTTTTCCTCATGAAATAACACACCTGATTTGATTAATCAAAGGCTTAATGTGTAGTAGTTGACTAATTGAAACAGGTGTGTTATTTTAGGGTGAAAACAAAAACACGGCCTGTCTGGGGATCCCTGAGGAGAGGGTTGAAGACCTCTGAGTAGAGTATATCAACATACTGACATTCTTTTATAGCCTACAATCTGGCATTACATTGGATTATTACAAAAACATAACATACTTTTTATCATCGCAGACACAGCCTCCTTGATATTTTCGGGAGCCAAAACATCATGGGTCAACCACATGGTGCCAAATGAAGGATCCAGCAGAGCAGCTTTTAGGTATAGAGGGTCAGAGAAGGGTAAGGTTGCTACATCATTGTGTTCATCTGCCATCCTCACATTGACAAAGATCCCTCCGAATCGTCTTTTGAGTGATTCTTGCAGGCTACGGATCAAGCCACCAAGGTAGCGCACGCTCTCTTTATGATTTTCCAAGTGGTGATTCAGAGAAAGGATACAGGGTACAACAGCACTTATTGTCACAATTTTTTCTCCCTGTGAGAGGTCTGTGGCTTCTCCAAAAGGTTGAAGGACATCCACGAGTTCCTTAATCTGATTCCACTCTCTAGCTGTGAATACAGTCTCTCTGTGTCCCCCATCTTCAAGAATTCTAGTCAGTTTCACCTGGTCACAGCTGACCACTGATTTCAATTGCCTCAGTGTGGAATTCCAGCGTGTGGTAACAGCGGCAGGGATTCCACGCTGTCCAAACTCCTCTTCAAATTTTTCCTTGAAAGAGGTGCTTGTATGTAACAAGGAGCTCAACCTGGAAGCTTTGGCGAGAGCTGCATTGACTAATTTAGTCTCCTTAAGTCCATCACCTATTACCAATTGAAGCGTGTGTGCAAAACATTGAAGTCTAGTCTGGGTTTTTGCACTCAAATAATTGTCAAGCATCTCCTGTTCTTCCATTGACAAGTCATTCCAAATGTCCGAATCATCAAGGTCATCGTCTTCTTCTCCCTGTCCTGGAAAACATGTAGTGAATGCTTTTTTCATGTTTGCAGCGTTGTCACAGATGATGTGGTCTACCTTTTTTTTAATCTTGTACTCTTCACATACACGCTCAAATTCCTCACAAATTCTTTCCCCTGTATGGGGACCTTTGAAGCGGTTGCACGCAAGCAACTGTGATTTCAACTGAAGACGGTCTTCCTCAATGTTGATCCAGTGCACTGTGACTCCAAGAAAGCCTCTCATCCTGCGGTCTGACCATATATCTACAGTCACTGACAGATGATCTACTGCTGCGAGTTCATTTTTCAGCTTCATTTGCCTATCTGCCACCAGATTGTCAAGCTTGCCAGTAATTGTTCTTCTACTTACTGGAGAGTACTTGTTGTCTACTATTGACAAAAAGCGACGAAAGCTTTGATGTTCAATGATGGATAGTGGCATGTTGCAGTTTATAATGAGGTCTGACAGGATTGAGTTTGTAATTGCCTTCTGCTGCTGGTGGTTGCAGTGGTATAGCTGCACAGTCCCCTGTGCGATGAATTGTGAGATTTGAGGCTGGCTAGCATCAAAAGTCCCTTTGGTATGGATGTACTCTTCATATCTATAGAGTAAACAGAAGAGAGATGGAAAATAAAGTTAGCTATGTGATTTATTGATTTTAACAACAATACACTCTGCTCCCACCCATACACGTTACTGTACCTACCTTTCTTTGTGGGTTTTGTAGTGACGGATGAAGTTGGATGTTGTGGTTGACGTGTCTCTTATTTTTGAGCTGCAGACCTTGCACATCGCCGTTCTCTTCTTTTCGCCAACATCTAAAACATAATCCTTAAATCCAAATTTAATTATTTTTGGAATCGCTCCCTCCATTATAGCTGTCTTGTGCGTTGGTCTCTCAGGGGCGAATCCAGAGTATACTGTGTCGGGAGGGGCACTGCCAGAAAATAAGGTGTTGCTTACTTACAAAACTATTTATTGGCACCAGTGACACCAATCCAATACAGTGACTAGTGCTAAAGAAAATGCACTGTTACTGTATAAATGACACTGGCAGGGGAGGGGTTAACACTAGGGGTGATCAAGGGGTTAGGTATGCTCCTAGGGAGTGCTTTCTAACTGTGGCAGGGATGGATGTGTTAGAAGAAAAGAGAGATCTGCGTTTCAGCTTAGACACAAGATCTCTCTCTTCCTCTGTGGCAGAACAGCCACACGTGACACCCAAAATGTACTGGGCTGGCACAGGCAAGTTTTTACTGGCATTTCCAAAAATTAAAAAAAAAAATACAGTTGTAAGTGTAAATTTTAGTATTTAGGCAACAAACAAGTAACATGTTCAATTATTAATGAACTCACCATTCAGTTGCTAGGGGTTGCTATACATTACTGCCCACCATTTGGTTGTCTAGGGTTTGCTATACATTACCGTTCTTATAGTACACTCTCAGCACCAGCCTCTGCCAGCTACTCTCTCACCGAGCCCTGCCTGTCATGCAGATCACGCCTGCAGTCAGACGGGCAAATACTTCAGTCTCCTGTGCCAGTTTTGCCCCGGCTGTCTGTGACTCTCTGGAGGGGGGCACACCGGACCCTGCCACTGTCATTGTTCCCCCAGCTGCTGCTGATCAGTAATGGCAAAGCAGCTGGGCAGACAAAGGGGTGGCACAGGCCGGCAAAAAAAAGACTGGTGGGAATGGAAGCACAATGGGCCGTTCTGAGAAGCTGCCATTTAAATAGGGCAAGGGTGGCCAGTTTACCACTGCTGTTTTAAGAATGGGCCAGGGGTCCTCGTGATCAGTTTAAAACCAGCTATGGGGTGTGTGCAATTAATCAGTTGGGAGGTGTGCAATGGATCCGTGTATAACCAAGTATGGGGGTGTGCAATGGACCAATTTTTTATAATCCGCTATGGGGGTGTGCAATTGATCAATTTATAATCCGCTATGGGGGTGTGCAATTGATCAGTTTGACCTGGGAGGTGTGCAATTGACTAGTTTATAACAAGCTATGGGGCTGTGCAATGCCAGTTAATAATAACCAGTGGATCCATTGCACACCTCCCAAGTCAAACTGTCTGATTAATTGCACACACCCCATAGCTGGTTTTAAACTGATCAATTGCATACCTCCCAAGTCAAAATTAATATTTGCACAACCCTATATCTGGTTATAAATGAATTGCACACCCCCATAGCTTATTATTATAAGCAAATTAATTGCATGCCCCCACAGCTTGTTATAAACTGGTTAATAATTGCGCACCTCCATATAAACTTAAACTGATCTATCGGACAGCTTCCAACTCATTAATTGCACAACCCCATAGCTGGTTATAAGCAAATTGCACACCTACAGCAACTGGTCATAAATATAGTACTACTAAACATTAGGACCTCACATAGGATCAATGTAAATCAATGAATGAACTGACAATCATAGGAAATAGTCATATTGGAGACAATAGGGGCAATTATTCACAATGGCCCCTATTGTCTCCAATATGTGTATTTCTTTCCTACGATTGTCAGTTCATTAGTGCCAATGTTTTTTTTTTTATATGAGTCAGACCCCTTGGACTTAATGCTGTAAAAAAATAAAATGAATAATTTGCACAACACCGACCGTATACTGTCAGCGCCGGTGTACCTGGTCGGCAGCGTCCCGGCGGCCATTCCACGTGTCCACTTTCCAGACCCCAGTATTGCAAAATCGCGCCTCTTCATCGTCTGTGATAGGCGGAACACTCAATTTATTTCCCAGCATTCAGTGTTCCGCCTATCACGGCTATCCGCTCATCCTCATAACACAGACGAGGATGAGAGGATGTCCGTGAGAGGCGGAACACTGCCTGCTGTGAAATTGAGTGTTCCGCCTATCACAGACAAGGAGGCGCGGTTCCGCCTATCACAGACAAGGAGGCGCGGCTTTTACACTGCAATGGTTAGTGGTAGTAATGACTTGCCAAGTCATAGGGCCCAAGTCAAAGTCAAGTCACAAGTCATTAGTGTCAAGTCAAAGTCAAGTCGAGTCATTTGTTTAATTTTGTCAAGCAAGTCGCAAGTCCTCAAATAGCCGACTCGAGTCTGACTCGAGTCAAGTCATGCGACTCGAGTCCCCCACCTCTGGTAATTGGCCTGTGACTCCTCAATTGCCACCATTATAGATTCCAAAGCCATCGAGGAGGTCTCTACAGCGGTTACCCGCAAGTCCACAGTGTTTATTTTTTGCTTAATGTCATGAATCTCTCTGGCGAGGGTACTTACTATGGTTGCTGCTGATTCTGCAATGGCCTGCTTGGTGGGCAGGAGGGAGAGGATGTCACTCCATGCGTCCACCGACGGCTGCCCCTGAGTGCTGGTAGCAGGGCGGGTGTACATTCCACCCCTGAGATGTCCGCGACGGGATCAGTGAATCCGAACGATCGGGAGAGCGCTGTGTCTCCTGTCCTGTGGCTGCCTTTGCCCCCCTTCTTCTGAGACGCTGTGCCGCCAGCGGTAGTGCGAGGCGGCGCCATCTTGGAATCCAAGGCCGGTGCTGTACTCACCAAATTCCTCAAAGTACACCGCCATATCTGTGCCCCTGTGTGCGGTGGGTGTCCCTCGCTCTTTGTTCACAGCAGACGTGTGAAAGACGGCAAGGTTTGTGCACTGGAGAAGGCTTACCACCCTGACACTGCACGGAGCTCCCGGATACACAGCTTCACAGTGCCATGACCAAGCCACGCCCCTCTATTTGTTAAGGTAAAAAAATGACTCAGGTAGACATATGGGTATTGTTCTAAAGTAATAAACGAGTTTAGGCAAAAGAAGCATCTTTAAAGTGGAGGGCCACCCTAAAAAAAACAAAAAAAAACAGCATTAATATTCTTAAAAAAATAAAAAATCTTCCTTATCTGCCTCTTCCTACTCCGCGGTGATCTTCGGTTTCCTCTCCTCCTCGCGTTGTCTTCTGGGTAATGGGGCGCGCTGTGTTGTGGGAACTGTTTGTTTCCTAACACAGTGCGTCCCATTCACAAAGCGCTGCACGACTCACGCATGCGCAGTAGGAAACGGGCAGTGAAGCCTCAAGGCTCCACCGCCTGTTTCCCTTAGTGAGGATGGCGGCGCTGAGACCTGAAAGCCAAGGGACGTGTCGGCCATCGTGGGCGCCAGGAAAGGTAAGTGTCCTTATTAAAAGTCAGCAGCTACTTATTTTTTTAGCTGCTGACTTTTAAAAAAAAATATCTTTTCTCGCTGGAACACCCCTTTAAGGCTGCTATTCTACCCAACCAGGAAATTTCAAAGGAAGGGATATGGTTTAGGTTGCTTTTTATAGTTTCTAATAAGGCTGGAAAGTTAGCGTCATATGTGATGGATGTTGGGAATGCTAATTTAATTCCTAGATATGGGATGGATTGAGACATCCGTTGAAAAGGAAACTTCTTTTAGTTGGGCTATTCATTTTTTTAGGAACATTTACAGGCAGTAGACAAGATTTAGTGATGTTAAGTTTATAGTATGACACCGCTCCATATTCTTGCATCAATGAGTACACTCTAGTCAGGGAAGAAGCCAGGTTGGTAAGTGTAAAAGCCATCTACGAAAAGGCTTGGTTGATTGTGACCTGCGACATTGATCCCAGATATACTTCTGTTGTTTCTAATGGCCTCTGCCATGGACTCCATCATCAGAGTAAATATGAAAGGAGATAAGGGTGCCATTGATCATATAACATTTCTCAGAAATGGCATTGGATGAAAAAACTCTGGCTGAGGGTTTAGTGTATAGTGCCTAAAGTATGGGTCCCTGAAGACCATATTTTTGTAATGAGTTGCAATGAGATATCCCCAGTGGACCCTATAAAAATCTTTTTCAGCATTCAATGCCAAAATTTCTGTGCGTTTTTCTTGTTTCTACTATTTCCAGGAGATTGAATAGTCTCCTTGTTCCATCAGGGGCCTGTCTACCCTTGACAAATCCCACTTGGTCCACTTTCACAAATGAGGGGGTTATTTTAGCTAATCTGTTGGCCAAAATCTTGGGGTGTATTTTTAGGTCTGTGTTCAACAGAGATAGGTCTAAAATTTTGTGGAGTGTCCGGCTTGCAACATTTCTTCAGGGAAAGTGGCAGATGGGCAATGCTTTTTAACAGTGAGGGACTAAGGTTTGGGAAAAGGCCTTTTTTTTTTTTTTTTTTTTATATAATTTTTTTTAATATTCTCTTTTTGTTCATATAAATTATTCATTGTTTACAACATTATCAAATATCCAATATTACATTTTTATGAGAGTTGGTGATACCACCTTACATTTTCCATTTATTTATTTTACACTAAAGCACCATCTCTCCTCTTCAAATCCTGAAAAGAAAAAATAATAAAAATAAAAAATAAATTATCTCCCTCCCTCCCCCCATCTCTCTCTCTCTCCCCCTCTCTCCCATGGAATCTTCACTTCTATGTATTGTTTCTTCCAATGACCTCAACCAGTCTATCTTTACTATCCAATCTTTAATTGAGGGGGGATCAGGGGTTCTCCATACTTTTGGAATCAGGCTTTTGGCTGCATTCAATAAGTAGGGTATCAAGGTATTCTTATATTGGGCTAATGTTTTACCCGTGTCATGGAACAAACACGTCCACGGCTCCTTCCTGACTTGCTCCCCTGTTATTTGATAGATATTATCTATAATTTTTTCCCAATATGATTGAATCTTCACACATCCCCACCATAGATGTTCATAGGTTCCCAAGGCGTCACAGCCCCTCCAACACATTGATGGGGCCCCTACACTAAACTGCTGTGCTCTTTGTGGGACTATATACCATCTTGCCATCAGTTTATAACACATTTCTATTGTCCTAACATCCCTGGAGAGTAGAACCTACTGATCTTAAAATCCTACCTCTATGTTCCTCGTCCCGTAAATCTCCTATTTCTTCCTCCCATTTCCTCAAGTAGGGTGGATATTTGGGTTCTATCTCCTCTCCTAATATTTTATATATTTTAGACCTACTCTGTCCCAGGCATCGTGAGGAGGCGAATAGGGAAAAGGCTTTTATAGTATTCTATAAAAGCCTTTTTTATAGAAGTATTCTGTCGAGAAACCGTCTGTGCCTGGAGACTTGTTTGTTGGTAGGGCATGGATGGTATCTAAAATGTATTTGTCTGAAATTGGGGCATTAAGTGAGGTAAATTTTATTTCAGTCAGTGTAGGCAAGGTCACTGAGTTGAGAAAGGCTTTAATATTCTGAGTCAATGGTTGGGGTGTTTCGTTATCCAAATTAAGATTGTATAACTCTCTGTAAGATTTCATAAAAGCATTAGCTATTGATGGGTGGTGTTCTATATTTCCGTTGTGTCTCTAATGCTATTCAGTTTTGTACGTTGTTTTTTGCTTGTTTTATTACCCTGTACATAATAAATTGCCTTTGTTCGTTTCAAATATCTTTGATGAGCTGCGATAAGAGATTGAATTCAGAACCAATTTGAGGGGACGGGTTATTTTTATGTTGTGATTCTAAAGCCTTAAGATTTGTTAATAATGTATTCCAACAGCTTTGCCTTCTGCTTTTTCTCCCTTGCAGCCACCTGAATAAGTAGGCCCCTGCTATATGCCTTATGGGCACACCATAAAGAAGCTATAGTAGTATCCACAGTATTATTAATTGCAAAAAATTCAGTAAGTTGCTGATTTAGTTTAGTAGTGTGCTTAGGGTTAGAAAGCAGTTCAGTGTTATTCCTCCAAAGGTAAGCAGGAGTAACAGAATGTTCTTTTAAGATTATAGAAACTGGAGAGTGATCTGACAATGTTATCCAGTGTAATGTAACTGATAACATTCTCTGTAACAAGTTGTAATCCGATAAAATAAGGTCAATCCTTGAATAGGTCTGATGTGGAGATGAATAGTAGAAATAGTCTTTCAGAAGAATATACACAACTCCATGTGTCATATAGGTCAGCATCATTCAAGAAAGGTTGTAGCTCATATCTATGAGTGGGACGTGGGCTGGAACAGTGTTTATATTGACCACACTATAAGTCCCCACATATGAATAGTGAGCCTCTATGGACTTTGTCTATATGCTTTCTCATAGATATGAATGATGCCTGTCCGTTGTTGGGTGCGTAGAGGTTCACTAAAGTGTATGTAGTGGTGTTCATGTCACAAGTCAGAATTATGTATCTTCCATTTGGATCGCAGAAGACATCATGTAGTTTAAAGGCGATTGAATGTTTGATCGCTATTAACACACCCCTTTTTTTAACTGGAGCAGTAGCAGTGAAACTATGTCGGAAAGCTCTATGGAAGCATTTAGTTTGTTGGTCATGAAATGTGTCTCTTGAGTGCAGAGCACATCCCCTTTTAGTTTGTCCATTTCTCTCCACATAGAGCTCATTTTAAACGGGCTATTTAAGCCATGAACATTTATTGAGACAATTGACAATGTCATGGGTACTGCATTAATGTGATGTTAATGATTGCTGGAAGTCTCTTTGGTAACAAGTGCAATGATATGGTTTTACCTGTAGGTGGTGCTGTAGGATATGGACAGCAAGTTCAGATTTATGATGGTGAATTTCTCAATCATAGATGGCCAGTTTAGGATGGTATTGTCATAGTGATCCTCAGGTAAAGTTTGAACATGAAAAAAAAAATTATGAACAGAAACATAAAAAGGTGAATATATTCACAATGTGCGGAAACTTTTGCAAAGGTTTGAGGGGGGTTTAGGCTCCCATTGACCTAGAACAGACATCCTTATATAAGTGAGAACCGAGGCAGTTTGTATATAAACGTCTGCAAGGCAGTGTTATCATTGGGTTTATGCAGATTGCCATCCTGGAGATTACCTGTGCAGTGGGGATTTAGAGGGGAGATTGTCGGTAACTTCCGGGATTAAATCCCATCTCCTTGCAAGAGCTAGTCCATCCTCGATTGTCGTTATGACATGAGTGCGGTTTTCTCTTGTAATGAGGACTTTTGTGGGGAATCCCCATGAATATGGGATTTTGTGGTTTTGGAGCAGTTTGGTGAGTGTAGACAGTTTCCTACGTGCCATCATGGTGTGTTGAGCCAGGTCTGCGAATACAGAAATGCGAGAGCAGGAACTTGGAAGTGATTGATTTTTTCCTAGCAAAACTCATGACCTCATCCTTGACGTGGAAGAAGTGGATGCGGGCGATAACATCCCTGGGAACCTTTTCAGGCAGGAACTTTAGTTTTGGAAGGCGGTATCAGGTAATATAGCAGCATTGAATTGCTGAACGTATTGCCTGAGCTCAGCTGGGGTCACAGATTCTTCTACCCCCCGCAGTTTGATGTTGTTCCTTCGCGACCTATCCTCTAAGTCTGCAATATTTATTTTTTCTTTCATAGCTTGCATGTCCCCTTCTGCGTCATTATGTGCATCCACTAATTCATTATGGTCAACAGTAAACTCCCCCATTTTATTCTCAATATGACTAACCCCGTCTCCAATGGATGAGACTTCAGCTTTGAGTTGTGTTCACCCTTCCCTGAGGGTGATTAAAATGTCCCTCATCACAGTATCACTCAGTGGTTGCCCTGTAGTGGGTAATCCATGAATCTGTCCACAAATTCTCTAGTGCTGTCCTGTGTCACATTTTGTTCCCCAGGCTCACCTGCATATTTGTGCTCAGAGGACCTTTTCTGGGCCGATTTCTGTGGGCTGTTAATGGAGGATGCCCCTGACGTGAATCCTCGAGATGATGATCTGGATGGTGTAGGAGCGATTAGGGTTGCCACCTTTTCTTCAAGCCAAACCTGAACACTTTTTTTCTTGTGGAGTATACACTATAGGATTGTAAAAGGCCTAGGACATCTTTTGAGTGCCTCAAGGAGAGTAGTAATGCAGCTCGCTAAGTGCGCCACGGTGAGTGTTTGCCAATCCGCATTGGGAGGGGCTGAAAGGGGCATTGTTAAATAAAACAAAAGCATTCTTGTACCCATAAAATATGATTAAATTAATAAAACAAATGTCACTGTAAAAATATGAATTAGCCTACCTTAAAAGCGGATGGTGTCAGTAGGGCAGTGGACAGTGTCAGTAGTTTTTTTTTTAGTTTTTTTTTTTAATTTATTTATTTTGAATTTTTTTTAACAGTCTTGTTGGGTGGGCTTTGATGAAAAAAAGGTGTCTAAACAGACCCCTGATAGCTCACTTTTGTGACAGAGAAAGAGACTGAGGGCAGAGTCTCCAGTTCCTTTCTCTGCCGCTTTCTCTGAAGCAATTTACTGTGTGTACCCAACTTTACCTGATTCTCTCAATCTCTGTGACTGGTCCCCTGCAGTTTCTGTGAAAGTTGTGACAGGCTGTGGTATCATGCCAGCATCTTCATTGTACCATACAGGGTTAATGTTCCTGTATGGTATGCAATGATGCTGAGGCTTTGGGTGGAGGAGGAGAGCAGTGCAGCTGGCTGGAGCATGGAAGCATATAAGTGAAAGTGGTAATTTCCTTCCAGCACTGCAAGGGTGGAGTTTTTCCACTTTCCTGGTTGGGCTGTATTCTGGCACCATGTCTCTCATTGTTTATGCTCAAATGTTTGACAATGTCAGGAATATGATGGGACTTTTCAGGTTCTACGTTGAAGTATTCCACATTATCAAAAATAATATTTTTTAATAAAATATAGTGTGTATGTGGAATACATCTATTTGGAGCCTGAAAGGTCCCAGTATATTCCTGGCATAGTCAAGATTTTTATTTTGTCTTTCAGTAAACCTGCACTGCAAGGTGCAGAACAGATTTACAGCACAATTATACAGTTTGGAAGGCTAAACAGGTCGGGACTCACGAGAGAATATGCAGTCTGGCATCCTTCCTGTGTTATCTTCATTCTGCCCTGGGGTGAGTCCTGATGTCTGCTGGGCATGTAGCAGTGATCGGGCTGCAGTGTAGGGTTGTCTCGCTTGCTCCTCCCACCTCTAGAGTAGCTCTGTTACATCCTCGATCCAGCCTGAGAGGAGCCTGTGCCCAGGAGAAAGTGCGTTTCTCCTGTATTGAAAGGGGTGTGCTGCTGCCATAGAAAATAAGACGTCTGGCAATAGATATGGGCGCATCCTCCTCACTGATTTTGGGTAGGCTTTATTATAAACAGAGACTGAGGCATAGTGTGATGTTGCAGTCTCTGTTCACAGATTCTTCAGCTGCTGCCCACGGCTCCCTCCTGCATGCAATCAGTGGCAGGCAGTGTGGGCGCACTGTACTGAGTAGCCAGGCTGAGTTCCTGGCCGAAGTCTGGATCCCCGTGCACTCAGCATTAGTGCGGGATGGGCTCACACTGCACAGCTAATAGTAAGACACCGGGGGGAGGGACACACATCATCCACACATTATCCACCAAGCAGACTTGTCACACTAAGCGCAGTCCGATCTGAATGATGTGTCCGGGTCTGGTGCAGATGAAAACTGAAACACATCATTCAAAAATCGGACTGTCCGGGAGAATCCCGTAGGGGTGGCAACCCTAGGAGCTACGCCCGCACCACTGCTACCTTGATGCAGGCCGCGCAACGATCCAGAGGCCTAGGTGAGCTCGCCGCTTAGTAGAAGTCAGGGAGTTTCCGCAGCTTCTTCTACTTTTTTATTTTTCCCATGGCGTCCAGTATACTCCCCTGAGTGCAGAGAGCCAGAAGGGTGCCTCGGATGCTCGCCCACATCGATGGATTAGGCTGGATGCACAGCTATATGGTTCTCGCTGAGCTCTCTTCACACAGCCATTAGCTCTGGCTGCCGGCCACGCCCCCAAATTTTTCTTTTTTTTTTTTGTACATGTTTAAAAAATTATTTTAGGCTTGAAAATTGCATAAATACCCCCAAAATATTATTTATTGTCTGAAAGTAGACACCCTAGAGCAGTGGTTCTCACCCTTTCTAGTGCCGTGACCCTTGATAAAATTTCCCAAGTTGTGGGAACCCCTAACGGTAAAATAATTTTTGGAGTGTGGATTGTCAGTACCCAAGGCAAGACAAGTAATTTGCGCCCCTAACCCACTGACATTTCACGCTCTTTGAGTACCTTCCACTCGTACAGTATTAAAACCCCTTATGGTACATTTTAGGATGTACCACTCTCTCTTTGTTCTACTTTCTTTCCCTTTTGTCTCTTTCTATTCCAATTTCTTGTTTTTTTCCCCCCCATCCCTCTCTCTGGCTGTTTTTCTTTTTCTTTCTCTAATCCTTTCTCTCCCCTTTTCTTTGTTCCTCCCCCTCTTTTCCTCTCCCTTCCATGTATTCTCTATTTTTATTCCTTCTCTTACTCCTTGGTGGAGGGAATGGGGTGAGTGGCAGTGCTGGTGGGGAGTTGGGATCAGTGGCAGTGCTGGCGGGGAGTTGGGATGAGTGACAGTGCTGGGAGTTCTGATCAGCCAACTTAGGTGTTCTTTATTAAGGTCATCTGCTGATCTGAGAACTGTAGTGAGGACTTTTAATGGCAACCATAATCACAAGCTGTGTTACTCACTGTGTCTCAGACTTTGTGGTCTCGTAGCAGTGACACCTATGCCAAACTCAGGAGCTAGGGTCTCCTCCAGCCCCTCCCACTTCACATTCCTCACCAGTCGGCTGACCTCTAGTCTCGGCCCCCCAAGCCATTCTGTGAACTGGATGGGCGGCTGCGAAGAGGCTGAGTGGGCGGCCACAGGCTTCAGGGACAGCCCTGCTGGGCGGCCACAAAAAGGCGGGGCAAACGGCGCAGGCTTCAGGAACAGCCTAGGATTTGGTGACCCCTGGCAAATCGTCATTCGAACCCCAGGTTGAGAACCACTGCCCTAGAGAATAAAATGCAAAGGTCTGGGGATTACATAATTTCAGTAAAAAATATACTAAAGTTAATTTTAGAGCACACAAACCTAATAAACACCCAATTTTTGGTAAAATGCAAAAGATGAGGTTGCACAAACATGTCGAACCTTAAATTTGCAGGCACCCGTGAAACCACAACTAACTTCCATACCCTATATTTTCCATAGGCGATGCTGCTAAAGCCCCCTACAGGTCATCAGTTTAGCGGTACGGCATTAGAAATATTGCTCACTCCGGGGTGCACATCGATATGTAACATGTATTGCGATCAACCTTTTTCTTGCATAGGTGACCCTAACACATGCATGTACGTGGGAATGGGCTCCAAAACATTTTTGGGGGCAGATTTTATGTCCTTGGGTGAAAGTATTTTTTTTTTTTTTTGCACCCTCGATTTCTCCCCTGTGTTCAAGTGAATCCTAATGCATTGCAGATCGCACTACATTACATTCTTTCCCTGCCATGGAAAGTGAAAGTGGGACCCAGAAGTGACATTTTAGGGATATACAATATAATACTGACATATAAGCACACACATAGGTTGGACTTGTGTCTTTTTTCAACCTCACCTACTATGTAACATGTAATAATATTGTTCGATATGGAAAGTGCAATTCCTGGACAACTCATGTAAACTGCGGCAAGCAAGATATTTAAAAATGCACAATAGGAGCCCACCTGGGTAAAAACAGATCATTGAATAGAACGTTTCTTTCAGCCTAGTACACATGGGCCGAGCTACGTTTAGTTTGAAATGCGTCAGCTGTTTTTGGTTCTGTTTTATCTAGGTGTGACATGTACAGTGCAATCCTGATGTTCTAATAAAGGCACGAGAAATTGAATTTGCAGTGCGGCTGTCCAGAATTTTCTACTCACCTTGATTTGACACATGGGCCAAATGTCGGGCGGCGACAGCCAGTTCAGTAGAAACCAGCCGACATTCAGCCCTTGTGTGCTGCCGCCGGTCCGACATGTGATAGGTAGTATGGAAATTAGATGCATCATTTATGACCCATGAAAGGTGCTCCTTGGATTTTGGGCCCCTCTATGCATGTGGTGAAAAAGTCTCACATGTGGTATCCCTATACCTGGGAGGCGTAGCAGAATATGTTCTTGGGATGTAATTCTAAGTATGCTTATGCTGTGTGGAGAAACTACTTGTAAAAATGGCAACTTTGTGACCAAAAGAACAAATTTTGTTTTTGATGTCTTCATTTTCCGAAAAATCGTGACAAAAAATAAACTTCATTGAATCCGTTTGGGAACCATGGGCGTCTCACTGCGGGATCTCCCTCATTCCTGGAGTTCCCCCAGATAGCTCCCTAATACCCAGCTAAAATGTGGCACAACCCTCTTTCCCCCCTCTCCTTCCCGTCTCTTCTTTTTCTTCCTCACTTTTCTATCTTCCCCAGGATAGCTCTGTTGGTTCCAGCTAACCTATAAGCTGGCTGTTAGTTTTCAAAGCACAGGTGACATCACCCGACACGTCCATCACCTAAGGGCAACCACCCAAGCAGTCAGGGAGGTTGCCCAAGTCTTTTCTTCCAGAAAGACATTACCAGATATAGGTTGAGGATTTAGGGAGGAACACGCTCGGGGGACAGGAAGATCCCATCAGGGGTGCCCGGGGCAAGTTCTATCCTCCTGTTTTCATAGCGTCAAGCTGATATCCTCCTCCACTTCACACCTAAAACGTTGGGGAAGACAATAAGTCCTTTTTCGCATTACTAGTTCATTTCACCTGGGCTTATGCTCTGTTACAGTTTTAGTTCACTCAAGCATTGTTCTCATGGTTTTTTTTTTTTCCTTTTATTGTTACATGACCTATCCTGGGCACGTTACATGTATCAAGCCCAAATTCTGTATGACATGTTAAACTTAATAAAAATCTATTGAAAGTAAAAAAAAAAAACTTCAAAAACTTACCATGCCTCTTAACTAAATACCCTGGATTGTCTACTTTCCAAAAGGGGTATTTGTACTGTCCTGGCATTTTAGGGCCTCAAGAAATGAGAATCAGTACATGACTGATCAATTTTCAAATTTTTTTATATATATATATATATATATATATATATATATATATACATATACACAAATACATACATCATAGTACCATTGTAGATGCTGTAACTTTCACACAAATTAATATACACTGAATTGGGTTTTGTTTTTGTTTTAAATTTACGAAGAAAGGCTATTTATTTGCAAAATGTTATAACTGAACCTGAGAATTTTATTTTATTTATTTTTATTTTTTTAATTTTGGTATTTTTTCATTTAAATAGCAGAAAATAAAAAAAAACACAGTGGGGGTTAAATACCACCAAAAATAATTCTGTCTCAAAAAAGATAATTTCATTTGGCTACAATATTGCATGACTAATTGTTATTCAAAGTGTGACAGAGAGCTAAAAAAAATGGCCTGAGCAGGAAAGGGTTGAAAGTGTCTGGACTAGAAGAGGTTAAGAAAATAAACAGCAGGGATAGCTGTCATCCAGCATCCTTTTAAAAAGGGACATGGCCTCTTACAGCAATAATCCATTCAAATATACAGTATTTAGTATCTGACAGTATTTTCTGCCTTATTCTTTTGCTTTTACCTGACTTGACACAGTAATGAAATTAAGATTTTTTATTTTTTTAACTAGATAATTACTTAGAACCCTCAAAGATTATAGATTTTCTAAAAGCAAATGTCCCGAGAGAAAAAAATGTTGATTGTTGCAATTTATGTCGCACAACATTTGCGCTGAGTTTTTTTTAAGCGCCGTTTTTTTGGAAAGATTACACATTGATTTTATTGCACACAAATACAATATTATATGCTATTGTTTGGTAAAATAGAAAACATGTTACGCCAAGTAAATCGATACCCAACATAAGGGGTGCAACGGATCGTCACCGGTCTTTTACAATGTGATCGCTCCGTCAAATGACGTCAAGATAACACCAGTTCCTCTCTACCCTCTGTGTACAGATCTGTACAGTGGAGGGGAGAGATCGGATGGTAGCAGCGCTGTGGGCTGGATCTGTAGTGCCCACAGCGCTGCTCTGTGACAATTGCAGTCACAGCTATACCTCCATACCCTGCCAATACCCTGCCAATACCCTCCAATACTCTGCAATACCCTGCCAATACTCTGCAATACCCTGCCAATACTCTGCAATACTTTGCCAATACTCTGCGATACCCAGCCAATACTCTGCGATACCCAGCCAATACTCTGCGATACCCAGCCAATACTCTGCGATACCCAGCCAATACTCTGCGATACCCAGCCAATACTCTGCGATACCCAGCCAATACTCTGCGATACCCAGCCAATACTCTGCGATACCCAGCCAATACTCTGCGATACCCAGCCAATACTCTGCGATACCCAGCCAATACTCTGCGATACCCAGCCAATACTCTGCGATACCCAGCCAATACTCTGCGATACCCAGCCAATACTCTGCGATACCCAGCCAATACTCTGCGATACCCAGCCAATACTCTGCGATACCCAGCCAATACTCAGCCAATATTACAGTGGGGGAGATGTATATTATAGTGGGGAGATTGTGGATATTACAGTGGGGGAGATGTATATTATAGTGGGGAGATTGTGGATATTACAGTGGGGGAGATGTATATTATAGTGGGGAGATTGTGGATATTACAGTGGGGACTATATGGTGGTGGAATTTTCACAGGTTTTTGCAAATTCAATTATTATTTGCTGATCCGAAAAATGATCCGATCCTGTCACTCTGATCCGAGGAACGATACAATTCGTGCGTGAGTTTTTTGATCCACTGCACCCCCTACCCAACATGTCACACTTTAAATATGCTCACACCTGGCATGTCGACAAACCAGTTTTTAACACCTTCCTGTTCGGCCTATAACAGATTGACCGTCCTCTCAGAAGTTGTCGCTCATGGGCCGTGCAGCAGTGCGATCTGTCACCGTCTGTGGCCTGCTGCCAGTATCGTGTGATTGCTGTGACCAATCACAGCCGATCACATAACAATTGTAAACAATGGATGCCTTCCTTTCGTGCCATCCATTGTATACTATTGTGTTGCTAGCTCTGATTGGTCACCATGATCATATGGTACAGACAAGGCTAATCGCAGCCCATCTGTACCATGTGATTTGCTTTGACCAATCACAGCTATTCACAACAAAAGACACTGAATGAATCGGTTTAATTCAGTAAAAACTGTTGCTTATACCAATGAAATTCATTGGTATAAGCAATGCTAATGTGTTAAAAAAAAAAAAAAAAAAAAAATCTATGGGAAAACTGAATTCCTCTGGTCACCGTGTGTTTAAAAAAAAAAAAGTAATAAAAAAAGAAAAAAAATAATTCCTGATCACTGCCACACCAGTTGTATTATGAGAACGCTGTACTGCACTGGTGACAGTATGTTAAAAAAAAAAAGAAACATTTTAATTAACTTTCTTCATTTTTGAAGACTCTTTCCTACAGACTAAATAACACACTGATTTGGGTTTATTTTCATCAAGGAAATGTTCTTTATTTTCAAGATTTTCTAACCACAACAAAGAAAATTGTGCCATTTTTATTTTTATTTTTATTTTTTTTAATTTCTGTTTCTTCTTTGTTTAGCAAAAAGAAACAGTGGTGATTAAATACCACCAAAAGAAAGCTCTATTTTTGTGAAAAAAAAATTATAAACATTTTTATATGGGTACAATGCTGCATGACTGCGCAATTATAATTCAAACGTGTGACAGTGCTGAAAATTGGCCTGGGCAGGAAAAATTGCAAGTTTGCATATGCATACACGACCGTTGTGCGTGTTTGTATATTGCGTATGAGCACGGAGGGGCAGCGGTGCTATAATATTTTTCTATTATGTATTTTATCTTTTTTTTTTTTTTTCCATGATGCTCAACTACACTGCAGAGTGCATGAGCATCAAGGGAAATGTAGTTCCAAAACATCTGGGGTGCCAAGGTTCGCTATCGCTGCCCTCAAAGCATCTGATTAAACTGAGATTGATTTTGATCAAATGCTTTACAAGCTGGTAATGGCTTGTAAACAAACCAGAAGAGATAAAATTCTCATTGCTTCCTTTCATAGATCATATAAATAATCGTAGAACTGCAGTTCTTCCTTCACCCCTATCGTGTGCGCCCTGACCGTTGGTTAGTTGTGCAGCAATGAGGTTTACAAAAAGTTAGAACTTCAAGCAGTCTGTGTGTGTTTGATATTTAGGTAAGCTATGGTCTTCCCACCACCCCTATTCTGGGCTTCGTATATGGCTTAGCCATTGGTTTTACTCAGAGACAGTGGGCTGATTTACTAAAACTGACCTTGACAATAAATGCTGAAAGCTTATTGGTTTCTATACAGAGCTGCCCCCGATTTTTCTAAAATCAAAAACAGATTCAAAGCCGGTATGGTTTTCCTTTCCACGTGGCCTCACAATTCAACAAGCTAATGGTGTTTTTAGAAAGTCAGCTTGTGAATAAACTTATTTAAACCAGTTAAGATGTCAGTGAAATGTACAGTATCTCACAAAAGTGAGTACACCCCTCACATTTGTGTAAATATTTTATTATTATTTCATGCGACAACACTAAAGAAATTACACTTTGCTACAATGTAAAGTAGTGAGTGTACAGCTTGTATAACAGTGTAAATTTGCGGTCTCCTCAAAATAACTTCACACACAGCCTGTCTAAACCGCTGGCAACAAAAGTAGGTACACCCCTAAGTGAAAATTTCCAAATTGGGCCAAAAGTGTCATTATTTTGTGTGGCCACCATTATTTCACAGCACTGCCTAACCCTCTTGGGCGTGGAGTTCATCAGAGCTTCCCAGGTTGCCACTTGAGTCCTCTTCCACTCCTCCATGACGACATCACTGAGCTGGTGGATGTTGGAGACCTTGCGCTCCACCACCTTCCGTTTGAGGATGCCCCGCAGATGCTCAATTGGGTTTAGGTCTGGAGACATGCTTGGCCAGTCCATCACCTTTACTCTCAGCTTCTTTAGCAAGGCAGTGGTCATCTTGGAGGTGTGTTTGGGATCTTCATCATGTTGGAATGCTGCCCTGCAACCCAGTCTCCAAAGGGGGAGGGGATCATGCTCTGCTTCAGTATATCACAGTACATGTTGGCCTTCAAGGTTCCCCCAATGAACTGTAGCTCCCCAGTGCTGGCAGCACTCATGCAGCCCCAGACCATGACACTCACCACCATGCTTGACTGTAGGTGAGACACACTTGTCTTTGTACTCCTCACCTGGTTGCCGCCACACACGCTTGACATCTGAGCCAAATACTGTAAGTTTATCTTGGTCTCATCAGACCACAGGACATGGTTCCAATAATCCATGTCCTTAGTCTGCTTGTCTTCAGCAAACTGTTTTCGGGCTTTCTTGTGCATCATCTTTAGAAGAGGCTTCCTTCTGGGACGACAGCCTTTCAGACCAATTTGATGCAGTGTGCGGCGTATGGTCTAAGCACTGATAGGCTGACCCCCCACCACCCCCCCACCCCTTCAACCTCTGCAGCAATGCTGGCAGCACTCATACGTCTATTTCCCAAAGACAACCTCTGGATATGATGCCAAGTATGTGCACTCAACCTCTTTGGTTGACCATGACGAGGCCTGTTCTGAGTGGAACCTGTCCTGTTAAACTACTGTATGGTCTTGGCCACATGGTGCAGCTCAGTTTCAGGGTCTTGGCAATCTTCATGTAGCCAAGGCCATTTTTATGTAGAGCAACAATTATTTTTTTCAGAGTTCTTTGCCATGAGGTGCCCTGTTAAACTTCCAGTGACCAGTATGAGAGCGTGAGTGATCTGAGACCTTGTAACACTAACGAGTCACATGACACTGGGGAGGGAAAATGGCTAATTTGGCCCAATTTGGGCGTTTTCACTTAGGGGTGTACTTACTTTTTTTTTTTGCCAGCGGTCTAGACCTTAATGGCTGTGTGTTGTTATTTTGAGGGGACAGAAAATTTACACTGTCATACAAGCTGTACACTCACTACATTACATTGTAGCAAAGTGTCATTTCTTCAGTGTTGTCACATGAAAAGATATAATAAAATATTTACAAAAATGTGAGGGGTGTACACACTTTTGTGAGATGCTGTAAATGTGCAGAAAGTATTTTTTTTTTATCCTTTAGCTAATAAGTCCAACTGTTAAAAAAGGGATGAGACAAATTAATTATATGTGCGAGTATTTTTTTAACTCTAAGTCACAGACTCAGAACAAGCATGCAGGCAGAGTAGCCAGAATTTATAATCGGCATGTTAGTCTTTGGTCGCTGGTTCGTGAAGTACTGCAGTTTTGCAACTAGCATTTTCAGAAAGAGAGATATTGAATTTTATCCTACATTTTTACCTTTCCCCTTAAATCCTTTTCTCTTTTCAAAATTCTGGTATTGTGGCCAAATTAAAACTTGGTCTGTCTCAGTCACATAATCTTCAGAAACCTTGGCTGTGTATTTAATAACAGTAGCCTTCAAAGATTCCAATACTATTTCTTAGGCTACTTTCACACTGGGGCGGCTGGGGGCGTCGGCGGTAAAGCGCTGCTATTTTTAGCGTTGCTTTACTGTCATTTTTGCGGCACTTTTCGGCCGCTAGCGGGTCGATTTTAACCGCCGCTAACGGTCGAAAAAGGGTTAAATGCGACCGCAAAGTGCTGCTGCAGCAGCACTTTGCCGGCTCTTTGGTAGCGCTGCCAATTGATTTCAATGGGCAGGGGCGCTGTAGGAGCGGTGTATACACCGCTCCTACAGTGCCTCAAAGATGCGGCTTACAGGACCTTTTTGGGCGTCCTGCCAGCGCACCACTCCAGTGTGAAAGCACTCGGGCTTTCACACTGGAGTGAGAGGAGAGGCTCTATACAGGCAATTTGCAGGCCCTATTTTTAGCGCTATAGCACCTGTAAAGCGCCTCAGTGTAAAAGCATCCTTAATTTATGATCCAAATCAGTTAGGATGGGTAACATTTGTTGCAGCATTTTAATAGCTCCCATTGTAAAATATATATTGAAGACACACTAAACTCTCGAGTCAAAATGAGGCTGCTTACAGCCCCCATCTTTATAATGTAAAATGCCACCTGTTTTTGTTTAAAAAACACTTTTTTAATCATTTTTTCTTGTTGAGCCATGCACAGCCCACATTTTTGAAGAATGCATGGCTCTGTAGCCTTTCTGCTTTTCTCTAAATCCGGTCATTTTACACTGCAAATTAGCAGAAGATGTTGCTGCCTAGAGCATATGTCTGCATGCCAACTTGTTTTTCTACACGCTAATGGGGGGAGGACAATGCAGCCACCTGACCTGCAGAACTGCAGTGGCATCATTTTGCATATTACATTTATTCTCTATAAGTGATGCAGGGATATTGATGTTTCTACAGCAATTGAACCTTACATAGAAGGTTTAATATATTAGCATTTACACACAATTCTTTTCTCATCATTACTTTGAGTTGTTTAAAAGTATTTTTAGTCTCCAGACCATTATCAAGCTGTCTTGAATTAGTGTGAATCTGCAGATTAAAAAATGTTGCATGAATGAATGACTTCAAATCCCACCTGCTGCCGCAGCAGCAGATGACTTATAGTTCTCAGTGGACACTGAGAGCACCGATGAGCGTCTTCGTGGGGCAGGCAGTGTGTGCAGGAGCCTGGCATTGCGGGTGCAGGCTCCTGTGAAAAAGAATGAACATACATAATTTTTTCTTGCAAAAATGTGTGCATTTATAATTTTTTTTTCACAAAGGTGAACTTAACCTTTAAATAGAAGCAACTAAATAAATGGATGAAAATTCTTTCATCCATACTTGATCAGTGTATACCCTCATATCAAATTCAAAATTTTCATACGCAGGTTCAAACCTCAGGGATGTTTTAGTCTTCAGTCACACTGAATACAACTTTGTAATTGTGCGACTTTACTTGAAGCTGCACAATTTCAAAGTCGCATGTCAGTGAGACTTCATGCACAGATGTCTATGCAAGTCCCACCTGAACTTGCAGAAAACAAATTAATTGGTGCAACTCCGATGGAGTCGGAGTCGCACCTTTTTTACCGCTTCTATTGTCATCCAACTATGAAACTATCAAATTGCATGACAAGTTCCACCGGTGTGACTGGGGACTTACAAACACAAGTAACAAAATAAGTTTACAATGTGTAAAGAAGAAATGTCTTATGAATGGAACGTGTAATATTTAGGTAAGCAGCTGCGCTTCCAGAGAAACCAGCTTACCAAATGCAGTGCATTTGAAAAGAAAATACAAATTCTTCTTTTCTATGTCAAGAGCATCTGGCGGCCTGACCAGTTTAGTATACTGCTACACTTCACAAGTTGTAAGGATAAACCAATGCTCGCATCAGTGCACGAAAAATTCAATCCTGTAAATCCACTATGAAATCCTGGCAATCCAGACATCCAACCAAGCTGTCTTACCATTGTTAATAGAAAACCCATGGTGCCTACCAACAAACCAAAAGTTTAAGTACGACATGTTGTGTTGAAATTGGCATACATCAGTTGCCAGTGTGGAGCACTTTGCATCTGTTGGCATGAGCCAAGTGCTCACCTTTGCTTCCTGGGTAAACATGAACTTGGGGTAATAGTTGGCCATAGGTGTGCAAGGTATCGTAAGTAAGGATGTGTCTATGCCTTTTCACTGCAGGGACCCACCACAGTACTTTCAGTGAAGAGTGTTGGGCAAGCAGGTATCATCAAAAAAAAATAAAAAAAGTTATATAGCTTCTGATCAATATTGATATCTCCTTTGTGTGGTTTGTGTTTTTTGTTTTTTGTTTTGTTTTTTTTCTCCACTATTATTAAAATTTTAGTTCTGATAAGCTTCCTCAAGATGGCGCCAATTAGACACAAATACTCTACTGCACTGTAAATGTGCTCACGGGCAACATAAACAACAAATGCATATTGCTGCTGTTGCAGGATTAGGTCGTTTAAGAATACGTTTTTAAAATTACTCATGTAGTATTTCCATGAGCTTGTACCTTGTGTTTAAATATAGATAAATGGCCATGCAACCAATTGTGTGCCTTTATTGGCCACACTTATTATAGGGATATTGCAGAATTATTTATAATTTTATCATAATAAACCCAAAAGAATCAGAAAATAAATATAGGGTTTTTGCCATTTTTATTTATTTTTTACAATGTAGCCAAAGACATTTTTTTAATAAACTAATAATTCTGAGGACCAAACCTAAAATCTAAAAATATTTGCTTATTACTGAGATCAATTTCCATCTTTAAAAACTTGAAATAATGCTGAAGTAATAGGCAAGTGATTGTTATGCTAGCTATGCTTGCATTATTTTGTGTATTATTTTAGGACTATGTCTCAGAATCCTCTCAAGGAAATTGCCTTTCCTGTCTGCATAGTAGATCCAGTACAGTGATTTCACTGACATTGAAGCTGTATAGCTCTACCTCACACGTAGTGATTGGCAACTGTCTGAAGTGATAGTAATGGCTTTGTCTACACTTGTTAAATAGGCAAGCTTGGCTCCCAGCAGAAAAAATAAAATGAGAATTGCATAATCACTCAGCTGAGCAGATTTCTGATTACACTTTTGTGACAGGAAGTCACTGTCCATGCCGGGAGCAGACAATTTCTTTCCTTGCCTTCCTAAGTTTACCTTTTTTTTAAAAAAAAATTCAATTTTTTTTTCTCAGCTGCCTACAGAGCATTTCACCTGTGACCAGTGGATCTCACGTGCAGTGTCAGGCTCCTGCAGATACTGCCTACAACTTTCTGCCGTCCCTCTATACAGGCTTTCTGTTAGAAACCTGTAGGAAGTGTCCGCTAACTAGGAGAGCGCCCACCAGCAGCCGTGCAGTTTATAAAGAACTACAAGCCATCTGCCGTAGTGGAAGATGGGACTTGTAGTTCATTCACAGATTCCTGTAAATGAATGACGTGGTTGTGTGGGCAGAGCCTCACATAGCCACTCTGTTTTTAAATTGTGACTGCGGGTGCAGAGAGAACAACCCCTACCCATGACTAGCAGGTAAGGATGAGCTCAAGCGTGTTCACAACTAGCATGTGCAGAGCCCGCCAGGAAGTTGGCACTGCACAGCGCTAATCACAGGCAGTGAGACATTCCTCGATCTCTGCAGCCGCTCATCTGGAAAATGTCTCACTGCCTGCGATTAGAGCAGTGCGACTTCCTGGCAGGCTCTGAACGTGCTAGTTGCAAACACGCCTGAGCTCATCCTTACTGGCAGGTGCTGTGTATAGTAAGGTGTAAATACAGGTGAACATAGCTTTTAGAAAAATATTATAGAATGACATTTAGTGTCTATGGATTGGATGTATAACATGCTGCATGCATGGTTCAACTATTTATGGAAATTTTCATGGAGAAGTCTAGCAATAGCATTTTGTTCTACTAATTTCACTTTTTCTTTGCTGTAGTTACAAAACCATTGATTTGGATAGGTGGCTCAAACTGCTACTTGACATTACATAATGAGCAATTCCAGGTGTTGGCAAGCTGGTCCTTATGTCCTAGAGAGCTCCCAAGAACGCTACCAAAAAACCCCCTCAATCTGCTCCACAAATACCAACCAGCTTTCATGGTCACTTATATTTGCCCGCTGTCTGCTGCACCACACACCTTCCTGTTGGTCAAAAATGGTTAATAATTTGTAGGAAAGCACTCCCATTTTCCTGGGTCATGGGTGCCTGTTATTTATTGACACTGTATGAACTAACAGTTTGACTTTAATTGCAAATGTCATAGGCCTCCATATATTTTAAAATATTCCCCATACTTTCTCTGTTGCAGCCTGGAAATCTCAAAGGAATTTGTACATATTGTGCTATTTGGCTTTCTGTACATGACACAATGGTGAACTAACTAGTTAGAATTAGCGGTAGAACTGCCAGGGACCCTTCTCAGATTTGGTAGAGAAATTTCCTTCCCTCTTTCCATCATAAGTGAAAAAGAAATTATTCTATTTCGTATATTACAAGACACAGGCAGATTATTCATACACCATGGGTTATAGGCATGTACCTTTTTAGGTGGTTAGACACTGGCAAAGTGTTTTAAGTCACTCACCCTCGGTTCTTCCTCTATAACCTGCTCCAGTCCGTGAGTCCTCAGCTTTATGTTAGTGTCTGAAGGTGATGGACTTTTTCTCCTTCACAAATGTATTTATTTTCTTTTTTTTCTTGCCGACTGCCCGCCGTCAAACCGTTTAACCCCTTGATCGCCCCCCTCGCTGTATAGATGTCAATGGTCCCAAAAATGTGTCAAGTGTCCGATCTGTCCGCCGCAATGTCGCAGTCCTGAGAAAAATCGCAGATCGTCACCATTAGTAGAAAAAAAAATAATATAAATGCCATAAGTCCCCTATTTTGTAGATGCTATAACTTTTGCTCAAACCAATCAATATACACTTATTGCGATATTTTATTATTTTTTACCAAAAATATGTAGAAGAATATATATCGGCCTAAACTGATAAAGACATTTTTTATTTTTTTTTTAATTATGGGATTTTTAATATATATATTTAATATCAAAATTGTCGCTCTTCTTTTGTTTATAGCGCAAAAAAAAAAAAACCACAGAGGTGATCAAATACCACCAAAAGAAATCTCTATTTGTGGGAAAAAAGGACAAACATTTTGTTTGGGTGCAATGTCGCACGACCGCGCAATTGTCAGTTAAAGTGACGCAGTGCCGTATCGCAAAAAATGGCTTGGTCAGGAAGGGAGTAAATCCTTACGGGGCTGAAGTGGTTAATTTCTTCAATTAACTCAGCATGGCAGCCACGCAACAAGTTGCCTATTCGACTAAAATCTAATTTTCTGCATCTGTCACATTCCCTCAGATTATGACCTTAATAGAACCATCTTCATCCAGGGCCCAAAAAAACGCCACACCACTTCTACTCCCACTTCATAACCTGAGTTGGATCCTGATATGCTGATCCTAAAGGATGCAGACACAGAAGGCAATGAAGAGGGTCATTTAGGCTGTGTTGGCGGAAGCTGTGGAAGATTGTCTTTATATTGAAGATAGAGCTTCACGCAGCATGATTTCTGCTAGGGATGCACCGATACCAAGCATTGGTACTCGCCCAAATGCTCCCGATACCAAAACATATACTCTGTGGTGCGATTGGCGTCAATATAAAATTAATAAGCACAAATTGCATGCGATTTGAACAGGAATGCGCTGTGATTCCTGTCCATATCCCAATGCAATTTCCCCCACCGCTCCTGTGTGTGTGCATATATAGAAAGGGAAAAACACCATCTAGTGCGCCGTTTAAAAAATGTTAGAACTTGCAGTACATATTTGGCCACATGCAAAATAATCTACATAGGTGTCACGGTCCGCCAATGATAATGGTGCTCACAGGGCTGAAGGAGATGTAGTGGCGGTCCGCCCCAAGACATCACTTCCGCCCTATACCCATGGGGTACTGGAACTTCTTTAGCCCCGTTAGCACTTTCAGCGGCCCTGATTTGCCATCATCGGCGGACCCGGACACCTATGTGGATTATTTTGCATGTGGCCGGATATGTACTGTGAGTTCTAAAAAATGTTTTAACAGCCAGTAGATGGCGCTTTTTCCTTTCTATATACACCTGCGCACACACACACAGGAGCAGTGGGGAAAATCGCATGTGATTCGGACAGGAATCGCACCGCAACCCGGCATCGGTTTCAACTGTTGAAAAGGTCATTGCCTCTGTCTACAAATGCCTTGGCATCGTGCAGCCTGACTCTCCTCTGTCTCACCACACCCCTGTGGGTACAAAGGGAGCTGCAAAACATTCCCTGTTCATTAAAAGATAGAATCTGCAGTGTATGATAAGTGAATCACTCCAAAAAATACTTCTCCCCCCCCCCCCCCCCAAAAAAATTTTTTTGCTGAACTCTTTCCATTGGAAAAAGAGTTTGCAAAGAAGTGGGCTATTCCTGTAGTTGATCCTGCAGTCTCTGTCCTAAACAGACCTTTCACTTTGCATATTGAAAAGGTTTCCTCTTTCAAAGATTCTGTAGAAAGAAAAGTTGAGACGCTCCTAAAGACTATTTACTCTTACAAGCCCAGCCCTGCAACAATCTTTTGCTGCAATTTCAGTATGTCAAACTGCAGCTAAATGGACTAGGACAATGAACAACAAACTTGATCCTGTATTTCAGGATTGTGCTGTTATAGAGCAATTGCTTTTACTCTGATTTTTGTGTGGATACCCTAGAACAGTGATGGTGAACCTTGGCACCCCAGATGTTCTGGAACTACATTTTCCATGATGCTCATGCACTCTGTAGTGTAGTTGAGCATCATGGGAAATGTAGTTCCAAAACATCTGGGGTGCCAAGGTTCGCCATCACTGCCCTAGAACATTTTATCCCAAGAATGGCTCTAATCTCCATTGACATGCACTTAATCTTATGACTTAAAGCTTGAACAGCTGAAGCTGCCTTTGAAAAGTCCATTGCAGGTATGCACTTTCAAAGAAGACATCTATGTGGTGAGGCACTTGACCAGTTCATCAAAGCGGCCACTGGTGGGAAGGTTTTTTTTTACACAGTGGAAAGTTCTCAACCCCTTCACCACTTTCTATCAAATCAACCAAAATCTGCCCAAGGACCGTTAGATTTGCAGAATGCCCTGAACCATCTCTTGTCCCAGGGAGTTGTGCCAGTACCACCAAAAGACAGGTTTCAAAGCACTCAAGCTTGTTATGGTACCAAAACCCAGTTGTCAGAGAAGGACTTTGGCCGTCCATGCTCGCCATACTATTGCGCACATGCACGGCGGATTAGCGCTTCGGCGCACACCCAATGGTGCGGCGTGCATGTGTGCTCAATGGTACACGTGTGCATGCAGTGGCTCGCGACTGTGCGCAATGGCGTACAAATGTGTGCACTATGGCACACACGCTATGGCGTGGCTATTTTAGGCAGCTCTGGCGGCCAAACGGGTTGCTGGTTTGTCAGCTTCCCGTTTGTGCCCGCTACCTGCTGTTTGCCTGATTACCCGTTTTTGACCCGGACCGGGTCTAAAATCCTTCAACAGATTCTTTCTCATTCCAAAATTTTTCATGGAATCTGAAAGGTCAGTAATTGCCTCACTGAGACGGGGCAATGGCATCCATGGACATCCAGAAAGCCTATTTGCATGTTCCCATTTACTCGCCTTATAAATGTTTTGTGGGCTTCACAGTGGCAGACAATCCCTTTCTGTTTACTGCCCTTTGGCCTTTCCTCTGCTGGGGGGTCTTTGACAAACTGTAAGCTATAAGTGAAAAATAAAAAAGCAAAGGAAAAATGGCAAAAATGGTCTGGCCACCTGAGTGTACAAAATGGAGCACAGGGCCTGGCAGCGAAAGGGTTAAAGGAGAGAAAAATATATTCGCACCTTGAAATCCTTCTTTGCCTGGTGTGAACACCGCTACTTCTGTCCTAGAGATCCTGCTGTGCCTTGTATTCTGGCCTTCCTACAAACAGGTCTTGACCAGAACTTGGACTTAAGTACTCTCAAAGGTCAAGTCTCTGCCATATTCATTCTTATTCTAAGGCCTTTGACATCACTGTCTCTCTTGAAAGAACCTTTCTTTTAAGTGAATCTTCACCCTCAAATAAAGTCTCTCCTCTCCATCCTTCCTCCATTCCGCTTCCTGAATATGATTTAGTTTTTTCTAGAAAAGTGTTCGACCCCACCTCCAATACTGTGCTCGCTGAGCCTCCTGGGATATGTACATAACTTATCCTTGGAGGCGTTAGCGTTCCAATTACAGAGGAGGACGGGCCTAGCAGTGTGTAATCGAGAAGCCTGTCGGCTGAACCTGGAAGAGCGGGAGGGCTTCCCAGTGACGTCACACACAAACATGGCTGCTGAACCTGAGCGGCAACTGCCGAGGAGAGGATCTCTTCAGGACAATGCTGGATCTGCTGGTGGGTGAGTATGTAATCTGGGAGGGACCCACCACCAGGTAAGCAGGGGTAAAAAAAAAAGGGCGTGGGAAGATGAAGATCTGTTTTAAGGTGTATTTCGTATTAAGCCCCCCTTGCAGCACCCTGTGCTTCCTTGGATTCTCAACAGGGCAGAAACCACCTTTGAACCTATCAGGGATTGTCCCCTAGAGGATACCTATTGCAAAGTAGCCTTTTTGCTCACCATCACATCTGTCAGACAAGTTTCTGGTGGTCCTTTCCTGTAAAGGTTTTTTTCTCATACTTCACAAAGACAAGATTGTCTTACGCACAAGGCCATCTTTTCTTTCGAAGTCAGTTTCAGTATTCCACCTCAGTGAGGATGTTCTCCTACGATGCTTATGCCCTGCTCCTTAGCTTCCAAAATAAATCTATCTAGATTAGAGTAATTACATTAGAGTATACCTTGAAGCTACTAATTAAATCAGACTGACGGATTCCCTTTGTCCTGTCCGTGGGACCTTGCAAGAGAGATACCCTGCTTCAAAGTCCACCATCACATGATAGATATGGAATCTGGTTGCAAAAACTTGCATTCTCAAACCTCCTCCTGCACTTTTCCTGGGTATTTCAGCACCAAGCCTTCGTAGCTCAGTTGTGTAAGGCCTGGTATTCTGTTCCACTTGGTAAAACGTTGAAAAAGTATTATGTCCAATCTTCTCCTGGTGCAGCTTTTGGTTGCAAGTTTCTTGCAATGGCACTTTGAGCTCGGTATTTCCACCCTTGTTGTATGGGCCTGTTGGCACAGTTATGTTTGCCTCATTGTTGCCCACCCTTTTTATTCATTGCTTGGGGTTCCTTGGTGTATAAATAATCTTTCTGTGTCCTTTACTGTACGATTTAAGATAAGAGAAATGTTTAAATTACCTGTAAATTTAATATCTTAAAGTACAGGACAGAAACCACCCTTCCTTCAATTCCTTGGTTTACTTTGCAGAGTGGGGTAGAGTTATACGGGGGTAGCCAAGGGCATGTTCTCAAAAGCCTAAGCCTTAGCACAGCGATCTCCCCTGCTGAGCAGTTGTGTTCTGACTGGGGGACAGCCCTTCCGCGAGAACACTCTGATCAGTGCTCTCCACCATTGGCTGAGAGCGCTGATCGGGAAACGGTTGGCTGCTGGTTTTCCAGCATGCTTGTCTGACAGAAGCCAGCTTTTGTTGGACCGGCTGGCATACACACGGGCCGAATGTCGGCCAGTCTTTATTGAACCAGCCGATGGCGGCCAGCATTCGGCCTGTGTGTACGAGGCTTAAGCCATTATCCCATCAACTGAAGGTACACGTTTATAACCCATGGTGTATGAATAATCTGCCTGTGTCTTGTACTGTACTCCTAGATGGGAAATATACTGGTAAGTCAAAATAGCTTTTTGCATATTTCAAAATTAATTATACATAACATAAAAAGCAGTGTTTGCAGAGAGAGGGACCATATACACCTTCAGTTAAGGCACAAAGTAAAGTATAATGGCGAAGGAGCAGTCTGTTTTGACATCACTGGACTGTTTTCTTCACCATGGAACACTTAAAGCGGAGCTCCACCCCAAAGTGGAATTTCCGCTTATCGGATTCCCCCCCCCCCCCTCTGGTGCCACAATTGGCACCTTTCAGGGGGGAGGGGGTGCAGACACCTGTATAATACAGGTATCTGCACCCACTTTTGGGACTAGCTGCCCTGCCCCTATCCGAGGATGCCCGCCCATATCCGAGGGTTCCCGTTGTGTCTTGGGAAACACACAGTTCCCAGGACACAACGGGGACCAATAAAGACGCGCAGCGCGACTCGCGCATGCGCAGTAGGGAACCGGGCAGTGAAGCCGCAAGCTTCACTTCCTGATTCCCTGACAGAGGATGTCGGCGGGGCAGCCGAGAGACGAGCGATCTTCTGCCAACATCGCTGGAACCTGGAACAGGTAAGTGTCCATTTATTAAAAGTCAGCAGCTGCAGTATTTGTAGCTGCTGACTTTTAAAAAAAGAAAAAGAAAACGGGTGGACCACCTCTTTAATGACTAGATACTAGGAACACCCTAGTCAGATGGTAGGATGAGTGCTGCCTGCAGTTTGGTGGCAGGATACACGGCAATAGCGTTTTTTTCTTTTTCTAGCATTTTCTTTCAATGCAGCATCATTAGGAAACCAGTGTAATTATTAAGCTGGGGTGTTTAGGGAAAAAATAAACTTTCTGCATTATTGAAAGGTAACTGCTACTGTCTGTATGGATGTTTAGTAGTGAGGTTTTTACATTGCTAAGACTGTGCTCCTGTCTAATATAGTGTTGTACTGATTGACCTAGAGCCAAAAGAAAGATGAACTTTCAGGAGATAATTGCCAAGAAGGTGCCAGCCAGGTTGGTAGTTTCAATGGCTTCTGCAGTGGTCAGTCTTTTGCATGTAGCACTTGTCATCCATACATATGTTGTCCTTTTATTTGCATATTGCGTTATTGGCTGGGGCAGTCAAGGTGATGTACAAGTCATATTGCAAAATGTGCTGATGTAATTGGCTCTAACGGCAGCAACAGCTTAAGTTTTTTTTTTTTTCCCCATTTTTTTTTACGTTTTCATTGCACTGTTTCTCTACCAATTTTTATTTATAACATTATTTTTTTTATTTTTTTTCAAAAATCATTTTTGCCAAAATTGTCTGCTTACTTTTTGTTGTTAAAATGCAATCATTCTGTTTGCATAAACAGGAGTACAGTTGATTTCTTAGTATGAAAACAATAAAACTCTGGTTAGATCTAACATGGTAATTCATAAGTTATTAATGGAATAATATTTTTAAAGCTGTTAGTCTTGAATGCTAGTATAGATTTTTTTTTTTTTTTTTTTTTTTTTTAAGGTTACAGGATAGTTTTGTGATTTGAAAAGACAAGTTTGGTTTCTAAACCCTTTTTGTCTATGTTGAAAATTTTATTTTCAAAATTAACGGCTATAGAAAATAGCCTTTTTTAGACTGTAACTACAAGGTAAGTAAATTATAGCACAGTTTTTGGATGATAGTAAAAGACTGAATACATTAGAGTGGGTTCATAGATGATAGAGATCCACTAGAACCCTCTAATCCTCCCTCCTGTGTGTTCCTTAGTCAAAGGGGTTTAAGAACCCAAGAAGATAAGTTGGAGTGGAACTAAGCCCATCGATTTACCAGTTTCACAAAACCGTTACATTCCCGGCACGTGACGGTCACATTGGTTGTGCTCTCAACCAAATTGTCAAACCATCAAATGGCTGGTGTCATAACTAATCTCAAGTGCAGCATCATGGCAGTTGAAGATCAAACAGAGGCCAAGATGACAGCTTCCTTGGCTAAAAATTAGAGGAAGGTTTAGTTGTGCTTTTAGGGCTCTTTCACGTCATACGTGCATGAAAACTGATGGGAAAACTGTGCAGATTTCACTTGCAGAGACATCAGTTTACCTCAGTTTTTATGCACATTGCCATCAGTTTTCATGCACGTCAGTTGTGTGCCCTAATCACAACAATGTTGATGTCATGTCAGTTTTTTTTCCCTTGCAGAAAACTACAAACGCCATGCAGATTCCTGCGCAGAAAGAAACTCTGCACGTTGTGTAAACAGAGCACATATAGAACAATTGTTTTTGTTGTGCCCTTGCAGAATGTGTGCACAAAAACTGACGTCTCTGCACCATGGTGTGAACAAGACCTTAGGTTCTGAACTGCTAATGATTGTAATAATACATCTGTACTCCCCAATTCCCTTAAACAATATACATACTGTAGCGCTAACAACTTAAATAAATTAAGATGCAAAAATTGCTAATGTGCTAAAATAACACAAATTCCTCCTGAAATTGTGTCTTGGCACACACAATTAATACCAAAGAATTATAATGGTAAATAGAACGTTCAAAATACAAATAAATCTGATACAGTGATTAAAGTGCAATAAAGTCCAGGGGATAAAGTGCATCACATCTTCATATTGTTGAATTAATTTGATTAGAAATAACCATACTTCAATATTAAAGTGCATCAAAAAAGTCTAAAAAAAATACTCCCATAAAAAAGTGCATCCAGAAAGTGGTTTGATTCAGGGAAATAATCAGTCTCTTAATTCTGTATAATCAAGCAAAGATGAGGAGGACAAGAACGGGTAAGGGAGTCAAATAAATACTACTATGAATACATTCTGAATCCTCCCCCAGTGGTACCAGCCTCTCACCTTCAAGGAAGACCCCCACGGGTCAAATGGTGCATCAATGGACAACAGTGCGGTCACTTTCTCCTCCTTGGTGGGTCCACTGCAACCTTTTTTTAATCTCGGCAACCTTTTATCCTGTAAAAGAATGTCTCCAGGTCCAGAGGATCAGGAACAGAAAAGAAGATTCTCCATGGTGTGATATCGTTTTTAAAAATTCCTGTGTTTATTTATCAAAAATATATAACAATAAAAACAGCAATACATGCCAAACAAAAACGGTAAAGACTTCCGGTTGGGGCCGTGACCGGAAGTGACATTAATAAGCTCCTCCCCCGATGTGTTGCGTCATGATTACCCATGATTAAGTCACGTGTGCAGTGTGGTGTGCACGCATTTCTAATTGAATTAATTGAACAATATGAGATGTGATGCACTTTATCCACTGGACTTTATTGCACTTGATTCACTGGATCAGATTTATTTGTATTTTGAACGTTCTATTTACCATTATAATTCTTTGGTATTAATTGTGTGTGCCAAGACACAATTTCAGGAGGAATTGGTGTTATTTTAGCACATTTGCACTTTATGGTTATCTTAATTTATTTAAGTTGTTAGCGCTACTTCATCATTTATACACAGATCTATTGGTGCCAGTAACACTATAGAAGTCTAGCTGCTTTCCACTTTATATTAAGCACTTTACATTATTTTTCACAAATTTGAATAATTTTTAGTTTTTTAATGATTGTCAAACACTTTCTAGATGGCGCATTAGTACACTTTTTCAGTATACATACTGTACTTCCATTATATAATGTTAAAAGATAAATATATAATTGTATGTGAATAGTGCAAATCTAACATGATATAATTCACTGATCAATATTATTTTAAGTCCATCCACTATGTAGTGTCCTTTAAAAACATCCCACTTGTGTAGTAAATGAATAAACCTCTAATCTCAGTGAAATATAGTGCTAATGCTTCCACTGTTTCCAAGATACACCCCAATAGCAGAAATCTCTCACCGGAATTTACCTCTGATATATAAAGAGGACAAACAGAGTTGTATTGCAACATCCAATGGACAATATACTTCCACAAAGCCCAATCATGGAAAGCACAGAAAGAAAAGGATTATATAGCGTAAAACATATCCCTTATTAAAAATCTTTAAAATCAAATTGCTTAAATTGTGCTTCCAAGAAAACTAGAACAACTGCTCCTAATATCTCTTGTATTGATTCAGCAGCTGTTCTATATGTAGGGGGTATATTTAGGTAGAGCACATAATGTATTTATCAGCATATAACACGTACCTTAATTTTAAGAGGGAAGTTTCAGAAAAAAAATATATTTAAATAAAGAACTTTGAAGCAAAATAAGGACCAGTGCCCATTAATGCAGCCTCACCATTGCCCATCAATGCAGCCTGATCAGTGCCCATCAATGGAGCCTCACCATTGCCCATCGTCAGCTTCACCATTACCTATTAATGCAGCCTGATCAGTACCCATTTGCAGCCTCACCATTGCCCATCAATGCCGGATTACACAGAGGGATCTCCTGTTTACTCGGCGCTCACAGTCAGTCCTGTCTCCTGGACTGGCTCCTATAATAGACAGCACACCGATCCAGTGCCGAGACATGTGACGTTTGTCCTAGGAGCTGGGTCTGTGTGTGACTGTGAGCGCTGAGTCAACAGGAGATCCCGACTCTCTGTAATCCGGCGGTGCTCCACCCCAGGTAAAATATCGGCATATAACACGCACACATTATTTGCCCTCTATTTTCAGAGGGGAAAAGCGCGTGTTATACGCTGATCAATACTTTTTTTTGTTTTTTTTCTACTGGTTACTTTACATCTGTTACTGGTTACTTTTACATTACTTTCATGCTTAGTTTTGTGAGCTTAGAGACCTGACAAATATTTTGTACAAACTGTTCACATGTTTAGACTTTAGGCCATGTAGAATATGCTAGTGGTAAGTTATGTCCCTTGAATTGCTTTAAATGCATTTGTGTGTACGTTTAAGACCTAAAGGTGGCCATTCATTTGTGTTTTTGGTCATTTAACTGCAAACAATACAGCTAATGAATGTTGGTCATTTAACTGCAAACAATGCAGCTAATGAACGCTGGCATTAGTTTATCACATAAAGGCAAAAGTTGTCCATAGACATAAGATATCATTCGCACACATTGTAAAAGGCAATTTTTTAACAGTGGAGTGAAGATGCAGGCTTCTATAGCCCCTCCCAATCCCCCTGGGATTTGGTCACTGCTAAAGCAGCTGGTCATTTCTCTATCTTACCCTAAATGCATACAAAAAAGGAGAACCTATTACCCGACTCTAGGAAATTGATCAGACATGGCAATGATCATGTAATGTCCAAGGGTGCCCTAAAGTGAACCTGTTCCTTACTCATGTAGGACAAAACAACAGGTTCACTTTAATGCTGGTCCTCTGTAGCCACTTAAACATACTTTCTTTTTACTCCGCAGCTGCTTCTCCCCAAGTAATAAAGTGACATATCTGACACTTCTACATATGGGAGAGTATGTTGCAACACTTTTCTTCCCACATGATGGCAGTGGGGCTTGGCAAATATCCTTCTAGACACCCCTTGTTTGTTATGTGGGTTTGGGGAGAGAGCCTTTGGCCCTGTGTAATCGCCAGGTTATGTCTTAGAGCTAAACTTCAAGGAAAAGTAGTGGGGAATGCAAAAGAGTGGGGCACTGGCATTAAAGTGAACCTGTTATCAATATTTACCCATGCGCCTCTGTATTGGCCAGCTTACAATCTCGGCACATAACATTACTGTGTTCTGCATGTACTAGAGACATGCCAAATTCACTATTTTGAAGTCTATTTCTGTTTTGTTTTTTTAGTTGACATAAGACCCTCCATCCTTTGATCTTTCCAAGTTGTGTGTTGTTAGCTTAACAATTAAAAAAAAAAAAAGATTAATTTATATATGTATATATTTTTTAATTGGTTTCATGGTTTTAATTAGTGCGTGTGTGTGTGTGTATGTGTGTGTGTATATATATATATATATATATATATATATATATATATATATATATATATATATATAATGTGTGTGTGTGTGTGTGTGTGTGTATATATATATATATATATATATATATATATAATTACACACACACATGCATACCCAAAGAAGGGGGTCTTGCAGGCTATAAAATTGACTTTTCCTAACTTTTTGTATTACTGTATTCACCACAATACAGGTGTTTTATGTGTTTACATTCTGATGCAGATGCCTCTGCACTGACGTTTCTCACATCACTGTTTATATATGCTCCTTTAGGAGGAAGATGAGGTTCCTGATGATGAAACTCTGAACCAGATGATTGCACGGCATGAAGAGGAGTTTGAACTTTTCATGGTAAACAGATTGAAAATTGCAATAGTGTGGCCTCTGCAATATATGAAATTATGAGACGTTACTGTCTGCCATGCAGCTATTCATTAGTAATTCTTACCAAATGTTTCATAATTAAAACATTTGTTACAACACCATGGGTAAAAATGACATTTTATCAGTATGTCTGTTTTAGCCTAGACTGGTAAGAGGAGCGTAAATTAAATTATTATATGGTAGTTCTTGCTCTTAACACAGATTTGAGAGTTGTGAGACCAGACCATTTTGAAGAGGTCACAGTTTTTTGATGGTAGAGCTGTTTAGTTCTGGTAAATAACCTTTTATAAAATATGTTTCTATGCTAGAACACTTAATATTGCCTTGACTTTTTAACCCAACCTTGCATTTCAGTCATTGGGAGTCAGTATATGCCAAGCTTGTGCTGCCCTGACCATGGCCGTTATGGAAGGAGTGGCTATGTGCTGCTGATGAAATGAGGTATAAAGAATCAAACACAAAGATAGCAGTTTGATTTATTTAATTTGCTACTTTCACACAGGCATAATATAGCCTTTTGTAAAGGGGAATTACTAATTCCATACCTTAGTCTATATAGTCTCTTTATTAGTGAAGCAAAAATGATTTATTAGATTGCACTATACATGGAACCAAGTACACCAGCTTTTCTTCAGAACAGAGATCGTTTCCATTGTTATGACTAGACTGCACAGGGTCTCTTTATCACGGCATCATTTATGAAAAAAACTTCCATATACTAACATTTTATTAGCTGTGATTTTTCTAATTTACTGTATGTTATAAGTATTGTGAGTATAAAATGTAACCAACTAAGTGAACCAGTGTTTAGTGTTCATGAACTGTAAGTTATAGTGCCACCTGTAGAAGAGGACTCTAGACACAAAAAAAAAAAAAAAAAACTTGAGGCCAGACTCTAGGGGTCATAACTTCTTCTATTTTCACCTATTGTCCATAAGCAGGCAAAATCCAGGGAGTCTCTCCAGTCAACTATTAGGGGCAAGTTTTTCTAATTCATATAAAATTGGTAATCTCACTCATGACAAACTTGCTACTGCCATGTCTCAGCAGAGCCATACTTGGATGCACTTTATTACAAGAGCAGGACTCTGCTTCAGGTATCATGTGAACATCGGTCGGAGTCACAATTTGAAGCCTGTAACAATGATTATTTACAGTCAAAGCACCCCTACGTTCTTCTTGCATTGTGGGGCTAGACGAACACCCATTTAAAGTTGTGTTAGTACCCTGTGGCATGTATGATGGCCTGACACCCCTGTTCCCACTTGCTATTGTCTGGTACTAGATGAAAACCGGTCATCCTGTAACCATAAGTAAACCTGGAGAACGGCCTGTGCTCGGTTTGAAGTGTACACGGTCATTGTGACTCCTAATACCCATTGTCTGTGGTGGAAACCGTGGCCTCTCTCAAGCCACTCTATGTTGGCTATTGTTGATTACATTATGACAGAAACCTTTTACTCTACTATGGAGGCATTTATATTGCAGTATTCCTAGCTCATGATGTAGTCTGGTGGATAGGGCTCTGTATACTTTCACCCATCTACCTAGTGGAATCAAACTCTAATACACCAATCCTGGAAGCGTTAGTCTTAGAGCCTTCTGTGGATTAGGACTTGGCATCAGTATCTTTGTCCTTACATTGTGAGGTCTCAGCATGACTTTTAAGTCTCTGGCTGCCTTATACCATCAGAAGACAATGGTTGCTTTAAATTCGCAGGGCAACATTTGCCGGTTCAATAAAAACGAGATGGCATTCGGCACGTGTGTATGACAGCTGTTTCGACAGAAGCATGCTGTCCCCCTGTCAAATCACAATAGCTCAGCGGGGAAGATAGCTGTACTAACGTCAGATCCTTAGTACAGCGGCTCTGACCGGAGCGTGCAGTTTTTTTTGGTTGAATGAAAAAACTCAGTGTGTACCGGGCTTTACTCTGGGGAGGTAGCTCACACTCTACTAATGTCTCAGGCGCTGCTTGCAGCGGGCCCATTGATGCGGCTGACATCTGCAGGCTTTAATCATGTGTCCCTTTTGTTCCTTGAAGCGATCCCATCTTTGGAGTCATTGTCCCAGTTTCTGTGGCAGAGGGGTTTTCGGGGCTTTTACCCCAAAATGTTTAGTTTCCAAATCCAAAGGGGTCAGCCACCCTATCTTGGATCCTAAATTACTGAATATTGTAATTTGCTTTCAGAAATTCTGCATGGCAACCACCACGTCTGTCATCACCTTTCTTCATTTCCTGGCTCTTGTGTACGTAAATGACTCGTACCTGCACGTCCCCATCTTTCCAGCGCACCAGGGTTTCCTACACTTTTTGCTTTACTTCCCTTGCATTTCTAGCACCCAGCTGTTCACAAAGGTGCTGGCTTACCGTATATACTCGAGTATAAGCCGAGTTTTTCAGCACATTTTTTTGTGCTGAAAGTGCCCCCCTCGGCTTATACTCGAGTCAAGCACTTTTCTGCAGCAAAAAAAAAAAAAATCCGACCCGACTTTGGGGCCCGTATCTCGGGGCCACTTGGGTCTAGGAGTCCCAAATTTGGCATTCAAACCCAGTTGAACTAGCACTACAACATATCCAAAGATGGGGTTCCTAGCACTAAGTGGCCCCGAGATACAGGGCCCCAAAATCGGTTCAGAAAATGTCATTTTCTGCTGCAGAAAAGTGCTTGAGATTTTCTGACCCGAATTTGGGGCCCCATATCTCGGGGACACTTGGTGCTAGGAACCCCAAATGTTGTATTCCAACTCAGTGGAATTAGCACTACAACATATCTAAAGATGGGGTTCCTAGCACTAAGTGGCCCCGAGATACAGGGCCCCAAAATCGGTTCAGAAAATGTCATTTTCTGCTGCAGAAAAGTGCTTGAGATTTTCTGACCCGAATTTGGGGCCCCATATCTCGGGGACACTTGGTGCTAGGAACCCCAAATGTTGTATTCCAACTCAGTGGAATTAGCACTACAACATATCTAAAGATGGGGTTCCTAGCACTAAGTGACCCTGAGATACAGGGCCCCAAATCGGTCAACTGTGTCCATCTGCATGGGCACAGTGAGGCTGCAAATGGGCATCGTTGACCCTCTTTTCCACTTACAGTAGCTGCGCATTTCTCACCCTAGGCTTATACTCGAGTCAATAAGTTTTCCCAGTTGTTTGTGGTAAAATTAGGTGCCTCGGCTTATATTCGGGTCGGCCTATACTCGAGTATATACGGTATGTACTACCCCTGTTTCACACTCTCGGCTTGGTGGCTCAAAAATCTGACACTGTAATCAGAGTAGTTCTTCTTTCACACATATTTGGAAGTTCCTTATGACATATGTGCTAGCCTGTTTGACTGGGAAAAGGTTCTGTGCAGAGGAATTGGTCTTCAGAGGAATTTCGTCTCCTGATTAACATCCTGGAGCTTCGGGTGATTTGGGTGTCTCTGCATTATTGGACCTTACTGCTTTAGGGTTCACCTGATCTGGAAACAATTGGACAGTGCCACAGCAAAGGCATTCATTATTCAACTGCCTATGCCAAGAGGGGTAGAACAAATCCTGTCCTGGTTAAAACTTCATGTTTAGCTTTTTCTGTCATATACTTCCCCGACTCAGACAAGTGGCAAGTAGACTTCATGAACTAGGAAGTGTTTGATGCTAGGGGAGTTGTCCCTATACCCAGAGCTGTTCTAGGATCTGTGTCAAAGGTGGAGGATGCCAGCTATGAGCCTTCAGGTTCAACACACTGAACAGGTTTGTCTCCAGGTACAGGGTTTCCCTAGTGGATGCTCTGGTGGCTCCAAAGGGTTCGGTACACCCTGATCTTTGCCCTTTTTCTTCTAAAATTTCTCCCTTGTCTGCTTTGCAGGATTGAGATAGAGGGCATTCTGGTGATCCTCATTGCTGCATATTGGTCCAGGCTTATGTGGTATTATGACCTGGTAAGACTCTTAGAGGATGCACTGTGGGCTCTTCCAGATTGTTCATATCTTCTGTCTCCAGGACCAACTTCCCATCTTTCTTCAGTCACTGCTTATAACAGCATGGTTGTTGAAGCCCAAGGTCTATCATCACATGTGGAATATATATGTCACCCGATGCGGGTCTCTGGGCCTCCATCCTAGGAGATTCTCAATTGGACAAATACAGTGGGGATGGAAAGTATTCAGACCCCCTTACATTTTTCACTCTTTGTTATATTGCAGCCATTTGCTAAAATCATTTAAGTTCAGCTTTTTTCTTCATTAATGTACACACAGCACCTCATATTGACAGAAAAACACAGAATTGTTGACATTTTTGCAGATAATAAAAAAAAAGAAAAACTAAAATATCAAATGGTCGTAAGTATTCAGACCCTTTGCTCAGTATTTAGTAGAAGCCTCCTTTTGATCTAATACAGCCAACCCATTTTTGGGAAAGATGCAACAAGTTTTTCACACCTGGATTTGGGGATCCTCTGCCATGATGCTGCCACCACCATGCTTCACTGTTGGGACTATATTGGACAGGTGATGAGCAGTGCCTGGTTTTCTCCACACATACCGCTTAGAATTAAGGCCAAAAAGTTCTATCTTGGTCTCATCAGACCAAAGAATCTTATTTCTCACCATCTTGGAGTCCTTCAGGTGTTTTTTTTTTTTTAGCAAACTCCATGCGGGCTTTCGTGTGTCTTGCACTGAGGAGAGGCTTCCGTCGGGCCACTCTGCCATAAAGCCCCGACTGGTGGAGGGCTGCAGTGATGGTTGACTTTCTACAACTTTCTCCCATCTCCCGACTTCATCTCTGGAGCTCAGCAACAGTGATCTTTGGGTTCTTCTTTACCTCTCTCACCAAGGCTCTTCTCTCCCGATAGCATAGCTCAGTTTGGCCGGACGGCCAGCTCTAGGAAGGGTTCTGGCCACTGTGCTCTTAAGTGCAGCAGAAGTTTTTTTGTAACTTTGGCCAGATCTGTGCCTTGCCACAATTCTGTCCCTGAGCTCTTCAGGCAGTTCCTTTTGACCTCATGATTCTCATTTGCTCTGACATGCACTGTGAGCTGTAAGGTCTTATATAGACAGGTGTGTGGCTTTCCTAATCAAGTCCAATCAGTATAATCAAACACAGCTGGACTCAAATGAAGGTGTAGAACCATCTCAAAGATGATCAGAAGAAATGGACAGCACCTGAGTTAAATATGAGTGTCACAGCAAAGGGTCTGAAAACTTAGGACCATGTGATATTTCAGTTTTTCTTTTTTAATAAATCTGCAAAAATGTCAACAATTCTGTTTTTCTGTCAATATGGGGTGCTGTGTGTACATTAATGAGGAAAAAAAATAAACTTAAAGCGGTTCTGCACTCTTCTTTTTTTTTTTTTTTTTTTGGGCTATATGCCAAGGGCATATAGCTCAATTGGGGGACTTACCTGTTCCATCTTCCATCTCGATCGCCGCCGGTTTTCATCTTCATCTTCTTCTTGTCTTCTTCTTGTCTGCTGGGGTCCATCTTGCCTGTGGGCATGTGAAACCCCACAGGCACTTTAGATGGCCCAGCATGCACCGCCGTTACTCGCGCGTGCGCAGTAACGGCACATCTGCCGACATCTCACGAGATTTCGGCAGATGTGGCCGAAATATCGGGAGATTTCGGAAGATGTGGCCGAAATCTCGCGAGATTTCGGAAGATGCCCGCACTGACTCCTGGGATCAATGACACCAGATCCCAGGAGACAGTGCGGCGTGACGACGATCGACGCAGAGACCCCGCCCGCCGCCGAAGAGAGAGAAGACCGGAAGTCATCAATTACAAGTAAGGTAAGTAAAAAAAAAAAAAAACATTTCATTTAGTATTCTTTGCCTGATTTGGAAGGCAAAGAGATTTACTAAATGAAATGGGTGCAGAACCGCTTTAAATGATTTTAGCAAATGGCTGCAATATAACAAAAAGTGAACAATTTAAGGGGTCTGAAAACTTTCCGTCCCCACTGTACTCTCCATCCTACATCTGGATCAACAATTGGTTCTCATTTTTTGTTTAGGGCCTTTGAACAGGGTGTCACCCATGTAGCTCCCCTTGTTCCACTATGACTCTGATCTAAATCTGGTTCTCTGTGATTCAGAAACCTCTATTTGAACCCATTAGAGAAATTCCTCTCTACTCTGACAAAGTGGGGGTGGTTGTAGCCATCACTTCTGCAAGGCAAGTGTCTGAACTGGCAACCATATCTGGTTTTGCAAAAGAACAAGGTGATGTTGAGGGCCCCAAACTTCTTTCCTAACTTAGGTAATTTTTGCCTTTTACCTCACCAGGACAATGTACTTCTGTCCCATTGTCTGGCACCAGGTCACCAAAAAAAATACCCCTCTGCTGCCTGAATGTGGTTTGGGCTATTAGTTTCTCACCCACTGCTTTTTTCTGAAACATGGGTTTCCTTTTCTTGTCCATCCGGATGGTCCCCGTAATGGTACACCAGCTTCTTAATTTACTGTCTCTAGGTGGCGTATAGCCCTTAGGATTGGATTCCACCCTTTTCCTGCCAAGGTTCACTCTACTGGAGCAGTGAGTGCTTCCTAAAGTGGACCTTCACCCAAAAGGGGAAGTTCCACTTGTTTGCCCCCCCCTCCGGCATCATTGCCGGTTTTCCTTAGTTAAGATCCCAGCACCTGGACCCGAAGCCGTTTGCAGAATCGGCTTGGGTGAGAACAGCACTGGATCCCTGGACAGGTTATATTTAAAGTCAGCAGCTGCAGTATTTGTAGCTGCTGACTTTTTTTTATTTTTTTTTTTTGCACTTCAGCAATTTCTCCTTCCCCAAAAAATTGTCATGCTTCACCAAAGCAAAAGCTTTTTACTTGGGTTACATCACATACTTGTACATCAGTCTCTCAGCATAGTGTGGTTTTCTCTCCAAGCCGAGGCACTGTGAAGACTGTACCCTGTATAAAGGATATCATCAGCTTAATTAGACCGACATTGGCTTTAGAAAGAGAAAATCTTCTCCCTTGCTGCTTAACTCCAGGGGCACAAAATCCTAGTTTTATCCAGTAGGGCACATACTGCCTTTGCCTGGAGTTTTAAATCCCAGAAAAATGTAAACACCTTCCTCTCACAGCATCAGACTACAGTTTGATGAAAAAACTCTTTCTACATAAAAGGATTTTTAAAGAACAATAACCTAGTTGAAGATAAGCTGGTGAATTATTTTGGTACAATCTAGCCAGCTGTTTGTTCTTTAATTGTTGTTTTTTTTTTTATTATTATTATGGCCATCCACCTGCTATTGCATAGCAAAACCCACTGACCACACTAGGTCCGAGAGGTATGGAAAGCTCTGATGTTAAAATGCGTTTATTGCTTTGCAACAGTTTAGTGGGTTTTTTTTTTTTATTACTGATTGTGGTGTTGTATGTTAAATTACTTTTTAGTTTTGAACAACCTGGAATCTGTCTTGCGTGTAACCTTACTTGTATTTTCTTTCTCATGCAGCGTATGGATCTAGATCGCCGCAGGGAAGATGCCCGAAATCCAAACCGCAAGCCACGTTTGATGGAAGAAGATGATCTTCCCTCTTGGATCATCAAGGATGATGCTGAAGTTGAACGTCTCACTTGTGAAGAGGAGGAGGAGAAAATATTTGGCAGAGGATCACGCAGCCGGAGGGATGTAGATTATAGTGACGCCCTTACAGACAAACAGTGGCTCAGAGTAAGTTTGAGTGTTTTTGTTATGCCTGCTCATTTATAGTGATCTGATGTGGTAGCGAACTACCCCGTGTGTTAGCTTTGTAACTCCTTTAAAAATTTGATAGTGGGTACCTTCTGGGAAAAATCTAGACTTTACTTAAAAACAGAGTTGAGAATTTGGAGTATGTTCCATATTTATACAAACAATAGATAAGCTGCTGGTTAAATAGAAGCTGCCGCAATTGCACATAAGTAATGTTTCCACAGCTATGATGCCTTGTTAGTGGTTTTTGCAGATGTTGAGCTGAAATACAGACCCTATCATGATTTAATTGTCTGAAAGAAGTTCTGTTTGTGTGGTTCTAAACTATATCCTTATTTTCCAAAAATCATCCAAACACATCTGCTAAATGGCCCTGTAATCTATTTTTCTTGAAATAGTTTTTTACTGTGTTTTTCTGCCTCCTTGTAACATCCTCCATGAGCTCACAAACCCCTTCTTTTCTACCTCACTTCCATTTATTAGGAGTGAGCAGTGCATGTTGGTTGCTGTCATGTGCAGTGCTCTTTACATGCTACAACCCCCATAGTCTATCTCAGGAGTGAGCAAGTGATGGTGGCTGCCTTCCTACATACAGTGGGATCGTGAGGAAGTAATGTAGCCACCCGCATTTCAAGGGTTTCTAAATTTGCATTAAAGGAGAAGTATGGGATGGGTTAAATAACTAGTACATATTACAGTAATCACAGATCAGCTAATCTTTTTTTCCTACCTCTTTTAGTTTTTACAGCATGTGCACATGAACTTTCCTTCAGCTGGCAAAAATGGTCCATTTTCTGTCTGAAAAGTTCTCAGAGGGTGTACTTCAGCAACACACCCCCTACCTCTGTCCCCCCTCGCCTGAGAGACGTGAATGTGCTATGAACGAGCATGTTGGTCACATGGTTCTGGTTTCCTCCTATCCTGTCACCACACGCACGCGCGTGCGCACACACACACGCACACAGGCACTCAGAGCTCTTCCTCCTCACATACACAGTGTACCCAGAGATACAGCTTAGACCTGCTCACTGTTTATACAGACAATGCCTTGATAGGCACACTGTATATACAAATAGCATGCATGTGTGTGTGTGTAGACTGTATAACTGACTGGTATGCTTGCTGCAGCTCCCACATCATAAAATCAGAGCATACCAATCAATTATACAGTCTCCACACACATGCAGGCTATTTGTATCTACAGTGTGAATATCAAGGCATTGTCTGTGTAAGCAGTGACATTTGTCCTACTGACCTCTGGACTGCTGAACTCTGTCTTCTGCCCTACTGACCCCTGTGCTTTGCTCTAATGACCTCGTTTTCTGGACTGCTGACCTCTGTACTGCTGACCTCTGTACTGCTGACCTCTGTACTGCTGACCTCTGCCTTCTCCTCTACTGCCCTCTGGACTGTTGATCTCTGTCCTGTTCCCTAATGACCTATGTTCTCTTCACTGCTGAACTCTGTCCTCTGCTGTACTGAATCCTGCACACTGTCATACTGACCTCCCATCCTCTGCTTTGCTGACCCCCTGCACACTGTCCTATAAATAATTGGCCTCTGCAAAGTTTTATACAAACTGCTGACCATATCATCTGCCCTGCTGACCTCCCAACCTATGTTACCCTGACATTTTTTTAAAAGCACCCCTGTACACATTATAATGCACATGGGCATGTAGGTGCGGGACAATGGCACTTTAGGTCACCACATCCAGCGGCTATCCATAAGCCTACCGTCTCTGACGTGGTTACGGAGTTACTCCCCATTCAGCCTGGGTGACGGGACTCCTGATACGGCATATGCAGTGACAAGCTCAATAGGAAATGGTAGGAATATTAGGTGATCCCTCGCTCAGCTGTACTGATATCCAGTCCATTGGACACTATTGTTACCTTCATCCCTGTGGATAACGGATAACCGAGCACAGCAGATTATGGTAACGTCTATCATCTGCAGAGCATCTACCCTTTTATCTGGGTAAAGTACACTACAACATTTGTATATCTATTGCTGATTGTGCTCCATTTGCTGAAATTATCTTGAGTTTATGCTTGATTGTCATGATGTAAATTTTTCTATTTGCTTTCTGGATCTCTGCAAAGATCAGTGTTTGAGGTGGAATTTTACTAGCTTACATTCCTTACCTATGTCCCCAATAACCATAGACTGCAGATTCTGACCCTTTCATTTTTGATTTTCGGATCCTTTTGATTAAATCTTTTAGTCCTGATATGTGCAGGCTCCTGCCCCTCCACAATACTCTCCTATAAGGACTGCCTGGCCCCACAGTGTTTGCTGCCACATTGCACATTTATTTTATAATGCTTTTTATGGCTTTTACTATGGTACACGTGCAGTAAAGACGTTCCCTTATTTGTTAATCTGTCTGTATTTGTCCATCGACAACGTTGTCATTAGATGGTGGAGGTTGTAATGATTTTATGCTTCTGTGTATTTGGATATTTTTATCAAACATTTATTACATTTTCCAATTTCTTTTATATATTTGTATTTATTCAGATACTATATCTCTGTGACTCTGTTTGTGGCATCTTTTTCTATGCTTATCTTTGGTATAGATTTGTGTTTTCTGCAGTCAGTGTGAACCTAGGCTAAAGGTTAGTTTTTACCTGCAGGGAATGAGCAGGTTTTCTCCTTCTCCTGTATTCCAATAGAATTAATGGGAATGCCTGTGCATGGATGCATGGAACATCTAAGTCGGCAATCAGCGACTTATAGTGGGACGTTGATAGCATGGCAGGCAGTCTGACACTAACTGAAATGTTGTAGGAACCAGTGACACCAATACATAGATCAGTGATAATACTATACACTGTCACTGTACTAATGACACCGGCTGGGAAAGGTTAACATCTAGGGCGATCAAAGTGTTAAATGTGTGCCTAGCAGTGCTTTGGTGCATTCACCGTAAGGTGCTTCAAAGAATATGTTCACCTTTTACCCAAAATAAATAAATGCACATTGCTTGCCGGTATAAACATGCGCATTTATTATTTTTTGTTGCAGGAGCCTGTAAAGCATTCCACTAGCGATCAGCAGATCACTGATGCCATGCAGGACTACTGCATACTTGTCACTGTATTGGCATCCGAGGAAACCAATACATTCTAACAGACAGCATGCGTGAACTATCACGGCAATTCACAACGCTGTGGTAGTTCATTGAGAACAACAAGCTGACAGCTGCTAAGGCTGTCAGGCCATGTAGTGTTCCATTCACAGAGTACTGCGAATGAGTGATGCGGCCGGGCGGGCATTTTTTTGACAGCTAGCAGGGAGGATAAGATACCCTGCTAGCTGTCAGAATGGGGGGGGGGGGGGGGGCAGGGGTCGGTGCTTTCATAGCATGTTACACCCAGAATATGGGTGTAGCCCATAGTATGTTATGAAAGGTCAATTTTCCTATTACTAAGGGATGTGCTTTGCATGGAAACAAAAAACAGCACATCCCTGCTGACAGGACAGAGCTCTGCATTCTTTACATTCAGAGCTCTGCCTTGTCATTCTCTTTGCCGATGAGTGGGTGCTAGAGGTCAATAATTGGCCCGGGACCTTCTGACCAGCTGGCAAGGTGGCAACACACAAGGGCGGCCCCCACCTTGAAGTGCTGGATCAGCGACTTATAGCGTAACTACGGCAGACAATTGGACACTGACACTTTTTTGGGGACCAATGACACTGGCTGGGAAGGGGTTAACATCAGGAGCGATCAGGGGTAGGTGCTTTTACTTAGGGAAGGCATAGATCTTTGTTCCTGCTTTGCAGAGACACAGGATCCCATGCCTTCCTTACTGACAGCATGGTAATCTGCCTTTTTTTACATAGACAGACTGCTTTTCTGCCTGCGTACCGAACGATCAATGGGTGCCAGCATACGTGGAGCAGCGCGCACTCGTGACCGATACCTGGAATTATAGAAGCATATATATATACGTGTGACTGCCCTGTAGCAGTGAAACTGCTATAGAGTGGTGGGCAAGTGGTTAAAAGATGGTTTCACCAAACACCTGTCTATCCCATCCTAGGCAGATGTACACACAAGAATATGTATGAAGATCTGTACACCTGTCTGCCTATAATTGAGTTCAACAGGCAACTGCATGGAACACCTTTCCATTCCAGGGCACATCAACATGGCAAAATACTTCTATATTTGTGCAGCTGTATGAATATGCCGTGTAATACAGCCCCACATAGCAATACAAATGTAAGGGGGATGTAATCCTGCAATACTCTATTTACAATGAAGGAAACATTATTGCTATAGGGGTACTAGGTAATACACAGTGTAGCAAAGCTCTGTCCATATGTCTGAGTAGCTCTGTGCTTCAGTATGATGGAGATGTGAATGGAAGGTTTCATTGTCTTTTATAAAAATAGATGGTCAATTAAAGGATTGATTCACAATGTTAGCTCTGTTTTTTTTTAAATTTTACAATACCAGTAATGCATGGAATTCCTGTGTGCTGTAAATTCCAAAAGTGTATTCTGCTTTAAAAATATATTATTTTCACTCTGATAGATAGTGATGTGTATGAGAATCTACACTATATTTCTATCAGTGACTTCTCTCACCTTACAGTCACTGAAGGACTGTTATCTCTGCTGGATTACTCTGAAGAATGGAACATGGACCATTGTCAGTATTACACTGTATGAAAGTATGTAGGCCCTTCCACAGGTATTTAGCTCAATTTTAACAGAATGGGGGCACTTCTGAGAGGGCTGGAAAGATTTTTAGATATCGGCAGCTCACATAGAATAGATGTAAGCAAAAAAAAAAAAAAAGAAACCCATACTTCTCTTTTAACAAGTTTATCTAATCTTTGAAATTTGGTTATTGTGGAATTGGTGGTAAACGGCTAGATACGTTTCCTCATTGTCTTAAACCTTTACAGTTAATTTTGTCGTATATCTGTTTGGGGTCTATTTATAAAAAAATAAATCAGTGTGATAAAATACGGGCAGCTGGTGATTATTGAAAGTAAACCCATTACACAAAAGTGATGGCGACAGCTGTGCAAATGTTTGAATCTTTTGCAAAGGAAATAGACTGTTTAAACAAAACTTACTGTTTAGGTATGCTTTTATAAAAAATATTGCTGGTGTAGATATTCTCTTACTGCTGTCCATGTTTTCTTTAAAGATCAGTAGATTTGTGAATGAGTTTGGACGTCCCAACTGTTGAGTCTGCGTTTGAGATGTTTCTGCCTTAGGCCTTGTTCACACAGGATGGTTTGAACTGTGCCCCGTGCAGGGCCGTGTTTTACCAGCATGGGGATGCACAGGTGTTACACGCATCCCCGTCCTGGCACGGGGATGCACGCTGTCTATTGGGACGCAGAGGCTGCACAGACACAGCCACTGCTCCAAATGTGACATTTATGTGGGTGAATGCACCCGAGTGAGTTTGAGGACACACACCAAAACAGATGTCATACTAGGAGCAGCGGCCGTGTCTGTGCAGGCGATGTGTCACAATTGATACGAAGGGGACTGCTTGCACGAGGAAATTTCCAGTTCTATTTCACTATAGGTTTAACTACTAATAGATAATAACTGTGTTGGGCAGTAGGTGTGATGAACTTGCAAGGAATACCTTATGTCTTCTAGCTACTTTATCGGATTTTGGTCCGGAAATGCACTTGCTTTCCATTTGTTAAAATACACCTGTATTTCTTTATAAATGATTTTGCTGATAACTTATGGAGTGGTTATTGAAATCTTGCCCAAATGTGTTCTTGTTTAAATGGTTTTGTTGATGACCAAAAAACTGCTTAGGCCCCTTTCACACTGGGGCGGTTTTCAGGCGGTACGGCGCTAAAAATAGCGCCTGTGTACCGCCTGAAAAAACCGCCCCCATTCACTCCAGTGTGAAAGCCGGCGGGCTTTCACACTGGAGCGGTGCGCTAGCAGGACCGCAACAAAAGTCCTGCTAGCAGCATCTTTGGAGCGGTGAAGGAGCGGTGTATTCACCGCTCCTATACCGCTCCTTCCCATTGGAATCAATGGGAAACCGCGGGGATACCGCCCGCAAACCGCCGCTGCAGCGGCGCTTTGCGGAGGTTTTTAACCCTTTTGCGGCCGCTAGCGGGGGTTAAAACAGGGTAAAAACCGGGGTAAAAACCCGCTAGCGGCCGCATACCGCGGGAAAAACGATGGTAAAGCAGCGCTAAATATAGCGCTGCTTTACCGTCGCCGCCCCGCACCGCCCCAGTGTGAAGCCAGCCTTATTGGAATCCTGTCCAAATTCAACACAACAGTTTTGCTACTTTGGATAATTGTTCAGTTCCCCAGAACCTGGGATTTTCTTCTAGTATCTCTGCAATTTGCTCTCACTGGAAGATGTAGCTTTACCCCTCTCACTATTCCTCAAAGAAGATTCAGCTGTGCAGAGGAAAAGGTACAATGTTGCAAAGTATTTTTTGAGCTGAACTCCTACTTTCTTTTCACTAAATGGAATTATCAATCCCAGCATAGATCATACCTGTGTACTATGTTGCTCTGCTGTCTGCAGATTAGGGGTCGACAGATCTTGTTTTTTTTCAGGGCCGATGCCGATTTTTCGTCCGCCTTTCAAGACAAAATTCGGTGCCGATATTCTGTACATCACCGTCACCTGCCACCCAGATGCAGTATGTCACCTGCCACCCAGATGCAGTATGTCACCTGCCACCCAGATGCAGTATGTCACCTGCCACCCAGATGCAGTATGTCACCTGCCACCCAGATGCAGTATGTCACCTGCCACCCAGATGCAGTATGTCACCTGCCACCCAGATGCAGTATGTCACCTGCCACCCAGATGCAGTATGTCACCTGCCACCCAGATGCAGTATGTCACCTGCCACCCAGATGCAGTATGTCACCTGCCACCCAGATGCAGTATGTCACCTGCCACCCAGATGCAGTATGTCACCTGCCACCCAGATGCAGTATGTCACTTACCACCCATATGCAGCTTGTCACTGTCATTTGCCACCCAGATGCAGCATGTCACGGTCACCTGCCGCTCAGATGCAGCATGTCACGGTCACCTGCCGCCCAGGTGCAGCATGTCACGGTCACCTGCCGCCCAGGTGCAGCATGTCACGGTCACCTGCCGCCCAGGTGCAGCATGTCACGGTCACCTGCCGCCCAGATGCAGCATGTCACGGTCACCTGCCGCCCAGATGCAGCATGTCACGGTCACCTGCCGCCCAGATGCCGCATGTCACGGTCACCTGCCGCCCAGATGCCGCATGTCACCTGCCGCCCAGATGCCGCATGTCACGGTCACCTGCCGCCCAGATGCCGCATGTCGCGGTCACCTGCCGCCCAGATGCAGCATGTCACGGTCACCTGCCGCCCAGATGCAGCATGTCACGGTCACCTGCCGCCCAGATGCCGCATGTCACGGTCACCTGCCGCCCAGATGCAGCATGTCACGGTCACCTGCCGCCCAGATGCAGCATGTCACGGTCACCTGCCGCCCAGATGCAGCTTGTCACGGTCACCTGCCGCCCAGATGCAGCATGTCACGGTCACCTGCCGCCCAGATGCAGCTTGTCACGGTCACCTGCCGCCCAGATGCAGCTCGTCACGGTCACCTGCCGCCCAGATGCAGCTCGTCACGGTCACCTGCCGCCCAGATGCAGCTCGTCACGGTCACCTGCCGCCCAGATGCAGCTCGTCACGGTCACCTGCCGCCCAGATGCAGCTCGTCACGGTCACCTGCCGCCCAGATGCAGCTCGTCACGGTCACCTGCCGCCCAGATGCAGCTTGTCACGGTCACCTGCCGCCCAGATGCAGCTCGTCACGGTCACCTGCCGCCCAGATGCAGCTTGTCACGGTCACCTGCCGCCCAGATGCAGCTCGTCACGGTCACCTGCCGCCCAGATGCAGCTTGTCACGGTCACCTGCCGCCCAGATGCAGCTTGTCACGGTCACCTGCCGCCCAGATGCAGCTTGTCACGGTCACCTGCCGCCCATATGCAGCTTGTCACTACATACACTACTTCTGGCAGCCCCTCCTCAGCGGCGTTCGAGCGGGTAAACTTCCACATGCGCGGCGCTGCTGTAGGGTCGGAACATCGGTGATGCGAGGCGGGCAGTGAGAGATGTCGTCATCTCTCCTCTGCCCGCCACACCGTTGACCGATATTGGCAGAGACGCGTGTCTCTGACCGATACCGATAATTTCAAAAATGTGAATATTGGCCCCCTATAATTGTCCGCTCTGATAATCGGTCGACTCCTACTGCAGATCCCCTGATATTCTGGCTTTGTGTCATATCCTGCTGATAGATGCTGTCCCTTCCACAGCTACTTCCTGCAGCAGCTAGAGTCTATAACACTCCCCTTTTTCAGACTGCGCAAATGATGTAACTTTCTTCACAGCTCTGATGGTGGGTGGGATTGGATACATCCTAATTAGCATTCAATCACGCCCAGTCACACCTACAGGAAGAGTCCAAACTTCCCAAGTCCTGCCCCACAGATCACAGCATTATTTAAGAAGGAAACCGCTTCATAAACACACATACACAGCCTGTTCTGAAAGCTAACTGTGCTTCTGATGGGCAGGATTGACTGGATCACAATTAGAATCCAATCCTGCCCAGTTAAATATGCTGACCAATGTGAACAGGGGAAGTCCCACCTCTCAGATACCACCCTCTCACTGCCCTGCTCGCAGAGCAGTGATTCATTTACATATGAAGGAAACTTCTTCATAATACCCTCCCGTAGCCCTTCCTCTGTAGTCTTGCAGTAAGCCATTATTCTTTGGCATGCTGCAAAACGGGAATAACACAGGAGCAGGTATGGCACATTTACACCTTTCATCAACCAAGTGAAGGCCCAAAAAAGCCCACAGTAACCCTACGACCCACCCACATCAACCCCCAAAGCTGGTACAAGTGACTCCTATAGCCTGCTCTGAAACTACAGAGGCTCAAAGGATTGTAGTATTAGGACTGGAAAAGGAAGGAAACAGGAAGTCAGAACTCTTAAATTCAGCCAAGAGGAGGAGTGACATGCTCAAAGGGAAAGAGGTGACCCCTTTCCAGGCAGGTAGTGTCGTGGTTGGGATTCGAACCAGTGACCCTTTTTACTACTAGGCGAGAGTGCTACCCACTACACCACTGTTGTGATTCTGTTCGTACTGGACTCCTGGCCAGTTTCTACATCCTTGTTGTTCATATACAATCATTAAGTGCTGCTGTTATATTTTTGTAATAACCACATACAGTATCTCACAAAAGTGAGTACACCCCTCACATTTTTTAAAATATTTTATTATAGCTTTTCATGTGACAACACTGAAGAAATTACACTTTGCTTCAATGTAAAGTAGTGAGTGTACAGCTTGTATAACAGTGTAAATGTATTGTCCCCTCAAAATAACTCAACACACAGCCATTAATGTCTAAATCGCTGGCAAAAAAAAAGGGGGACAGTCCTAAGTGAAAATGTCCAAATTGGGCCCAAAGTGTCAATATTTTGTGTGGCCACCATTATTTTCCAGCACTGCCTTTAAGTGGATGTAAACCCACTCTCATCATTTCTAAATGACTTCCATAGTGCTCATCTATACGGATATACATACCTCCTGCATGTATCCTTACCTGTCAAATATCTCCCCTTTAGCTGTTTGGAGCCCTGCAATACTCCGGATTCTGTGGGCAGGTCTGTTGTCCAGGGCTCGTTGGGTGGAGTTGTGATGTCAGTAGACTCCCCGCCCACCTCTACACTCCCCTTGGCCGGGCATCGATATTTCTTACACTGAACATCTGCAGGTCTCGTGTATTCTGCCCCATGATCACTAACATCCAGTCAAAACCCAGGAAAGTCACCACATGACTTCAGAATGCCCAATAATGCTGAGGTGTGGAGCAGCCAATCCTGGGAGAGCTGGAGAAGAAAGGAGAGGGGGGACGTGAAGTACACATAATGCCTCTCTCACACTCATGCATGAGATAAGGAAATCACCTGTCAGTCACAGAGACACCTATTTCTCCATGTGTCTGTCTGTTTTTATCTTACTGAAGAAAGATAAGAGGATTGCTCAGAGCTGGATTAACTCTTCATGGCAAAACTAGGCACAGATGAAATTGCATCCTCTGCTGTAACAGATATGTGTCTTAATTAAAATAAATAGTTTTTGGGGGTTACATCCACTTTAACCCTCTTGGGCATGATGTTCACCAGATCTTCACAGGTTGCCACTGGAGTCCTCTTCCACTCCTCCATGATGACAGCACGAAGCTGGTGGATGTTAGAGACCTTGCGCTCCTCTACCTTTAGTTTGAGGATGCCCTACAAATGCTTAATAGGGTTTAGGTCTGGAGACATGCTTGGTCAGTCCATCACCTTTACCCTCAGCTTCTTTAGCAAGGCAGTGGTCGTCTTGGAGGTGTGTTTGGGGTCGTTTATCATGTTGCAATACTGCCCTGCGGCCCAGTCTCCGAAGGGAGGGGAATCATGCTCTGCTTCAGCATGTTGCAGTACATGTTGGCATTCATGGTCCCCTCAATGAAATGTAGCTCCCCAGTGTCGGCAGCACTCATGCAGCCCCAGACCATGACACTTCCACCACCATGCTTGACACCATCCTCACCTGGTTGCTGCCACACACGCTTGACACCATCTGCACCAAATACGTTTATCTTGGTCTCATCAGACCACAGGACATAGTTCCAGTAATCCATGTCCTTAGTCAGCTTGTCTTCAGCAAACTGTTTGCGGGCTTTCTTGTGCATCATCTTAGGAAGAGGCTTCTTTCTGGGACGACAGCCATACAGACCAATTTGATGCAGTGTGCGGTGTATGGTCTGAGCACTGACAGACTGACCCCTTCAACCTCTACAGCAATGCTCATACGTCTATTTCCCAAAGACAACCTCTGGATTTGACGCTGAGCATGTGCACTCAACTTCTTTGGTTGACCATGGCGAGGCCTGTTCTGAGTGTAACCTGTCCTGCTAAACCGCTGTATGGTGTTGGCCACCATGCTGCAGCTCAGTTTCAGGGTCTTGGCAATCATCTTATAGCCTAGGCCATCTTTATGTAAAGCAAAAAATCTTTTTTTCAGCTCCTCAGAGTTCGTTGCCATGAGGTGCCATGTTGCACTTCCAGTTACCAGTAATGAGTGAGAGCGAAAACACCAAATTTAACACACCTGCTCCCCATTCACACCTGAGGCCTTGTAACACTAACGAGCCACATGACACCGGGGAGGGAAAAATGGCTAATTGGGCCCAATTTGGAAATTTTCACTTAGTCTTCCTTCCACTGAGCATTATATCTCATCTATACCACTAAATAAAGTGGGGGAAGGAGGCAAGGATTTTTTTTTGGTACCAAACTAGTCTAGAAGAACCTGTTACATACTGTAGACATTGGCGGACTTCCTACAACAGACCTCTGGCCTCTTCCCAACTGACCTAAGCATTTTTCTGAAGGCCCTCTATTTAACCCTGCTTCAGTCTCTGGCTCTAGCAGCATGACTGTTGAAACCCAAGGATAGAGGGGTCTCCTATTTCATCATTACTTCCTTGCTGAAAGAAAACAAATCCAGGAAGAACATTATTGTACCTGAAAATCTTATTTCACCTGCAGCGAGTGCAGTTTATTCAATCACAGATTTTGTCCTTATCTATTCCTTCAGGGATATTCCCTTAGAATCCCTTACCAATATAGTAACCTTTTTCTGGTAACCAGAACATCTCATATTTGGTAGATATTTCCTGCAGAGAGCCCTTCCTCACATTTAAAAAACAATAGATTGTGGTACACCCAAAACCATCCTTCCTTCAGGAGGTGATTTTAGCATTCCGTCTCTGACAACATTGTTCTGCTCTCCTTGTGCCCTGCTCTTAATCATCTGTAGGAAATCTCTCTACATGGTCTAGATGTGGACCTGGAACCTAAAAACTACTGACAAAGAGCACCCAACCACAAACCCACCATTGTTAGTTGTATAAGGTTTTTAAAAGAGAAGTGTGTGTGTGTGTTTTTTTTTTTTTTTTTTCTCTTTTATGTTTGATTCATACTTGCCTATGTGGATGCAGCATCAGACCGATTCTGTATCTTTCCCCACCTCAAAGGCTGTTATAAGCATACCCCACCACAAAAGTTGGAGCAACCTGGGCTTTTAGGCATCAAGCCTCTGGCACCCAAATCTGTTAGACCACCACCTAATCTTCTGCTCATAAGTTTTACCAAGTGTATGTTCTACCTTCTGCTGATGCACCGTTCGACAACAAAGGATTTGCACAGGCATTCTGAGCCTGGGTAATGTTTGCCCCAGTTGTTAGACCTGTTGGCACAGTTCTGTTGTCTAGTTGTTAACCACCCATATATTAATTGCTGTGGGTGTCCCATAGTGTGTGAATAAGTTGCCTGTGTCCGGGTTCACCAAAGGATCCCAGACGACCGGTCTCCAACCAGCTACATGCCCTCTACAAATTCCAACAGATTACCAAAGCAATGTTCAATAAACCCTACCTGGCCCATCTTAGGAATGCTTAACTGCACGGTGTACCTTAAATATGTTGCATTGGGAGAAAGGTGCACCTCACTCCTGCAGGAAGATGCCATCACTGGAGGACCCTGTGTTTGCCTGCTGTAGGCATCCCCTTTTGGGAATAGAGTACTTTCCTTCAGACTGTTTGGGACCTGAACCTTCTTAAGTTAGGTCTATTCGCTATGGATGATTTAAGGTTTCTCCTGACCCCTTTTTCTTGGTTTAGACGCTACCCAGGTAAATATTTTTAGCTGTTTGACTAAGGTTTCTGCCTCTTGCTACAAAGCTGTGGATGCTCCACTGAAGTCGGGGCATGTCAGATGACTCTTAGAACCATGTTTGATTTTAGTTTAAGCAAGTAATGAAGAGCTTTCTGTCAGGCCCCTGAGACACTAATGGCTGTTTTAGTGGATGGGGATTTTGCTCATCCTCCTATTCTATCCTTCTGGTGTTAAGGTGCACCAGTCTTGCACAGTATGGCTTTACACTTGCCTATCCTAGCAATGGTGCCTCCGAGCATCCTCCTCCCTTAGTCAGGCTGACTTTAGGGTTGGTACCTGAGCGGTTTCCAGTCTCAAGGGTATTGTTGTTCATCTTTTATTATATTAGATTTGGAGGTTTAACTCTCTCCTTAGATATCCTGTGTGAGATGGGTTGTCTGGTCAGGAAACCTCGTTCTTATCCTAGTATCATCCCTCCTAGATTCCACTAAATGAAAGTGTACAGTGAGGGGAAAAAAAGCATTTAATGCCCTGCTGATTTTGTACATTTGCCCACTGACAAAGAAATGATCAGTCTATAATTTTAATGGTAGGTTTATTTTAACAGTGAGAGACAAAATAACAACAAAAGTATCCAAAAAAACGCATTTCAAAAAAGTTCTTGGGGTCGTAGGCAGCTCCTCCTCCAAACACGGCGATTTGAGCCAAAGAACTCGATTTTGGTCTCATCTGACCACAACACTTTCATCCAGTTCTCCTCTGAATCCTTCAGATGGGCCTGTATATGTGCTTTCTTGAGCAAGGGGACCTTCGGCGCTACAGGATTTCAGTCCTTCATGGCGTAGTGTTTTACCAATTGTTTTCTTGGTGACTATGGTCCCAGCTACCTTGAGATCGTTGACAAGATTCTCCATGTAGTTCTGGGCTGATCCCTCACCGTTCTCTTGATCATAGAAACTTCACGAGGTAAGATCTTGCATGGAGCCCCAGACCAAGGGAATTTGACAGTTATTTTTCTTTCATTTGCGAATAATCGCACCAACTGTTGTCACCCTCTCACCAAGCTGCTTGGCAATGGTCTTGTAGCCCATTCCAGCCTTGTGTAGGTCTAAAATCTTGTGCCTGACATCCTTGGACAGCTCTTTGGTCTTGGCCATGGTGGAGAGATTGGAATCTGATTGACTGATTGCTTCTCTGGACAGGTCTTTTTATACAGGTAACAAGCTGAGATAAGGAGCACTCCCTTTAAGAGTGTTCATAATCTCAGCTCATTTATCTTTATGGAAGAGACCTGGGAGCCAGAAGTCTTGCTGACTGATAGGGGATCAAATACTTATGATCTTGGTCTTTTTTTTTTTTTTTTTTTTTTTAGTCAGGCAGTTGTCTAGCATGTGCTCATTGTCCATTCAGATGCCATTGCCCTTGGTGAATTTTTCTGTCCTGGTATGAGCAGAAGTTTAATCATCTATAGCCTCCCATAGTTGTAGGCAGGGTTCTTCATCCAACTCAGATTTTGATATTAATCCAGGCAGTCTTTTATTAAAGTGGTTGTAAAGGCTACAGTTTTTTTTACCTTACTGCTTTCTATGCATTAAGGTAAAATAATCTTTCAAGATTAGCCCCCAGCCCCCCCCCCCCCCCCAATACTTACCTGAGCCTGATCCAGTGCTGTGCCCGAGAGCAGCATTGCTGCTGTCTCTGTCCTCACTTGACATGGGAGGCAACGGTGGGAGCCATTGGCTTATGTTGCTGTCAATCAAATCCAGTGAGGATGAGCGGGGGGGCACATTGTTTGTTCTGTAGAGCCTGGCAAAGGAACAAACCTGCACTTCTGTCCCCATAGCAAGTGCTTAAAGAGGAGGAGTGGACAGTGTTGGCGTGGACCTGCGAAGCAGAGGTTCAGGGCTGCTCTGTGCATGGGGCATGAAAGTATAACATGTTTTTTGTTTTAATAAAAAAAATTAAAAAAGCCTTTAACACTTTAAGGACTATTCCAAGTTCCTTTATAGCTCTGTCAATGACTGTTGACCACCCCTCAGCTGGACTGCTTTTGGACGGCTGTTCCTGAATTTCCGTGTCCCTCAATTGACAGTGTACATTAAAGGACACCGGATTACAGTTCCCACCCTCTGTTTTTTTTGTGGCCCTATGTGCTGCCAAAACTGAGGCATGTTGGGTAGAGTAACCTTTTTCTGTTTGCTTTTCCAACTTCCTGTAGGCGAAAATGTAACCTAAATATTTCAGAATTCCTGTGTCACTCAACGTACTAGAAGAAATGGACTTTATGATAGTAAAAAAAGTTTTTTTCTAAAATTGCTGAATGAATTATGCTGTGTACAAATATTGTTTGTTTATTTTACATTTGGTATTTGCGGCTTGTTTGACAATTTTCAGAGAATGGGAGAGGAGCCCAGACAAATCTGGTAGATAGGAAAGAAACATTGGCTGTAAACAACACGAGAAGGAGAAGACTTTAGAGTTAATTGCATCTTTTTTTTTTTTTTTTTTAAACAACGGTTATTTGAAAGATGGATTTTTATTGATCCCATCGTGGTTTTATGTAGTTTGCATGGTTTGGGTAGGATTAGAAAACTGAAGAGAATTTCAAAGTAAGTTCTATTGACCTAGGATTCAGGACATCATTAAATACCTTTTTAAAGTGTATTTCCATCCAAAATGTTGTTTTAGTTTATGATTGAATGGGAAAATATTTGGGGTTTACTTCTATCTAGGGCTCCATTAGAGAAAGTTTCCCCTTGCTTACTGTCCCGGTAACAGACTACACAGACAGAAATACATTTTTTTTAGTAGAGATGGGGAAGGCTAGAATCCTTATCAGCTTTTTATTTCTGTGTTCCTTTTGCAGATTTTCCTTCACTTCTGGTCTGGTGAGTTAGTTCATTGTCGCTGTGATGAGAAGTAGGGGAACATCTTTCCAGTGCTCCATGTACCTAGCAAAACAAAATTTTGGCTGGACATGTACTTAAAATAATGCATGTACGAAGGCCAATCTTCAATAGAAAGATATGGTAGACTTGAAGATCCTGTTCATTCTTTGCCAACACCCACAGCAACAGTGACTATACACTCATTGCAGTGTTGTGTGAAAGGATAACTAAACCTTCATTTAAAAAAATAAAAATAAATAACAAACCTCTCATACTTGCCTCCTCTGTGCAGTCGGTTTTGCACAGAGTGGCCCCGATCCTCCTTTTCTGGGGTCCCTCAGCGTGCTCCTGGCTCCTCCTCTTCTTGAGTGCCCCGTTGGAGAAGCACTCGCCCTCGGGGCACTCGTGCTGGTGCACACCTGTGTCCTGCAGGTGAGTAAAGGGGGGATCTGGCTGGGTGCTGCACTATAGAAGGTTTTTTGAAAAACCACGAGGGAGAGATGATTGTCCTTGTTTTTAGGATTTTCCAGCAAGTTTGAGAATCAGTTTAACTGACACCACATTAGGTATCTGGTGTACTGCCTACCATATACTACCTGATAGTGACTAGAATCTGCCTCAACACTCACTGCCAGTTGCAGTCACATATTTGTTAAGTGGATAGTTAGTTTAAAAAATGGTGTTTCTCTACCCTCAATTAAAGGACACAGGAACTCAGAAACAGGTTATATTGCCACCTACACTAGGTTGGGGCACTGGCAAACAGAAAAAAATCATAAGCCAAGCCCTTGTGTAACCCCTCTTCTATCCAACGTTGCCTCAGTTTTTTGCTGGTGTCCTAGGAGGTTGAACGCCTTTTCTTGAGCTCTGCTGGAAAAATTCCTTCTTTGTGGAATTTTTCATTTTAGTTAATTTCAATTAAGAATCTTGCTACACCACTGGTATTTTTTCCTCTGTGACGTGAACCAGATTCTTTGCTACACTGCTGTTTGAGTTGGTCTCTACATAGCACCTATCCAACTAGGCAACTCCTCAGCACTAGTTTTGGAGTTCATACCCGACTGGACATATGGAGCTATCCCAAAATTTGACCTTTAGGCACTTGGCTCTGCATTGTGGTGCTTTTTTGCCTTGATGTACTGTTAGCTGCGGAATGTTTTCCAGGTTCACATCAGTGGCACAGTCCCAATGGTGACCCTGTTTCTGAACATTTACTAAGTTAGACTAGCCAGGCTAAAGCACCAGGCGCTACCTCTCCTATTTGCACCCTTAGGTGCTTTATAAAATTGCCCACAACTGCAGTTAAGGGTTGTGACTAAGGGAGCGAACACTGACGTCAACCTGCAGGGGGGATTTGCACTCTCGCCATTCTGCCTGGAGGAAGCATCCTCCCGCTGCTGCTCCTGCTTCTGAATCGCTGCATAAATCTCTGGTCTAGTTTCACTGCTTGCCTACTATGACCCTGGTCACCTAAAACCCCTTATCAGCACCAGATGCCTGTATTTGTGACTATTGAGACTTTGCTCCACATTGGAACAGTTGCTTACTGCTACATGGTCCAGCATACCGTTCCAAAGACACACACAGTATCGTTTTCATGGGTGAACACAGCCTCTACCCACCTTTTGTGATTCTGGGGGCATTTACCCAGCTACCCCAGATGGAACTGATGTCCATAACCTGTAACCTGAGACTACTATTGTTGCAGGGTTTTTATCAGAGGCGGGGGTGCAAGCCTTCACCATGTCCACTCTAGTTAGGCCTATGCATTTTGGGGCACACAAACGTGCACACGTTAGCTAGATGCGTGGGAGTGGCATTAAAAAATTTTTTTTAATAACGTATGGCACCGTAGCGCAGCTGCACATTTTTGTGCATTGCAGGAAAGTGCATGATTTTGTGTGCATTCCTGCAAGGTGAAACTAGCCCACTTTTAAATAGATCCAATCTGTGAGGTTATCCATTACTTAATTCATTAAGTATATTTTAATTGGCAAAGGTAAACACACAATTACAAACCTCTTAATTGGAAATATTGAAAGGTAACAGATTTCAACACCGTATATGTCTTTCATTGTACCTGTGTAGCAGGTTTTGTAAAGCAGACACCCTAAATAATGATTTGTCTGTGTCTTGCTTCTGTGGGAGATACCCTGTGTGTATGTCCTGCCATTGACTGTCTTTGCCATTCTTATAAGGAGCAACTGGCAATTGCGCGGTCATGCAACACTGTACACAAATTGCATTTTATATAATTATTTTCACACAAATAGAACTTTCTTTTGGTGGTAGTTGATCACCACTGGGTTGTAATTTTTTTATTCTATAAATGAAAAAAAATGTATTCTGCTACTTGTATTCTGCTACTTGTCTTTGGTAAATACCAAACTGCACTTTTGTGGACACTTACCGGCCCATCTAGACTTTTGATGAATCACAGTATTTACAGGGCAGTCCTCCTCAATATGGCCATGGCCCTCTTTGAAGCTTGCTTGCATAGCGTTATCACACCAGATGGTCAGGAGACAAGCTTTTGTTCAGCCTTGCTCCTTTTAGTTGAATATTCTGATATGCTACAAAGCTTTGATGTGCAATTTGTTACATTCCAGACAGCCCCCAAGAATGCAAAGGTTTGGTATAGCCATAGTTCATATTTCGAACACCTCTTGTATTATGCAATAAAACATGTTGCCTTCCAACACCAAGCCACTTAGTTATCACTTTTTTCCGTATGGCAAGGTGCTTCATCATGATGCTTTTCTGTTGACATGACACAGGACTGATGGTAGCGCTCACCTTTTTCTTCTCCAGACAAGGTTTTTTCTAAAATGCTCAATCGGAAAGGGGATTCATCAGAGAAAATGACTTTACCCCAGTCCTCAGCAGTCCAATCCCTGTACCTTTTGCAGAATATCAGTCTGTCTCTGATGTTTTTCCTGGAGAGAAATGGCTTCTTTGCTGCCCTTCTTGACACCAGGCCATCCTCCAAAACTCTTTGCCTCACTGTGCATGCAGATGCACTCACACCTGCTGTCTTTTCTGAGCAAGCTCTGCACTGGTGGTGTCCCGATCCTGCAGCTATATCAACTGTAAGAGATGGTCCTGGTGCTTTCTTGGACGCCCTGAAGCCTTCTTCACAAATGCAGTAGAAATCTTTATGGGATTAAGTTAATTTTCATAGCAAAGAGGGACTTGACAATTACTGTATTTATCGGCGTATAACACGCACTTTTTTCCCCTTAAAATCAGGGGGAAATCGTGGGTGCGTGTTATACGCCGATCTCCGCCGATCCCCTGCTGATTGTGAGGAAGCGAGCGGAGCCGAGATACACAAAGCCGAAGTACACTCGGCTTTACTCGGCTCCTCTTGCAGTCACGCCCACCTCCACTGATTGCGAGAGGAGCGAGCGCCCCTAACATACAGAAAGCCAAGTGTACTTCAGCTAGTCTCTGCTCCTCTCTGTCCCGCCCCTGACTGTGAGCAGAGTCTAGCCGAAGTACACTCGGCTTTCTGTATGTCAGCGGCACTCGCTCCTCTCCGCTCGCAAACAGTGGAGATGGGCGGGACTGTGAGCAGAGCCGAGTCTAGCCGAAGTACACTCAGCTTTCTGTATCTCAGCTCCGCTCGCTCCTCACCATTCACAGTCAGCGGAAATCGGCCCCAAATTTAAATCAGGGCAATTCTGCAAAGAGACTGGCAAGGCTGCAAAGGCACTGGGCAAGGCTACAATGATGGACAAGGCTGCAGATGGACACTGGGCAAGGATGCAATTATGGACAAGGCTGCAGATGGACACTGATAAGGCTGCATTGATGGGCATTTAAATGTAAGTTTTTTTTTTTTGCATATGGGTACAGCGCTGGATTGAATGAGGGCTCAAGTAAGTATAAGGGATGGATGAGGGGCCAAATTCGATACCTAAAATTCTTTTTACCTTAATGCAAGGAAAGTTCACCTTTTTGTTCACCCTTTTTTTTTTTCCATAAATTCCAGATCCCCTGTGTACCAATATAGCATTAATGTACTTATTTTGCAAAAATAAAACCACTTTCCATTAATTCTGAACCTGCTTACCAAACTCTCTTCATGGCTGTTTAAACACACTGCTCGATTAGTTCTGCCTTACTTCCTGGTCAGACTTTTGGTCATGACACAGGAAGGAGTTGACCAGCTGTGGGTAGATGATGCAGGATGTGTGCTAATGAGATAGGCTGGTCAATTCTTTCCTGTGTCATGACCTAAAGTTTGACCAGGATGTAAGGCAGAACTATTCGAGCAGTGTGTTTAACCACCTCAATCCAGGGCACTTTCAACCCCTTCCTGCCCAGGCCATTTTTCAGCTTTCAGCACTGTCACGCTTTGACAATTGCGCGGTCATGCAACACTGTGCCCAAATAAGTTATATTATTTTCTTCACACAAACAGAGCTTTCTTTTGGTGGTATTTTTACATAAAAAAGACCGAAAAAATGTTGAAAAAAAAAGTTAATTTTGTAAGAAAAAAAATAAGTAATTTTTCTCCTTCACTGATGTGCACTGATTAGGTGGCACCATTATGCGGCACTGATAGGCGGTACTAGTGGGCATGGATAGGTGGCACTGATGGGCAGCACTGGTAAGCAGGCACTTGCCCAGTAATGGGTACTGATTTGTGTTACTGATGGGACACTGATTTGTGTTACTGATGGGACACTGATTTGTGTCAATGATGGGGCACTGATTTGTGTCAATGATGGGGCACTGATTTGTGTCAATGATGGGGCACTGATTTGTGTCAATGATGGGGCACTGAGTGGTGTCACTGATGGACACTGATTGGTGGCACTCATGGGCATTGATTGGTGGCACTTCTGGGGCTTTACCGTAATCATGGCCCTGATTAAAATGCCATGTTCTCCCCTGCGAGGAGATGCGGCTATTCAACTCTCCTCGCCGCACACTCTGTCAGTGTGAGGGGATGAGCCGATTACCGGCACTTCCTGTATTTACATGTGACTGGCTGTGATTGGATACAGCCGATCACATGGTTAAAAAGCCGCGTCAGATATCGGGGTCGCACCGTGTCCTAGCAACACGTTGCGGCTGCGTGGGCACGTGGGAGCGGCCGTTCGGCTGAGCCATCATATGACGTCCACCCAGAACGAGAGCCGCACCGTCCCTCCATCATTTGACGGTGGGTGCGGGGCAAGTGGTTAAACAGCTGTGAAGAGAGTTAGGTAAACAGGTGTAGAATGAATGCAAAGCTGTTTTATTTTTGCAAAATAAGTATATTAATGCTATATTGCCAGATTTTTAAAAAAAAATGTAAATAAGGCAGATTGCCTTTCTTTCAGTAAGGATGGCATGGATCCTGTGTTCCAAAGCAGGGACAAGGATCTATGCCTTCCTCTAGTAAAAGCACCTCCCACACAACAGTAAAACACTGGTCAGGCACATAGCTAACCCCTTGATCACCCCTAATGTTAACCCCTTTCCAGCCAGTGTCATTAGTACAGTGACCGTGCTTATTTTTAGCACTGCTCAGTGTAATAATGTCACTGGTCCCCAAAAAAGTGTCAGTCTCAAATTTGTCAGCCGCAATATTGCAGTCCTGCCATTTATAGTAAAACAAAACAAAAAAGAAAGAAATCCATAAATATGACAGTTTGTAGACACTATAACTTTTGCGCAAACCAATCAGTATACGCTTATTGGGATTTGTTTTACCAAATACATGTAGCAGAATACATATTGGCATAAATTGCTAAAGACATTTTTTATTTTTTGGGGGATTTTTTTTTTTCAAAAAAGTTGTTTTATGTTTATAGCGCAAATAAAAACTGCAATTGTGATCAAATATCACCAAAAGAAAGTGCCATTTGTGGTGGAAAAAAAGGACACACGTTTTATTTGGGTACAGTGTTGCATGACCGTGCAATTGTCAGTTAAAGTAACGCGGTCCCGTATAGCAAAAAATGGCCTGGTCATGAAGGGGAGTAAACCTTCTAGAGGTCAAGCAGACTTATGTGAAGGCTACTTGGTTTATTCTTATGTGTATGCACAGGAGACTTGCTCAAATAAGACTTTTTATGCCCCCCCCCCCCCCAAATACAACAAACAGAAAAATATGGCAGCCTCTCAATCCATGCAGATGCAAATAGTGGCTTTTATTGTATTCATTTATTTTTGCAAATTACGTATGCTGCTAGTCAGAGGTCTATAGCTGCTATTCAGAAATCTGAATTTCTCTTGGGTGAAAAAAATTGTTCTGGGTTGGGGGTAACCTCCTTTACGTGGAAAATGTTCTTTTTTTTAACTCTGAAGATACAGTATAGAATAGAAAGAAGCAATTGCTGAACAGTCCCACTTATGTGCACCAACTGGGCTGTTAACTAGTATTCCCATAAAAAAAACGGAAGTGTTTTTAGGGGAATATAGAGATCTGTGAAAATCTGATCTTTTGTTTCTGATGCTGAGAGCCTCCTATGTATAGCTCGTATTAGTAAGACATAGTGGGAGTGTATTATCATACATAAATAAATGGTGGTTGGCGAAAATCAATGTATACATTGCTTGTTATCAAAATTCATTCCTATATTTTGTGAACCATCCATGAGTGGTCTTGCTAATTGTGCAGACTAGTATGCACTATTGTACAAACAGACCTAATTCTTCTCTTGCTTCAGTCCCTGGACAGCCAGGGGTTAATCATTTTGCTGCTCAGTCCCTGTGCCTGCCTTTCCATTCACCTCACTAAATTGAGAAGCCGATCAGCAGGAGAGGCGTCACCGTACTGAATAAGGTCTCACTGCGGCGCGTCACCAATCAGAAATGTGGGATTTGTCTTTGTGATTTATAATTACGGTGCTGAAGATTTGGATGGTCATTTTGTTCTCTATTTCGGTTTTGTTTCATGTCACCCTTAATCACTGGAAGTCTAGTCTTGTATAGCAAGATGTGTTTTTTTTTTTTGGAGTCCAGTCGTCTGTATTGTATGCATAAATTATCTGTAAAATCATTCTAGGATGTAGAGAGGCGGTAGCCTTTTTCCATTTTTGTCATTTATAAGCATAGCCGAGGCAGCGTGCATTTTAATTTAAAGGCACAATAGAATTCTTCCTGTCAGGCATCTGTAGCCCATCCCTCTAATAACAATATAGAACAATAACATTTCTATGCCACTGCTGGATATGTACACCATTTGTGTTCAATTTATCTTTCTTTTTTTTATTTTATTTAATATAATCCTATATCTGCTTCTTGAACTCAAGTCATCTTCAAGACAGATAATTGTGACCACCCTTATGCTCCAGACCCCTCCCCGCAGAACATGCAGGTATAAATGTTCTGAGCATTCTTCTTTTTTTTCTATAGATATGTATATACACATACAGTATTTACCTGCTAACTTCATTTTATGATGCTCCACGCTGTTTTAATTGCTGTCATGTTTCAGAGATTGTCTCACAAATATGAGAAGTTTATTTTTTTTATTTTTTTCAAACGTAAATAGATTTAATAATTGTGTGTGTATTAAAATACATGCATAATCAATTCGTCTGAATGTTAATGCATTTTCCCTTAATACTTACATTTTAGGAAAAAAATTCTAATATATGTTGCAAAATATGCTACTTTGTATATTCAGACTATATGCAAGAAGACTCTTGCCTGTAAAGCTGAATATTATGCAAAACATATTACAATGCCATTATGGCTACCGCATAAATAATTAACATTACATGTATATTTACCTTGGATCTTCTTTTCAGACGATCTTAGCTTAGTAGAGTTTCTCACTTCATATTCTCCTGAATTTAGTGACTGGGATGAATGATTGCCCTTGATTATCTCATTCTTGTGCCTGGAATAATGAGGGTAAATATGATAAGCAGTTGTCAATATTAAAGCAGGACTATAGGAAGAAGGCTTCAGGCCTTCTGCTAGGGAGAATGAAACAGCAGATTTGATCACAATCTCCCCAGTATTATATTTTCTGTAAAAAATAAAATTACTTGTATATGAAAACATAGCCTTTCCCCGGCTCCCTTTTTTTTTTTTTTTTTTTCCCTGATCAGCTGATGAAGAGACTAGCAGCTCGCTGCTTTGCTGGCTTGTTAATTTTGTCCCCACTAACAGTGATTTCCGATAGCCGGCCTGCTGATAGTGGTAAGGTAAATATCCTTTTTTTTTTTCCTTGTCATCTTGAAGATTCGGTAGAACTTATATAACAGGAATGTGTAGGTGTGTAGCACATCAAAAGCTGCTGTTCTTCGTGTTTCTCTGTTCATCTGAGTGCTCAAGGAAAGCGATACCCTTAACTGTTGACTGCCGTGTGTGCTGCGTTTTAGACTGGAATTTAAAGCTGTCAGACAGGGCACGCTAGACCTTCAGGACTGTAATTGTTTGCTAGCAGCAGTATGATGGGTAATGCTGTCTTAGCCACATACATAATAATGACACTGTATTTTTCTATCTGATTCACTTTCCCTTTTTTTTTTTTTTTTTTGTGTGTGTAAACCAGCAGATTTTGTCCATCCTTTCTGGTGATTGTGTCTGAACGCTACAAGCATGATGGAAATTTACTTCTGATTATTAAGGCCTAGTCTGGAGCTGTCCCCCAGGATTTTCTACTTATGTTTGTTCGGTGGGTTTAGATACATAGGAAAGCGATCTGCCAGTCTTATTTGGCATGCTCACATGCCAGGTTAAAGGATTTACTCTCCTTTTTGTGTTTTGATTTTTTCATGTCTGGGATTTGTTCTTTGCTTTTTTTGCAAAGGAATTTAGGAAAATATCTTGGCCATGGAGTGCCTTTATCTTTGTTGATTGTTCTATTTCTCTGATTGTAAATATTGGTTATGTTTGGTGCTGTGGAAAAGTGAAGGTAATTGCCATTTGATTAGACTTCATTTCAGCTGCTGTCAAAGGCTGGTAAACATTTGTACGCAGACTACAATATTTAAAAGCATAACTAGTGTTTATCTACATAATGTTACAACAGATGTTCTTGTGCTTCCTTCTTGCCTTTATTTTTGCACGTTTGAATTTTTGACAGCTCACAAATCTGGAATAGAAAGGAAAAATGGCAGTCTGTGTGATTGTATATGCTTTTTTCAATCATCTGGTTTAACCTTTTTTCTTTTCAGGAAAAAAATGCATTTTATTTTTTGTTAAAATTTTTTACTTATGTTTTAAAGTGAACTATAATTCCTAGAGAGAAACCATGGATTCTGTTCTATTGTGTGCTTAGCATGTTTTTTTGGGTTATACATTATGTTTTATTGCTCTTCCAATTGCTTGCCTACTTTTTGTTATGGTTTTACACAGATTTAGGTCTCTCTCGCACGGACGGTCCGTATGTCAGTTTTTCATCCTTCCGTTTTCGGATGAAAAACGGACATACATGTATCCCTATGGGATAGCGGGTGTCAGCGGATGAGCATCCGCTGACACCCGCTCTCGTCCGTATCCGCTATGCTCCGTTTCTGCAGACGGAGGAAAACCCTATTTTTTTCATCCGTCTGCAGAGCGGATCGGATGACGACGGACTCTACGGTCCGTCGTCACTCGATCTCCCATAGGGGAGAGCGACGCTCTGACAGGTCCGTCCCTGCGCTGTGTGCAGAGACAGACCTGTCATCTTCCTGCTCAGCAGAGATCGATCCGGCGATCCCCGCTGAGCACGGGGTGGATCAGCACTGATCCGCCCCGTGTGAAAGAGCCCTTAGTTTTAGTTGGGCTTTTTATTTAGCTGCCCCTGAACTCTCCTCAATGTTATCTTATCAGTCTATGTACACAGGGTCGTTTAAAGTCATGTCTAGGCAGTTGAGTTTAGAAGCATTTTTTGGAAAGCAAAAAAATGCTTTCAGGATGGATGATCAGAGGCATTTGAAACGCCAAATGCCTGTAACGGCTTGTAAATGCAGTAACTCGCCTTTAGCCGCCTTTCAATTACAGGCGTTTTTATATAGGGCGGCACAGTGGGGTAGTGGGTAGCAATCTTGCCTAGCAGTAAAAAGGGTAGCTGGTTTGAATCCCAACCACAACACTACCTGCCTGGAGTTTGCATGTTCTCCCTGTGCCTGCGTGGGTTTCCTCCGGATACTCCGGTTTCCTCCCACACTCCAAAGACATGCTGGTAGGTTAATTGGCTTCTGTCTAAATTGGCCCTAGTATATGAATGTGCATTAGGGACCTTAGATTGTAAGCCCCTTGAGGGTAGGGACTGATGTGAATTTACAATGTATATGTAAAGCGCTGCATAAATTGTCTGCGCTATACAAGTACCTTAAATAATAATATAATACATTTTTGACTATTTGGAAAAAAAAAAATTCTAAACGCAAACGCGGCATGCAAACTTGGCAAAACAGATGTTTTTAAACGTGGTTACTGTTTGTCAAGGTAAATCGTTCATGAGAGGTTTTAAAATGTCCCGTGTACATTAAGCCTTAATGAACCACTTCCTTTATTATAAATGATTGTCATGTGGCGGCCATCTTGTTTATGTGCACACATTGAGGGATTGTAAACATAAGTTCACTTATCAAGCCGGAGAGTGCAAAAGAGCAACGATCATGTAGTAACCCAACAGGCTTTCGTTTACTATAGTCACATATAAAAATGCTTTGAACAAAGGTATAACTGGGGACATTTGTGCCCATGTTGTGGGACTTGTAGAATACCCTCTTTCTTTGGCTATGTTTGGTATCTAGGGAAACACTTTCCTTTTTGCCTTGGATATAATGTGTAAGGCTGGCCATACACTGAGCAAATTTCTTTCCTGCAATGCCGGATTGCAGGAAATAATTTAACTCGATTTAGCCCATCAACACAGTGTTGATTCAGGAATCCCTCCTACTGGGCATTTGGCTCCCCCCCTCCCCCTGTTCGGAGATTATTGCTAGCCGCTGGCTATAGCAGCCACTAGTGATAATCACATAAAACCCGTTGTGCTGGTTGTATCCAAGTTAATTAATCAATCAACTTGGTACATTTAGCCTGCCCATAACACGGTTCAAATCTTGGCCAGTTCCTGCTAAACTAGATGGGATTCTAACTGTGTATGGCCTGCCTAAGTCTCGGCAGTACTAGTAAGTTTTCAGCACCTTATGGTAATTAAAGAGAACTGAGTTAAGTGCACTAACCATAGCAATCAAGCACTTCTCCATTGTAAGGAAATTTAAGTGGTCAGTTACTACAAAACTGGTATTTTTTTGTTTTAGTAGATACTGCACATGCAGGTCTGCACACCTATTGCGTTGGTATGCTTCGTATACCACAGTCGAAGTCTTGTTTGCGTAGCATGAAGTGTGAGACTTCAAAACGGAAACAGAGCTTTGACTCTCAGGATTGCTGAATGTGCGTAGAGGTGTTTTTTTTTATTTATTTTTTAGTGTTGGGCAAATTAATTGCTAGTTTCTTTCTGCTTTGACCTGCATTATTGACTTGCTTTTCCATTGTAATTTTTGGATTTGGAGTGAATAGAGTTTAGATCCATTGGTCAAGGCTTGTTAAAGCGGTTTGTAAGGAATTTTTTTTGAATACCAAACAATGGCATACTTACCTGCAATGGTTTTGCACAGAGCAGCCCCAATCCTCCTCTTCTCGGGACCCCTGCCGGTGCTTCTGGCTCCCTTATTTACTGAGTGCCCCCATAGCATGGCACTTGCTATGGGGGCATTCATGCAGGTTTGCACACATAGTGTGTTGACACAGTATGGTTCTGCCCCACCCCTGCTCCCTCCTCTCTGGCTGTGATTGACCACAGCAGAAGCCAATGGCTCCCACTGCTGCTTCTAAACCAGTGAGGGGAGAGAGAAGAGTGATGTTGCTCCTTTGCACAGCCCTGGATTGATATTGGGTTCAGGTAACTATGAGGGGGATCTGTGGGGGATGAAGCTGCACACAGAATATTATTTTTACCGTCGTACATAAAATGACTAAAAACCTTCTGCCTTTAGAACCACTTTAATAGCTGTTAGAAACCCAACAGAATGCATCAAAATGCATGTTGTATGTGCTTTTTGTTCTGTTGCCAGTATTTTGCAAAACACACTCCTATGCAGAGAGAAGAAAATGGACACTATTTTTATTAGGGGGGAACCAAAACACATGCATGTTGTAAATGGGCCCCTGGAGAGAAAAGAAGCCAGACTTTGACTCCACACTCTGCAGTAGCTGTTAGTGTTTTTATGGCAAATTGTGCACTAGCTAAATAAAATAAAATTGTGTAGAGATCATTGTACAGTACTGGTATAGTCCTTATGTTTATGAACACTCCCATATGTGTGTATTAATGAATGTTAATGTAGATTGCACTTTTAGTGGTTGTTGCCAAATTAATTATCATTCATAATACATAAGGTACCTGCTTTTAACGCAAACAAAATGTTCCATCCTTTAGGCAATCGAGGACGGGAATTTGGAGGAAATGGAAGAGGAAGTCCGGCTGAAAAAGCGCAAGAGGCGAAGAAATGTGGATAAAGATGTTGTTGTTGTTGTGAAAGAAGATGGTGAAAAGAAAGAGAAAAAGAGAAGGGGACGACCTCCTGCTGAAAAGTTGTCACCAAATCCACCAAAGCTGACCAAACAGATGAATGCTATAGTTGATACTGTAATAAACTATAAAGATAGGTAAGTGTTTTTCCCTTTGATTTGTTTTCCTCACCTTGTAACTGTATAGGCTGAAATGTAAATGTCAACAGCTGGGAGCATTGATAGACAAAATATTGGCCATCCCCTCCCCAATACTTTTTGGAGCTCATAATGCTAACAAACTGGAGAACTGTGCAGGAATGGGATCCAGGTTCAGCCCTTCTGAAACCACTTTCCATTTTAATTGTGTTTTAGATGTCTATGAATCCATTAGAGGGAGCTGGGATATATATAAAAAGAAAAAAAAACCTAGAGGTTTATAGTACTGTACAGGGCTTCGAGAAAAGTTTGTAATTCTCCATTAATTATGAAAGTGAATTTACTTTGTTTTTAAACAATATCAAAGTTGAAAAGCTACCATTCTGTAATATACGTGTTGCATTCTAATGCTATTGAAAAATAACAAGTGTTGCCTGGAAGTTGAAATTAAATTGAAAGCAAAAACAAAGTCTGACTGTTCCACTACACAGTAAATGGGAGCTGCTGCATCCCCCCCAACTATCATACCTTCCTGGTCTTTTTCATCCTCAGCCAGAACAAATAGCTGATGAAGGGGCATTTAAGCCCCTTACAGGAGCAATATGGTTACAGATGAGTGGTCTCTGGCCATTCTAGAAGTCCCTGTTTTTTTTTTTTTTGTAGTTAGTAGGGACTAAATAAATAATTGTATGTGTATATTTAGCCCTAAAGTAGCATTCCAGTCAACTCCTAACTTTTTTTTTTTCCAAAATTTTTTTTATTGAAAGTTAACAATTTACAAAAACAAAGTACAATGTATGACCCAAGTGGCCTAGACCCAAGTGGGGTAGACGTTTTCTCCTTTATACACAAGAATATTGTGGTTAATCCAAATTCAATGATATGTAGCCATATTCAGATGAAAATATAATCCTCATGGGAGATGTTATATTATACCAAAATGAAGAAAAAAAATAACAAAGAACTACAGTAACATAATAAAACAAAATTGCTTCCAGTGGAAAAGCCCACCTGGAAAATGAAATTTGAAGGGGATAAAGGGTTGAGTGCTCGGAGGGAGATATGCAACTCGTAACTTTTAACTAAACCTGCTCCCACCCCCATTCTAAGCCTTTTCTATGTACCCTGTGAAAGGAAAGATGTCTATACTTGCCTATTCGGAGAGCTCTCCGGTCAATTAATCGCGTGGCAGTGCGGGCTTCAGTGTAGAGAAGGGACAGCCAACAACGGATGCCCTATAGTAGCCCTCTGCATGAGTGTCTTGAGGATGATGGTAGCCACCTTTGAGGCAGTTCCCTTTGTACATTTTCTCTCCGAACCTATGTAATGGAATAATCCGTCATCAATGGATAAATGTACTCGGTCTCTGGACCTAGTATCCAATGTGTGCCAAGGATATCAAGCATAAAAGTACCTACGTCCTAAAATTACTATAGAGCAAATATTTCTAAGAGGCTATTTATGAACTTTAATGGTACTGTACACTGACATCACACAAAGGTTTATCTCTAAAAGTATATTTTTGTTACGACAGATTGGATAAAACACATATAAAACAGGAAAATGTGCCAAAATATGGCACACAAAACGCTCTCTATTACTTAGATATTGGTACAGTGAAGGCGCAAGACTAGTACTTATAACTTCTTCTCTCTTGACATATTTCGCAGAGAAAAAAATAACTTCTTCAGGAGTTCCAGAGAATTAATATTTTTATCTATAAAAAAACATGACATCAATCAGACAAAGAACATACAGAGAAAATCAGACAAAGAACATACAGAGAAAAATAAATCTAGAGAAGCTGCACACATTCTTACCCCACCCAGGGGGTATACTTGCATACATATATTCTATATGTATATTAGCCCTAAAGTAGCATTCCAGTCAACTCCTAACATTAACTAAACCTGCTCCCATCCCCATTCTAAGCCTTTTTTATTTACCCTTTGAAAGGAATGATGTCTATACTTGCCTATTCTGAGAGCCCTCAGGTCTGGTCAAATAATGGGGTGCCAGCACAGGCTTCAGTGTAGAGGAGGGTCAGCCAACAATGGATGCCCTATAGTAGGCCCCTGCGTGAGTGTTTTGAGGCTGATGGTAGCCGTCTTTGAGGCAGTTCCCTTTGTCCAATATCTCTCCAGACCTATGTAATGCAATGTTCCGTCATCATGGGACAAATGTACTCTGTCTCTGGACAGGCAGACACCAAGTACCAGACTGTCCTTGCCTTAGTGGCTCAGGAGTCCGGCTCTGGAGTCGGAAGTCCCTTTTTTCTCACTACCGACACCAGCCTGTAGGGCTACGAGGGGAGTCTTGGACACCTTGTCAGTGAAGGGGCACTTGTTGTCAGGGGAAGCTTATCTACCAATAAATATCTTGAAAACTTTGCAATGTTGTACCAGTGGATCCAGATTCAGACAACGCCACTGCTTACATCAATCTTGAGTGGGGGGGGGGGGGGGGTTGAGTAACCTCTGCGCTGCCTGTTATGCTGACACTCAGTTTTCAAGCTCTACAATGTGCTTACATGGGTTCTTCATAAGAGATCTAAAAATAATTGTCTTGGAGTCCATGCATGACTAAAGTCATCTCTGACTCTGGAGAAGGGGGTGTTTGTGAGACCCCCGAAACGCATTTTTTTTATTGCTAATCGTCCAATAATCTATTTCTCTGCACTACTGGTATGGTGCTCTAACTATGCTTTGTATATATGGATTTCACTTTAACCAGGACATTGTTTTCTGTCCCTTTTTGTGCAGCTCTGGTTCATATAAAGGACACTTTCCTCCATTTTCTGGGTTTGGATTGCTAAGCATGTCTATATCTCAGCCATTGCTTCTTTTGGAAAGAGAAATACCCTTTTTTTTTTTTTTTTTTTTGTCATTTCTAATGGACCCCGGAAGGGCACCTCAGCTTCTTCTGCCATCATCTCTAGGGGGCTTAGAAAGACCAGCAGTCAAGCTATGGTCCCAAGGATCGCGTTCCCCCTTTCCTGTTAAGGCTTACTTCCTTAGATCTGTGAATACCTCTTGGGCATTTTGTCATCAAGCAAATGTTTACTATCTGGTCTTCTGTTAACATGTTCTCTTAAAGTGGAACTTTAGCCAGAAAATTAAGTACTGCTAGATCACTTCAGGCTGGCCCCTTTTGCAGGTATAGCAATGTAAAACTTTAAAAATAACTGTCTATACGGTTTAAAATCTAGTAATACACTGTCTCACCCTGATCTCTGCACATGCTCAGTTGCTCTCTATATTTAGGCAATTTAGGCCATGCTGAGTTTGTAGAGGCCGATCTGCTGACAGGGTTAAAGTGGAATAAAACCCTCTTAACCACTTCCCGACCGGCGCACACAGATATACGTCGGCAGAATGGCACGTACAGGCAGGAGGGCGTATATATAAGTCCCTCCTTAATGCCTGTTGTGCCATCGGGAGCGGCGCGCTCCCGCGCCGGTCGGGACCCCCCGTGAGTCCGGTCGCGGGCCCCGCGGACTCGATCGCCGCGGGGACACCGCGATCGTCTCACGGGAAGGCTGAACGGGGAGATGCCGAGAAAAACAGCATCTCCCCGTTCTGCCTAGCAACTAGTGACGCCGATCTCTGCTCCCTGTGATTGGAGCAGAGATCAGCATTCACTAGCTGACAGCCACGCCCCCCCCCCACAGTAAGAAACACACCCCTAGGCATACTTAACCCCTACACTGCCCCCTTGTGGTTAACCCCTTCACTGGAAATAAATAAACCACGCTAACATAGAAAAAAAAATATTTTTAAAAACAAGATGGGGGGAGGATAAAACCTAACCTAAAAGGCTGCTGCTAGAGATACTCACACATAGAATCATAGAGGTTGCAGAGGTCCTTCTTTCCTTTTGAGCGATTGTTCCTGGTCTGATCGGTCCTATCAGTCATCTTCTACCCTGGAAGTTGCAGGCTTTATATACAGTGCTCTCTATATACAGCCATCTGGTAAGCGCCTAATCTAACAGGTGGATGGGATCGCACAGAACTTTTGCATGTCACAGTGTGATAATATAGACCTGTCACAGTGGTGTTTTATTTGCTGAAAATAACAAGTTTGTCGGCTACACGAAACCAGGCCTTGTGTTCTAAAGAAGACCCTTAAACAGCTGTTTCTCCAATCCCTCGTCATCACCCCTCAGCAAGCTTAAAAAGTCACCCTTGAACAAGCAAAGTGTTACTGGCAGGATCAAAAACTGAAAAAAGAAAGCTAATGCAGCAACTACATGGAAGGACTGATAATTAGTTGGATGTCTCTGAGTGGAGCGGAGGTTGCAGAGGTCCTTCTTTCCTTTTGAGCGATTGTTCCTGGTCTGATCGGTCCTATCAGTCATCTTCTACCCTGGAAGTTGCAGGCTTTATATACAGTGCTCTCTATATACAGCCATCTGGTAAGCGCCTAATCTAACAGGTGGATGGGATCGCACAGAACTTTTGCATGTCACAGTGTGATAATATAGACCTGTCACAGTGGTGTTTTATTTGCTGAAAATAACAAGTTTGTCGGCTACACGAAACCAGGCCTTGTGTTCTAAAGAAGACCCTTAAATAGGACTATTGTAGTCATCACTGGACTTTATTATTTATTTGAATCTGTGTGTTCCTTCATGGTCACGCTTTATATGTACATTATTCTTTTTGTATAGTAACTGTTTGGCCATTTGTGTTCCCTCTTTTCATTTATATATAACATTGGCGCAGCTTTACCCATTCTTATAACCCCTTCACTGCCAGTGTCATTTATACAGGAATCAATGCATTTAAATAGCACTGATTTCTGTATAAATGACAATGGTCCCAAAAATTTGTCAAAAATGTCCGATGTGTCCTCCATAATGTCGCAGTCACAATAAAATCGCTGATCGCCGGCATTACTAATAAAAAAAAAATATTAAGAAAAATGCTATAAAACTATCCCCTATCTTGTAAACGCTATAACTTCTGCGCAAACCAATCAATAATCGCTTATTGCAATTATTTTACCAAAAATATGTAGAAGAATACGTATCGGCCTAAACTGAGGAAAAAAAAATGTTTTTTTATATATTTTTGGGGGATATTTATTATAGCAAAAAATAATGCATTTTTTTTTCAAAATTGTCGCTCTTTTTTGTTTATAGCGCAAAAAATAAAAACCGCAGGGGCGATCAAATACCACCAAAAGAAAGCTCTATTTGTGGGGAAAAAAAAGGACGTCAATTTTGTTTGGGAGCCACGTTGCATGACCGCGCAATTGTCAGTTAAAGCGACGCAGTGCCGAATCGCAAAAAGGGGCCTGGTTCTTTGGCTGCAAATTGGTCTGGTCTGAAAGTGGTTAACCTAGCTGCTTCTGTTTGAACTGCAACTGCCCTGGGGCTGAACATGTGATCAGTTATGACACCAGCCATTTGATGATTTGAGTTTGGTTGAGGAAACCATCAAATACATTTTTGAAACTGCTGGGGCTCTGGGCTTCAGCAAAATGGCAGCCTTCAGCAAGAAGAAACGGGAGCAAAGCTGGAGGCAATTTACAGCACACACTAATTTTGGTAGCATAATTGATAATGTGGAATGTATGTTCCTTGCTAAAGAACATTCTTTTTTATCAATTTGTTATAGGTCAAGTTCCACGTTAAAGTGGAACCAAACCCTCCTATCTTAGCTATGACACCAGCCATTTGATGGCTTGATAGACCAGTTGAGAGTGAACATAAGCACATTAGTAACTGTAATGCCCCAAGCAGATTTTCCATCAGAAAAAAACTTGGATGTTCCACACGGTCACACAAAATTTCTATGAACTTTCAACCGCCAAGAACGCGGTGACATACAACACTGCGACGAGCCGAGAAAATTAAGTTCTTTGCTTCCGAGCATGCGTAGGAATTTTGCCGTCGGAATTTGTACAGACTTTCGAATCTGAACTTTTTCCGACCAAAAAATAGAGAACATGTTCTCAATCTTTTGCTGGCAGGAATTCTGCCAGCAAAAGTCCGATAAAGCATACACACTGTCAGAATTTCCAACCAAAAGCTCTCATCGGACTTTTGCTGGCAGAATTTCCGATCGTGTGTACAGGGCATAACAGTTTTTATTCAAGGCATACAGTTAACGTAACTGTTTTGGGAAACATTCAAAATAGTGGGCTTTGTTCTACTTTAAAGCGGAGTTCAAGCCTGGGGGAGAATTTTTTTTAAAGTCAGCAGCTATAAATACTGTAGCTGCTGACTTTTAGTCCCCTTTCACACTTATATGACTTGTCCCACGATTTGGGACTGCAAAGTAGCATGACAAGTCGTTCCCCATGATTTCCAATGACAGCCATTCATATTAGTACGACTTCAAAGTAGTCCCTGCACTACTTTGGTCCGATTTTGATGCCACTTACACAGGCATTCCTTGAAATCGCAGAAAAATCGCGTCCGTGAATCGCGGCAAAATCGCGCGACTTTGAAGTCGCACAAGTGTGAAAGGGGCCTTAACCGCTTTCCAACCGCCTCCTGTACATATACGCGGCTGGGCAAAGTAACGTAAAAGTTAAGTTATTCAAAGATACGTTACTTTGAATTTCCCGCTGCGCACGCCGGCCGCGGGCTCCGTTCCCACGGGACCCGCGGACTCGTTGTCACGGAGCTGAAGAATGGGGAGATGCAAGATGTAAACGCAGCATCTCCCTCGTTCTGCCTAGTGACAGGACACTGATCGTCTGCTCCCTCTCATCGGGAGCAGCGATCAGTGTCGTGTCGCGGCTAGCCCATCCCACAGACAGTTAGAATCTCTCCCTAGGACACACTTAACCCCTCCCCCGCCCCCTAGAGGTTAACGCCTTCACTGCCAGTGACATTTTTTACAGTAATCAATGCAATTTTATAGCATTGATCGCTGTATTAATGCCAGTGATCCCAAAAATTTGTCAAAATTGTCCGATGTGTCCGCCATAATGTCGCAGTCACGATAAAAATCGCTGATCGCCGTCACTACAAGTAAAAAAATGTTTTTAATAAAAATGCCATAGAACTATCCCCTATTTTGTATACGCTATAACTTTTGCGCAATCCAATCAATAAACGCTTATTGCGATTTTTTTTTTTTTTATCGCAAAAAATAAAAACCGCAGAGGTGATCAAATACCACCAAAAGAAAGCTCTATTTGTGGGAAAAAAAGGATGTAAATTTTCGCAAAAATTGCTCTGGTCTTGTCCGGGGCTTAAGTGGTTAATATAAGGACACTTAACTGTCCAGGGAGCCTGCGATGTCGGCACCCGAAGCCGAACCGTCCATCGGCTCTGGGTGCAGGTGCCGGAATTTCCTACTATGCATGGACGAGTCTCACTGTGCTTTCTGAATAGTCCTGCTGTCTTCTGGGACATGTGTGCCTCCCAGAAGGCAGCGCGGGGGGGGGTTTCCGGAGGGGCCGCAAATGACGTATGTTGCTGCAGTGCCCTTACATGGAAGTGGGAGCGGATTCCTGTTTTTGAAAGATATCTGCTCCCCTCTTCCCCCTGAAAAGGTGCCATATGTGGCACCGGAGGGGGAGGAAGCAGATAAGGGGAACTTCCACCAGGTAGATGTTTCAGTCTCTTCTGATGCCAGCTTCAAGTGAAACTAAACCAACTTATTTAACGGATTCCCAAAACAGTAACATTCAAGACCTTCAGTGAATGATAAGCAACGACAGTTGCTTTGTTTTCAGTTGTGCAGCACCATGGCAACTATAGATCAAACTGAGGCTAAGATGACAGCTTAGTTTGGCTATAGAGGATAAGGAGGGTTTAGTTCCACTTTTCAGGCAAAAGGTCTTTTCGGGTAGCTCTTTAAAGGCTGCACCCTAAAGTGGAACTTCCGCTCATCGGATTCCTCCACCCTTCCAGTGTCACAATTGGCACCTTTCGGGGGGACAGGATACCTCTTTGACAGGTATCCTTTCCCACTTCCGTAAGTGCGCCGCGGCGTGGATGCGGCCGTGACGTCACTGCGGGGCTCCCTCCTCCTCCTCCCTTGGTCGCCGGGCTAATAGGAGAGAGGAGCGGGGCCTCGTGCATGCGCAGTAGGGTTTCCCGGCGTGAAGCCGAAAGGCTACACTGCCGGGTTACCTTACCCGCAATGGCGGCGGCAGCACCCGACAGCTGATGGAGACATCAGCTGCGGTGCCAACATCGAGGGACTGTATGACAGGTAAGTGTCCATTTATTAAAAGCCAGCAGCTGCAGTATGTGTAGCTGCTGGCTTTTAATTTTTTTTTTTTTTTTTTTCCGGAACACCCCTTTAAGTTATAGAAAGTCCCTAGTTCCACTGTTTCCATTGAGCCTGTTAACAATTGTTTGCTGTGTTGCCCACTCCTCAGATGTCCTTTCCCCAAATCACTTTGTATACATTGGGCCTGTTAGTGGTTGTTTAATGTGTTGGCCCACTCCTTGAACATCTCGAAGGTTTAGGATTTTCCTGTTCTCTCCAATGGATAAGAAAAAATGATTAACCTCTGCAAAGCGATTCGGCAGCGCCGCAACACGGGCGCTATTAACCCTTTCTATGGCCATTAGGGCTTTAAAGCGCCTCGCTAGCGGCTGAAAAGTGCTGCTTTAACAGCGGTAAGGCCCCGCTAAAACTAGTGGCACTTTACCACTAACGCTTGCACCTCCCCAGTGTGAAAGGGGTCTAAATGCTGCAGCAAAAATGCAGGCTTCAATACCAACCGCTGCACATATGCATCCATGTTTGCAGGAGGTTGTGTGCGGAGTATGCTCACTGCGTGCTTCCAGCATGCTGGCCCAGCTCTTGGTGACCGCTTTTGATCAGGAGCTGAACAGGCTTTCAATCATGTGACGACTGTGAGAGTCATCACAGCAGTCACATGATACATAAGCCATACCGCCTCAGACATTAAAGACCACTTTAAATGACCGCCAAGAGGTGACATTAAAAGTTTAAGCTTACACCTTAAGTAAACATTGTGTGTGCAATAAGCATACTTTTTCAATATACTGGGAAACGCCAACCATTCCCATATGGTATTCACAATACTTTCCGTGTATTTAAACTGCAGAAATTGGTAAATAAGAAACGGATCGATATGTTACTGTCTTCTTATTCTTTAATTTCTTGACTACTGAACATATATTTGTCACTGTTCAGTTATTTTGTAAACCCTGCACTATTGCCAAGTAATTTTTTTTATTATTTATTAATTATGCTTCTCTCGAAAGAAACCTAATGGCTTAGTAAAATTTGTAATTGGGATTCATTGAAAATCTTTGCTTGAAACATCAATTGTCTTTCAATTGCCTATTTTTATGACATTTTAAATGGCTTGAATGGTTATTCTAATTGCTGAATGATCTGTATATTTCTTCCTTAATACTTTTAGCATTGTTTTAGGAACGTGATTGACTAGTTGATTGGAACTTGTATGGGAAAGGAGGCCTGTATTGGGCTTTTAGTTGCTCATAATTTACTCCCAGCAAGTTGAGCATAGAGCATCTGTTTTTACTTGTAATTGAGCTATGTCTGTAAACTATTAAAGTAAGGAAATGGCATGTCATGTGCTGGCTTGGTCCAGAAGTACAGTTAAATCCATCATGAAAAATGGAAAGAGCAGGGGCAGACTGACAAGTCGGTCACTCAGGCGCCGCCCGGGGCCATTAGGGGCCCGGACTCGGCCACATGAGAGGCCACTTGAAGCGGCTGTATTACATGCCGCGATGCCGATAATAATACTGCTATCGGTGCGGTCCGTCTGTCCCCGGTGCTTATACTGTATGCGTCGCGACGTCACCTGGGATAGACGAGAAGAGTGGGGGGGCGGGGGCATCGCGCGCCACGCTGTTAGCAGTATTATTACCGGCATCGTGGCATGTAATACAGCCGCTTCATTGGCGACTGTGAGTAAAGCCTAGTTAAGACACCAGGACCGCCACAAGTGATGGGGGGTACAGATGCATGGGCCCCGGGTCCCCCCACCCCACTGTGTCCCCCTGTGTCCCCCTGTGTATGTGCTCTCCCTCCAGTGTCCCCCTTTGTGTGTGTGTGTGCGTGCATTCTCCCTCCAGTGTCCCCCTGTGTGTGTGTGTGTGTGTGTGTGTGTGTGTGTGCTCTCCCTCCAGTGTCCCCCTGTGTGTGTGTGTGTGTGTGTGTGTGTGTGTGTGTGTGTGTGTGTGTGTGTGTGTGTGTGCGTGCTCTCCCTCCAGTGACCCCCTGTGTGTGTGCATTCTCCCTCCAGTGTCCCCCTGTGTGTGTGCATTCTCCCTCCAGTGTCCCCCTGTGTGTGCATTCTCCCTCCAGTGTCCCCCTGTGTGTGTGCGCGCATTCTCCCTTCAGTGACCCCCTGTGTGTGTGTGTGTGTGTGTGTGTCCCCCTGTGTGGGTGTGCTCTCTCTCTCCAGTGTCCCCCTGTGTGGGTGTGTGCATTCTCCCTCCAGTGACCCTGTGTGTGTGTGTGTGTGTGTGCTCTCCCTCCAGTGTCCCCTTGTGTGTGTGTGTGTGCTCTCCCTCCAGTGTCCTCCCTCCAGTGTCCCCCTGTGTGTGTGTGTGTGTGTGTGTGTGTGTGTGTGTGTGTGTGTGTGTGTGTCTGTGCGCGCGCGCTCTCCCTCCAGTGTCCCCCTGTGTGTGTGTGTGTGTGTGTGTGTGTGTGTGTTCTCCCTCCAGTGTCCCTGGAGGGAGAGCACACACACACAGAGGGACACTGGAGGGAGAATGCACACACACACACACACACACACACACACAGGGGGACACTGGACGGAGAGCACACACACGGGGTGTGTGCTCTCCCTCCAGTGTCCCCCTGTGGATGTGTGCTCTCCCTCCAGTGTCCCCCGGTGTATGTGTGCTCTCCCTCCAGTGTCCCCCTGTGTATGTGTGCTCTCCCTCCAGTGTCCCCCCCTGTGTATGTGTGCTCTCCCTCCAGTGTCCCCCTGTGTATGTGTGCTCTCCCTCCAGTGTCCCCCTGTGTGTGTGCTCTCCCTCCAGTGTCCCCCTGTGTGTGTGCTCTCCCTCCAGTGTCCCCCTGTGTGTGTGCTCTCCCTCCAGTGTCCCCCTGTGTGTGTGCTCTCCCTACAGTGTCCCCCTGTGTGTGTGCGCTCTCCCTCCAGTGTCCCCCTGTGTGTGTGGGCTCTCCCTCCAGTGACCCCCCCTCTGTGTGTGTGTGTGTGGGCTCTCCCTCCAGTGACCCCCCTCTGTGTGTGTGTGTGTGTGTGTGTGTGTGTGTGTGTGTGTGTGTGTGTGTGGGCTCTCCCTCCAGTGACCCCCCTCTGTGTGTGTGTGTGTGTGTGTGTGTGTGTGGGCTCTCCCTCCAGTGACCCCCCTCTGTGTGTGTGTGTGTGTGGGCTCTCCCTCCAGTGACCCCCCCTCTGTGTGTGTGTGTGTGTGTGTGTGTGTGTGTGCTCTCCCTCCAGTGTCCCCCTCTGTGTGTGTGTGTGTGTGTGTGTGTGTGTGTGTGTGTGTGTGTGTGTGTGTGCTCTCCCTCCAGTGTCCCCCTCTGTGTGTGTGTGTGTGTGTGTGTGTGTGCTCTCCCTCCAGTGTCCCCCTCTGTGCGTGTGTGTGTGCTCTCCCTCCAGTGTCCCCCTCTGTGTGTGCGTGTATGTTCTCTCTCCAGTGTCCCCCTGTGTGTGTGCTCTCCCCCTCCAGTGTCCCCCTCTGTGTGTGTGTGTGTGTGTGTGTGTGTGTGTGTGTGTGTGTGTGTGTGTATATATATATATATATATATAATGTGTATGTTCTCCCTCCAGTGTCCCCCTGCGTGTGTGTGTGTGTGCTCCCCTCCAGTGTCCCCCTGTGTGTGTGCGTGTGCTCTCCCTCCAGTGTCCCCCTGTGTGTGTGCTCTCCCTCCAGTGTCCCCCTGTGTGTGTGCGTGTGCTCTCCCTCCAGTGTTCCCCCTGTGTGTGTGCGTGTGCTCTCCCTCCAGTGTCCCCCTGTGTGTGTGCGTGTGCTCTCCCTCCAGTGTCCCCCTGTGTGTGTGCTCTCCCTCCAGTGTCCCCCCTGTGTGTGTGCGTGTGCGTGTGCTCTCCCTCCAGTGTCCCCCCTGTGTGTGTGCGTGTGCTCTCCCTCCAGTGTTCCCCCTGTGTGTGTGCTCTCCCTCCAGTGTCCCCCTGTGTGTGTGCGTGTGCTCTCCCTCCAGTGTCCCCCTGTGTGTGTGCGTGTGCTCTCCCTCCAGTGTCCCCCTGTGTGTGTGCGTGTGCTCTCCCTCCAGTGTCCCCCTGTGTGTGTGCGTGTGCTCTCCCTCCAGTGTCCCCCTGTGTGTGTGCTCTCCCTCCAGTGTCCCCCCTGTGTGTGTGCGTGTGCTCTCCCTCCAGTGTCCCCCTGTGTGTGTGCTCTCCCTCCAGTGTCCCCCTGTGTGTGTGCTCTCCCTCCAGTGTCCCCCCTGTGTGTGTGCGTGTGCTCTCCCTCCAGTGTCCCCCTGTGTGTGTGCGTGTGCTCTCCCTCCAGTGTCCCCCTGTGTGTGTGCTCTCCCTCCAGTGTCCCCCGTGTGTGTGCGTGTGCTCTCCCTCCAGTGTCCCCCTGTGTGTGTGCGTGTGCTCTCCCTCCAGTGTCCCCCTGTGTGTGTGCTCTCCCTCCAGTGTCCCCCTGTGTGTGTGCGTGTGCTCTCCCTCCAGTGTCCCCCTGTGTGTGTGCTCTCCCTCCAGTGTGCTCTCCCTCCAGTGTCCCCCTGTGTGTGTGTGTGCTCTCCCTCCAGTGTCCCCCTGTGTGTGTGCTCTCCCTCCAGTGTCCCCCCTGTGTGTGTGCGTGTGCTCTCCCTCCAGTGTCCCCCTGTGTGTGCTCTCTCTCCCCCCCCCCCCACAGTGTCCCCCTGTGTTTGCTCTCCCCCCCCCCCCACAGTGTCCCCCTGTGTGTGCTCTCCCCCCCCCACAGTGTCCCCCTGTGTGCTCCCCCCCCCCAGTGTCCACCTGTGTGCTCTCCCTCCCCCCCTGTGTCTCCCTGTGCAGGGGTGGCTTGAGTGTGGGGACCAAGGGGCCCCATGATCTTCTATTGCCGGGGGCCCCATGAGTTGTCAGTCCGCCTATGGGAAAGAGTATGGCAATGGGGAGGGGCCGAGCCGGGTGCCAGTCCAGGCATGTGTGTGGATCCTGATTTTATCTACTGGAATCTTGCCCAAACCCTGTGCCTCGGGGCTCTGGTGAGTGCATTATTAGAATCGCTAGTGGTGGTGCACCCCTTTGTCCAGGAGCTGTGTTTTATCACTTCACTAAAGTATACACGGTGGATGGGATGAATTTGAAAAAAGTGCAAATACACGGATTTTGATGTTGAAATCGTTTGAGAAGGTACTTTTACATTTTTATATTTTTTTTCTTTTTTGTATTTTGCAATATATTTTTTCACTAATGGGACATTCATTCACACAATTGTTGTATAATATTGCTGATACAATATTTTAAGTGTCTCTTTTGGAGGTTTTGATTATCCTTTTGGAGTTTAAATATGGTTTCACAAGTTATTGCACAATATTGAAGTTTACAATATCTGTAGTGTGCCTATGTTATTATTTCTGGTATTAAGGTTTGACCATGCACTACAGACACAGATTTATGGCCCGTACACGCTATCCGAATATCGTACGAAAACTCTGGTCCGAGGAAGAATCGTACGATTTTTGGATCGTGTGTACTTTCGAGAGCCGATCACAACAGTTCATCTGATATTATTCGATCGGACAACCCCAAAAATTTCCTCGTACGATACCAGATCGTACGATTTTCGTTTAGGCGGTATAGTTGTCTTCCGAAAATACAATACATTACAATATTACATTACATTACATAATACATTACAATACATGACATCACTTTCTGTTTTTTTTTTTTTCTCTGTCGTACGAGAATTTTCCTGACTTTATTTACCTGTTCAATTTCTACTTGCGACTATTAAGTGAAAAAGGTTGTACGATCTGTCTTGTGATATTCGGATCGTGTGTACGGGCCATTAGTCGCTGTCATATACAACGTCTTTAGAAATAAAACCAAGTTTCATAAACAAATATATTGCTTTTTGACAAACTGAAGTGCAACTTTAAAATATAAAAAAACCTGTAAACTCTTAGCTGTAATGCCATTGCACATATTACTTGAATACACTGTGGTTCCCCGAAAATAAGACCTATTTTTCTTTTCCAGGAGGGCTGCAATATAAGCCCTACCCCGAAAATAAGCCCTAGTTTAGCTTGTAAAATCCTATAATCCACTCTACAGTAGTATATAATGTACAATGTGTGTGTTTCTGTAATATAATTGTGCAAAATACCTTCGGTACAGCTGCGCTCAGCTGACCTCACGCTGCTCTCCTCCTCTTCTCCCAGCTGCCAGTGGGGGATCTCGCCCCTTCCTCCTCTGCAGTGCTCAGAGCGGGGAAGAGAGTTCTGGTGGGTCACGGAAGCACCGAGCGGTGCTGTAACAGGTATTTGGCACAATTATATTACAAAAAAAAAATTGTACATTATATACTACTGTAATAGAGTAGATTATAGGATTTTACAAGCACTTTTTCTCGGTTCGCACTGGGGATTCCTGACAGGGAGGGGGAGAGTAGACCTCACATTACATGGTAAGGCCTACCCCGAAAATAAGCCCTACTGTGTCTGTTGCCAAAATTAATATATGACCTGGTCTTATTTTGACGGTATGGCCAACATTAAATATTAAGAAAAATCCTTTCAGCAGCTTCGATGCCCTTATTCTTATGTGTTTATTTTGACGTCAAATTTCGATTTCGTTTTAGACATTTTAGTCATCTGAATTGTTTGGGTCGTATTTTAGTCGACTAAAATATTTTTCACAACAAAATTGACACTCCTAGTGATGGAGACCACCAAGAGACCAACCATTGTTGCCCAGGTGCTTCACCAGTCAATTTTGTAAGTTACTTTGCAGAGCTTGGTTTATACATTTGCATGGAGGAGTCTTATATTAACCTTTTCAGTCCCGGAAGATTTTACCCCCTTCCTGACCAGAGCACTTATTACAATTTGGCACTGCATCGCTTTAACTGCAAATTTATTTTGGTGGTATTTGATCACCTCTGCGGTTTTTATTTTTTGCGCTATAAACAAAAGAACAGCGACAATTCTGAAAAAAAAAAACACTATCTTAAAAAAAATATATTTTTAAAAAAATATTTTTCCTCAGTTTAGGCCGATATGTATTCTACATATTCTTGGTAATAAAACGCAATAAGCGTATATTGATTGGTTTGCGCAAAAGTTATAGTGTTTACAAAATAGGAGATAGATTTATGGCATTTTTTTTTTTTTCTTAATAGAAATGGTGGCGATCTGCAATTTTTATCGGGACTGCAATATTGCGGCTGACAAATTGGACACTTTTGACACATTTTTGGGCCCATTGACAATTATACAGCCATCAGTGCTATAAAAATGCACCGATTACTGTATAAATGTCACTGGCAGGAAAGGGGTTAACACTAGGGGGCGTTTAAGTGGTTAACTGTGTTCCTTCTCTGTGTTATAACTGTAGAGGGGATGGGACTTGCTAGGGGAAGAGAGAGATCGGTGTTCATACTTTGTATGAACACATGATCAGTCTCTTCTCCCCTCAGAGAACCGGGATCTGTGTGTTTACACACACAGATCCTGGTTCTCGCTGTGTCACGAGCGATCACAGGTGCCCGGCGGTAATTGCGCCCGCTGGGCACTCGCATCGGTTCTGGGGCCGAGCAGCTGGCACGCGTCCCTAGTGGCCACAGGGCGAAGTAACATAACGTATTTTCGCCCAGCCGTGCCATTCTGCTGCAGTAAAACTGCGACGGCTGGTTGGCAAGTGGTTAAAGGAGTTGCATTCTATGCATTAAGTTAAAAAGCCTTCTGCGTGCAGCAGCTGCCCTAGGTCCCCCTAATACTTACCTGAGCCTCATCTCTGTCCAGCGATGTCCACGACCGTCTCGACCGTCGTAGTCTCTCCCTCCTGATTGGCTGAGGGACAGCACTGGCGCCATTGGCTCCCGCTGCTGTCAGTCAAAGTCAGTCGGCCAATCAGGAGAGAGAGGGGGTGGGGCTGGGCCACAGCTCCGTGTCTGAATGGACACAGGGAGCTGCGACTCGGCTGCCCCCATAGCAAGCTGCTTGCTCTGGGGGCACTCAACAGGAGAGGAAGGGGTTAGAGCACAGAAGAGGGACCCGAGAAGAGGAGGATCTGGGCTGCTCTGTGCACATCCACTGCAACAGAGGAGGTAAGTATAACATGTTTGTTATTTTCATTGAAAAAAAAAACGAGACTTTACAATCACTTTAAATTATTGTAAATAAAAAAAAAAAATTACTAAATTTAAATCCACTGTGCTTTAGGGCTGGTTCACACCACAACAGCTCACTCCAGATCCGTTCCGGATGCGTTTCTGCATGCGCGTTTTTGGCACGGTCTGGTGCGTTTTTTATGTGTTTCCGGAATGCATTTTAGATGTTTATTTTCTTCCTTTTTATTTTTTCTAACTGTACTGCGGTCTGGTCCGTTGTTGATGCTTTCCAGTGCGTTTTTGATGTGTTTTACCGTATTCAAGTGCAGGAAAAATGCAGCATGTTCTATTTTTTTTTTTCTGGAAATGGAAAACCCTGGAACTGACCACACTGGTGTGAACTATGCCATTGGAAACCATATAACCTACTTTCCAATGCGTTTTTGATGCAGAAAAACAAACGCACTGGTCTGCAAGTGGTGTGAACTGTCCTTTAGTGTTCTATAAAAATAAACATGACAACCTGCAAAAGTTTTAAATCTTTTTATAGGCATTGTATAGTTAATTAGAGGGGAAAAAAAACTCTTAAACGAATGATTGTTGAGTGAGTAAACTCCTACTGTCATTGCAGTCATAGGAGAAGAGTGGAGATTAATCACTACTAGTTTCCTGCTACATAAATGAATTGAAGCATTGTGTAGTCGTGAATATCAGTTGTTCCTTGGTGTTGCTGAATTTCTTCTTTTGTAGCTGCTCATATTACAACTACGGTAATAAAAGCAAAGCGATAGATCTCATGAGATTTTATTGCTTGAGTGCTCGGGCTACTGAAAATTACACATGTAGCCCTAACCTTGAAGTTTAAGCCCTGGTTCACATTGCAGCGATTTGACATGTCAAATCGCATGCCAAATCAGCGGCTATTCCCGGCTATGGCACCGTCCAACATTTACCTACCAAATATAGATCAAATTAAAACAGGCATTCAATTACTAACAAAGATGATGACTAAAGCAGAAGGGACAATCATAATTGGAGGAGACTTCAATTTTGTTCTAGATCGAAATATGGATACCACAGCAAAGACAGGACCTCAAAAGAAAAATGAGAAAAGAACATTTAAAAAACTATTAGAACAATACCAACTAATAGATATATGGAGAATAACAAATCCAAATACAAAAGACTATACATTTTACTCCCAGGTACACGATACATACCATAGACTGGACTACTTTTTGATAAACTCTTCGGCGATTGAAACAACCTCTGCCCCCGAGATAGGGAATTTCATATGGTCAGACCATGCACCCATCTACCTAACTATAGATACAATAAATAAAAGTATGCCTAGAGGTACATGGAAACTAAATGACAATTTACTATTTGATGAATCCTGTAGAACTGAAATTAGCTCCGCGATATCGAACTTTACATCAGACCACATAGAAGACAATACATCACTCCCAAATCAATGGGAAGCCCTTAAATGTATAATAAGGGGCCTCTTTATTAAACATGGGTCTAGATTAAAGAAAATGAAAAACAATAGGTTAAAAGAATTGATACAAGAAATTTCGGTACTAGAGAAACATCATAAACAGAATACAACACGAGAAACATTAATGGTCCTCTCGGATAAAAGAGTAGAGTTGAGAACGATACTGAATGAACAATCACTTCGAATTAGAGACAAAAATCGCGCCCTATATTACCATCAAGAGAATAAACCAGGTAAAATATTAGCTGGAGCTTTAAAACAACAAACAAGAACTACATCAATTCCCAAAATTAAAACAGACTCAGGGGAACTGACGTATGATCCCAAAAAGATTATGGAAACTTTCCATATATTTTACTCCGGGTTATATAATCTACCCAACCGACTAACAAAACAAAACCCAGAAGACCTTGATCAAAAGATAAAACAATACATAACAGAAACCCCGATACCACCGCTACTTGATAGCGATATACAACAACTTGAGAATGAATTCTCAGAAACGGAAATACAAATAGTAATAGACTCACTGATAATAGGTAAAAGCCCAGGACCTGACGCATTTACCCCACGGTTTTACAAATTATACAAAGATCTGCTTATCCCAGTTTTAAAACGCACATTTAACTCTGTATCTATAGCTCAGCCATTTGTATCGCAAAGTATGCAGGCATATATATCTCTCATACCCAAACCCGATAAAGACCATACACTATGTGGAAACTATAGACCGATCTCCCTGACGAATATAGATCTCCGAATCTACTCTAAAGTTATAGCCAACAGGCTTACTCCTAAACTACCAACAACGATACATTTAGACCAAGTAGGATTCGTGGAGGGAAGAGAAGCGAGAGATAACACCTTTAAAACTTTGACATTAGTCGAATACGCGAAGAGATACGCCATCCCATCCTGTCTATTGGCAGTAGACGCTGAAAAAGCATTCGACAGGGTGGGATGGCGATTCTTTGAAGAGACATTGAAACAATGGGGACTGGGCCCTAGATTATTAGAAAAGATTCTGGTTCTATATCAGAACCCAACGGCCAAAATTCGAGCAAACGGGGAACTATCAGACACGATAACAATACAAAACGGAACCAGACAGGGATGTCCCTTATCCCCACTGATATATGTTTTAACTATGGAACATCTGATGACAGCAATCCGGATAAATAAAGATATACAAGGAATTAGAATAAAAGATCAGGAATATAAACTCTCAGGATACGCAGACGACCTATTACTATACATTACAAACCCCATAGTGACGCTACCCAATCTAATAAAAGAATTTAAACGCTTTGCCGAAGTTAGTAACTTCAAAGTTAATTATAATAAAACGGAAGCCTTAAACATTTCACTTACTACAAACACTGTTGATACTCTTAAAAGGAATTTTTCTTTTAAATGGCAAAATAACACTATTAAATACCTAGGAATATTTATCCCCAATGACATCAGAAAACTCCAAGAAAACAATTATGTCCCACTAATACAAAAAATAACGAAACTACTTCAAAACTACAATAAAGGGATTTTCTCTTGGACAGGGCGTATAAATATTATAAAAATGGACATACTTCCCAAAATACTATATGTATTCCAAACAGTCCCAATATTTCCCCTCAAAAACATATTGAACACTCTACGAAAACTGATCAGCAGCTTTATCTGGGCGGGTAAACCAGCAAGAGTCAGCAGGGAAACCCTTATAAGATCTAAAAAAGATGGGGGTTTGGCTCTTCCGGATTTATCCACATACCTTAAGGCAGGGTTTCTCAACTCCAGTCCTCAAGGCGCCCCAACAGGTCATGTTTTCAGGCTTTCCATTATTTTCACAGGTGATTTGATCAGTTTCACTGCCTTAGTAATTACCACAGCCATTTCATCTGAGGGAAATCCTGAAAACATGACCTGTTGGGGCGCCTTGAGGACTGGAGTTGAGAAACACTGCCTTAAGGCATCCCTGATCACCAGGATTTTAGATTGGTTTCATAATAAAGGAACTAAACAATGGGTGGAACTAGAGGAAGAAATTATGAATATAAATTTAAAAATATTACCATGGATAAAAAAAGAGAATAGACCATTAAGACAAGAAATGCCATTTTTGATTGAAGCAACATTGAAAACATGGGACGGACTGATGAAGAGGGGAATAGGGTCATCATATATAGGCCCAATGACACCCCTCTTCGGCAATCCCGATTTCCCCCCAGCAAAAGAATCCAGAATCTTTTTAAAATGGGAGAAAAAAGATAGCATCAGAATAGTACAAACAATGGAGAATAAAAAACTTATTCGACTGGAAGACATGGGTAGAGAACATGCACACAAATGGATACAACACAGACAGCTTCAGGAATATATAAACACCCTTGAGAAAACAGGAATACTGGATAGAACACCCACAACATTGGAAACATTATTATTACAAGAACAAAGACCCACACATAATCTTTCCAATATATACAAATATTTAATTTCAAACAGTAACACACAAGAGTTAAAGTATATAAGAAAATGGGAACAGGAGATGGAAGAGGCTATACCCAGAGAGAAATGGGACAAAGCAATTTTATTAACACACAAAATGTCTCTATCCAATAGGCACCAGGAAAGAAACTACAAACTACTAGTGAGATGGTATAAATGCCCAATTGATCTGTATAAAATTAATATAGAAAACGATAGCACCTGCTGGAGATGTCAAAAAGCAACCGGGACTATGTCACATATCTGGTTTTTATGCCCAATGGTGTACATATTCTGGGAAAAAATATTTAAGATATATAGCGAGATGACAGATATAAACATACAACCAGAAATAAAGATCGCTATTTTATCAATGATACCAGGTACGATCAAAAAGATAAGAAAAGGGATACTAAAACACTGTTTAACCGCAGCTAGAACAGTAATAGCAAGGAAATGGAAAAACAATATAACACCCTCAATTGAGGAATGGATCATAGAAATGGACGATATGCGTTCGCTGGAAGAGAGGATTATAAAAGAGGAGAACCCCAAAGACCACATAAACGAAACCTGGCAAAAATGGAGAGATTATAGGATGTCGTCCTTATTACTGCGGATGATATGAGAGGGAGAGGGGAGGAGAGAGGACGGGAGAGACCTTGTCAAAATCCCTTTTTTTTTTTTTCTTTCTTTTCTTTTTCTCTCTGCTGGACACTAATATGAATGAAGAGAGTATGTTAGATTGCTTGATAAGTTTTAATGACATATGATGGGAAGAAGGAATGAAAGTAAACAGCAACAATATATAATTATCACGCAAAAGTACAGGAGTAAGAAACTATGGAGCTATAAACAGATACAACTATAAATGCCTGTATAATACATGTAGCTGCAAAGTTTTATGTTTGTTAAAATGTGAAAATGGAAATAAAGTAAGATTTGAAACAAATTTGCGGTGCCGCACTGATTACCAAAAGCTGTTCCTGTACTACTTTTGGTGACTTCGGGGTGGTGCGATTTCAATAGTCATTTGTGCAGAAACCCGCACAGATACCTCTGAAATCGCCCCCGAAGTCGGACTGACGTGGGAATAAAATTGTGTGAGTTCAGCTGAACTCGCATGATTTCATTCCCGCTCTCAGTGTGAACATAAGCTTAAGGACCAAGTTTAAAATTAGTAATCCAGTATCATTCATTAACCTGGAACTAGCATTACATGTACTAGAAGTATGCTGTCCTTTCAGATGTATTTAAAATGCTTTTTATGGTTGATAGGTCCTTGTAAGGTACATCCACGAAATCTGATATATACACACAAAATATTCAAATAAGGATCTTTTATACTGTATACAAACAAAGAAATTTGGGCACCTCCTGCCCAGACATGTATTCTTTATACATCCTTCTGCCACACAAACACCTAAAGCCATTACTGCAGTCTCCTCTCTCTGCAGCAGGCATCCCCTGTTGCCTAGAAACCGTAGTAACACTAAAGCGCGTGCGCTTGCTCAGGCAAGCTGGGAGCACAGCATGGATTTTATTCATTGCCAGCTAAAATGGACATTATCATGTGCAGCCATTTAATGCTTTGTTAGTCCAAGCATCAAGCACAAATGCTTAGTTCTGCCTTAAATAATTGTCAGCCATATTGTTTCTTCTACTAAGATGTGTTTGGCTTTAGCAATAAATTGTATAGGCTATTTAGCATATCTTGTGATGCTTATATTACAATTCATTTTGCCTCTTAAAGAAATTTAGATTTTTTTTTTTTTTACCTCCCAGGGAATGCTTAAACATACATATGTGCAGCTATGCTTAGCTCAGCTTTTTAGGTGACAATTGGTTATCTTCATGCGTTTGAGTAATGTTGTTTGCTTCAAACAATAGGATTCCTGGATGGTTTCCGGTTTTCAAATAATTTATAGAATGTCCAGTTTCATCAATGCTGTCTGCCACTAGATGGCATCAGCTGCTTAAACATTGTGCAATGGCTAATGATATTGTATGAAAGAAACGGCATTGCTCAGATTGCATTGGCTCAAATGTGTTTGTTCAGCACCCTGATTTCAGACAAAGAACTCTGCTAACATTATTATACTGCCATACTTTTTCTAGAAATGGTGGTTATTTTGCAGTATGCTGCATAAGTCTAAAACAAAAATCTTCAGCCATGTTCTATGTAAAATGATATTAAGTGATGTAGAAATCGTGTCAGATCTAAAGATATAATTACTTCCTAATTTACTAAGTTTGTATGTCTTTTTTTTTTTTTTAATTCAGATACTTTTTATTAGAAGATATAAAAAGTACAAAACCTACAAGCCCAAACAGCAAGCTTATATAAAAGACAAAAAACAATAGTAGAGAAACAAATTACATTTGATACATACAATGAGACTTGATTATTTGTAGAAGATGTGGCACTCCTATGACACATCCATCTAGCTCTCCAGTAGTAAAGCATCAAAAGCCTTAACAAGTGTTACATGTGATTATAAGAAAGGTCTTAGAAAAACCTCCTAAAATGTCACAGCACTCCAACGTTCAATGCTCCTAGGTGAAATGAAACAAAACAAGTAAAAGGTACAGTATTGTTATATTGTACGAACCCCATCTGAACAGAAATAAGGTTCAGCCTAGTAGCCTATCCAATTCTGTAAGGGTCAGGCCAGGAATTTCCAGCCAGGATCCCAGATTAAGATTTTAATGAATTTAGGAAGGCAACCCCTGTGTTGATACACTAGCTTCTCCCTTAAGAGGGAAGCATTTACCAGATGTTTCTACTGGTCACGGGTGGGGTGGGGTTGGGCGGGATGGAGAAATCCATTTTTCGCTTGATAAGCTTAGCACTATTAATAACAAGCGGGTAACAGTAATTAAGGATGAGCTCCGGCCTGTTCGCATGCTCCACGTGTAGAGCCCGCCAGGAAGTCGGCGCTGCACTAATCACAGGCAGTGAGACATTGCCCGATCTCTGCAGCCGCGCATCGGGGCAATGTCTCACTGCCTGTGATTTGCACAGCGCTGCGCCGACTTCCTGACAGGCTCTACACGTGGAGCATGCGAACATGCCGGAGCTCATCCCTAACAGTAATATGCACACAAAGAGTATATTGCTCCTCATCCGATCATCCTAACACACATAATAGATCGGGTTGTAAATTAACAGAAAAGCAGAGTTGTTGGTGTTTAAAATAATGTCAAATATCCAAAAAGCTTGGGCCATTTCTAGGGTCACCCTACCTGTGTCTAATGCATATCTCTCACACAAGGGTGAATCTTTCCTATGCCATTTAAAATGTTTTTGAGGAGTGTTGTTGGTTTCATTGAAGGAGAAACTGTTGCGTCAGTTTCTGTGTAGTAGATAGCAATACCTATCCGATCATTCTTCCTCCAAGGCAGGCCCTATATCGCGTTGCCAATGTTCCCTACACTTGAGTCATATGATTCATAGATTGTTGTTACAAGGCTTTATACGATGACAATATCTAGCCCTTTGTTAAAGGGAAGCAATCAATTAGAGAGGGAACCGTCAAGGACCATACACTAGACTTGGACTACGCTAAGACTGCATGCTGTGGATATTGAAAAAAGCATCTATTGGTATACAGTATACAGTTGTGCAATATAAATAAAATCATGTGCAGCCCAGGTGTCAAAGCCTTTCAGTTTGAAAAGCTCAGGATATTTACAATTATGAATAAACCTGGTGTAATTGGTAAACCTCAGGTAACCTAGGTGTCAACTCTTTTCCACACTTTGTCAGTTAAACACAAAGTAAGTTCTGAGCTCTAAATCTGCCAGCCTCCAAACTATTAACTGGACAAATGTCTGTGTTCAGGTCCAGTGTTCATCTGATTTCCAAACTGTTAAGTGTTGTAATTGCGAAGCTAAATAGTAAAAATATGTGTTAGGGACCGCTAGACCTCCAGCCTCTTAGGAGTCTTGCAGCATTTCCAGTTTGATTCTAGGCCTATGTTTTATCTAAATGAGAGCGTGAAAAATGTTGTACAAATTTTTTAAGCACTTAATGGAATCCAAAGGGGGCGTTATGTAGTACATATAATAATTGAGTGGCCCATATCATTTTGATAGGATTGACACATCCTACAACTGTCAGCGGTAGCTTGCATGAACTTGCCGATTTTAAATTTGGTAATGAGGGTGAGGAAATTAAGGGAAATATACTTGGATATACACAGGTGTACAGTTTATACAGAGGTAAATGAAGAAATCCACTAATTTAGGAGGCAGAGCTCAGGATCACCCTGGGTATTGGATCGAGAGGTAAGAGAATTCATTGTAAAGCCTGAAAATTTCCAAAATCTCTCTACTAGGCCTGTCAGGCTCTCTAGGGAAGCACAAGTATCCCCTAGAAACAGCACATCATCTGCATATAGATCTTTTTTTCTTTTCCAAGTCCCCTCTATTAAATCCTACTATGGATGGGCCTAGACATATAGCGGCTGCCAGTGGCTCAATGGCCAGGGCAAATAACAGAGAAGAAAGTGGGCATCTTTGCCTAGTATCTTTATACAAGGCAAATGTCTCTGACAGAGAATTATTGACTTGTAATCGAGCTGTCGGTGCTCCATATAGCAGCTTTATCTGGGTTATAAAACCGGCACCTAAATTAAATCTTTCCAATACTTTCCACAAATCTGACCATTTAATACTATCAGAAACCATGGTGGCATCTAATGAGAGAATGACTCCACTATTTGAAAGTACTTTGGCCACAATTTGTATATCTGTCATTAAGAGAGAAATGGGCCTATAGGAGTCTGAAAGTGATAGGTCCTTTCCCAGCTCAAAGCAGTAGTAAGCCGCGAAAACCTAATCTCCCTGCAAGTTAAGAGCATCACATACTAGCATATTAGGAAAAACTTGCCTGAAAACAAAGCCCTCCAGCGGAGTACTGTCACTGCTCCCCCAGGGCTTCCATCTTCACCCAGTCTTCCTTGTGGGTTCACGGGCTGCGGCCGTTTGACTGGCCGAGCCGCGGGAGTGATGACACACCGTCTATTGAGAGCACAGTGTGCATGCGCCAGTGACATCACAGGTGCTGCTAAAATAAATATCTCCTAAGCGGTGCATGTTTAGGAGGTATTTGCTGTACCCACAGGTAAGCCTTATTATATGCTTACCTTTAAGTATAAATAATTAAAAAGCCTTTACTACCATTTTCTCCCTGTATCAGGAGTAGGTTTGATGGATAGATAGTTATAATTGTTCAGCCCCAATGCGTGATATCAGTTTCCCACCTACATGTATCACTTTTAATAAGAGATTGCTTTCAAACTCTCCACAGAAAAATAATGAGATAGACTATCTTTACCAAAAGTGTTCACAAGCCAGGCTTCAAAAAGTTCTACCAGGTTTTTTTCCCCTCAGCCTTTTCAGGAATACCTATCAACGGATATTATTTCTCAGGTGATTCTCCACATCCTTAATACGAAAGTCATGTTTGGCTAAATTAGCATGCACACCTTTTTTAAGAGGGGAGAGATCATCTTTAACAGTGCTCGCACGACCCTCTAAAGCAGTCCCCTGGTGTAGAATTAGCGTCTATCACATCGTTCAGCAATGTAGATACACGTCAATCACAATGAACAATTGCCACTGACCTGCATGAGAAAAAAAAAAAAAAGCTCAACGACCACTCCTGTCACTTGCCAGCGCTGTATGACATTGCCAGTTTTCCCCACCACTAAAGTAAATAGAGGCGGAGCCATCCAGTGATGTCACCAGGTGACATCATTGGGTGACACCGGCCCTTTGTTTTACTTTAGCAGCAGGGCTGAATGACACCTCCATTTCTCCTGGCACTAAAGTAAACAAAGGGCTGGGGTCACGGGTGTATCACCTGTATGTGACGTCTTTAGGGGCAGGGTCACCACCCCACCCCTTTGTTTATTTAAGCGACGGGGAGAACAAGTAATGGAATTCGGTGACGAAGTGGTCAGGTTCGGCGGATGGCGTTTTTTTAATTTTTTAATGCAGGTCAGAGGCTGTTGTTTATCATGATTGACATGGACCATGATCAATGGACGAAAGATCTACATTGAGGGACATTTTTTTTTTTTTGTAATAAAGGATTTGTCAGGCAGGGAGCTTAACTCAGTGTGCTGTCCTCCAATGATCAGACTTGCCCTGACATGCCTCTCCTGCACAGCCTTTCAATGTGCTAATGTTCTCCTCCCCACCTCTCTATGCAGCTGAGAACAGAGGGTATGTAATCATTTATAAAAAAGGGAAAAAATGTAAATATATATATATTTTTTATATCTATACACAAATGTTCTCATTTCTATTTTAAACGGAATGGGTTGTTTTTACAAGGTGATTGTTTACAGTCACTTTAAATTATTTTGTCCTTTCCTTTCATAGCTAGGGGATACTCTATGTAGTTAGTCCCACTCTTTTTCTTCTTGCTTAGCCTCCATTCACCACATGTACTGTATTCTGCTGGAGATAGACACACTATGATTTTTTTTATTTTTAACTATCTGAGGTTCATCTGTTATGATGTTCACAAGTTGTGGGTTAAAGCTTTGTGCGATCTGCAGGATGTCATTTGGATCAAGTCACTATCTGCCAATCTACTTGATTGTAAGTTAAGTTTTAGAGATCACACTTTCAGTGCTTAGTTTGCTGAAGCAGAACAGGTAGTTAGGCCCTGTATAAGGCAAGACCGTCAGGTCACTGTAGGCTTTTATTGAAAACAGACCTGAGATGCACATGATGCTTCAGAAGAAGGAATAGCAGTGGGCAGGATGGTGTTTTTCCAGGCTGAATGGCCAAAAAAAGGGGGAGCAGAGCATGTGCAACACTCCACCCAGCGAATATCAGCACTTGGTTTCTAAACCTTAATTCTTACCATCGTAAAACTGGCCATGGTTTGATATTTGAAAAGGTTCCCAGCAGTGCACACTGAAGTAGCTCCCGGTGTTTCAGCCCAGCCAACCTTGCTCACTGGAGTCTTCACGGGTCACTCCTGGGGCTGTGCCATGGCTCTGGACCCAGAAAGTGCTGGGAGTAGCAAAGGGGGGTGATGAGAGGTAAATGCATACTCTTTTCTTTGCAGGCATAGGTTGAAAATAGTGACAGGGTATCTTTTGAGTGTAGAATTGCTGGACTTTATCTTTCATGAGTCTCTATTTTAGCTCATGAATTCTTTTAACATCTGAAACTGCTCTCCATTCTTCTATCCTCAACAGATATCTCGCAGAACTTTAGTATGGACACCTGCCGCAAAACAGTATATATTTACACAGCAACTCCTGGCTATCTTTTTGATGGCAAATGTGAGAGGACAGAAGGACAGGATGTACCACACATATCCTGCTTCAATTACATTTTTGCAAAACATGTCAAGGGGCATGGCCCGAGGCGCGGCATTGACCTGAGGCTTTCCATACGTCCATACATGGATTGGCTATGGTGAAATGCTTAAATGTTCATTGCTCACTGGATGAGGTTTTCTTTTTACACTGTCATCCCTACTATCCTAAGTGCCATCGGGGTCCTCCCCTCAGCCTGGAGCTTCACCACCCTGCCTTGATGGCCTTATTGTGATGTTCACAGCTGATAAAGAACCAAAAATTAATGGCTGCTTGTGTTTGTAAAAATAATTTTTGTTACAGGATTAGGAGAAGGATTTTGTATTGGGTCAAAAGGGACCAGTGTTTTTTTTTTTTTTTTTTTTTTACTCCTGGATCAACCAGTTATTAAACTTTAAAACATTTTCTCTTTTCATTTCTTGATCAAGGAATGATGACATATTCAAGGGGTTGTAAAGGTAGAAGTTTTTTTTTATCTTCATGCATTCTATGGATTAAGATAAAAAGCCTTCTGTGTGCAACAGCCCCGCTAATACTTACCTGAGCTCATCTAGATCCAGCGATGTTGCAGGAGTTTCTCAGTTGCCTGGGACTCCCCTCCACCCTGGCTGAGACAGCAGCACGGCGCCATTGGCTCCCGCTGCTGCCAATAAAAGTCAGTCAGCCAATGAGAACAGAAAGGGGGCGGGGCTGGGCTGCAGCTCCATGTCTGAATGGACACAGGGAGCTGTGGCTTGGCTTGGGCACCCCCATAGCAAGCTGCTTGCTGTGCGGGCACTCAACAGGAGGGACCCAAGAAGAGGAGGATTGGGGCTGCTCTGAGCAAAACCACTCACAGAGCAGGTAAGTATGACATGTTTGTTATTGTTAACTAAAGAAAAAAAAAAACAAGACTATAATATCACTTTAACTGCTAGCTGTGACTAAGTTGTTATGCAGGATTTCTGATTACAGTGAATTTATATGTCTAATTTTGAATTTATATATCTGCCTGTTTAATTATAAACAGCTCTGGACGACAGCTAAGTGAAGTCTTCATCCAGCTTCCCTCCAGAAAAGAACTGCCAGAGTATTATGAATTAATCCGTAAACCTGTTGACTTCAAAAAAATAAAGGTATGGCTTACAGTAATTTGAGAAATGTTATGTCTTGCGTACATGCGGTTTTCCACAGTACTGTACACTGAAGGAAAAAAGGTCTTGATAATCACTAGTAAATAAAGCTTTTGTCTGCGTGTCTTTCTGTTCTTTGTTTTTTTTATTTTTTGTAGGGAAAATTAGTAAGATTACACGAGTATGACTCGTGTTATATTTGTCATCATCTTAACTTAAATTTGTTCTGTATATGTTCATGTTTGTTTTTCTTATGGGCTGCAATACCTATTTGTAGAAGTTATTTAAAGGGGACTGATACTTGCTTTCACTCCAGTGATGCAGCGTCGTTAGTTTTAGGTCCAAGGTAGCCCCCTACCCCCCCTAATAAAGGTTTAACCCCTTGATTGCCCCCCAGGTAACCCTTTCACCCCCTTTTGCCAGTGTCACTAAGCGATCGTTTTTCTGATCGCTGTATTAGTGTCACTGCTGTCGCTAGGTAACCATTTTTTTTTTTAGGTAACCGCCATGTTTATATAGGTTCATAAATAGTTTTATAGGTCAGGTACCCCCATATTACAACCTAAATAAAGGTTTTAACCCCTTGATTGCCCCTAGAGTTAACCCTTTCACAGTGATCACTGTATAACTGTCACTGGTGACGCTGGTTAGCCAGTTAGTTATTTCGTTATTTAGGTTCCCCCGTCAGGTTTTTATATAGCGTCAGGTACCCCCATATATTACCTAATAAAGGTTTTTAACCCCCTGATTGCCCCTAGTTAACCCTTTCACCCCCTTTTGCCAGTGTCACTAAGCGATCGTTTTTCTGATCGCTGCATTAGTGTCGCTAGGTAACCATTTTTTTTTTTTAGGGTAACCGCCATGTTTATATAGGTTCATAAATAGGTTTATAGGTCAGGTACCCCCATATTGCAACCTAAATAAAGGTTTTAACCCCCTGATTGCCCCTAGAGTTAACCCTTTCACCAGTGATCACTGTATAACTGTCACTGGTGACGCTGGTTAGCCAGTTAGTTATTTCGTTATTTAGGTTCCCCGTCAGGTTTTTATATAGCGTCAGGTACCCCCATATATTACCTAATAAAGGTTTAACCCCTGATTGCCCCTAGTTAACCCTTTCACCCCCTTTTGCCAGTGTCACTAAGCGATCGTTTTTCTGATCGCTGCATTAGTGTCGCTAGGTAACCAGTTTTTTTTTGTATTACTGTTACGGGTGACGCTGGTTAGTTAGCTTGTTTTTTATACTGTCAGGGCACCCGCCATTTATTACCCAATAACGGTTTAACCCCCTGATCGCCCGGCGGGTGATATCAATTAGGTTTTAGGGTCAAATAAGGTCTGCGTCGCCCCAGGTTAGTGCCAGTACCGCAAACACCCACGCACAAAGCATACACCTCCCTTAGTGGCACAGTATCTGAACAGATCAATATCTGATCTGATCAGATCTATACTAGCGTCCCAGCAGTTTAGGGTTCCAAAAAAAACCGCATTGTTAGCGGGATCAGCCCAGATACCTGCTAGCACCTGCGTTTTCCCCCTCCGCCCAGCCAGCCCACCCAAGTGCAGTATCGATCGATCACTGTCACTTACAAAACACTAAGCACACATAACTGCAGCGTTCGCAGAGTCAGGCCTGATCCCTGCGATCGCTAACAGTTTTTTTTGGTAGCGTTTTGATTCAGTCGCTTCAGTCAGGAGCTTTTTTACCTGTGAATCTCAAAAAAAAAAAAAAAAAAAAAATAGTTGTCGTTTTATTGTTCTCTCTCTCACTCTATTCTCTCTCTATTGTTGCTCTTTTTTTACTCCATTCTATTCTGCAATGTTTTTATTATGTTTTATCATGCTTGCTTTTCAGGTATGTAATTTTGTTTACTGTGTTTTAGTGTTAAGCATTTTTTTGTTTTCAGGTGCGCCATTCAGTTGCAACGCGGATTTATTTATCTTGACAGCAACAGCGTTTGCTCCCACGATACATAAAGACGCGACTCCAACACTGTAGGAGGTGATTTCACCACCACAGTTAAAAAAAAGAGCATATATGCCGAAGCAGGGGGGCAGCCGGGGGGGGAGGAGCGATTGGCTCCTAATGCCACGTACATACGGTCGAAATTCCGACCGTGTGTACACGGCATAACTTTGCGGGAGGATGCCCCCATGCATCGGCATATATAAATGGTGCATGTATGCCCATCATTAGAGTGGGTGGATGAAGGGAGGTATTCTAATGTCCCCCCTCCCGGATTCACTTGGAAATTGGGAAAGCTTTTCACACCAATCTTGGTGTGGTCAGATGCTGAGTACCTGTCACTGCCTATTGCTATCATAGGGGATATTTACATTCCCTGAGATAACAATAAAAATCATAACAAAGAAAAAAAATGGAAGGAACAGTTTAATAATAAAATAAAAAAGCTAAATAAATAAAAAAAAAACCAAAAAAAAAAAAAAAGCACCCCTGCCCCCCCTTCTCTTGCGCAAAGGCGTACACAAGCGTTGGTCTGGCGTCATATGTAAACAGCAATTGCACCATGCATGTGAGGTATCACCGCGAAGGTCAGATCGAGGGCAGTAATTTTAGCAGTAGACCTCCTCCGTGAATCTAATGTGGTATCATGTAAAGGCTTTTAAAGGCTTTTAAAAATGTATGTAGTTTGTCGCCACTGCGTGTTGTGTGCGCAATTTTAAAGCATGTCGTGTTTGGTATCCATGTACTCGGCCTAAGATCATATTTTTTATTTCATCAAAAATTTGAGCAATATAGTGTGTTTTTAGTGCATTAAAATAAAAAAAAGTGTATTTTTTCCACAAAAAATGCGTTTGAAAAATCGCTGCGCAAATACTGTGTGGAAAAAAAAAATGCAACACCCACCATTTTAATCTGTAGGGCCTTTGCTTTAACATTATATATAGTGTTTGGGGGTTCAACGTAATTTTCTTGCAAAAAAAAAATATGTTTTCATGTAAACAAAAAGTGTCAGAAAGGGCTTTGTCTACAAGTGGTTAGAAGAGTGGGGGACGTGTGACATAGGCTTCTAAATGTTGTGCATTAAATGCCAGGACAGTTCAAACCCCCCCCAAATGACCCCATTTTGGAAAGTAGACAACCCAAGCTATTTGATGAGAGCAATGTTGAGCCCATTAAATATTTTTTTTTTTTGTCCCAAGAGATTGAATAATGAAAAAAAAAAAATAAATATATATATTTTTTTTACAAAAAGTTGTCACTAAATGATAGATTGCTCAAACATGTCATGGCATATGTAGAAATACACCCCAAAATACATTCTGTTGCTTCTCCTGAGTACGGGGAGACCACATGTGTGGGACTTTTTGGGAGCCTAGCTGCGTACGGAACCCCAAAAACCAATCACCGCCTTCAGGCTTTCTAATGCCTCGTACACACGTACGGACTTTTGCCGGCGGACCTAAGTCCAGCGGACAATCCGCTGGACTTTCCGGCTAGGTCCGCTGGACTTTCCGAGGGTGTGGACTTGCCCACACACGCACGGACTTGTCCAGCGGATAATCCGCCGGCCAAAAGTCCGCGGGACTTTTGAAAATGAACGGACTTGCCCACACACGGAGCAGTCCGTTCATTTCGAACGTAACTTCAGGTTACGTAGCTAGCGTAGGCAGTAAATGCCGCCGCGCTAGCTCCGCAAGCTGGCATGGATTTAAAGGGAATCCCCACGCCGAAAAAACGGCGTGGGGGTTCCCCCCAAATCCATGTCAGACCCTCATCCGAGCACGCAGCCTGGCAGGCCAGGAAAGGGGTGGGGACGAACGAGCGCCCCCCCCCCTCCTGAGCCGTACCAGGCCGCGTGCCCTCAACATGGGGGGTGCCCTGGGGAAAGGGGGGCCGTGCGCACCTTGTCCCCATGTTGCTGACTTTGAGTGGCCAACTTCTGTGTACCGTTCGCCAGCCACTTTTATTGGCCAGGCCAAGATGTTGTGACTTCTGTGCATGCGCAGGTGTTCATTCACCTCGGCATTACCGAAATTGTACTATGAAACAAAAATGACAAACGCAGCCTTCGCAGGGGTGTATGCTGTAGTACGCCCGTGTCAATGAGGCCTTAATTGTCGCAAAGGTTTACTAGTTATACTAGTCAAACTTTTCTTTGCTATGGACTTAAAAATCTAGATTAATTTTTAGCTATGCATGGGGGAATAGAGTAAGATTATTGTACGTTTTAAATTGTTTAAAAAAAAAAAGCCATGTTTCCTGATTTAAGAAAGGACTAGTTATTATTGCTGCTGACATTGATGACTATAACCTTTTTATAATATTTTATTTGATAACACAGAATTGCTTTTAAAGCATTGCCCAGTTTCTTATTAATATAATTATTTGCACAGCTCATTTTTCTTCATTTTTTAATTAGGAAAGAATTCGTAATCACAAATATAGAAGTATAGGTGACTTGGAGAAGGACATCATGTTGCTTTGCCACAACGCACAGACATTTAACCTAGAAGGATCACAGGTTGGTATTGTTTCTTCTTTTCACTTTATTAAGTTGTATTTTAGATGCTGATGAGTACTTCTGATTCTCTGTAATAAATTATAGCAGACCATGCAAGGTTTGAGTCTCGATTACCAGTACATTTTTGCTGAAATTCAAACCATGGGTGGCCCTGGCAAAAGTTTTGAGGCCAGATAGTGCCTGTGTCCTATTAGATCTATTCACTGTTCCAAGCATTCCGGACGCAGTTTAGCGTGGATGGAGGAATCTTTTGATTTTCTCTCATTCACATATTTATGAATGCGTATACTTTAGGTGTATGGTTGGCCTAAAGTGATTCTAAAGTACATCCCTCACATTTTTGTAAATATTTTATTATATCTTTTTATATGACAACACTGAAGAAATTACACTTTGCTACAATGTAAAGTAGTGAGTGTACAGCTTGTACAACAGTATACATTTGCTGTCCCCTCAAAATAACTCCACACACAGCCATTAATGTCTAAACTGCTGGCAACAAAAGTGAGTACACTTAAGTGATAATGTCCAAATTGAGCCCAAAGTGTCAATATTTTGTGTGGCCACCATTAGTTTCCAGCACTGCCTTAACACTCTTGGACATGGAGTTCACCAGAGCATCACAGGTTTCCACTGGAGTCTTCTTCCACTCCTCCATGATGACATCACGGAGCTGGTGGATGTTAGAGACCTTGCGCTCTTCCACCTTCTGTTTGAGGATGCCCCACAGATGTTCAATAGGGTTTAGGTCTGGAGACATACCTCGCCAGTCCATCACCTTTACCCTCTGCTTTTTAGCAAGGCAGTGGTCATCTTGGAGGTGTGTTTGGGGTCGTTATGTTGGAATACTGCCCTGCGGCCCAATCTCTGAAGGGAGGAGCTCATGCTCGGCTTCAATATGTCACAGTACATGTTGGCATTCATGATTCCCCCAATGAACTGTAGCTCCCCAGTTCTGGTAGCACTCCTGCAGCCCCAGACCATGACACTCCCACCACCTTGCTTGACTGTAGGCAAGGCACCTGTCTTTGTACTCCTTCCCTGGTTGCCACCACACATGCTTGATACCATCTGAACCAAATAAGTTTATCTTGGTCTCATCAGACCACAGTACATGGTTCCAGTAAACCATGTTCTTAGTCTGCTTGTCTTCAGCAAACTGTTTGCAGGCTTTCTTGTGCATCATCTTTAGAAGTGGCTTCCTTCTGGGATGACAGCCATGCAAACCAATTTGATGCACTATGTAGTGTATGGTCTGAGCACTGACAGGCTGACCCCCACCCCTTCAACCTCTGCAGCAATGCTGGCAGCACTCATACGTTTTTTTTTTCCAAAGGCAACCTCTGGATATGACGCTGAGCATTTGCATTCAACTTCTTTGGTTGACCATGGTGTGGCCTGTTCTGTTAAACCGCTGTATGGTCTTGGCCACCGTGCAGCAGCTCAGTTTCAGGGTCTTGGCAATCTTAAAGCCTAGGCCATCTTTATGTACAGCAAAAATTATTTTTTTCTGATCCTCAGAGAGTTCTTTGCCATGAGGTGCCATGTTGAACTTCCAGTGACCAGTATGAGAGTGTGAGAGTGAAAACACCAAATTTACCACACCTGCTCCCCATTTAAACCTGAGACCTTGTAACACTAACGAGTCACATGACACCGGGGAGGGAAAATTGCTAATTTGCCCCATTTTGGACATTTTCACTTAGGGGTGTACTCACTTATGTTGCCAGCGGTTTAGACATTAATGGCTGTGTTGAGTTTTTTTGAGGGGACAGCAAATTTACACGGTTATACAAGCTATACACTCACTACATTACATTGTAGCAAAGTGTCACTTCAGTGTTATATTTACAAAAAATGTAAGGAGTGTACTCCCTTTTGTGAGATACTGTATTTTGCCTTAATGCATTCCTTGCATTAAGGTAAAAAAAAATTATTTTAGAGAAATAAAAAAAAAGAGTGCAGTTGTGGGAAACGTGCATGGAACATGGGTTTTGCACACCGCGTTCAAAATGGACTGCCTTTCTTTTATTTTTTTTTTATGTTCCACCTCAGCGAACATTAAAGAGACTTTCATTCAACTTAACGTTCATTTTCGTCTCTTCCTTTAAGTCACATCATTTGTGGTGTTTGTTTTTTCATTTATAACTGCAAATAATTTTAGAATTTTCTTCAATTCAGTGCACTGCAACGTGTCCCTAGATCATTTTCCCATTTTCTGATGTAAGGTGGGTCCTCCAAGTCGTCACCCTCTGATTGCATTTTGTATATTCGCCCTATGTTCTTACAAAAAATGTAAGGATAGGGAAGTTTTTCAGTAAAGTGACTCAATTGGAGGAATCGCCAGACATCTAATTTCATTAAACCCGTGTCCTTATTTAGTGCTTGATACGTTTTAATTTTTCCTTGGTGTATTATGTCCTTTAATTGTGCATTTTCTTTTTTCAACCAATTTACCCCCACTTCCTTTTTTCCCGGTGCGAAAAAATCATTTTGCTTCAAATATATTAATGGGGAATTATATGTCCATTTTTTTTGTGCGTGAATCCGATCCCAAGTTTTTAGTGCTGTATATGTGATTTCATGTGTCCCTGTTCCCATACGCCTATAATGTGGAGGGTTCCAAATTATTCGTCCCAACTGTGTGCCACTCATTTCTTTTTCTAAACTTACCCATCTTTTTTCATTCGCCTCTTTTGCCCACTCTATTACCCGAGTGAGAACAATCGCATTTTGGTATTTTTGAAAATCCGGTACCGCTAAGCCTCCTTGTTTCTTGCTCCTACTTAAAACCTTAAAAGCTATTCTTGGTCTTTGGTTTTTCCAAATATAATTAGAGATTAGCCTTTTCAATGTTTTTAAATATATTTGTGGGAGTGTTATAGGTAGCATTTGTAGCTTATAGAGTATTTTTGGGGCTAGAACCATCTTAATCACGTTGATCCTGCCACTCCAAGAGAGGGATGTCATTGAAAGTTTTTTAGTTTCACTTTTAATTTCGTCTAATAAGGGAATAAAGTTAGTATTATATATTGCTTTGACCGTGGGGGCCAGTTTGATTCCTAAATACTTAATCTCTTTTTGCCAAGGAAAATGGAATTCTTTTATTAAGTTAGCTTCTTCCTGCTTACTGATACTGACATTTAGGATTTCAGATTTGCTGGGGTTTATTTTCAGATTTGAAATCTCCCCGTATTCCTTTTAATATTTTTAACAGGCTCGGGATCGTTGTCCTTGGGTAAGTTATATAAAAGAGAACATCATCCGCAAAAGCTGCGAGTTTGTGTTCTTCTGTCCCGACCTTGATCCCTTTAATATCCGGGTTATTCCGGATAGCTGATAACAGGGGTTCGAGTGAAAGCACGAACAGCAAGGGAGACAACGGGCACCCCTGCCTGGTGCCATTTTTCATTGTAAACGTTGAGGACAGAGTTCCGTTGACTTTAACGGATGCCTGAGGATCATTATACAGCGCCCCTATCCACTTGATCATACGGGGGCCTATTCCCATTGCCTCCAGGGTCCCAAACATGAGTCCCCAGTCTACCCTGTCGAACGCTTTTTCAGCGTCCATTGACAGGAGTAGACCTGGGGACCCACCGTCTTCCAACACTCGGAGCAAAAGGAGGGAGCGCACCCCGTTGTCCCTCCCCTCTCTCCCCGGGACAAATCCGACCTGATCCGGATGGACCAGGTCGGTTAGCCTCTCTTTCAACCTAGACGCGAGTACCTTCGCGTATAATTTGGTATCCGTGTTCAGGAGAGCTATAGGTCTGTAATTTGAACAGAGTGTGCTATCCTTACCCTCCTTCAGGATTAAAGTTATTGAGGCCTGCAATGCCTCCCCTCCCATTTTATATTCCGATCCGAGACCGTTCATATACTGACACAGCCTTGGAACTAGAATGTTACTGAATTTTTTAAGGTAAAGGGAAGAGAAGCCATCTGGGCCCGGGCTTTTGCCTACTGCTGTTTCCTTCAAGGCTTTGTGTATTTCTGCTTCCGTAATGGGTCTGTCCATGAAGAGTCTTTCCTCCTCTGACAGGCAAGGTAGATTACTTTTTTCCAAGAACTCTTTAATTTTTTCTGGGCTCTTTTTATCTTGTGCTCCATTCTGACCGACAGAGTAGAGGGCCTCATAATAGTTTTTAAAGACTTCAGCTATCTCCCCTGTTGTGTGCGCCATCCCCCCGCCCCCGTTTTGAATTTTTTCAATGAAATTAAGATCCCGCTGTTTTTTCAGCTTTCCTGCTAAATATTTACTTATCTTATTATCCCACCGATATCTCTCTCTTGCCCTAATGTTGAATCTCCTATTTATTTCCTGTTCTCTCATATCTTTAAGTTCGTCTCTCTTTTTAACCAGTAAGTGAAATAGTTCCTGTTGTTGCCCATTTTGTTTCTTGTGTTCTTGCTCTAGTCTGTAGATCTCATCGGTTACTCTCGACATTTTCCTTTTTTTTTTCCCTTTTTTCCCCGGCGCCTATGGAGATGAGGACTCCCCTGATGTACACTTTATGCGCTTCCCATAGGGTAGCGCTGGTGATTTCTTCAGTGTCATTGACACTAAAGAAGAATTCAATTTCCTTTTGTATTTGTTCCAGTATTTTTCCGTCTTGTAATAGACTTTCCTCAAGTTTCCAACTATACGGTTGTCTCTGTATTCCGGGTATCCCGATCTTCATTGACACCGGGGAATGGTCCGACAAGGTGGAAATCTCTATCTGTGTGGTCCTTATTTGGTCTAGCATTCTATGCTCTGTCAAAAAGTAATCTAGTCTGGAATACGTCCCGTGCACAGGGGAGAAGAAGGGACTGCCTTTCTGATCCGCAGCAGATGGCAATGCTAATGACACCACAAACATAGGTCGTGAACGCAAGTAGTTTGCCTGCACTGGATGGCATGGTACAGAAGCATGCACTACTTTTGGTGCATTGCAAAATTCAAATGAATGGGCTGAAAATGCCTTACATTCTAGTCGCACAGGAATTCCTGATTTGAAATTGCCCTTAGTCCAAATGGAGATTTAGCCTAAACAGAGTTTTCCTATTCCATCCCACTCTGACCATATCAGCTATCATTCAGCCTGTTAGCAAGTGTTAGGCTGCATTCACACCTGAGCGTATAGTTTTCAGGTGTTTTTCGGGCGTTTTTTAAGCTTTTATTTTTTTTTTTTTGCAGCTTTTTTATTTTATTTTTTTTACAAGCTTTTTCAAAGCGTTTTTGAAGTGTACAGGCAGTTCCCCAGGCTACAAACAAGATAGGGTCTGTAGGTTTGTTGAATCTGAAAGTCGGAACAGGTACATTTTAGTTCCAGACAAAAAAAATATTTTTAAGCTTTTTGGATAGCATGGGGAAGGGTTAACCCCCCTGTAATGTTTGTTTTGCTGTCTGTGCCCCTGTTCAGAAGATTTTGAAACTTTTGGGTTGTTGTGGAAACTAGCCTTGGTGGTAAAGCATCAGTGGAGGTACCTTTTACCCATAATAACTCTTACAGGAGTGAATTTCCCTTCCTAGGGGTAGATTTTCTCACTTCCTGTTTTTCCCTCCATTTGTAAAGAGGTGTCGTTTGTAAGTCGGATGTTTTAACTCTGGGACTGCCTGTATTACAATTGTTTTCACAGCTTTGGCCGTTTTTGTTTAACCAATTTAAGCACTAGGGGGAGGAGAGGGAAAGGAAATTAGGGGTGGAGAGATGCTATTTGAGAATTTTTACGGGCATTTTACAAGCGTTTATCTGCTCAAGTCAGGCGTTTCTATTGAAGTCTATGCGGCCAAAAACGACTCATGTACTTTGAGCTTCAGGCGACAAAATACTCATGTGAACAGGGGCCATTTAAATGAATGGGATTTTGCTTGTTGGAACTTTTGAGATGAACGTTTTACAAGCTGAAAACGCTCTGGTGTGAATGCAGCCTTATTATTTGTTTATCATTGTGCTTAAAGAGGGAGTCCACCTTAACAAAAAATATTAAAAGTCAGCAGCTACAAATACTGCAGCTGCTGACTTTTAATAAATGGATGCTTACCTGTTCCAGGTTCCAGCGATGTCGGCAGATCGCTCGTCTCTCGGCTGACCCCCCCGCCATCCTCTGTCAGGGAATCAGGAAGTGTCGCGCTGCGCGTCTTTACTGGTCCCCGCTGTGTCCTGGGAACTGTGTGTTTCCCAGGACACAACGGGGGGGGGGGGTGAGTTTGCATCTGCGGATAGGGGCGGGGCAGCTGCGGCTAGCTAGTCCCGGGAGTGGGTGCAGATATCTGCACCCCCCTCCCCCCTGAAAGGTGCCAATTGTGGCACCGGAGGGGGGGGGGGAATCCGACACGCGGAAGTTCCACTTTAGGGTGGAGCTCCACTTTAATAAAAAATAGAGCTTGCAACCGCAGACTGTGAATCAAGTTGGGATATATGAGAGAGATCTTCCCTACTGGGTCCCTGATGGTTATGATTGTGACGTTGACATGCAGATGTGTTTTTAACTTTGGATGCCCTTAATATTGTATAGAATAACTTTACACTAAACAGCTTATTGATTTCAGCCATTTGGGGCTTAATTTGTTCACCTATCAGGTCCTTAAAGCTGTCCAGTAACCTCTAGCACTGCTGTGATAGACCAAACCCAATTTGGTCAGTGACCATGATAGTTTAGACAAAAAGTTAAATATGACTGGGGTGAGAAAAGATCTCAGACCGAAGTAAAACAAGAGGGGTCACCAATTGTGATGGAATTACTGTTCTATTTCTTTTATTTAATCAGGCAATACTAAAACACTAATCTGCTTTATTATATTTTTAGATATATGAAGATTCAATTGTGCTACAATCGGTCTTCAAGAGTGCAAGACAAAAGATTGCAAAAGAGGAGGAAAGTGAAGATGACAGCAATGAAGATGACGATGAGGAAGATGAAGATGAATCAGAATCTGAGTGTAAGCCATTTTTTGCTGCCTCGAAATATAAATTGCAACAACATTTTTGTTGCCTCAATACCTATATAAAGGGTACCAGTATTAGGGCCACTATCACAGAGTTTTTTTTTTTTTTATCCGTAATGGCCAGGACTGAAACCACTTAGTCACACCACTAATCGAAAACTGGTACCTGTGCACATTTTAGTTTAATGGACTATGACAGACTATTATTGCAAGTGGGATTATGGGTTGGGCAGTAAGAGATGATTCCTCACTACAACATTGGCTTTTGAATAGTACAGTAAATGCTGGTGTTTGTTTTCATTGCGATCCATGCCCAGGACAAACCAAGGTGGTACTAGAATTAATTTTTTTTTTTTTTTTTAACCACTTAAGCCCCGGACCATTTGGCTTGCCAAAGACCAGACAACTTTTCGCGATTCGGCACTGTGTCGCTTTAACTGACAATTGCACGGTCGTTCGACGTGGCTCCCAAACAAAATTGACGTCCTTTTTTTCCCCACAAATAGAGCTTTCTTTTGGTGGTATTTGATCACCTCTGCGGTTTTTATTTTTTGCGCTATAAACAAAAAAAGAGCGACAATTTTGAAAAAAACAAATTTTTTGCTATAATAAATATCCCCCAAAAATATATAAAAAAAACTATTTTTTTCCTCAGTTTATGCCGATACGTATTCTTCTACATTTTTTTTGTTAAAAAAATCGCAATAATATTAATAATAATATTTTTTTATTATTAGTTAAGACGGCGATCAGCGATTTTTATCGTGACTGCGACATCTTGCGGACACGTCAGACAATTTTGGCGCGATTTTGGGACCATTCACATTTATACAGCAATCAGTGCGATTAAAATTGCATTGATTACTGTGTAACTGACTGGCAGTGAAGGGGTTAACACTAGGTGGCGCTGTAGGGGTTAAGTGTGTCCTGGGGAGTGTATCTTACTGTAGGTGGATAGGCTAGTTGTGACACATCACTGATCAGCGCTCCCGATCAGTGACACTGTCACTAGGCGGAACAGGTAGATGCTTGTTTACATTAGCATCTCCCCATTCTTCCGCTCTGTAAGACGATCGCGGGTATCCCCGCGGCAAAAGAGTCCTCGGGACCCGCGACCCGACTCACGGAGCTCCCGGCGGCGCGCACGTGCCATTCTGCGCCGGTCGGAAACCGGTTAACCTCTTGCCGACCAAGGTTGGCTCCCCTGCGTAAACTGCCTTAGGTGTATGGCGGCCGCTTTAAGAGCTATCGGGGGCGCGCACAAGACGTTGAAGCCGATTCGCGTGGCCCCAATGTCCGCCGGCAACCCGTGATCGCTCCTCCGAGCCAGAACGGGGATCTGTCAATGTAAACAGACAGATCCCCATTCTGTCAGGGAAGTAGAGAGAGATCTGCTGTTCCTAGTGATCAGGAACAGCGATCTCTCTCTATCTACTCCCTGTCAGTCCACTCCCCCCACAGTTATAAACACCTCCCTAGGGAACACTTAACCCCTTGGTCGCCCCCAAGTATTAACCCTTTCCATGCCAGTGACATTTATAGTGGCTATTTTTAGCTCTGATCACTGTATAAATGTCAATGGTCCCAAAATAATGTCAAAAGTGTCGGATCTAAAGAAGAATAGAAGAATACATTTTGGCCTAAACTGATGAAGAAATAATTTTTTTTTACATTTTTTTTTTTTGGATGTTTATTATAGCAAAAAGTAAATAATATTGGGTTTTTAAAAAAAAAAAAATTTTTAGATAAGAGTATAACATAACTGAAAATGCATTATTTACATACAGTTGAGACATGAGTTGAAAGATGCCAGTTTTGAACAGGTTTGGTGGTGATCTTCATATCTCAATCATACAGTACAGGACATAGGCTGGATATCCATAGACCCTAGGTTATAGGCTGCTACCTTCGGGTGATTAGACGCTGGCAAAGGCTTGCTGGACACATCCTCTGGGTGTATGTACCCCTACAACCCAACCCCACTCCATGGTACAAAGTTTTTTTTAATTGTTTTATTTATTCTGTCTGGTATATTTAATGACAAATTTGAAATTCACATAAATAAAAAAAAAAATGATATAATCACCTCGGTCAAAGCCCCCCACATAAGTTTGCGTACCAAAAACGGTTGAGCAATCTATTTTTAATGGTCCTGTTGCAGGTACTGCCTGTTGGAAGGCAAGTTAAATGGTTCTGTAAGGCAGTGTGTATGTATACCCTGCAATATGACTTGTGCTCCGCTGTGTACCTCCTAATCCTAATTCTCAGTGTTTAATACAGGAATGTCCACCCTGGCAGTGTGATACGCACAATTCTAGTGCTGAAGTCAGGGCTGAGATCATGGTTGACACAGTGTAGAATCAAGTTTGGACTAGGGACTACTGTGGCTGAGCTTCTAACTGGCAGCAGTTCTTTTGATAGGATTACCACCTTTCTGGTTTTTATTCCAATCTAGTATTTCACTCCCCTATCTTGTCTTAAATAGTTTGTTATCCTTTTTCTGCTTTGTGTAACAAATATCCTGGGACTGGTGGGTGGCCAGTTTTTTAAGACCGCTGTTTGAATACCACTTGAGGTTTCCTTTTGTCACCTGGGAATGCAATGGGGGCTTAGGAACTGCAATGTAGTTGGGCAGCACCACCTTGTAGCCGCTTTTACCTACCAGTCTAGCACATGGAGAAGGAAATTTATCTGCTGCTACCCAAGGAGAGGGAAGAGGCATGCAGTTATTGGATGCTTTGTAGAGGCATAGGGGCTAGGTCAACAGTTCTTGCCACTGCCATGGATCCCATACTTCTGTAAGATCAGTGACTTTTTTTTTTCTCAAAAAGCTCCTTCTGACTGAAGTGATTGTCCCTGTGTTTTATCCCTGTGGAAAAATACCTGTTTATTGCCAGAAATGCACTTGCCTCTTTTACCCTTGCTGGCTGATAACACGCAGCTTTTATGTGTTTTTGAGTGGCGACAGCCTGCCCATTGCCATTTGCTAAACTACTCCAAACCATCCCACTCTCAGATCTCTACAACTAAAAAGATAATTATTCTGTAGTCTAAGAACTAGGACGGTTCCTTAAAGCGGTTCTGCACACATTTCATTTAGTAAATCTCTTTGCCTTCCAAATCAGGCAAAGAGTACTAAATGAAATGTGTTTTTTTTTTTGGTTTTTTTCACTTACCTTGTAATCGATGACTTCCTGTCTTCTGTCTCTTCGGGGGTGGGCGGGGTCTGTGCGGGGATCCTCGTCACGCCGCACTGTCTCCTGGGATCTGGTGTCATTGATCCCAGGAGTCTGTGCGGGCATCTTCCGAAATCTCGCGAGATTTCGGCCACATCTTCAGCAGATGTGCCGACATCTCGCGAGATTTCAGAGAATGTGAGCTGCACTTTGCCGTTACTGCGCACGCGCGTGCTCGGCGCAGTAACGGCGGTGCATGCTGGGCCATCTAAAGTGCCTGTGGGGTTTCACATGCCCACAGGCAAGATGGCCCCCAGCAGAAAAGAAGAATATAAAGAATGTTATCGGAGGAAAACCGGCTGCGATCTAGATGGAAGATGGAACAGGTAAGTCCCCCAATTTAGCTATATGGCCTTGGCATATTCCCCAAAAAAAAAAAAAAAAAAGCAGTGCAGAACCACTTTAAGATAACACAGGAAGTATGCAGAGTTGATCTGATAAGATCCACAGATATCTTTTGCACTGAGAAAACAAAATGCTTTTGATGGTATATTTAACAAACTAAAATAGAGCAATTAAGAGGGTTTACATACAGTTTAATTCCTCCTCTTTTCTTTTTTTTTTTTTTTATAGCAAAATCTGTGAAGGTGAAAATCAAGTTAAATAAGAAGGACGAAAAGAATCGAGATAAGGGAAAAGGGAAAAAGCGCCAGAGTCGAGGGAAAGCCAAACCAGTTGTCAGTGATTATGACAGTGATGAAGATCTAGACGATAATGTAAGTTGTAACAGTAAAATAACTCTTAACTGTACATTCTGTATAGCAAAGTTGGATAAAATGTAAAAATTAGATTCACTCATCGAGGCTGTAGTGCATAAGTAGGTGTAAAGGTTAGTCTTATTTGGCCCTGTGTGACAGACAGGCACTACTTTTGAGTCTACGTGTGCTTATGTGATGATACTAGAAGCCAGGTATGTTTTATATCTTGTTTGTAATGCTGGCCATACATGCGGTTATGTGATGGTGTGCTTGAAGCCATGTATGTTGTTGTATATCTGTAATGCTGGCCATACATATACTGAATTGATCATTGGATGAATCATTCTTTTTACTATTCTGATCAAATTTACAAGTCTCGATCATTCTTTAGTCAAATTCTGTACGATTGAAACAAAAGTGAAAATGGTCGTTTGAGCTGGTAAATAACATCATTACATTTCATCACGTGATTTTTAGCAAAATTTTAACCTTGACAAACTTGACATTGAAGTGATCTAGACCAGTGATTTAGACCATTGAACTGATTTAGACCAGTGGCGGCCCATCCATAAGGGGCACTGCCCCCCTAATTTGTGCGTCTGGCCCCTAATCTACATGCAGGGCGCCGAACGCATGGATTCCAATGGGTTTTTATTTTTAGACGCACGTGATTAGAGCCAGTGTATCTAATTGGCTTCCAAAAAGGGTGAGCTTGGGGCGATGCGCCCTGAGCCCACCCAGTTGTGTGACATAGCGAATAAATTTTCGCTATTGTCTTCCTGATTCTTTTTCTGGGCAATCAGTAAGCGGGTCCTGAGACCCGATTGGCTGAGAGGAAAAGCGATCATGTTGGCTGTCGAGGAGGAGGAAAATATGCAGGGGAAGGAGGCAGTGCTGCCCGTGACCTAGATGGTGTAAGTGCGGGGCTGGTGGGCTAACAATCAAGCAATTTGGGGAGGGGGGTTGCAGCCGACCTAGCGACTGGGAGTGGTTTTGCGCCCCCCCCCCAAACAAAGTTGAGCACCAGCCGACGGTGATCCCTTATACTATTTTCATCCATGGCCCTTTCTTCCACTGTAGGTACAATATTCTGGTTCAAGTAATATGCTGTCATCCCCTAAAACTCTGAATTGCCTTCTGCTAGCTAGTCAGTGATATATGGGGTAGACATTTTTTTCAATCAAAGGGTTAAAACAACTCACAGCTGAGCTTTTTACAACTGCTCAATGGCCTTGCCACTCATCAATGAATCAGTGGTCCTAACCGAGTTAAATACATTTTCAAGGGGCTAGATTTATTTCTTCTAAGGACATAATTTAATTCCAGGGAAAAAAAAATGATAAACTCGGGTAAATAGCATTATAGCAATTATATCGGCTAACATTTTAGGCACAATCAAGGCGATTCAGTTCGCAGTTGCAGCGCTATACAAGTCATTCATTCATTATATATTGTGCTATATTTATTGAGAAGTGTCCCTTGAGCTGGTTAAGCTTGTCTTGTTGAAATCTTCATTCCTCTGCCTCACCCCCATCACTTTCTCCCCCCCCCCCCCCCCCCCCCCCCCCATAACCCTGCAGTGGTAACCTGTCATAATCACTTGTCAAAAGTACAGACTATGCCCACTTTTTCTGCGCCCCCATTTCACCCCACCCCACATTATGAATGGCACATGATGAACAGATGAATAAAAGGTCCACCGCAATTTGCGTTTTGCGGTTTTTTTTTTTTTTTCTTTTTTAACACTGTATATAGCTGGTTGCTAAAGAGGGGGTAGTATAGATTCAGAGGGGACCCCCATGCCAAACATTTAAAAAAAATGGCATGGGGGATCCCTCCAAAATCCACACCAGACCCTTTATCTGAGCATGCAGCCCGACAGGAAAGGGAGGGGACGAGCGAGCGCCTCCTCCTGAACCATACCAGGCCACATGCCCTCAACATGGGGGGGATGGGTGCTTTGGGGCGGGGGGGGCTCTGCACCTTGCACCCCCATGTTGATGGGGACAAGGGCCTCTTCCCGACAACCCTTGGCCCCCAGATCCCGCCCCCCTCCTGTGTGAATGAGTATGGGGTACATTGTACCCCTACCCATTCACTGAAAAAAAAAGTAGTGTAGTGTTAAAAAATACAGTACACAGTTTTTGACAAGTCTTTTACAAAAAAATTTCTTCTTCTCCGCTTCTTCCTACGGTCTTCTTCTTCCCCTGCTTCTTCTTCCGCTCTTCTTCTTCCGCTCTTCTTCTTCCTCTGCCGCCGCCGACCCTCCTCCGATGCTGCGTCCCGCTGATCAGTCAGCGCCGATGTCCTGCACTTCTTAAATAACGATGGGGGCGTGGCAATCGAATTACGTCATCCAGAGGCTACGCCCCCTTGTGACGTCACGGACCCATCATGCCCAGAGGGGTGACATCACAAGGGGGCGTGGCCTCCGGATGATGCAATCCAATTGCCACGCCCCCATCGTTATTTAAGAAATGCAGGACATCGGCGCAGTATCGGAGGAGGGTCGTCGGCGGGAGCGGCGGCAGTGGAAGAGAAGAAGAGCTGAAGGAGAAGACCGGAGGATGAAGATGCGGGAGAAGATGGAGGAAGACCGGAGAAGCAGAAGGTTTTTAATAAAAGACTTGTCAAAAACTGTCTACTGTATTTTTTTAACGCCTACACTACTTTTTTTTTTTTTGTGAATGGGTAGGGGTACAATGCTCATTAACCATTAACATGGATGGGGGCCGGATCTGGGGGGCCCCTTGTTAAAGAGGGCTTCCAGATTCTGATAAGACCCCCGCCCGCAGACCCCGACAACCACCGGGCAAGGGTTGTCGGGAAGAGGCCCTTGTCCCCATCAAAATGGGGTCAAGGTGCTTTGGGGTGGGGGGCACACAGACCCCCTGCCCCAAAGCACCCATCCCCCCATGTTAAGGGCATGCGGCCTGGTGTGGTTCGGGGGGGGGGGGGGGGGGGGGCGCTCGCTCGTCCCCTCCCTTTCCTGACCTGACGGGCGGCATGCTCGGATAAGGGTCCGGTGTGGATTTTGGGGGGGACCCCCACGCCATTTTTTTTTTATATATATATATTTTGGCATGGGGGTCCCCTCCGAATCCATACTAGACCCAAGGGCCTTGTATGGACCGGGGGGGGGGGGGCACACTGTTTTTCTGACAACTGATGACTCTGCTTCCCGGCCCCCTTCTTAGCAACCAGCTATATACAGTGTAAAAAAAACCGCAAAGGGCAAATCGCTGTAAAAACGCGGCAGGCACCACAAAAAGCACAGCAAAAACGCTCAAAAGCAACAGCCTGTATTGTATATTATTGTTGACATGGATAGACTTGCAGAAAATGCTATATTTTAATGATCATCAATGAATTGCTGCATGTCTCCTCTTTGCATTGTATTGTTTGGCATGTACAGTTTTTCTTGCTTTCCTGCTGATTTCTAATTGTTGTTTTCAATGGTTCTTATCACAGGATCAATCTGATGTAACCGGAAGCGACGATGAGTGATACACAAGTAACCTGTTTTCTTGACGAAGTTTGTCATTTTCTAGTTTCAACTCATCCAATGTTTTTTTTTTTTTTTTTTTCTAATAAAAATGAGAAAATACACAATGGGGTTGTATCACTACTCATCGTCTAGAAGGAACGTTAGACTAGTGTCAGACATACATGATCTCATCGTGTACAAAAAAAAGATTTTTGTAACATTGTCACCAAAATGGGCCTGCAATATGAAGCAAGTGTCACATTTTTAAAGAAAAACTGTGGATTGTTAGTACATTTCTGTAGGTAGACATTTAGCTGGGTCCCCTGTACCTGGTTTCCTATGCTATGGTGCAGCTTACATCAGTGCAAAGCTGAAAAACAATTTTTGTAGCAACTTGAACTGGGGCAAACTGATACAACAAGTAACTGGTTATTTTATTTTTCATCAGGCAATTTTATCGGTTTTATGTTGCTGTGGTTCAGTATTTTATTTTATTTTTTTGAATTTTTAATTTTTTATGATTGTGGTACATATATGCAACGCTCATGTACTAATTAACCTTTTTGCTGCTAGAAGGGCCTTCAGTATCTTGCTTGGCTATGGCTCTGCTAGTGCATAAAGTGTTAATTTGCTGTTGTTTTTTCCTAATGTTTCCTCTCCCAGCCTCTTGTTTTTCCCCACTTTAAACAGAGTTCTAAACTTATAAGCTATATGGTTAAAGTAATGATTTTTTTTTTTCTATTACAATTTCTATTTGTTATGAAGGAGTTTGGTTAAACATGTTAATTGTTGCAAACTATATATAGTATGATGGAATGCTTATTTTTCCCTTTCTCTTTTTTCTTCAAACTTTGTTACCAATGTGGATAATCAGCTTTTCCCTGAAGTGTACTTAATCTTTGCTTTCTTTGCACAATGTCTTTGGTTGCAATTCATAAGCCTGAGGCAAATAAAATCCCAGCAATTTTGAGAAAATTGTTGTGTTGTGGTTTCATAATGAGTCCTCACTTTTACTGTAATCTATTATTGCATAGTTGTATTAGACCACAAGACTTTGGGGCACAGCCTGATGTGAGCAGTTCCATGTATTGTCTAGTAGTAAAATGTTCTCACTGTATAAAAAAAATGGGGACTGCTATTACTTCTCTCCTTCTGAAAATGTTTGACACCTTGTTCTATGGCCTCAGGATCTACTGATCTGCGTTCTTGTTCCAACCTAAGGTATTGAAGCCAGTGGTTCTATGTGACAACCAACATATAGGTATCAAATGGTAATAGAAAAATGTTTCAAAATAATCAATTTAAAGTATCACACGATGCAGTATAACAGTTCCAATATGGAGAAAAAAGGCCCAGCAATGCTATCTTATAATATTTTCCTGCAGTTGGACTATTTCTTCCAGCAGCCATTTTGCCAGCAAACCAGGTAGATGTTTATGCTCGCTCTCTGGTGAGCAGATTTTGGGTAAGCCCATCAATAATTGGTGCCCACTTTTTTTTGTCAGTCAGTGGTGCACAAAATGTTTGGCCTCACCTACCAGCAATTTCAGAAAAGGGTGTGATTCACTGCATTTTGGGCTACAGCAACATTTCTTGTTTATAAGATAATAGCAGGGGTCACCTGTGACATGTTTTGTGCTGAAAATGGCATTCCTTAATTGTACATTAAAGGAAACAGTGGGCTTGATATTCATGACTGCTTGGGTTATGCTTCCACATTCAGGTGAAATTACACTGGCCAAAAAAGGCACCCCTTCCAACTTGGCTAAGCCTCAGATGTCTCTGATTTTCCTTGTAAGTACTTAGTCTTGATTTCCTTGCCTGCTCCTAGCACCCCTGATGACTTAGAAGAGGGCTTGATCACTTTGGCATAAAGGCCAAGAGGGAGTGTACTCAGATCCTGCATACAAGAGCATAGGCAGAGCCTGTATTGTCTGTTGGTCGGTGCTGGGTCCTGCAGACTGTGATCTCCAGGATACAGTGTATCGAGTAACCTCCTTGGGTGGGTGCTATACAGGTCCAGGGTGGTGATCCCCCTGGAAGGAAATAAAGTTCCCAAAGGCAGTGTGGGGTACACAAGCTGTGATGGATGAAGATTGCACCTGCAGCTTTGGACTGGTGATTGCCTTTTGATGTTATATTGGAGCATATAGCAATCTCCACTGGCAATGTTCCTTGTGTTTCTGGGGTGTTTTGTGAAGTTTTTTTCCTATGGAGCAACATATGGTAGCGTAAAGCACAAAAGGAGTGGTACATCGCTTGTGTGCAATGATGTTGTCCTGCTCGGGCACCAGTTTTACCCGTGCACCACACTGGAATCTACCTACTGTAAGTAGCACGACTGGAGTCCTGAAGGATACCATAGTCAGCACCATTCTGCCTCCAGCCCTTAACCGCAGTTGCCGCTACTTTAGATAGACACAGCAAGTATTGGGACACATGTCTACAATGGTGACTTGCTACATAAATGTCTTGTCAATGTTCCTATCACACACGTTCCTGGCAAGTCTGACTCTTAAAATTGGTGCTGCAGCAATTACCAGCTGGATCCTGGAAACATCAAGTGTACATATTCGCCAGCACACCATGGATCAACAACTTCCGTCCAAAGGTTTCTTTTTATTGAGAGAGATCACATCATACAGATAAGTGCAACATTTCAGAGCCACGCAGGGCCCCTTCGTCAGGGATGTAATAAAGTGCAACAGTGTCAAAGCAGAATATAAACATATCAGCCACCAAGCAGAACATGCAAAAATTTAAAAAATAGCGATACCCCCACCCTGTGACATCAGTATGATGTCAGAATATCGCCAAAAATGGTTAAAAACTAAAAGGCAACAAAGTAACCTAAAGCAGGCTGAAGCAATGAATTCCTAATATTGTCAAATACAGCCCGCATGCATATAGCGTCAGTGTATGTGCAATATATCGGCCACATCAGCCAGATGCGCCCAATCAAAGCCGAGCAGCCACTGATGTGACACCTGTACAATTCCTATTGTCTAGTCTGGGCAGTGCTTGATTGGGTATAGCACATACCATGTAATATATCTCCCTCATTCTTTTCTGTTCGTACTCTTTTCCTTCTGTTTCTCACACCCTATACTCACCTGTGATGTTCACTTAGGGTAGCCGATAGGTCCTGAATACCTAGGTTTTTTTTCTTCAATATATTCTAAGGGCTGAATGTGACAATTTGTTTACCAATGGCTCACACATGAAACTATTTTGACATTTTTACAACCTTAACCACTTAAGCACCGGACCATTTTGCTCGCCAAAGACCAGAGCACTTTTTTTGATTCGGCACTGCATCGCTTTAACTGACAATTGCACGGTCGTGCGACGTGGCTCCCAAACAAAATTGACGTCTCTTTTTTCCCACAAATAGAGCTTTCTTTTGGTGGTATTTGATCACCCCTGCGTTTTTTTTTTTGCGCTGTAAACAAAAAATGAGCGACAATTTAAAAAAAAAAAAAATAATTTTTTACATTTTGCTATAATAAATATCCCCCATAAATATATAAAAAATACTTTTTTTCCTCAGTTTAGGCCGATACATATTCTTCTACATATTTTTGGTAAAAAAAAATCGCAATAAGCGTTTGATTGGTTTGCACAAAAGTTTATTTTTTTACTAGTAATGGCGGTGATCAGCGATTTTTATCGTGACTGTGACATTATGGCGGACACATCGGACATTTTTGACACATTTATGGGACCATTGTCATTTATACAGCAATCAGCGCTATACAAATGCACTGATTCCTGTGTAAATGGCAGTGAAGGGGTTAACCACTAGGGGGCAGTTAAGGGGTTAAGTGTTTCCTGGGGAGTGATTCTAACTGGGGGGGGTGTGGCACGTCACTGATCATAGCTCCCGATCACAGGGAGCTATGATCAGTGACACTGTCACTGGGCAGAACCAGGTGATGCTTGTTTACATTAGCATCTCCCCGTTCTTCCTCTCCGTGAGACGAAGTCCGTGGGACCCGTGATCCGACTCACGGAGCTTGCTGCGCGAACGCAGGCCGCCTCTTAAAGGGCAACGTACAGGTACGTTAGTTTGCCTGTACGTGCCATTCTGCCGCAGTATATCTGCATGAGGCGGTCAGCAATCGGTTAAAGTGGAGTTCCACCCTAAAAAATTATTTGACATTAAAAGACTCCTTTTAACCTAGAAAAAATCATTTGGAGGAAAAATATTTTTTTATACTTACCAGAAAGTGCCTGTTGCTATGTAGTCCTGGTAATCTGCCACTTCCTGGTCCACGGAGCTCCTCGAGACTTCCTCCCTCGTCTGTGCTCCTGGGAAATGATGACACATAATTTCCCAGGAGTCTGTGTGCAGTACTGAGCTTGGCACTACAGCCACCGTTGAATCGCGCATGCGCGAGATCAAGAGGTGCATGCTGGTTACCCAGCATGCATCTCTCCCAAGGTATTCCAGGAAGCGATCTAGATTGGGCTTCACATGCCCACATTAAGGATGGAAACGGCCACAAACTGGAGCATAAAAGATACAATTAAGATAATTGTATTATTTAAAAAGCGATCTTGATCATTGTATTGTCTTTTTGAAATTTAATTGCAATAATGCTAGGATGCTGGAACTCCACTTTAAGATCTAACCCCATGGTTACGAGTGTAGAGTGGCTCACATAGGAGCTGTTCGCTTAGGTTTCTCTTTCCTTTGTCCTTATGTCTATTTTATTTTTATTTATTGTTTTGTTTTTATTTATTTATTCTTTTTTGTTACTTGTGTTCCTGTTTTATTTTTCCTGCTGTTTCACCTCCTCCTTGACAGAATACATGCTGTATTTTTTGAACTACAGAGATGACTTCCTGAAAATTCAGTTAGAATTTTATTTTCAATGGTAAGGAATTTCACAAATGTATTAACGGTTTGGTGTTTAGTATAGGGGGGTGTACTGTATTTTTTTGCCAAATCCCAGAGTTCTGCTTTAAGCTAATATTACAACACCTGCGCAATATTAATTAGCAACAAGATAATGGCTGCTGCACTCTCTCAATGCAGACACATTGATTTGTAAGAGACAAATTGTATAAAGTGCGCTACCCCTTTTTTTTTTTTTTCATGTGCAGGATATATCCAAAAACAAAAGAGCCTAAATAAGTATTGAAGGTATTAAAAGAAATGTTTGATACAAATATCATTCACGTAAAATGTGCCTAAAAGTCCCAGCGCCTGATTTAAAGGGCAATCCGTGACTTCTAAAAATAATATTCATTAAACATTCAAACAAGAAAGTCCATTGTGATAAGCAAGTGCAAAGTTTTTATCGAAAAAATTGATTGATGTATAGATCAATCACATCCTCTGATCGATGACAGTCCTCTTAAAGGGACAGCGCAGTGCTATTTCACTTCAATTCACTCCCAGCTCGGTTCCAACTAATCTGTTAAAAAAGAAACAGCACTAAGGACGCATAGCCATGCACAACGGAGCTGGGGAAAGCATTCTTTTGATCCCTTTTGGCATGGGCCATAAGTGGTCAACTACATTTGGTGAGTTTGGACCCATTGGGGTTGGGGTACAGCACACACAGCGTGAATTGTAGTGGAACAGCACTGCACTGTCACTTTAAGAGCACTGGCATTGATCATCAGAGGATGTGATTGATCCATACAACCATCAAATTTGTTATATGAAAACTTTGCACTAGCTTATCGCAATGGACTTTTTTGTTTGAATGTTTAATTAATAATATTTTTATTTAATTTTGACCAAATTTCCTGTGCCTTTTGTAGCTCACACATCCCCAAAACATCAGCGATCCACCACCTTGTTTCACAGTAGGAATGGTGTGCCTTTCATCATAGGCCTTGTTGATTCCTCTCCAAATGAAGCGTTTATGGTTGTGGCCAAAAAGCAAAATTTTGGTCTCATCACTCCAGATTACTTTGTGCCAGAAGGTTTGAGGCTTGTCTCTGTGCACATTGTTAGCTGAATACTTTGTGGAATTTGCGTAGTAATGACTTTCTTCTGGCGACTCGACCATGTAGCCCATCTTTCTTCAAGTACCTCCTTATTGTGCATCTTGAAACAGCCACACCACATGTTTTCAGAGAGTCCTGTATTTCACCTGAAGTTATTTGTGGGTTTTTCTTTGCATCCCGAACAATTTTCCTGGCAGTTGTGGCTGAAATTTTAGTTGGTCTACCTGACCGTGGTTTGGTTTCAACAGAACCCCTCATTTTCCTCTTCTTGATTAGAGTTTGAACACTGCTGGTTGGCATTCTCAATTCCTTGGGTATCTTTTTGTATCCGTTTCCTGTTTTATACAGTTCAACTACCTTTTCCCGCAGATCCTTTGACAATTCTTTTGCTTTCCCCATGATCAGAATCCAGAAACGTCAGTGCAGCACTGGATGAAAGATGCAAGGGTCTGTCAGGAGTCCAAAAACCCATTCACCTTTTCTACACACACACACACACACACACACACACACACACACACACACACACACACACACACACACACACACACACACACACACACACACACACACACATTACAAGCAAACAGATCACAGGTGAGGATGGTTAACTTTAACCACTTAAGGACGGAGCCTCTTTTTGAGATTTGTTGTTTACAAGTTAAAAACTGTTTTTTTTTTTTTGCTAGAAAATCAATTGGAACCCCCAAACTTTATAAACAAAAAATTCTAACACCCTAGAGAATAAAATGGCGGTCGTTGCAATACTTTCTGTCACACCGTATTTGTGCAGCAGTCTTAGAAGCGCACTTTTTTGGGAAAAAATACACCTTTTTGAATAAAAAAATAAGACCACAGTAAAGTTAGCCCAATTTTTTTTTATATTGTGAAAGATAATGTTACGCTGAGTAAATTGATACCCAACATGTCACGCTTCAAAATTGCGCCCGCTCGTGGAATGGCGACAAACTTTTACCCTTAAAAATCTCCATAGGCGACGTTTAAAAAATTGTACAGGTTGCATGTTTTGAGTTACAGAGGATGTCTAGGGCTAGTGTTATTGCGCTTGCTCTACTGATCGCGGTGATACCTCATGTGTGGTTTGAACACCGTATTCATATGCGGGCGCTACTAACGTATGAGTTCACTTCTGCATGCTAGCTCGTGACGGTGTCCGTTAAATTTTCTTTTTTTTTCTTTATTTTACCTTTTTTATTTTTACACTGTTCTTTTAATAAAAAATTGTCACTTTTATTACTATTACAAGGAATGTAAACATCCCTTGTAATAGAAAAAAAAAGCATGACAGGACCTCTTAAATATGAGATCTGGGGTCAAAAAGACCTCACATCTCCTATTTACACTAAAATGCAATAAAAAAAGGGTTCAAAGTAGTGTTACAGTGGACAGTGGTAGATTCATATTGAAGGCTTGCGATTTTATTTTTTGACCCCCAGGCCAGCAATATTTAAGGAGGACTGAAGCAATTTAAAAAGATTAGGGATAGTTGTGATGGGGGAGGATAGAAATAGTATATGCCATCCACAGAAAGCACACATTTGATTTTTCATGGCCACAAATCACACCCTAGCTAAGGGCTAGTTTACACTAGCTTCGAAACAAGGCTTCGGACACACTTTGTTAAAGCTCTCTGAATGCCAGTCAAAGCCCCTGTCACTAAATAAAATGGTTAGCTTACAGTCCTGTTTACCCCTTGCTTTTGCTTGGTGCTTCAGTGGGGCTTCAATGAGGCTTTGATGGGGCTTCTGTGGGGCTTTAAGCGAGCTTTGCCATAGACTTCTATGGAGGCTTTGAAGACGCTTTGAAGCACCACTAAAGCTACATGTATAATTTTTGAAGCGACCCAAAGCAAAAACAGGGTGTACACAGGACTGCAAGCTAACCATTTTATTTAGTGACAGAGGCTTTGACTAGCGTTCAGAGAGCTTTAACAAAGCCTGTCCAAAGCCTTGTTTTGAAGCAAGTGTAAACTAGCCCTTAGCTTAGGGTGTCAGTTGTGGCCATGAAAAATACAAATGTGTGCTTTTTGTGGATGGCATATACTATTTCTATCCTCCCCCATCACAACTATCCCTAATCTTGTTTAATTGCTTTAGTCCTCATCAGCTACTGCTGGTCAAAAAATAAATAAATAAATAAATCCATAATGTGTGTTGAAGCCGAAGCAAGTGTAAATGAGCCCTTGATGTCGGGGTTGGATCGAAAGCAATTGCAAGTGGCTTCATTACCACCACAGACCATGTTGAAAATGGGCAACCCTATCAGTTGTCTCTGGATATCTACTGTTAGGTACATACTCTCACCGGCCAGTTTATTAGGTACACCTTGCTAGTGTGTATCATTAGCGCTAGTGTAAAAATAAATAAATATATACTACAGAACTATCGGAGTATATAAACAGTGCTATATAAATATCAGAGTGCATAAATAGTGTTGTATAAATAACTCAACATATAATTCAATAGCAGCAGTGTATCTGTTTCACCCAGTGACAAGTGAAAAAGTGAAAAAAGTTCATAAATGCATAAAAGTCCAAACTATAGATAAAAGAGTGATTTTCCACGTGTCTTCAAAAAAAAACTTTAAACTTGGATCTTGAAAATAACTTGAGTCTGCCACCACACCGCGTGTTTGTGATCCCACTCCCTCTGAAGAGCACACTCACCAGCTCTCAATGCCTCACACTCTCGTGTTTGGCAACAGCGTATTCTACCCACTTCAGGGGTTAATAATGGTGATCAGTTTGCTTGGTTTGTTTCACTTTCAATGTGGTTCCATATGTAAAACAATAAATAAGTGCTCCACATAGTGTGAAAAGTATAACAAAATGTATTCACTCTTCACAAACACTTCAATGGTAAAACTCACATTTCAACTGTTAAAACAAGCCTTCAATAAAAACACGGCAAACCAAACTGGGCTGATGTACAGGTGTGCTGCGGTCACGGCGGACCAAAGGTATGTGTATCAACAAAGTGTCTCACCACCTTCCAAGTAGAAGCGTCAGGTGGAGGTAAAGTTTCTAGACAAAGTGGCGTCACATATAAGTATAGTATTTACTTGCTCTGTAGCCTCGTTCCCGACATGTTTTGTCACAATAGACTTATTCATGATACCCATTTGCAGCCTCACTGTGCCCATTTGCAGCCATAGGTCCCCTGAACTTCAAACTTGGTAGTTAAGGGTTCCTCGATGCCCCCAGCTGCAGCCAAAATTTGGGGTCTCTGGGCCCAAAGGGTCCTGAAATGACATTGCTGCAGATGGACACAGTTGACCGAATTTGGGGCCCTGTATCTCGGGGAGACTTAGTGCTAGGACGCCCAGTTTGGATATGTTGTAGTGTTGGTTCCACTGGGTTTGCACACCAAATTTGGGGTTCCTAGGACCAAGTAGCCCCGAGATATGGGGCCCAAAATTCGGGTCGGAAAATGTTAAGCACTTTTCTGCAGCAGAGAATGACATTTTCCGAACCGTATCGCAGGGCCACTTTAGAGCTAGGAACCCCAAAAAACTAAAAAAACTCGGCTTATACTCGAGTATATATGGTACGCTTGCGCCAACATCATCGGCGCATGCGCACTGAAGAAAGGGCGCGATCATGCCACTTCTATAGTGCCCCTTGTCGTGACCGTTGGTTCCCAAACGCATGCGCGGGAGTGACGTCACACGGAGTCCACGGCTCCGGGAAGGAAGCGAGGCGAAGGTTGATGCTTCCTGCAGTGGGGACATCGTGGGCTTCCTTTGCAGGTAAGTGCCACATAATGGGCTAGTATGCGATGCATACTAGCTTATTATGCTTCTACTTTGCATTACTAGAAGTAATTTTGAGGGGACAGCAAATTTACACTGTTATACAAGCTGTAGACTCACTACTTTACATTGTAGCAAAGTGTAATTTCTTCAGGGTTGTCACATGAAAAGATATAATAAAATATTTACAAAAATGTGAGGGGTGTTCTCACTTTTGTTAGATACTGTAGTGTTCCAAAAGCAAATGCATTCGCGGCAAAGGCTTTGGTCAATATTTTAAAGTGGAAGGCCCACAACAAAAATAAAAAATAAAAGACAGCAGCTACAAATACTGCAGCTGCTGACTTTTAATAATCGTACACTTACCTGTCCTGGGGTCCAGCCATGCGGGGAAACGAGACCCCCCTCCGCTCGCGTCGCCGGCATTCTTAATGTGGGACTGGGCACCCACTGCGCATGCACGAGCAACGCCGTGCGCTGTTATTCGATGCTCACTCATCTGGGACACATGACAGGTCCCAGATGACTGTGCGGCGCCTAGGGGAAGTGATGTCATTGCCCGGGCAATGAAGGTGGCAGACTACGAGGGACCCCCTAGCAACAGGCATTTAGAGGTAAGTAAAACATTTTTATTTTTCCAATTATTTTTTTTTATTTTTTTTATGATTTTTAAGCCAAATTTTTTTTTTTCGGTGGCAACACCACTTTAAGGTCTTAGTTAACCAATGACTGCAATACAGTAGTACCTCGGATTGCAGTTAACTAGCGTTTTGCAATGCAAGCAATTTTTTTTTCAAATCCTGACTGTTTGCGTGCGTTGTCTCGCAAAACGAGCAGGATTCAAGCCTCTGCGGTGTGCAGTTCCACATTTGGTCAGAGGTGCGGGGGCACCGGAAACACCCTTAGCCGCTCAGATGCACTTGGTGCCACTCGGAAACACTCGGTTCCCGAGTCTCTCCGAGTGCATCGGGCAGCTCCGAGCGATTTCCGAGTGTCTCCAGCCCCCCCCACCCCTTGCCAAATGCAGTACTGCATACAATAAAAGTCACTGTGGAACAAATTATCTGAGTTTCCATTGACTTCTATGGGGAAACTTGCTTTGATATACGAGTGCTTTGGAGTGCAAGCATTCTTCTGGAACAAATTATGCTCGTAATCCAAGGTACCACTACAATTCCCATTGGGCCATGTCTTCCTCTCTGGTCCTTCCTGTTAGCGCAGGGCACCACTGTACATTACAGAAGCCAAAAGTGATGTTATTGCATAGAGGTCGACCGATATATTGGCCGATATTTGGTGTTTTTTAATTAATCGGCATCGGCCAATTGTGCTGATAAAAAAAGGATTATAACTTTAGCGCGACTTGCAAATTACTTCTGTAATAGAAGTCAATGCAAGTTGCCTGAAGTCTTCCATGGAACGACTTGTCTCTCCTCCCTGGGCAGTCTGCCAAGAAAAGACCAAAGAGATGCAATATTTATACTTATCAATGAAATGAACTTGGTGTGTAGGAGTTCTCAGTTTAACCATTTAAAGACTAAATCTTTTCTGACACTTGTTGCTTACAAGTAAAAATCCTGTATTTTCTGTTAGAAAATCACTTAGAACCCCCACATTTTTTTATTTATTTGCACAAATTAAATTATTTACCTGTCAACTAACATCTATTTTTTATGAATCTTTAGTTCTAAACATAATATGTACAAAACAATATGTATTTCATTTAACAGCCGATCGTATTATATGGGGGCAGCCATGGGTACGCTGTCCTAGGAGTGTAATAATTTGCCAAAATCGTAAGCATTGCTGTGGGTTGAACAGAGTTTACTGTTATTACAAAGACATGTACATGTAGATGAAATTTAAGTCACTAGGTATAATATAATTTCAAAACCGCCACATGGTGTCACCAGGAATATACTGAATTTCAAAATGCCGTAAAAGTAATACTTTTATCAGATTGTCAGTGTGCAAGATACTTAAGCTACCTAGAGCGAAAGGATACTGAGTCAGAGTGCCAGCCAGGGCTGCCAACTCATTCCTTTAATGATGCTTTAGAATTACACAGGTTATGTAGTTAGTTGTGCACTTTTTTCTTCTGACATTTATTTTACTGGCAGTAGGCAAAAAAGAAACCCCTGTTTGTACTTTTTGCATGCCTGTGACCCTGATGATAGCTGTCACTCATCATGATAGTAACTCTTGACTTTCAGCACACCAGTGCAATTACCAAGTTTATACATGCAGTATGGGCAGAGTCCTAAAAGTGTATCTCCTGGCTACTGCAGAGTTAAAAAAAAAAAATCAGAACAAAGGTTTGTGATTTCTAGAGGGAGAAACAGGGGCAAAGAGGCTTCCCTAAGAACCAAGGTCACTCAGCAGACCTACAAAAGGGTGCCCTCTTCTGGCGACAGAGGGGGTGACTGCACATGGGCAATATCAAGGATGGTGTCCATTGAGGCTATCTGCAAGGCAGCCACAGGGACACCAACACATCCCTGTCTCACTGTTGTGGTAATTTGACTGCACTCACTGTTGAATTTTGAAAAAAATATATTCTCTGCTGCTTCGAAGAAAGATTAAAAATGTATGTGGTAGGTATTTATTATAAGTGATGGTATGGAGATGTTAGGAAAACCTGGAAATTGATGCCAATCATTTTTCTTTCTTGACCTATTTACTTGACATTACACAAGACCACCTATAGTAAGAGTAACTAGTTGCTAGAGTGGGATTTAAATTTATATTCAACCTCTTGGAGGGTTGAATACAAGGGTGTAGTCAACCCATGTGTAATGCGATTTAGATAGGAAAGGAAAAGTATGGTAAGACGATATTAATCAATGTAATGTATCAATATAAGCACTTTTCTGTTTTTATGCGTTTTTTTGTCCAGCAGGGGAGTGCAGGGTTAATAGAGCTGGCATCAGCCTAATGGCAAGAGTGGCTGCTAAATTTACTTTAGGACACTGCCCTTAATTAAGATTATTGATGTAAAATTGATATTTGTAAAATTAGTAACAAGGAGTTACAGCAAACATGCAGGGTTTAATTGTCCACAATAGAATTTTCATAAATTTTTTATTTTTTTTCCAAGAGTCAAAATTAACCTCTTCTGGATTTCAGTTCCATGAAGAAAGAGAGTTCAATAGTTTATCTTCTCTCACTGACCTACTTACTGTAGATCAGTTCCCTGGGATCACAGCACCATCAGAGGAGTGAGCACAAACCAAAGACACTATGCAATATAATACGCTTTTTTTGCATGTATGTTTATTCAGCTACTTGCCATATGCCTTTTTGATGAATGAATACTTGAAACAAGTGTTTAGCAACAAAAGTAATGTGCTGCAGAATATTTGAAACCTATATTTAGAAGAGTGCAGTTTACAAGCAGAAATAACCATTGTTTTGTTTCTGAACATTGTCATGTCAACATGAATAAACATGAGTCAAATAAATGATTAAATAGTGGCGATGGGAATAGAATAAAGATAATTATAGATGAAAGGGGTCAAGCAGATTATATTTTTGAAATGTCACTGAATGAAGAGTTAATATAGAGCAATCCATTGAAGTTAACTCAAAGAGAATACCCACTGTAATACACTGAAGCTGTACATACATGGCAGGTCTGAAGAATTTCCAGCCCCAGTGCAATAGATAAATGAGTCCTGATTGATTAAATCCTAAGGCACCTGTCAGCAATAAATAAAATGATAATGCCAAAATGGGTATTTCAACCCAATAATTAAATGTGTGCTTTGTAATGCTATTGCATGTTGCCTTCCAAACTTAAAAGACCATACAGTATTTATAAAACATCTGACGTTTGGCAAACATTCACTGTGGGTGAATCTTCCAGGTGCATGCGCTTTAAGTAACAGTGATTGATTTGCCACTAAAGAAAGACACATTGTTGGAATACATTGTTTATGTATTTTTGTATAACTAAAGCAAGGGTCTCAAACTCAAATTACCGGAGGGCCACAGGACAAGTTTCCATATCCAATGGGGGGTGCATGCAAACTTTCAATCTTCAAAAACATTAAACTAGTATATACAGTGGTAGTTACTGCTTGCTACCAGTCACTGCTTACTGCCAGATGCTTGGCAGTGTTTGCTCTGCAGCGGCCAGCAGGACCCAGAGGTCAGTGGCCAGCAGGACCCACAGCTTGTGGGTCCTGCTGGGAGCTGGCTCTGGTCCCTGCTGGCCACTGACCTATGGGTCCTGCTGGCCTGTAGGCCATGGCCAGCAGGACCCACAGGTCACTGAATAGGGGCCACCAGGATCCCACAGTTCAGTCAGCGGCCAGCAGGATCCCACAGGTCAGCGGCCAGCAGGATCCCACAGGTCAGCATCCAGCAGGATCCCACAGGTCAGCATCCAGCAGGACCCCACAGGTCAGCATCCAGCAGGACCCCACAGGTCAGCATCCAGCAGGACCCCACAGGTCAGCGGCCAGCAGGACCCCACAGGTCAGCGGCCAGCAGGACCCCACAGGTCAGCGGCCAGCAGGACCCCACAGGTCAGCGGCCAGCAGGACCCCACAGGTCAGCGGCCAGCAGGACCCCACAGGTCCGCGGCCAGCAGGACCCCACAGGTCCGCGGCCAGCAGGACCCCACAGGTTCACGGTCATCTCCTAGCAGGATCTGCTTTGGATCCTACTGGCCGCTGATCTGTGAGTCCTGCTGGCCATGGCCTGTGGGTCCTGTTGGCTGCTGTTCTGTAGGCCATGGCCAGCAGGACCCACAGGTCAGCAGGACCCATAGGCCATGGCCAGCAGGATCCCACAGGTCCGCGGCCAGCAGGATCCCACAGGTTCACAGCTAGCTCCTTGCAGGATCTGCCTGTGGATCCTGCTGGGACCTGGCTGCGGACCTGTGGATCCTGCTGGCGCTGACCTGTGGGTCCTGCTGCTCATGGCCTGTGGGTCCTGCTGACTGCTGTCCTGTAGGCCATGGCCAGCAGGACCCTTGGGCCATGGCCAGCCGGATTCCACAGGTCCACAGCCAGCCAGATCCCACAGGTCCACAGCCAGCCAGATCCCAGCAGGATCCACAGGTCATGGGCACTTGGGCAGATCCCAATGTTGAGGGCTATTTTGAGGTTACTGGATGGGCACATGGGGCAGGGTAAATGAGGTATAAGGGGGAGATGGATGGGATGATCATGTGGTGGTATCAGGGTCTCTCACCTTGACCTCAGCGATGGGCCGATGGCAGCTGCCAGCTCAGGCTCAGCAGGACAGGTCCTCCTCCTTGCACGCCGAGCCAGTGAGTCAGACTCAGCCACGACGATGTCCAAGAAGATCCCAATCAGAGTGCAGGGAGCTTGAGCACGCAGCCATGGACTACAACTCCCAGAAGTAACAGCGGCGGACATCACTGACGTCAGCTAGCCCCGACTTCCTCTGAGTCCACCAGAAAGAAAAAAAACCTTGTAAGCGGGCGGCTGTTATATAAGTTGTACCTGCGTGGCTTACCAGGAAATGTATCAGTATCCTGGTGGACCAGTCCTGCGGGGTAATTGTAACTGCTCTGCGGGCCGGTACTTTGAGACCCCTGAACTAAAGGTATATTCTTTGGCCAGTAGATGGCAGTTTGTAGCTGCATCTATTATTAAACTCTAGGTCTTTTTACAGTTTCCTGTTTCCTGTCTGCAGTTAAGCAGCAATGCCCATGTGGACTGGGCACTGTCTGTTCTGAAGGGCTATATACAGAATTCCTAACAGGTTATGGACCCAGATATCCACGTAGAGAAAAGCGGAGGACCCAGTCATAGCCAGCTACAGCAGATACGGGCAAGATACAGCAACAGAAAGAAGACTGCAACAGAATAAAAGAAAATGGCCAGTAACACAGCTGCAACAAAACTTCCATCTGCAAATCTGACAAACCAGAACTACCAATCTTGGAATTCAAGATGAAAATGCTGCTAATAAGAGAAGGTATGTGGAAATGTACAATATAAATAAAGTCAGGACTGAATACCCTGCAGATGAGTGGATAGAGAAAGACCAAAAAGAGCACAATCTCTCTTAGCATAGAAGATGATCAATTCATACATATATGTAAGTGAAACTGCTAAAGAAATGTGGGAAGGATTACAAAAGGTGCATAAAAGAGCTAATCTTAACAAAAAACTGTATTTGATTAGAAAGCTATACCAAACCAAGCTAAGGAAAGACCAGGATATGCAGGATTACATAAGGCACACCTTGGAAATGGTTAAATGCCTGAGAGGTATAGGGGAAGAAATTCAAGATTTTCAGGTCACAGCACTATTACTCAGTGGCTTACCAGAAAGTTAGGAAATGCTTGTCACAGGACTTGATTCATGTCCAGATGGTGACCTGACATTGGAATATGTTAAGGGCAAGCTTGTGGATAAATATAAGCGTAAAATAGAAAGCATTAATAGTGACAGTGCTTCTGTCGCAGAGTCTTGTTTAAAAAAAATGGACCCCCAAGCCATATTTTAAAAGATTTGGGTGCGGGATTCCCCTTAATATCCATACCAGACCTGAAGGATTTTCCTTTAGAAATGTAATTTTGCTGTGGCACTGTTATAAACATGGGAAAGATGCGCTACGTTACAGGCATTTTAAGGACACCCCCCCCAGGCACGATATTTAAAGGAATATTTAATTTTAATTGTTTCACTTTAAGCATTATTAAAATCAGAGCTCCTGAAAAAAATGCAGTTTTTAAGACTTTTTTTTTTGCATTGATACATGTCCCCAAACACTTTTTATGGCAATAACTTGCATTTAAGGCTTTAAAATTAGCACTTTTGATTTTTCACGTTCGTGTCTTATAGACTTTAACGTTGTTTGCACGTTCAAACTAATTGTTTGCCTGTTCGCATGTTCTGCTGCGAACCAAACCGGGGGGGGGGGGGGGGTGTTCGGCTCATCCCTATTGCTGACTCGTATTTCTGGAAATCTGTGTTATCCCTCTAAGATGGTGATCCAATGACTACAGTACTTTCTGAAACACTGGCCCAGAACAAATATGCAACTCAGGAGTTCGGAATTCACGTTGATTTTCTGATCTCCATGCTTGTTCTTGATCAGTGAGCTGAAAATTATTGAAACCACAGACAGCCAGAAAAATTGCATTTTAGGTCAGCTGTCACACCTCCCTTTTTCCCTCACTACAGGATTCCTGTTAAATAAAAACTAAACCCTCACATAAATAAGCAATAAATCAACTAATTATTTGCCACATAATGCTCTGACTGTTTACATAAGCAAAAATCACCATGTATGGAATTCATCAGCCATCTCCATAAGAAACTGCTGCAGGACCAGTGATATCAGAAGTCAAAAAGAAATGTCAGCAGAAAATAAGCATGGCATGTCATTTAATAGAAAAAAAAAAAATGTACAAATTGCATGCACATAAGATTGAGAAAGACCCATCAAGCTCCTGCATTCCACAACAATGCAGTAACTTTGTTACAGACAAAAGTCACTAAACTAAAACGATCATTATTTTCAACAAAAAGGACTAGTTGGAGCTAAAAATAATCCAAAGGCTGACAGTAATGATCATTATGGGAAACAACACAAACTTTATAGTTTAGAGAATTTGACCTCGTAAGATTTCGCTTTGCCCAAATCTTAAAGTGGAACTACACTGCATCTGAGCACCACAAATCAAAAAACACTAATTCATTTTTAATCATTGAAAGCAAACTCCCTCATCCACTCATGTTTTCATGCTTTATTTTGCTGAGCAATCACTTTGAAAAACACCCCTCTATAATTTATGACTGTAGCCATCTTGACTAGGCGCAGAGGATTCATGTAGAATTTACTTCCAGGAATCTATCTGCTCAGGCATGTAGGCAGGAGATTGTGCCTAGCTAAGAAAATCCCTCATCCCCTTCTAAAGACTCCTGAGATATGACATAATTTGCCTTGGCCTGAAGACCAGGAAGAAACTGAAGATATTTAAAAAAAAAAATTAAAACAAATAATGTTGATTAAGAAAGTGAAGTATAACTTTAAAGTGACAGTTTAATTCATCATTTTGACTATGCTGTTTTCTACATTGACAAAAAGTCATGACATTTTAATTGGTGTTTCCCGGAGCATTGGCCAACGTGACTTTTTCAGAAACCTGTACCTAGCTAATTAGACATTGTCTAATTCAGAGGCCCTATTTTGTACCCTGTGGTTTCATAACTTATTGTACCATTTTTAAATGGCATGCTCTAGCAATGGTATGTACTTGCACTGCATTTCTGCATGCATAATAATTTTGCTAGAAATTATTTAATAAGAGCTGAAGAAAAAAATGTTCACAGTCAAAAATGTAATGCATCTTACCTAAAAATATACAGATAAATAAATAATTTAGCACTATCCTGAACATAACCTTAAAGTGATATTTACATGGAAAAGAGGAGCCTGCGGGAGCAAGGGATTAGGTAAGTGTTGGAAGACAAAATGGTTTAATATCATATTTTTGATGCCTGGTAGATACAGCCATTTGGCCTATGTTGAAAAATGTCATCTTGAAATGCCAGTACGAACAGTTTAACCAGCAGGGTGTTCGAGACAAGGAGTCATAAATGGGAATGCATATCCTAACAGGATCTTTTTGCAGGCATCCTGATGTGAGGTACAGGGGTAGAGAAGCACCAGATAAGACCTCCTGGACAGGTGCAAATTCAAATGTCCTGTTACAGAACATCAAAAGCCAGCTGTTACTGAAAGATGACCCAGGTTGGAATCAGTGATTCATGGATGAGTGCTGCCCCTAGGAAGAGAAGAATATACTTCTTGGGGATTAGGAAGGACAACCTCTTAAAGATTCTTATTGGATACAGATGGCTAAGATAGGCTGGCAGTGGGTGGTGTCTGAGTGGGCTTTAAAAGTATTGACCGGCTCTTTCCTTTGAGCTCAGCCGAGACAGCATCTCGAGGAGGACCTTACATAAAGTATAATTTATGTTTTTTTGTGTTATATGCGCTGTAATATTTTCCTTTAGTGTTTTTATGTTAGCATTCCTACTTTCTTGGGAAATAAATGAGACCCTTGCTTTGTTGAAGCAGTGTGTTTATTTTTATAGCTAACCTTCCTTGTTATTGTACCATCACCATTAACTTTATCAGAGCTTTAATAGACTAGCTAATTATAGGAATAGACAAGTTAATACATATTTTTTTTTTGAAAAGTTTTATTTATTGCTTTTAAACATAACAGGTACATACAAGACCCAAAAGGGCCACACAAACAGACCAAAAACAAAGGCAACACTATTTACAACTCTTCAGCATTGACTCTACCTCCTCCTTCCCCAACCCGGCTCAGTGAAGATTACATTTCAACACATTGAATACTAAGGCCCCCTTCCCTCAAAAACATACAATAGGAGTATTTACTTAAGGCAGTTACTTACACACATGTCACAAACCCATCGCCAGTGCATACTATTATGTATCCCTCAATCCGCCACCGTGGTTTCACTATTCATCCAACCGCCCCACACCTTATCAAATTTTTGTGGTATGCCCCTGCTACTATATGTAGCCTTGTAGAAGGGTGCGGCCCTATTAACCAAACCCTTCCAAGCTGATACAGCTGGAGGATTAGGCTTTTTCCATGATAACACTATCATTTTCCTAGCATAATAGATTAGGATCGTCAGCAACGTACGAGTTACTCCCCTTGGGGCTAGATTATCCACCAGTCCCAAAAGGCACACCTCTATTGTAGGCTGTATATGAATAGCTGTTACTTCAGCTATACATTCCATGACCCCCTTCCAAAATGCTTGAATGTTTGAGCAATCCCAAAAGATGTGCATGAAATCAGCAGTGAGGGAACTGCACCACCAGCAATCAGGAGACCGGGAAGGGAACATCTTAGCCAATCTAGCTGGAGTAAGATATATGCGATGCAGGAATTTAAACTGTATGAGTTGGTCCCTGGCAGAGACCAGTCTAGTGAAATTAATGTCCCATACATCGTCCCAGTCAAAGTTAATACATATTTTTAATAAAGCAGGCAAATCCAAAAAACACCCCAATATTTATTTCAGTAAGTAAAAGTAATTTTTAATGTTACTCTTTGCAAAAGTGAGCATTTAACCTCTGCAGTGTAGGAGACTCCACCTCAAGCATAGTTTTTTCATTTCCCCAGAGTTCAGTCTTAATCTAGTGGTTGGCACCAAATCTATGACAAATAGTTTCATTAATTTTATTTTATTTTATTCCAGAAGGAAGCTTGTCACTTTTCTCTATCACATTTGAGGTAATTTATGCAAATGCAAACAGCAGATTATATGGTAGAAATGTTTTGGGAGTCATATACTTATGAATGGCATGGTAAACATACACTCCCTAGATGGGATGTATGTCAAAGGCTTGTTGGGAGACAATGAGGTTGCGAAAGAGGCCTTACTGAACAAGCTGAATTTAGAAGCTGATTGGCTACATGCAGAGCTGCACCAGATTTTGCACTCCAATGTAATTAAACAGACTTCAGCTTTGGGGTGCATGCAGTGGCTAAGGTTATGTGCGTAAAACCAGAAGATTATTTTCTATTTTTATTACAGCTTAGCTCTGTCTATTAAATAAATACTAGGGGCCCCTTGATGCAGATTTTTCAGGGAAGTGCATTTATATTGCCAATATTATTGAAACCTAAATTTGACAACTGTAAGCTTGTGAGATAATGTAATCTGCAATTGGTCAACTGTCCCCAAGGACTGCAACATTATTAAGGACATCTTTACTGAATGCCAACCAGGTCAGGAGTGGATAGATTAGATGAGGTTGAATGCAATGAAAATATTCTCAAAATGTGGCACATTTCATAATGGAATTATTCTAATAAAATAATAAAAGTCAAACTTAAAAAAAGTGTTTTTACAGGTGTATTTCAAAGCAACCAAAATTATTTATAAAGCTAAACCATAGCAAAATATTTTTTGAAAGCGGATGAATTAAAATATAGCTCTATCCTTGCTCGGTACTTAACTTCCTGTCTCATTGACCCGACAGAAGAAGAATCTCTCTAAAGCCTGATACGAACTTTTTTTTTTCTTTTTTTCGTTCAACCCAGCGGGTTAAACACAAAAAAACAAGAGCTGTGAAGGAGATCCTGTACTAACTATCTAAAGTTAGTACAGCGATCTCCCCACTGAGGTATTGTGTTCTGACAGAACACATCGGTCAGCCATTGGCCGAGAGCGCTAATCAGATGCCGATCGGCAGACCTTTTTTGGTCATGCCCCTTCGACTGAAGACAGACGTTCAGCCAGCCTCTGTTGGACCACCTGCCGTACACACAGGCCGAGGGTTGGGCGGTTTCTATTGAACCAATATTCGGCCCGTGTGTAAGGCCCTTAACCCTTCACATTCTTCCAAAACAAATGCTATACTTGATCCTTGCTGAGACTCTGGGATGTTTCAATTTTTTTCCAGCTCAGGACACCACACAGGAAGAAATCTCTCCAGTGGGCTCACAGAAACTAAAAAACAGGGTTTAGAACTTTCCCTTGCTCTGTCAAAAACGTAAAAAAAAATAATTAGCTGAGAGTTTACTAACCTGGAAAAAGAGCGGGACTGAATCTGTGACTGCGTGAGTCTGCAAGGGACAGCTTCAGATAGTAAAGATAGCAGTCAGAGCTGCTTTTTTTTTATTTTAAAAGAGATGTTGAGGACTGAGTATTTTATTTTATTTTTTACAATGCTGGAATTGCATGTCGGAGCATCTCCCAAATGCATTATGCGATCCATCCACTAGCCCAAAAAAAAAAAAAGGAAGAGATCCTTCCTATTCACATAGGTACTGAGACCTATATTGAGTCTGATGTTAATATGCAGACTATCGTTGCTTACCACTTTTTGAAAATACTACTTGTTTGTCTTTGGCTTCAATATTTTCCAAGCCACTTATGTGGTAAAAGCTAATTTTCAGATGAAATCACACAAACGTCAGAATTCCAGACCTGCATACTTGTTCTGGGTCAGTAACTCAGCACTGGAGCTAGAAGACGCATATAACAGCCAGGCAACAAGCTTTATCAGGAACTGCTATATACATATTTCTCTCAGCATGAAATAAATTTTAGATAAAGTTGCCTACACTTGGCAGGCTATAAAGAGACAGTCGCCTCTTTATCAGATCAGATGCCAATTTATAAAACATAATAGCTGGCCTCATTGCAAAACAAGTAACCATGCATTTCAGAGAGAACAAACAAATAAATGAGTAAAATCTATATTTTTTTGCATACAAAAGGATTATGAATCAGTGGAACAGAATATTATTCCACCAATCCTTTCATAAAACATTTTATATAATTACACACAAATTACACTTTTTCATCAATTTATCTTTTTCCACTCTTTGTAAGAAACCAAAAATGTCCTCAGTAGAGGGCAGTGTCTAGGTTAGTTTCAGTTATTTTTTTTTGTTTCATTCGTTTTTATTGAACTAAATGATAATATCAAACACACTTCAAGGGTAAAGGGAGGTCAGGCAATACTCAAGGTATCGCCATCCATTGCACACCCTTAAATTCACCAGCACACTGGCCAATCCAGACACAGGTTGCAACAATAGACAACATAGTTCCATAGAGTGCTTAGACCCAGGCAGGGCTCAAGTCCTGCGGGAACGCATGGGAACGAAGTTCCTGTACTTTTTCCACAACAGGAACTCCTGTCCTGCAAGATTTTGAAGTATGCGAGCTGTGTGGCAGGTGCTACACCAGTAGCTGCCGACACAGCTCGCAATAGTAAGTGCCGCACACCTGACCATTCAGGCATTGCCAGTAGGGGGTGCCATGACAGCTTCCGCTTCCATCTACCTGTCAATCACAGCTAGCTGACAGGTAGATCAGGTCCCTGCTGCCAAGAGATTGTATTTAGTCAGACCTCTCGTGATGCGCTCCTCCCCGCTGGCCCCTCCTGATTTTCTGTCTCTCCCCCCCCCCCCCAGTCTCCTGCACACTTGCTCTATATGTATTTCGTAAATATTTCCTAAACTGTGCAGGTTTAGTAGATATTTCAAGTACCTACAGGTAAGCCTTATTATAGGCTTACCTGTAAGGAAAAGTGGTGTGTGAGGGCTTACAACCACTTTAAGGGTTGGCTAAACCAGGGAGCGGCACTTATAGGGTTAGTGCTAATACCCACTTACTGTCTCTTTACTGACACTGTCCTGCATGCAATCAGATTGGGCACGTCGTTTTCTGTAAGGCAATCACTGCTATCACAGAGAGCAGCCACATGATGCTATTCACACCTGAGCATACCATTTTCAGGCAGAAAGCCGTGCAATTTTCTTGCGATTTTTGTACAGGTCAAAAGGTCACCAATGTATAAAGCAGAAAAACACCCCAATCTGCCTAAAAAAAAAAATAAAAAAATCCAGAACTTGTTTGAGCTTCAGGCGTTTTGGAGCTTCTGACTTCAGGCGTTTTGGAGTGGAGATGTGAACCATCTCCATAGAGAAGAATTCATTTTTTCCCCTCCAGCATTTTGTAGCTTCAGGCTTTAAGCTACAAAACACTCAGGTGTGAATGGGACCTTACAACCAAGCTTATAGGCCCTGATGGTACAGTACAACTGCACCCACAGCAATCATGTCAGATTTGTGCTTTCTTTAGCGCAATCAAAAAACAGCCTATTCATTTGATATCCCTAGGTGGGCAGTGCATTATTTATTATATGTATTTACTGTATACAGCACTGAATATTTAAACAGCAATTTACGATGCCTCCAAGGAGTTCACAATCTAAGATACCTGCCTCCCATGCATTTGCTAGGGTAAATTTAGACAAGAGCCATCCAATCTACCAGCATGTGGAAACCGGAGTACCTGGAGGAAACTCGTGCAATCACGCAGATAACATGCAAACCCCAATGAAGGTAGTATCCTATTTGGGATCTTGAAACTAGGATGTCTATGGTAAACATTGGGTATATTTGACTTTTCTGTAGGTCCCAGTGTCTAAACTTTCACAGATAATTTGAAGAGCACACTTGTATAGCCACTATGATAGTGGTGTATCATTTCCACAAGGATTATTTGTTCTATAAAGAACATGTGGCTGGCAGAGTATGCAATGTGTTAGGGTACACCTTAGCTGCATTTTTGCTTCAGAGCCATTCAGAAAATAAGAGCAGTAGCAACTACATACATATTTTATTAATAGGCTGTCCTTTGCATAACACGCAGAAATGCATGAGAATCGCCCACACAAAACTGCATGCTACGTGCAGTATGAACGGAGCCTAATGCCCCGTACACACGATCAGACTTTCAGTCAACAAAACCGTGGATTTTTGTTCGAAGGATGTTGGCTCCAATTTGTCTTGCATACACACGGTCACACAAATGTTGGCCAACAATTACGAACGTATTGACGTACTAGACGTACGTAATATCTCCACTATGAACGCTAGTTTTACAAGACCGAGCACTTCCGGGTCGTACTTGATTCCGAGCACGCGTCGACTTTTGTCCGATGGTCTTGTGTACACACGATCGGAAAGTCCGACAAACATTTGTTGGCAGAAAATTTGAGAACCTGCTAGCCAACAATTGTCCAATGGAGCTTACACATGGTTGGACTTACCGTCAACAAGCTCACATCCAACATTTCCCATTGGAAAATCTGATCGTGTGTACGCAGCAATAAAGTAAAATGTTCATGTTTGACTTCAGAGTACCTTTGCAATAGACAACAGTAAATACTAATATTAATGGACTTTTGGGAAATATTCTGTGCGCTTGCCTTTAAGGTGACTAAAGTCTGGCCAAAGCCTATAGCCTAAGTTTTGCCTGAAATCAGGGTTCATTCACCTGCTGGGCTTGTCATGACACTTGCTCTGTTATACTAGGATAAGACAGCCTAGATTGTGCCAATCACTAAAATGACATGTAATTGTACTAGCAAGAGGAATGCCACACACGCTCATTAACCACTAGCCAACCAGCCGCCGTCGTTATACTGCGGTAGGTTGGCTCTCCTGCGCAAATCGATGTAGCTGTACATCGGCCCTTTAACCACTTTAATACCCGCTGCCCATAGTCATATGACGTCTGCAGATGGGATCTCCCATCCTGGGCAGACATCATATGACCTCCTCGGCTTCCCGGCGGTATAGGGGGCACATGTGCACCGCCGCGTCACAGAGGAGCCGATGTGCATGCCCGGCAGCCGCGATGTCCGCCAGGCATCCGAAATCGCTTGTGACAGAGCAGGAACATGGATCTGTGTGTGTAAACACACAGATCCATGTCCTGTCAGGGGAGAGGAGACAGATCGTGTGTTCCTAGTATATAGGAAGGCTGATCAGTCTCCTCCCCAAGCCAGTCCCATCCCCCCACAGTTAGAATCACTCTCTAGGTAACACATCTTACTCCTTTATCGCCCCCTAGTGTTAACTTCTTCCCTGCAAGTGACATTTATACAGTAATCAATGGCTATTTTTAGCACTGATCGCAGTATAAATGTCAATGGTCCCAAAATAGTGTCAAAAGTGTCCGATCTGTCCGCTGCAATGTTACAGTCACGATAAAAATGGCAGATCACCACCATTACTAGTAAAAAAACAATAATAATAATAAAAATGCCATAAATCAGTAACCTATTTTATAGGCATTAAATCTTTTTTGCGCAAACCAATCAATATGCGCCTATTGCGATTATTTTTACCAAAAATATGTAGAAAAATACATATCGGCCTAAACTGAGGAAAACATTTTTTTTTTTTTTTAATTGGGATATTTATTATAGCAAAAAGTAAAAAATATTATGTTTTTTTCAAAATTGTCGCTCTTTTTTTGTTTCTAGCGGAAACAATTAAAACCGCAGCAGGTGATAAAATAGCACCAAAAGAAAGCTCTATTTGAGGGAAAAAAATTAAAAAATTTCATTTGAGTACAGCATTGCATGACCGCACAATTATAATTCAAAATGTTACAGCGCTGAAAGCTGAAAATTGGCCTGGGCAGAAAGGGGGTGAAAATGGCCTGTATTGAAGTGGTTAAACAGCTATAGAAGGCTCACATCCGCTGCACGGCGCGGAACCCGATGCGCGTGACTGGCGGTCACGATGACCGCCAGCCACGCGCGATCACGGGCATGAGAGCCGGAATGGAGATGTGTGTGTAAACACACACATCCCTGTTCTGACAGGAGAGGAGACACAGATCGGCAGTTCTTACTAAGTAGGAACCGCCGATCTGTCTCTTCCTCTAGTCAGTCACATCCCCCCACAATTAGAAACACACATGAGGGAACACATTTAACCCCTTCCCTGCCAGTGACATTTACAAAGTAATCAGTGCATTTTTATAGCACTGATTGCTGTATAAATGTCAATGGTCCCAAAAATGTGTCAAAAGTGTCCGCCGCAATGTCGCAGTCCCGCTAAAAATCACAGATTGCTGCCATTACTAGTAAAAAAAAAAAATAATAATAAAAATCTATCTTATTTTATAGAAGCTACAACTTTTGCGCAAACCAATCAATATACAGTTATTGTGATTTTTTTTTTTTTTACCAAAAATAGGTTGAAGAATATATATTTGCCTAAACTAATAAAGAAATTTCAGTGCCGTATCGCAAAAAATGGCCTGGTCATTAAGGGGAAATCTTCCGGGGGGTGGGGGGAGTGTTTAAAATAGCCAGCAGTAATAAATTCTATTTTGACATGCTTTTTGCTAGAAACAGCACTTTCTTAAAGAATTATTTGAGAAATAGTCTCATATTTTCTCTAATTTTGAGAAAACACAGTGCCTAGTGTGAAACATGTTGGTATATAACTTGTTCCTGCTGGCCTTTTTAATAAAAGAAGAATATTATTTGCATGTTAGTATGCAGCATTCCTGTTACTAGTACAATTAATTGCTTTATTGGAAACAAACAGCACAAGCACCTAGGATGTTATTGTGTGGAGCCCTGATCTCAACTGGAGCAGCGTGTTAAATATTTGACATTAAGGCTAGGTTCACACTGGTGCAATGCAGGAACCACAGCGATTCCTGTGCGGGTTCCTGCATCACATCTGAATCGCAAACAGTTCACACTGCTCTCTGTGAACCCCCTGTGGGTTGCAATATAAAGTTAATGACACTCCCAAATCGGTTTGCATAATGCAGTGCGAAGTGTGAAATTGGATGGAATCAGATGGTCTGAACACCCATGCGATCTGAATCCAGTGCGGACAAAAAAAAGGGTCCTGCACCATTCTGGTGCGAATGCAATGCGGTTTCATCCATACAAACTGTATGGCTAAATTTGCATCGCACAGACATCACACAGCAATGTGGTGCAAATCACATGCAGTATGGCATCGAATAAGTGTGAACCCAGCCGCAATAAAATGACATGTTCTTTTTCTTTGGAGTGCATTTCCAATATAATTTTATGGAGAAACCACTAGGGGATGGTGACACTCCAGGCCACTAGGAATATATGGAGAAGGCATTCCTCAGAAAGGAGCTAGGAAGTTTGACAACATATCACTGACTTCCACAAGAAGAGAAGAGGAGATGGGAGATCCCTCCAATGGGGTCACAGACATTAGTAAAATCTTTCAGGGGATCGAACATTTTCTCAATCCACCCAAAACTAATAAAAAAATGTTTAGGCCTGAATTTTACTTTATAATGAACCGTAAAATATCTCAACTATAGCACATATTACTAAGTTTACTTTTCACAAATGTTTGAGTGAAAGGCAAAATAATTTTCATACTTCAAACACTTTACAGAACAGTAGATATGGATGAATCAGGTGTCCATTATGTGTGCAGACTGTAATTTAGTCATATAAAAATCACATTCGCTTGGTGAATTGTCAGAAATGAGTATTTATGTCTCAGTCATTCAGTTATGACCTCCAATCTTAGGGGTTACAGGGGGGATGTATTTGTGTTTTAAAACATCCTTTTAAATGTCTCAATGAGCAAAGAAGAAAGAGTATTTGCAATGACTTCTTTAATTCATCCATGAACTGAAAAATGCCTTTGTAAAGATACAAAGACATCCCAATTGCCCTCGGATACAACCATTCAACCATGCCAGTATTGCTGCTAACTAGAGCTGACCAGCAAGAATCTGAAGTATCTATGAAAAGACTATTAGAACACCACAGCCATCATCACTAAATGGGTCTTTTCTTTCCTAACGTAACACAAAGAAAACAAAGGATATTGCCCATTCTAAACAAAACTAATGAAAACATTAATTAACCCCACTATAAATTAAAATTATTAATTTGATTTGAATGAATCTTTGTTGTAGAGCAGCATGCTACAAGTGATAATTAATTTGAATCTGAATTCTTCCTTGTTTCCAAACCTGACTACCATAAAGCAGAGTATAAGCCACTGGTATGACCACCCACAGTAAAAACTGAAAGGCTGCAACAAATTGAAATGTGCATGTTATGGCGATACCTGTAGGCTACTTAAACTGTACAAATTTAACTGATTTTATATTCTTTGGCTAAAATTAAAAATGCATATTTCACTGCAATACTTACCTCTTCTCCAGGGCTGTCTCCCACATATTTACTGCCTCAAGGTCAAGCAGAGGTCCTTTTCTGAGTTGAATGAAACCCAGCATCATTCAAGAAAAGGGAAGTGACCTTCGCGCTTAATTGAACTAAAACTCACAGGTGACACTAATGAACTAAAAAATCCCCCACAGGGGTGAATTGGGGTGCCTAAATAATAGAATAAAATTCTTAGGGAAGCTGCAAAACCTAATGGTACACACTAAACCACAAGTGAAAAAATAAAAGAAATAAATGATTTTGCCCTGTAACTATTAGCACACTATTAGGTGGTCTTGGAGTAGCTAATGACCGTTATGGTGTAGCTATTCCATTAAAGCTACTAACACTATGCAACAATATAACGGGCCACCAAAAAATGGCTGCGGGGGTTGTTGTTTGTTTATTTATGTTTTTTATGTCCCTTCAAATTACCAAATTTTAGTGTCTCATTCCAGTTATGTGAAATGTCCTCCTTGTTTTAATGAGGTAATTCACATTTAGGAAGATTCACTTCCACTATCCATTGCCGTCGCTGACACCGCTATAAACAATACTGTGACTAGAAACGGGCCCGTCCGACCTCTAGCACCCACTGTCAGTAACCACCGCTCTCGGTCCATAAGAAAATGGCCGCGGTTTGTTTACATCTGCGCTCCTCGGCAAAATGGCCGCCGCTCTACATCCGGTTTTTACCATATAAATACTAGCCTCTTACAACCAATCAGGTTCCCCTGATGAAGTCACGAGACTGTGACGTAACCGGTAGGGATTGATCTGATTGGAGGATACCGGAGGATACCGGAAGTGATGTGCAATTGGCGCTGCTCGCCTATGTATTCTGGATTTTATCTTCATTGATGTAAGAATGCAATTTGCTCTTCAATAAATTGATTTTACCCAAACATACTTCACTATTGGGCTCCCCCCCACCCTTCTTCTCTTACCCTTCATTTACATTACATGAGAGGATTGCAGTACCGAACGAGTTTGCCATATCCCTGGGACCGAGTGGAGGAGAGGAGTTTGGAGTAAGCTACAAACACTTTCACTGCCCTGAAACATTGGCCCGAAGGTGAGAGGCTAGGGAGTATCAGTTGGGGATTTCATCTGTTTGCACCCACCTGCTGGCTTTTCTTATCAAGTTTAAAGTGTCCATACCCACTCACTTTAATCTAGACGGGATATACAGGACGTCGGTGGGATTGACGGACACTTATATTGCCATCTTATCTACCTCACTGCATGGACACTATGAATTAATCTCTTTATTATCATTGTTGCCATGAACATTTATTCGTCCGTGGGACTTTTCACAGATTTTTAATCACTGTCACGCACATATATTTTGCACTTTATTTATTATATGTATCTTTTATGTACAACCATTTATACCAATATTTATGCACTTTACTCAATGGGTGATTTTTATTGATCATCTTGTTTACCACCTTATCACCATTATTCACATTATTTATGCACTTTAGCGCATTGCGCACGTTATTGCTTATTTTTACTCATTTATGTGAATGTGTTTATATTTATTGCCACGGTTTTTAGCGCAAAATCATTTATTTCTTTTCAGCATCATTCAACCCTACCTCGTTAAGTTTAGACAAGTATAGACTTGCTCCCTTGGATTGCATCATTATGCTGGCCTGGGTTTACACTTTCTTCAATGCTGGACAGCAATAGAAGAACTAGTAACATCACCAGAATACCACTGAATTTAGTGGATTCTCTATAAAAATTTGGGATATTGCCTGGAACAATGACTTGTCCAAAAAAGAAGGAGCAGGAGAAGGCATTGCTGGAGAAGGAGTTGCATGGAGTGGAGGGCTTTCAACATAAGGATTCTCATCAAAAGGATGCAGACAGTGTGTCTCAAACACAAGCCCAGTGTGAGTCCAGGAAGGGTGCTAGGGATGTCACATGGATCAGAATCTGATAAAATAGCCAGGGTTACACCCAGGTCTGACCCCAGGGTGCTAGGGATACTCATGAGAGCACTCACAATGATTCCAATTTCAATACACTACAGATACCAAGCGACTCTGACTGGGAGATGGATGTAATGGGTACAGTCAATACAGTTTCAGCTCCAACTTTAGATCAAGCTGGGTGCATGGAGAGCTGTGGTTCCATGTTAGGTGGACAGTGTGTAGGGGGAAATCAATCACAAGAAAGATTGAATATGCAGAATACGGGAATAGTTATTATATTGCCACCTGAACCTACACTGGGAGATGTTTTTACCGCTGTGCAAGCATGCAACAACTCTCTATTAGCTCTAACAAATCAAATGCTGGAATTAAAAGGGGATATTGCTGTTATGAGGCAGGAGAATCAAAAAATATGCAAACGTACTACAGCAGCGGAGGGGAGAATCAGTGTGGTGGAGGATACCCTTTCCTTGATAAAAAAGGAACTCCAGCAAATGAGAAAACAAATAAAGGATCATGCACAGAGGCTGGAAGCTTTGGAAAATAGGCAAAGACGCAATAATGTTCGTATTCTAGGCCTCCCTGAGCAAGAGGAAGGTCAACTTCCTGTTGCTTTTTTCGAAAAGTGGCTAATAGATATATTGGGGAAGGAAGGGTTCTCAAGTCTTTTTATGAGTGAACGCATATCTAGTCACTCACCTTCACCAGGTAGTTTGCCCCGGCCCGGTTATCTTAAAATGATTGAAATAGAGATAGAGATCTTGTGTCAAAGGCCCGCCAGAGGGGTAACATTGAGTATAATGGCAATAGAGTGTCTCTTTTTACAGACTTTTCGGTACAGAAACAGCAGGCACAATTTGTAGATGTAAAGGGCAGACTTCGGTCACTACAAATAACATATTCAATGATGTACCCAGCTAAGTTGCGTATTACGGATGGAGACTCTGTTAGATTTTTTTGAAACCCCAGATGCTGTTCATATATGTTTAGAAAAAAAGACAAAAGAAAATGAGTCTTTAAAATTTTTTTTCATATAGCGATAAGGTTTATATATTAAGTAATATTTTATACATTAACCTCCTTTTTTTCCCTGTTAAGAAAGATGATGATTATTTTCAGTTAATTATAAATATAGATAAGGCGGTTACATTTTTGATAAGGTGTTATATACACAATTGTTTAGTTAGTCACTAGGAGGTTCCCCTGTATGTGTCCCATGTGGACATTGGTAATGGAAGGTTGGAGTCGCTTCAGGCTGGGGGTGAGGTTTCGGACAAGTTTGGGTGTTCTCATGTACAGGTTAGGAATGGGGTGGGGGGGGTTCCCTTTTTTTTTTCTTCCTCTCTCCCGATTGGTATTTTAGTTTTCTTTGTATTTCTTATGCAGCATCAGCGCTGGAGGAAATATCTGTTTTGGAATTCATTATGGCCATTAGATAGTTGAGTTGATGTCATGGAACGTAAGAGGATTGGAAGATGGGAGGAAAAGACAAGCGTTTTTTGAAACATTAGAGTTTTCTAAACCTGGCATAGTATTTTTGCGGGAGACCCATTTGGAGCGAGAGGATTCAGTGCTAGTTGACACATCTAGATTTCCTTACCAATTCCACTCCACTTACTCCACATATCCAGAGCGACGCGCTGACGTCACCTCTGTGTCGATATTGGAACTTCAGGAAGGACGGGTTTGTGTTGTTTGTGTCCGGCCGGCGCATTACACTTGAGGCTCGAATCCGCTTGCTATGATGTAAGTGTAATATGTTTTTAAATGTTTGATTAAATCTTGTGTTTTACACTATTGGAGCCCCTCTTTTTTCCATATGTACTGGTATACACCAATGAGTTTTATTAAGAGCTAGACTAAGGAGTGTGGAGTAGCTTATCCAGGCTGTGGATGTCTGCTATATCACCTAGGAGTCAAGGAGAGAGGTATTTCTATGCAAGCTTACTATGACACTCTGTAATGGTGTGTCATGGATATTATGTAAGAAGTCTTATCTCTTTCCTTGTTGGTGGATTACTTGCAATTTGAAGATCACTTCGGATGGATGGATTTCTTCTTGATTCATTCAGTCATATGTTGCACGGGTGTAATCATCCTTTAAAGCACACTCAATTTATCTGGACTTTTTTTGTTGGACTTTCAGCACTATTTATTCATTGTTTATTTATTCTCATGTATGATATATGATTTAGTCACGATTACCATATTCACTTGTATGTGGGGGTATATTAATTTGTCACATTAATTTGTTATATATATCCAGCAATTTTCATTTATTTGGGGATTGTTACATGGTCTTTTTATTTACCACAGTTGCTGTTGCACACACATATAGGTTCACTTTATATATATCAATGACCAGGGCTGGTAACAGGCATGGTTAATTGATTATATGCACATCATTTTTGGTTTAAGCGCTGCTCTTTCCATTTTCCATTCCAACTTTATTGATGGGAGAATAATATATGAAATGAGGAGGGGGGACAGATTTAACACTTCAAAGGTTAAAGGCAAAGTGAATAAAACAAGGTTTGCTAGACAAATACAGGAAATGGGTTTAGTGGATGTATGGAGACTTAGCTATCTGTGCTGCTCAATAACTTATGGGTCATTATCAAGAAAATTATTACTTTTTCACCATGGCTAGATTCAATTAATTCAGTATGGCCCTAGAGGCCTTTCAGATCATTCCCCTCTAGTATTAACTTTGGAGTTGGGGGGGGGGGGGAATTATTGCCTCCTCCATGTAATCATTATTAGAATTCTTAAAAAAAATAATAAGGGTACTGCTTCTCCGTTAATGGCTTGGGATGGTTTGCAGGCTTATTTACGGGGTATGACGATTAAAGAAATCTCTAAAATCATAAGCTCATCAAAAAAAAATGGGAGAAGGAAGTAATGCAGATGGTGAATCAGGCAGAGCAGGATTTTATTGGGGACCCCACTGAAGATAGTCAATTAGCTTGGCAAGAGGCTCTGAAAATATATAGTACCTTATTGTTAACCAAAGCAGAAAATAGTAGATTTTTCCAAAGTCAAAAACAGTACGAAGTAGGGGAACAAGTAGGGCGTATGTTGGCAGTAATAGCTAAGGGTTTAAGAAGGCCCAGCAACTATTGCAGCTGTTAAAGATGAATGGGGGGAGATAGCATATGACACAAACAGTATTCAGAGTATATTTGTTAATTTTTATGAGTCCAAGATGCCAGAAGTAATGAGTCACACTTTGTATACCTAAATTGGAACCAATAGAAAGAGAATTATGGCCTCATGTACACTGCTGCTGGTAAACGGACATTCAGAGGCAGTTGGATGCTTTTTTCAGCTGCCCCTGAACTCATCCAATGTTACTTATGTGTACATGTACAAAGGTTTGTTTAATGTCATTTTTAGGCAGTTACATTTAGAGATTTTTCTTTTAAGGCAAAAAAATTAGTTCAGACGCCAAAGTTTCTGACGTTTCAAACGCCAAATGCATCTAAACGCGGTACTGGCTTTTAGCTGCATTTTCGTTTAGAATCGTTTTTAAAGGTGCCCTATTTTTTTTACATTACAAAACTTAAAAATTATAGCAAATAATAAAGAACCACTAAAATTTTTTTTTAAAACTTGTAATTGCTTGCAATGCTTCATAGACCATTTATTATATACCCCTAATGAGCCCATGATCCAATACACCACTAACATTGCTGTTAGCCAAAGTAGAACTTGATCAAACATAGTTGCATGAAATTTAATATCTGGCTTTTTTTAATTTTCTCACATATGTGGGATCCATAGTAAAAGCACCGAAATTGAGGTAGATACAAGTACACTGCTGCTCTATAAGCTGCTGCTACTCACTCTTGTAATGGAAATTTGTAAGTTCTGTATATAATTGTATTCTATTTTGTATGTATTGCACACTGCCCTCACTATGCACACGGCACTAATACTGTTTTCAGTACATGTTTACATTCTTTCAAGTCCTGATTAGAATTAGCCTGCCTATGATATGCCCCTTGTTACCATAAACGTACAATTGTGATATTAATGTGATACCTACGTAATCATGTGTAAAAAAACCTTCAATTGCCTCATAATAAAGCAGAATGGTTATTTGGAAAGATGCTGAGCATATCTTTTGTGTCTGTTCCCTACTGCAGTAGTTATTATTAATTTTGGAACCACTAATCAATATGAGGATAGGAGTTGCCTATCTATAAATTCCCATCACAGGTGGCGAGCCAGCCAGGAGGGGTTAAAAGGTGACCCCGATATTGGGTGGCTAAACACCCCTTCCCCTCTTTGACACAGAGAGTTAAAACATGAGCTTTGGTTTATGGACTGCTTTGTCATCTGTTTTGGTATTTCTTATATCGTTTTTGTATTTTTTAAATAGTACGATGAGCAATGTTCAGGGAGACGAATGGGCCACTCTTATGCTGGGTTATGAATCGGATTTCGAGTAGGGCGATCGAGTGGAAACTATAATTTCCACACGCACCTTCAAACTCACTATAGTTCTCGAACAATAACCGGCACTGTATTGGCACTTAAAAACCCCTTGACAGATATAGTCAAGAAAACATAAACCCTCTGGGACTTATGGTCCAAACTGCTCTTTTATCATAATGAAATACTCCCTATTTAGACCATATACAGATGAGTGGCAGTTCGTAACCAATGCTTTTTGTATATATTTCTGTACATTTAATTAATGTCTCCTGTATATATTTTTGTGCAAACCATAGTATGTATTATATGAACATTACCCTAGAAGTATTTGGTGTTTTATGTTCTCATACTAGAATAGTCAGGGTTTATCAATGTTAGACATGACTTGTCTTTTATTACATTTTATGCGGCCACCATTACTATCTGTGCTGCAGACCTATCGGTCCACTCCCCATGTGAACACGCCTCCCCACCCTTGGGATCTGCCCACCACTGCTGCCATGCCCCGGCTATTGATTGACGTCCGTCTGCCTTCCCGACAAGGGGGGGTGCACTATTTTCCATCCCAGTGCCCCTCCCCTTGCCCCGCTGATTGACGCACCTGTGCTGGTCCCGTGCGACCGATTGCGGCCAGCACCCCTTGTCGGCGGCGTCCCTGGACATCCCTGGACGGCGCTTCTCATTGCGCACTCGCGGGGCCCCGCTGGTACGCATGACGAGCGCACGTCACGTCATTACGTCAGGGATGACAGAATTACGGGCCGTTTCCCGACCGACAAGGACGCCGGGGATGCCACACGCGGCCTGCCGACATGGCAGCCGTATTTACCTGGATGGACACGGTTTCATGTGGGCACTCTATTGGGCTGAGTTGGTTTCCCGCCAATCACCCCCTGTGGCTTATTTCCGGCAATTACTCCTTATTGCCCTCCTATATAGCTGGCTGTTAGATGATACACATCACTATCATCATCCCAGCAAGACGGCATCCCACTGAGATCTTCCCATGCGGTCTGTACGGACTTTGTTCCAGGGCGATGGCTTTGCCCTCTCTGCCCCGGCAGCTTAGCCCTTAGATTAGATAGCTTCCTTTCAAACCTTGAAATGGTTGTCTTTCATTCCCAGACTAGGTGATCTTTACCTTTGGCCTTTAACGTCCCTTTGAAAAATCACTACTTTTGTGATCAAATATCTGGGACCAACTTCTAGTGACACTACGTCACTACTGGCAGCAATGGGCATCATCCTCTTGCTCTCCACCCTTAGGTACGACTACAGCCATTTTTACTTATTCTTGCACTTCCCCCTTTCTCCTTTTCACATCATATCACCTTTGCCAGTAATCTCCCCTCACCAGCACCTTCTATCCTTTTCTTCCCTCTCCTTCACCCACACCTATCCATCACCACATCACCCCTTTTAATTTTTTCCTTTTTTCCCCCTCACCAGTGCCCATATTTATTATGTTTTTTTTTTCCCCCTGCTTCACTTACTTATGCTGCATACACTATCTGCATTCTCCCACCTCCCTTCCCGGCCCTCACCCGGACACTTGGTCCCATCCACTCACTGCTTCTCACTACCTCTCCTTGCCCCTCTCACACTTTTTTGTTTTGGTTCTTGATTCCTCCTCGTTTTCTTTTTTCTTCTCCTCCTGTTCTCACACTCTCGCTCTCCTTTTGCGCTCCCCCTTCTTCCCTTCTGCTCCCTTTTCTTCCCTCCTCTTTTTGCTCTATGCTGTTTCCTTTCCTCCCCCACCGCCCTTCTTCTTTCTGCCCACTCCCCTCACTTTCCTTTCCTCTTCCTCTCTCTCATCTTTTCCTTTTCTTTTTTCCTTTTGTTCTTTTTCGCTTTTCTTTTTCTAACGCGACCCTTTTCCACCTAATTAACCCTATATAGGACATCACACCTTTTCCTTCGCTCCTTGTTTCATGTTTCACACCACTCACCCCACCACACTTTTGTCCTTCACTTCCTTACTTTTTTGTTTGTTTTGTTTTACACTTGCTTTATGGCTTTATTCCCTATCCCCTATCTCTACCCCGCATGGTACCAATGATCACTCATGGATGCCTCTATACCCACTGCCGTCTACAGACTGCAGTATACTACTCTTATAATTTTCCTTTCTTTGGACTCTGCCACAGGTTGTGCCCACATACTCCCTGTTCGCATCCGGGTTGTCTCCCTTCCCTCTGGAAACCCCTGCCTCGGTTGGTGGGGACATGAGGAGAGGAACTCTATGCGTGTGACTTCTTGCAAGGCCTACTGACGTCTCAAGATCCGTGTGGCCTCTAGCAGAACTGTACCAATCTGGCACACCCCGCTGAAGGTGGATGGTGTCTTCTTCACTAAGGGTTCTCCACGTGGGAATATTGCCTTTTATCTCCAGGATATACATTATTGTGGTAAATATATGGCATTTTGGCACTGTATGCTCCTACTTTGAGAGCCTGCTTATCTTGCAACTTTACTGTGCCAATTATATTGATGTTCTGTTTTTTCCAGCAAACCTTTCCCTCTGAGGAAGACCCCTTGTGGGTTGAAACGCGTCAGGGATATCTTCTCATCTATATGACAGACTATGTATTCATCTGTTGATATGAGAGTATTAGTTTGCTTAATGTCTATCCATGTTTTTATAACTGTTCCCCCACTGGAGCTCATGTTCTAACCCGATTGTCATGTTTTTTCATTTAATAATAAAAATCCTTTTTTATACATCAACCCTGACTTTTTCATTGTACGCTGCCTAAAAACCCCAACGTGGGGGAATCTCTTCCTTTTGTTACCTTTTAGGGGTGAGCAGCACTCTCTTTACCCTCGGGTATGTGTCTTCCCTTTGTCATCAAAAGGTGACCCTGAGTATCCGAAACGAGGAGCTTGAGACGATCCGGGAATTTCTGATAATCAGCCGGCTGAGGTAAGCCTTTTTGCTTACATTTGAGTTATCAGACTTCCTTGATCGGTAAGGCATTTTCGGGACAAAGGGTACCTATCTTACTTCCCTTAATCGAACTGTATTGATTGGTGGTTATATGTTATGTTGCCACTGTCTACTGTCCATCGGAGTGTTATAGATAAGAAGGGGAAGAATAGTGCTGTTCACAGGTATATGTAGTACATCTGCTAGATAAAGTAGTTTAGAGGCAAGAGGGTATAGGCACACATAGAGAAGACTGGCCAGTCATTATGGGCATTAAATTAAGTAAGGGAATGAAGGGTAAGAGACCCTCAAAAATGCCCAGCGCAAGAGGAGTGCTATATATGAACCGAAGGTGCTGTTCCGCCTATACTGAGCCCCTAGATTAATGGTTAAAGTGGACATGGATCCACAATGGGTAACTGGGTTACCACCGAAGTCCACAGGGACTAAGAATCATGCAGAGTACAAAGCTAGAGAAACAGCTATCGATGTGAGCAGGATGGATGAAGGGTGACAACTAACACTAGACAGAAAGGGACATTTTGATGTTAAGTTGAGGGATGAATTTGGGGTTAGGCACTACAACTAGTAAAGTCAAGAAACAGAGAAATGAGAGTTAAAACAGAATACTTTATATGTTGTCAGAGAGGGAAGATGGGATGAGCACTATTGCTGCCCGTCTGATCGTAGAAGGTACAGTATGTGAAGTATGGTATTACAATACATTGGATGTAAAGGATATCAGAACAAAATAAGGAAAGCACAAATTTATCAAGGAAGTATTTAAAAGAGTTAAAAGAAAGTGAGAGAATGATATGCATGTGTTGTGTTCAAATAGGAAAAATGTAAGCGATTTTAGAGAGATATTCGTGTATGTGTGTGAATGCTGGAACCTGTAGTTCTATCGCTTGTGTGTGTCATGTACGTAGATGTGACCCCCTCCTTTGTGCTCTCCTGAAAGAATGTGGCTGGAATGAGAGGTCGGTGATAAGCTGGAAGGACACCATGCCAATTTCAGTTTTTTAGACAAAACATTTATAACTTTGTTACAAATCTATTAATGATAAACAATGTGATCACAATAATTTTTGAATCTGTTTTCCAAACATGGTAAAATGAAGGTTACATTTAACCGTGTATTACACAAATTGAATATCCTTTGATAGTGGAAACAGTGCATTTAATAGGGAATTAAGTAAAATTAAGTAATATGTCCCCCTTTAAGGAACTTTATCTGTGGATACAGTGGTGTGAAAAAGTGTTTGCCCCCTTCCTCATTTCCTGTTCCTTTGCATGTTTGTCACACTTAAGTGTTTCGGAACATCAAACCAATTTAAACAATAGTCAAGGACAACACAAGTAAACACAAAATGCAATTTGTAAATGTTAATAAGTTTATTATTAAAGGTGAAAAAAAATCCAAACCATCATGGCCCTGTGTGAAAAAGTGATTGCCCCCTAAACCTAATAACTGGTTGGGCCACCCTTAGCAGCAACAACTGCAACCAAGCGTTTGCGATAACGTACAATGAGGCTTTTACAGCGTCCTGGAGGAATTTTGGCCCACTCATCTTTGCAGAATTGTCCTAATTCAGTTACATTAGAGGGTTTTCGAGCATGAACGGCCTTTTTAAGGTCATACCACAACATCTCAATAGGATTCAGGTCAGGACTTTGGCTAGGCCACTCCAAAGTCTTCATTTTGTTTTTCTTCAGCCATTCGGTGGTGGACTTGCTGGTGTGTTTAGGATCATTGTCCTGCTGCAGAACCCAAGTTCGTTTCAGCTTGAGTACAGGAACAGATGGTCAAACATTCTCCTTCAGGATCTCTTGGTAGACAGCAGAATTCATAGTTCCTTTTATCACGGCAAGTCTTCCAGGTCCTGAAGCAGCAAAACAGCCCCAGACCATCACACTACCACCACCATATTTTACTGTTGGTATAATGTTCTTTTTCTGAAATGCAGTGTTCCTTCTACGCCAGATATACTTGGACACACACCTTCCAAAGAGTTTCACTTTTGTCTCATCGGTCCACAGAATGTTGTCCCAAAAGTCTTGGGGATCATCAAGATGTGTTGTGGAGAAATTGAGACGAGCTTTGATGTTCTTTTTGCTCAGCAGTGGTTTTCTCCTTGGAACTCTGCCATGCAGGCCATTTTTGCCCAGTCTTTTCCTGATGGTGGAGGCATGAACGCTGACCTTAACTGAGGCAAGTGAGGCCTGCAGTTCCTTGGACGTTGTTGTGGGGTCTTTTGTGACCTCTTGGATGAGTCGTCGCTGCGCTCTTGGGGTAATTTTGGGCGGCCGGCCACTCCTGGGAAGGTTCACCACTGTTCCATGTCTTCGCCATTTGTGGATAATGGCTCTCACTGTGGTTCGCTGGATTCCCAAAGCTTTGGAAATGGCTTTATAACCCTTTCCAGACTAATAGATCTCAATTACTTTCTTTCTCAATTGTTCCTGAATTTCTTTGGGTCTCGGCATGATGTGTAGCTTTTAAGGATCTTCTGGTGGACCTTACTGTGTCAAGCAGCTCCTATTTAAGTGATGCCTTGATTGTGAACAGGTGTGGCAATAATCAGGCCTGGGTGTGGCTAGAGAAATTGAACTCAGGTGTGGACAACCACAGTTATAGTATGTTTTAACAAGGGGGGTAATCACTTTTTCACACAGGGCCATGATGGTTTGGATTTTTTTTCACCTTTAATAATAAACACCTTCATTTACAAATTGCATTTTGTGTTTACTTGTGTTGTCCTTGACTATTGTTTAAATTGGTTTGATGTTCCGAAACACTTAAGTGTGACAAACATGCAAAGGAACAGGAAATGAGGAAGGGGGCAAACACTTTTTCACACCACTGTATATATATTAGGGTGTGATATTGAAATTATCATTTGAGTATTAATTTCTAATATGAGTTTAACAATTTTATTAATAATATAGATATATTGAAACTGGTTTAGACAACCTTTGGTTGGAAATTAAATCCATTTTTTATTTTTTTTTTAAAGTAGAATTTTATTTATTTTCACACACAACAAACAATACAGAAAACAAACTGTATATGGAGCGAACATCGCTCAAACCATTACATAATCTAGTAAACTGGTATTCATTTAGTGGAAATGTGACAACCTAAAGGTCAAATGTCTATTCTGCTTAATTATAACCAATCAATGATCAAGGGGCTTCATTTAGTCTTTCAAGGATCCGGTGGTATGGTACTTTCGGAGCTGACCCAAGAGCCCCAAATCTTAAGGAATTTTTTTGGGCATCCTCTGGCCTCATACGTCAACTTATATAATGGTATTGCCTGATTAATGATAGTGATCCAAAAGGCTATAGTGGGTGAGGATTGAGACTTCCAGTGGATAGTAATCGATTTCTTAGCATAGAAGAATACTATGCGCAGAAAGGTTTGTACATTTTTAGATATACCTTCATCATCAATGTATCCCAGTAGACACCGTAGAGGGTTGCAGATATTGGGTATCTGAGTTAAGGAGCTGATGAAGGCCGTGACCTCCGACCAGAACTTCCTAATCGGGGTGCACTCCCACATCAGATGAAAGAATGTGCCATCTGCTATACAATGAAATCCAGTTTAATGAGGAATTTATAAAAAGGGTATTAGTTTAGATTAAGATAACAATTTTGTAATTTTACATTTATTGAGTGGAAAGAAAAAAGATTAAGATGAGGTTGTAAATTGGAATATAGCTACCATAATGTTTAACAAAGCCAAGATGGATGGGATACATAAGAAGTTTTTCTACAAAAATGAAATCTAAAGGTCTTATAATAAATTGATGTGCAGCCCATGATGTGAGAGTAATAATAAAATTTAAATATGACAGACCCATCACATCAAGTCCACACACCCTGTTAGGATAGATCCCACCTGCAGCCAGTTGTTTTATAGTTTTTGATGTGGCTGAGCGCTTTCTGTTTGTTTTTATATATTTTTATTTTTTAATCCAAAGCAGAATGTGTGGATTGTGAAATTATGTGCCCCTTTTCCTTGTAAATACAGTGGGTATAAACAGAAGAATATTTTGGATTTACGGACATCTCTGCATGACCGCAGGGTATTGTTATCATTTATTATAATATGGCCAGGAAAAAGTTGTCTTTTTGAAACATGAAACTGGAGTTCTTACACAAACAGCATGATAGAAAACAAGCCATTCTAATATATTTATGCAAGCTGGACCCAGTAATGAAGGGTTCACTCCGATATATCAGAGCTGTACATTTATGCAAAGGTGCTATTAGACAAAGTTAGACATTATTTTGGTCAAATATTTCATTTTAATGGTCCGACATTCTGCGCAGCAAATACAGCTAACTAAATGTTTGTCTAATGAAAGGTTTAAAATACGAGTTTGTTTATGGACAAATCCAACAATGAAAAATGCGTACATTTGAATCCAGCCACCTTATTGCCTCTATTGGAGGAGGCTGGAGACAAAAAAAAACCATATGTGTTAAATTGATGACATAGGAATCAGCTGCTGTGAGCTCAGTGCAGGACACACTCCCTGAAGAACCAGATATTTAATATTTTGGAGAGTTATTCCCGGTTTTATACTGAGGATGCAGTTTATCACCCAGAAGGATACTCTGTATTTAGAGTCATTGGATCCCTTTCCCCAGCTCAAGTAGCAGAGCTCCATGTTTTAGCAAAGCCTGTGAGCTATAAAAAGAGAGTATATTTATATAGATAGTAGAGAATAAAGAGCTTTTGGTTCCATTTGAAGGGCCAGAAGTTTGTTTTTACTTCGGCAGGTAAACCAATCAAGCATGCTAAGTTAATTTGATCGGCTGTTTTCAGCCTTCCAGGTTCTTGCTGAGGTAGCCATACTAACATTAAAACTCACACATGGAAGCAGACGGACTAAGGATGCTGCATTTACAGCCCTGGACACTTGCTGGGTCTGTGCAACTCACAGATTCCACCCTAGTTCTGGCCCAGTATAGCTGGGATTAATAATTCAACTTTAAGGACCCCAGAACGAGAAAAACAAGTGGTCCACAGTGGGCAACTTCTTATGAAACAAGACATTGGAAAAGGTGATCATTTATGTCTGCCAGTCACTCTTTTCCCTCCAGCTTGACAAATGGACCGTGTCATCAGTCACAAGCAGTTATGGCTGCCTTAATAAATGAGCGTGGGATAGAGCCAGGGTGTACCACAGTTGTTTTTATAACATATCACTTCTTGTTTTACCTGTTACCAAAGGTGTTACCAAAAGCTGAACATCCCTTCCAGAGATTACAAAAAGATATATCCAGATGCCCAAGTCAGGATCTTATGAGCATGCATTTTGTCTGTATGGACATATTTTCTGGATGTCCAGTGGCCAATGCTACTGCAAAGGCCACAGTAAAAAGTGTTATCAGAAGTAGTTTGTAAGTACAGAGAGTAACTGAGGAAATCATTTTTTATAGGAGAGTCCTTACTAGAAGTTTTGAGGTTTTATTTTTACACTCCCTACTGTCTACAATGTAGCGGACAAAGTAGAGTAAGAAACTTTTACCTGAGTGTTTTCTTATAATTTATCGAGCCCCTAGGGGGATGTTGGACTCTTTCCCTATGGGATTTGATTTGGGAGGGTGTTTACTCACTTGCTTATATTTTGTCTCAGCAGCTGAAGTCCTCCATTCGGATCTCACAGAGAATGTTGCTGATCTTTTAAAGGTTTTTGACAAACTCATTTATGTGTTTTCTCCCCATTTCCAGATCCTAAAAGTTTGGAAGGATCTAAAACTGAAGCCAGGTGACTTGGGGATTGTTAAGAGACATTTATATATAAGGAAATGTTTGGAGACTCAATACAGCATCTATTTCATGTACAGTTTTGCAAAACTTGAAGAAAAAGTCACCTGGATCCACACCAGACCCTGCAAAAAGAACTAAATTAAAGAAATCTCTGTGTTTGATTTGTTTCCCTTTTGCAATCACAGTCTAGGGTACTTTTTGATTCAATTACTTTAATTGTAAGGGATATATATTTGAAAAGTAGTTTAGCCATGTTGAAGTCATATTTGTCTTTTGTTCCTCTTCCATTTTATGTAGAATTGTCTGTGTTTACATATGCTGATAAGTCAGCATACCAACAATTAAGCTAGAAGGCCATTCTGGCCACAGGAGTGTACAGCCAGTACTCTGTAAATATGTCTTATCAATCATTTGTTTTTCACAATGAAAAGTCATTTTGTAATGAAAAAAGTTGTTCAGCTATTATTTTCTCCACAATGGAGTTTTTGCCTCTTTGGCCAGGACTACCTCCACCTAAGCGTGTGGAGGTTCCAGGTTAAAGGTGATAGCAGGTATGGTTAGTGATCAAAATATTGATCAAAAGAGGGGAGACTGTAATGGAAATGTGTAAGTTCTGTATATAATTGTATTCTATTTTGTATGTATTGCACACTGCCCTCACTATGCACACGGCACTAATAATGTTTTCAGTACATGTTTACATTCTTTCAAGTCCTGATTAGAATTAGCCTGCCTATGATACGCCCCTTGTTACCATAAACGTACAATTGTAATATTAATGTGATACCTACGTAATCATGTGTATAAAAACCTTCAATTGCGTCATAATAAAGCAGAACGGTTATTTGGAAAGATGCTGAGCATATCTTTTGTGTCTGTTCCCTACTGCAGTAGTTATTATTAATTTGGAACCACTAATCAATATGAGGATAGGAGTTGCCTATCTATAAATTCCCATCACACTCTGGTCTCACAGAATGGCTGAAATAGTTAAATAACACATCTTTTTGTGCTTTGGGAGGGTCTTGTGATGTTATTTTAAAATAAACGCTCCTAGACACGAACGCGGCTAAACGCGGCATGCAAACGTGGTTCGTTCAGAAGAGGTTGCCTCAGTGTCCCGTGTATAATTGTTTACTGCATTGAATGTGGGAGTGTTTGTATTCTAAAAACCTCATTGTGACGGAACGTCCCTACACTTGGCTTGAGGGCTTCCGCCAGTATACCGCTTCCTAAGTCCTGGAACATGAGTCCAATGGATATGGCTATAGGAACCCCCAAGAACTAGACTACACCAGTCTTGGAGTACATCAGGAATAACTTTTTATTTGAGATTTCACACAAATATATACAGCCGGATGACTAAAACCTAACCTAATTAGCATGAGCTAATTATCTAATCATTGACTGAGAGAAGACTTTTCAGGGTAAGACTTTTCGGCTCTTAGCTATTGAATAGTCATTCAGTGAGCTATTACCATAAACATCAACACAGGGTTAATTAGCACAAACAACAATCTGTGGAATACTCTTACAAGCCAGACTATACTCATTTACACAACAGACAGGCTGGCTGGAGTTCATGACATTAGCATCTAACAGCTTGTGTCCCAACAGTGTCATTCAGTCTATTGCTAATATGGCAAATACATATACAGAGTCTATGTGTCTTGGGGGGCCAGCATGGACCTGAATCCAAGTAACACCAGCTCAGGGGTCCCCAGGCATGCAGCTCAAAAAGCACTGTTCCCCTAAATGCCAGGGCCCATAATCGCAAGGCAAGAGGCTCGCATTCAGTCCCCTCCAACAGCATCTGTCCCGGCTAGGTCTGTCACACTCATGTAATACCTCCAGGAGTTCAGGAAGCAGTATCTGTACATATATTTTTTTTAAATTTTCATAGGCAATCCATCTTGCCCTGGAGCCTTGTTATTAAACAAGCAGTATCTCAGACCCACCAGGGAGGTAGCACACACAGCTCATTCACTGGATACACATGCAACACTATATTTGAAATCATCCTCACACATGTGGAATGTGTTGTGGCAGTCGAGTATGCTATGTGGATGTTTTCTTGGCTGGGGCGGGCTCCGGAACAGACAACCATTTTGGGGTCCCATCTCTCTTTATGCTAGCCAAGCACAGTGCTTTAGCCGACCTTTTATTTCTGTACCCAACTCCTGATGAATGGCATGTAGCCAGGGCCGTACCATGCTATTGGCGAGACCGGGCCGAGGGGGGGGGGCGCTGTCTCAGTCACTGAAGTCTTCAGTTCAGGGCCAGGCTTCATCACACAGCAGCCGGTGGGCTGACGGCGCCGCCGCCGAGCACTGCTGCTTGCTGCTGGCACTGTGCACAGCCACTGATAGGGGGCGGAGCGGGGGGAGTCTCGGTCTCCCTCTCCCTCCTGTCTCGGCTTCAGCTGCTGGAGGGAGAGGGAGGAGAGATATCATACTTGTGGCACAGCGCTGCGAGCGGCGCTGGCGCACTGACCCTCTGACCCTCCTCCTGTTTGGGCCACATAGGTCAGCTGGTCAGTCAGGTCACGTGCCAGACCAGTGGTCTCCCCCCAGCGCTGCTGTTTTTTTCCTCTAATGCAGAGCAGGGGGCATTGCACAGACAGGCACTTGTGCGAACTGCCCAGGGGGTCCTAGGTCAGGTGCAGTAGTGCACGTGCAAGCACATCACCCAAGAACAACGGAGATCACTACCAGGCTCATTCAAAATAAAGGGATAACAAAAACCTGCTGCCTGAACAAAAACGAATGATAGTGACACTGTCACTTCAAAGGACTGGTAAGCTCAAGCTGCAATATGTAAAATATTTCTTCTTGGATTTAAATACAAATAACTATACAAATACTGCATTTATTTAAGCAACCCAATACATAGATAGATCCACTATTTTAGCATCTAATAGAGGTATTCTTCCTCCTCAATCCTTCCGTATTTCTTTGTGGCTGTATATTGTCTTTATTTCTTTGAAACATATTTTTCTGTAAATATTTTATTTGCACCAATTTTGACCTTTTCATTATTAAAAACCTTATTTTAAAAAGTGTTAACCTTGTCTCTAAAGCTCCTAATGCAAGCTATAAACGAATCTGCCTCTTAAAGTGCGCTATTGTTTAGAGTAAGGCCTTTGACCAGACCTGTCTGTGGTGGCAGTGTGTGTTACAGACGATTTTTCTAAAATCATAATTGGTATTGCTAAATTGATGGAAGTTCTGACCCTTCCTTATCAAAGGTCAGTGGTGGCAGTTAAAGGGTTAATTGTGTAATTAGCCCAGTGACAATCGCTCTCAGACTGCTGGCACCTAGATTGTGGTCCCGCAAGCTGGAAAATCTTTGTGCTGGGCGCAGCTGAGAGTGGCATTGTTACGTAAGTGACAGTGTGGTGTGAGATTGACTTGTCCTCCATTACAAGTAAGTGTGGAGGGCAGGGGTATGATACCTGCGTTTGTCACAGTACCCTGTTCATTTTTTTATGTATGAGGCAGGGAAGGGGGGATGTCAACGGCTGACTTGGTAAAGGGAAATACAGTCAGGATAAAATACACCAGTAAACTAAAATTATGTCTGCCTTTTTTTCTTTTATTTTTTGAGCTGAAGCACCTATTAATGCAGAAAAATCCCTTCTTTATTACAAGAATAAATTCCCATAATCAAAGGGAGAAGATTAGGCAGGATTCAATATTAAATCAACATACATTGGGACTTATGGCCAGTAGGGTGTCTAAAGCCCAGACTTTATGAAACATTGTTTTTTACTTCTAAAAGATATATCCAAATAAAAAAATAAAAGAAATCAAAGCAATAACTAACGTTTATTATTGAAATGTGCATTTTGCCTGAAGTTCTTCTTAAGTTTGGGTAAATTACCAGATTTCTCTGCATAGAACATTTCACATGGAGAGCGTTTTAATTTAACATATGAACTTCACAAACGTTTTTCAGTAGCAGCCACCTCTAAAGCAATGATTATGTAAGATGACAGAATATGTTCTATATAGCCAGAAGCTACATCTCTTTAATGTTTCAATGCTGAACTGACACTTTTGGCAATACTGTATTTGATCAAAGGTTTCTACGTTTAGTGGGAAAGCAGTGGATTAGGAACATATATCTAAGTGAATTTATAAGGGAAGAATGAGTTATTGAATACTTTTTACTATGTCTTATACTTGTATACTTTTTTTACCTAAATACATTCCCTGCATTAACCAGTTGCAGACCAGCCACCGCAGTTATACTGCGGCAGGTTGGCTTGGCTGCGCAAAATGTCGTAGGTGTACGTCAATCGTGTGCGCCGTCCCTGCGATGATTGGATTTGCTACAGAACCAATCGCTCTACAGGCCCAGGCCAATGATTTCTGGCCTGGACCTGCTGATCGGTTCTGGCGATTGAAATGCCTCCTCTGCCTGTGTAATGTAAACACAGGCAGAGGACATTATGTTATCTATCCTCGTGGAGCCCTTTTCGGCTCTAGCGCGAGAGGAGAAGACATCTACTGTGAGTACACCAACACTACACTAAGGCTGCTTTCAGACTGGAGCGGTGGGGGCGCTGGCGGTAAAGCGGCGCTATATTTAGCGCCGCTTTACCGGCGTTTTAGCGGCGCATTGCGGCCGCTCGCGGGGTGTTTTTACCCCCCGCGAGCGGCCGAAAAAGGGTCAATACCGCCCGAAAACCGCCGCTACTGCGGCGTTTTGCGGGCGGGTTCGGCGCGCTCCCCCATTGTTTTCAATGGGACCGGGCGCTATAGGAGCAGTAAATATACCGCTCCTATAGCGAGCCAAAGATGCGGCTTGCAGGACATTTTTGAGCGTCCTGCAAGCGCACCGCTTCAGTGTGAAAGCCCTCGGGCTTTCACACTGAAGGAACAGCAACAGCTGTTTCGGGTCGGTTTGCAGGCGCTATTCTTAGCGCAATAACGCCTGCAAACCGCCCCAGTGTGAAAGCAGCCTAACACCAGTACACGTAGGCACACATTTTTCGCCCCCTGATCGCCCCCTGATCACTCCCCCAGTTAACCCTTTCACTCCCTGTCACAGTGCCACCAAGTGCAGTTTTCAGATTTTTCACTGATCACTGTACTGGCGTCACTTGTGACACTAAACAGCGTTAGGGCAGTTAGTGGTAGGCCTAGGTAGGTTTAGGGTACCCCCATATACTCCATAATAAAGCCCTTGATCACTCCTAATTGCAGCATTCGTTTTTTTTAGCCATTCAAGCAGTCGCTGACAACCAGGTGCTCTTTAACCTGTGAGTCGCACTAGCTGTACCTATAAATTTAGTGGCCAAAATGACTGAAAGGGGCTTGTTAAAAAGACCCCCTTATGTTCATATTGTGTTTTGTAATCTAAGGCTCAACTGCTCCTTTAACCACTTGCTTACTGGGCTCTTAAACCCCCCTCCTGCCCAGACCAATTTTCAGCTTTTGGTGCTCTCACACTTTGAATGACAATTACTCAGTCATGTAATACTGTACCCAAATACATTTTTTGTCCTTTCTTTCATACAAATAGAGCTTTCTTTTGGTGGTACTTGATCACCTCTGGGTTTTTTATTTTTTGCGCTATAAATGAAAAAAGACAGAAAATTAAAAAACAAAAACAAATTTGTCTTAGTTTATGTGATAAAATTTAGCAAATTATTAATTTTTCTTCATAAATTTTGGCCACAATTTATACTGCTACATATCTTTGGTAAAAATAACCCAAATTAGTGGATATTATTTGGTCTATGTGAAAGTTATAGAGTCTACTAGCTGTGGTGCGAATCATAAAAAATTTAGCACACCTGATGTACTGGTGGCCTATCTAATTTCTTGCGACCCGAACAAGCCAGGAAAGTACAAATACCCCCCAAATGACCCCTTTTTTGAAAGTAGACATTCCAAAAAAAAATCACACAATTCTTTGCAAAATTAAGATTTTTTTTTTCACAAAATTTTCATTGTAATAAGTTATTTTTCTCACATGGCATGTGTATACCACAAATGACACCCCTAAATACATTCTGCTACTCCTCCCGAGTATTACGATACCAAATGTGTGGGACTTTTACACAGCCTGGCCACATACAGAGGCCCAATATTGAAATAGCACCATCAGGCGTTCTAGGAGCATAAATTACACATCTCATTTCTCAACCACCTATTACACTTCTGAAGGCCCTGGAGCACCAGGACAATGGAAACGCCCGCAAAGTGACACCATTTTTGAAAGCTAACAAGCCAAATTCCTCTATAATCCTCAAATAGCAGCTTTTCTGTAGGCAGCAGGGAATGGACAGTAAATCTAGGACCCTGCAGCAGCAGTCCATATAACAACCTCTGGCACTCAATCCCCTTGGCACAGCTGTGGTGCAATGTAATACAGTACAATATAAAACAATGTAAAGTACCTGTATAATACCCTCAGGATCCACTGGCTCCACCTGGTGGGGAAAAACAGTACGTCACACAACTGGATACTTAACCAGAAATATTACTGCAAAATATTTAAACAGGTGGTTACAGAAATTGCGCTGTCATCCCAATGTAGGATGACAGCACAATATATATATCAATATGCAAATACACTATAAAAGGTATTTTTATATATGTAAACCTGGGAGCTCCCCCTACTTTAAAAGTTATAGGTGAGGCCTCACTTAAAGTACTTTCTCCCGTATCTTCTTTCTTCACTAGCTAAAAATGACTCCTCTGATATTTGTAATCCAAGGTGTGTGAAGAGTTAGCGCAGGGTGCTCCGGGTGTAACTCCAAGAACTCATATACAACGCTTGAGCACTAAAGTGATGTAGGCCTCAAGCCTGCTCAGTGTCAGTTGCTCTGTTTCTCCTCTGTGGAACTACAGATTCCAGTGAGGCTTGTATGTGAGTCTAACTGCGTGTAAAAGTTAATAAACGGTGGGCCGTAACCAGCTCACCAGCTGGATCGGAGTTCTGTGTGATGACTTGGATCCAGTAACTGCAGCTTGCTTCAGTTGGGGAAGGCCCCACTAACTTGGAGGGGAACCCACTGATTGTGGTTCTTTTGGTCCTCTTGGTGGTTTGTACCCTTGCCTCTCTCTCTTCCGTCTTGACTTTCTCGTTGCCCCAGGGGTCTGGTGTGTATGAGTTGGGTTGGAGTTAACAACGGTAGTCGGGCGCCCAGTTGTCTCCTTCACTGGGGCCCTCTGAAGTTCTCCGCCAGATTTGATGATTTTGTCCCCGTCGCTCTTGGGCTTGGGCACACCCGCTTAAAATGTCCAACTCCTCCACAGTTGAAGCAGGCTCTGGTTTCCTTCACTGCTGTGGGACTTGTCTGTTATTTTGGTGCTTGAATTCCCCTATCAGCGGGAACGGTGTGCCGGACAGTCAACAGGGCCATCATCTCCATCAACTGTGCCACCTGTGTTTGGAGAAGTTCTATTTGAGGGTCGCCACATGCGGCACCGGCCGCCCTGATTTCAACCACTGACTTTGGTCCTTGAATTTTATCTTTCTTTTTCTCAAGAATGGCCTCCTCTTCCCGCACGGTCTGGATCAGATCCGGGTAATTGAGGATGCCACCGTCTTGACAGCCCTTAACTGGAGCATGATGGTGTCCAATGGTTGTGCACCCTTCAAGACTTGCTTTGCCCTTGTGTCATCCACTTCCCTGGGATCTAATCCTTTCTTTAACAGGATCTGATGCAGGACTTTGTCCAACCATCCTATGTACTCTGACAATTTCTCTCCCACCTGTTGATAAGTGTGTTCTAGTTGATAAATTAGGTCGGAGACCTCCTCTGTCCGCCTGAACACATCCTGTAGGATATCCAAGTAGTCCTGAGCTACGCAGTTCTGCTTGCTGAGCTTCAGGTTTCGGATAGCTTCTGAAGCAGGCCCTCTCAGGCTCTCAGCAATCCTCTGCTTTTTGTGTGTTTCAGGGATGTCCCACTCATCCAGGGCTTGGGTAGTCTGTTCTAGCCATTCCTCAAAATTAATTTCTTCCCGGGGTACAGGTTGCCTTCCTGAGAAGATGCCAAGTTTCTGGTAGGAATTTCCAGAGTATGCAGGGTTCCCTTGCTGGCACTTCACCACAAAGTCTCCTAGTGCTGTAAGGAGCTCCGGCTCAATTGTGGCTGAGTGTGACCGGGAGGAAGCTCTTGCTTTGATTGTCTTCTCCTGGTTGGAGCTGACAGGACCTTCACTTCGCCTCTCTGGGTGTGTCAGGCAGAATTGGGTTCTGTCAGACAGTTTCACACTGGTGCCTTGAAAACTCTTAGGAACCCCTTTCCTCCACTCCAGCAGTGCATAAGTGCGATCGGTCCCATGATCTGGTCTTATCGCGACCACATAGGCCTTCCTGTCTGGGGACAAGGCTTGCACAACCTCCTTAACTTGTTTTTCCCCCCAGTCCTCTCCTGGGAGTTCAATGGCCACGCTCGCTTCTGAGCGGGTGCCTTCTGCTTCGCACCATTGGACCACTGTGGCGGGGTCCATAGTGGCACCAAGGGGGCGAGTTTGCTTGCAGAGTGACAGGATCCCGGACGAGCCCCCACGTGTAGCACTGACCCTCGAAGGAGCTGCTGGTTCGAATTGGGCCTGCACTCTACCAAGAAACCCCACTAACTTGACTCAATCTCCTTGGCACAGCTGTGGTGCAATGTAATAAAGTACAATATAAAACAATGTAAAGTACCTGTATAATACCCTCAGGATCCCCTGGCTCCACCTGGTGGGGAAAAACAGTACGCCACACAACTGGATACTTAACCAGAAATATTTTTACTGCTAAATATTTAAACAGGTGGTTACAGAAATTGCGCTTTCATCCCAACGTAGGATGACAGCACAATATATATATCGATAAGCAAATACAATATAAAAGGTATTTTTATAGATGTAAACCTGGGAGCTCCCCCTACTTTAAAAGTTATAGGTGAGGCCTCACTGAAAGTACTTTCTCCCATATCTTCTTTCTTCGCTAGCTAAAAATGACTCATCTTATATTTGTAATCCAAGGTGTGTGAAGAGTTAGCTCAGGGTGCTCCGGGTGTAACTCCAAGAACTTATATACAACGCTTGAGCACTAAAGTGATGTAGGCCTCAAGCCTGCTCAGTGTCAGTTGCTCTGTTACTCCTCCGTGGAACTACAGATTCCAGCGAGGCTTGTATGCGAGTCTAACTGCGTGTAAAAGTTAATAAACGGTGGGCCGTAACCCGCTCACCAGCTGGATCGGAGTTCTGTGTGATGACTTGGATCCGGTAACTGCAGCTTTCTTCTCAGTCAGCTGGGTCAGACGCTCTGTACGGTGGATCTGGTCCTCCGATACTCCGATGAGTGTCTCTGGGCCTTGTCAATCCGGTCACTGTCTCTCAGGCTCCCTCAGGTCGCCTCTCCAGCAAGCAGGTTTGTGCCCAGTGGCTGTATGTCTCCGGAAGCCTCCTCACAGATCCGCACAGGCAGGCAACGTGATCCCAAGAGACCTAAAATGGCCACTCGGGTTCCTTTTATCTCCTACCCAGCATGCACTGCTAAGAGAGTGTTCATAAGTAGGTCACACAGACTCCTGGGTAAGAAAGGTCAACCTTCTTATCAAAACAACAGTAACTTCCTTTAAAAGTCTTTTGTGCTTGTTCTGATGTAATAAACATATCAGTGCATTACCAGTATTTGGTCACTAGATGGCTCCAGACACTGAACTATAGCAATGTCCATATACTTTACATTACTATATACATAACCACATCAATAGGCAAGGATGTCAGCGCTACACTTAATTTCCTTATGGCACTTGCACAGCTAATAGTCCCCAGCAAGCTCTTTACTTACAGTGTCCCAGGAGCTGTCTGCCACCCTGCATCCACACTCATTGGGGGGGGGGGGGAGCATAACCAGCAGCCCCAAGAGACCCGGAACCCTCCCTGGAGGAAAGAGAACACTGCTCAGTCTTCCTGCACATTTATCACCTCCCCAGTCACCTTCTAGATGCCTCCATCCAGGGATTGGCTGGGGCATGATAAATATTCAACTGATCATTTGAAAATCCCTGCACTTGAAAATCCCTACACTGCTCTGGAAAATTCTTTCATGGACAGGTGGGAGTACTCAAACACTCAGCTCAGGAAACCCTAAACAGACCAACACAATTAATCACCGCTCCACTCACTACAGTGAAGGGGGAAAAAATGTACTCCTAGCAGCCTAGCTAGAGGAGGGCACTACACTGGAAAGGACAAATGCTTTGCCATACACCCAGTTACATAAACCATAAAGTGTTCATATACAAAAATGGTTGGTTGAACCCACTTTTTTTTACCACTTAGCCTTCATACAGATGTTTCATGTAACAATCAAAAAATATCAAATGCAACAAGTCAAAGGTTGGACGAATGGTTTAGAGTAGTATAACACTTTTTGTAGTTAAATGGTACATTTTGTAATACAGCAAACAACAACATGAATATGAGGGGGGGGGGGGAGAGAGGGACAGTTGGGATCTAAGTAAATTGTAACTGGATGACATTTAGTTTGCTAAAGCCCTGTGTATTATAAACAATTGCTGCGATTCTTTAAATTAAAATCTGTTTTCTGCTTTTTTTACATACTTTTTTGAAACTCAGTGCTGTCAATTTCCTCCAACCTTTATGAGCCACTTCCTGTCCTGTGTACTTGCTCTGGTGTTGCCTGCTCATTATTGCTTTGCTGTAACAACAAAAGACCATGCCTGCATATCATTAATATTACTGCTACAACAACTTTTCCTTTGTTTTTTACTATCTACTCTTTCAACACCTGCTTGCTGTAGGGGTAGAAGTGAAAAGCATTGAGCATCAAGGCCTTGAGATCTTATACCCCTAAAAAAGATTGTGAGCTAATGAGGATAATAGTTAGCTGCACAAATTAAAGTTGATTTCATGCACTGTTGCCCATCTCTTCCATGGCAACTTCTATCCATAGCGCCCCAGAAGTGTACTGGCAGTGCTGACAGCAATTCCGCTACCTGGGGGCAATTCATGAATACTTTGGCAGTATTGTTAAAGCTGACACTGATGGGGGTACCTTCAAAATTTTGCTATGGGGAGCCATAATTTGTAGTTCATAACAACGTGTGTTATGTATCACGCAGAGCCCCTAAAACCATTCAGCCTCCATTAACTTGTTCATGTATGCTGACGCTTTTCATTATTATTACTACATGTACTTGTAAAGAAAGAAACATTTACTACTTACTAACTAACTAACTATTAATTCTATTTTCTATTGACACCTGAGTACATTCACAACTGCAAACTATTTTGTTTACTAGATTGTTGTCTATAAACCCATGACATTTGTGATGACATTTTCTTTTTCCTACATTCTCTCTTGTGAATCTATAGTGAATGCACAAGCACTGACCTAAGTATTTTGTCTGAAAGCACCAGAGATGGATCTTACCGTGTTGCCTAGTAACTAGGAAACATTAACTAGAAAAAAATACCCCAAAATACCATATTAGATGCCAAATTGCAGGTTAACTTACTAACAGGCAAACAGACATTTCACACTTCACTGAGATATTTTTAAAACCAGCTTTTAATTGGAAATGTACTTTATGCAATTAGCCGAAGTCGTAATGTCCTTTTTATAGGACACTGATTGGTCAGTAACATTACTAAGCAATTTATTCTACATATTCCTCACATTCTCAAATGTTGCTAGGCAGCTGCCAGAATTCATTAGGCAAAAACTTAAACATGAACCTGAAAAGAAGCAACCAGCAGTGATGCTTGGACTGCTGGATAAAGGTAATGGAATAAGAGACCCAAACAATGTTATATAGCGTTGCATTATTTTATTGATGAGGAGACTTAAGAGTATATAAAAATATGAAGAATTTTGTTTAAAGTGTGGTGTATATAAATATTGATATAGGTTATGTAGATATATCAAAAAATTGCAAACCTGAATCAGAAAACTCAGGTCTGCAAGTTCAAGAATACAGTAAAGACTTTTAACATCATTGCTGAATGTCAAATATAATTACTGTGAGCAGGCACATTCACTAGTGCTCATGGCTCACTACTGAACTGCACTAGGTGCAAGAGGAGGAGGAGTGGCAGCTGCCTTCTGCTAAGTAGCCTGTGTTTACAAAAATGTCATCTGTAGGCCAGTGGCGACTGGTGCTCAATATTTTGGGGGTGCCGGTAAAACAACGCCAACCCCCCCTCACGGATGGGAATTCGGCGATCCCCCCCCCGCATGCGATCAGAGGCCTCCTTAACATAGGAAGGAGGCAGATCGGGCAAACATGGATCTGGCTGCAGCTCCTTGCTCCGGGGCCATCGGGTCTAGGTCAAGAGGTATCACAAATACCTTATTTATTTTTCCAATAACTTCACTCCAGTATCTATTTAGCTTGGGGCACCCAGTAGTGTATTTAGGTTTTGTGCTGCCCTAGGCCTGACTAAACTTGTGCACTCACTAATTTAAATATGACCCTTCCTGTCAAGGCCACACTCCTTGCTGTTTAAGACCCACCCTGAAATTTTCCAGTGGGGACACTAGTTCTGAGGGCCTGGGTGGGGGGCAATGGATTCCCTTAATTTTCATAGATTTCCTCTCACTTCCTTTTTGGCTATGGGGTAGAAAGTGAAGGGAAATCTCTGTAATGGGATAGGGATGGTAAAAAATAAACCGACATGTGTTATAATCCTCCCTTTCTCTATCTAAAATGAAAAAAAAGTGTTGCCTATAGTTCTACTTTAAGCACAAATTTCTTATAGTTTTATGGAGAGGAATAAGAAGATAAAACCAATGCAATGGTGCAGCAGAAAACATACAGCACAATGAGGAAGGTTTGTGGTCCAGGATGAGAGGACAGTCAAAATTAGAAGTGGCGCCCCCACCCCCACAGTTGTGGAATGCAGGTGGGCAGCATACCGGAAGCAGTGCAGCTACTTTATGGGGGAGCTAGACTAATTTGCCTCTTAGCCCAGTCTGCCCCATAAGACTGGCGGGGACTCATTCCGTGCTGCCCCCCCTAGGCCAGGGGCTATCCAGCCCACCACTAGTCACTATACATAGAGGGATCATTTTGAAAAGCTTTGTAAAGCATGATTGGACTTGCTTATATGGACTTTTAAACATTGACTTTTGTACATTGAATATTTTTTCACTTTTATAATTTCTTAAATATTTCTGTAACAATATGTTCACTAATGTATTTCATTTTTGGTTTTTGATTTCATTGCTGGAAGATTGAATAAGGGGGTTTAGGGTATTGTCCACATACAGTATCTCACAAAAGTGAGTACACCCCTCACATTTTTGTAAATATTTTATTATATCTTTTCATGTGACAACACTGAAGAAATTACATTGCTACAATGTAAAGTAGTGAGTGTACAGCTTGTATAACAGTGTAAATTTGCTGTCCCCTCAAAATAACTCAACACACAGCCATTAATGTCTAAACCATTGGCAACAAAAGTGAGTACACCCCTAAGTGAAAATTGGGCCCAAAGTGTCAATATTTTGTGTGGATACCATTATTTTCCAGCACTGCCTTAACCCTCTTGGGCATGGAGTTCACCAGAGATTCACAGGTTACAATCGGAGTCTTCTTCCACTCCTCCATGACGACATCACGGAGCTGGTGGATGTTAGAGACCTTGCGCTCATCCACCTTCTGTTTGAGCATGCCCCACAGATGCTCAAACGGGTTTAGGTCTGGAGACATGCTTGACCAGTCCATCACCTTTACCATCAGCTTCTTTAGCAAGGCAGTGGTCGTCTTGGAGGTGTGTTTGGGGTCGTTATCATAACGGAATACTGCCCTGCGGCCCAGTCTCTGAAGGGACGGGATCATGCTCTGCTTCAGTATGTCACAGAACATGTTGGCATTCGTGGTTCCCTCAATGAACTGCATCTCCCCAGTGCTGTCGGCACTCATGCAGCCCCAGACCATGACACTCCCACCACCATGCTTGACTGTAGGCAAGACACACTTGTCTTTGTACTCCTCACCTGGTTGCCCCCACACACGCTTGACACCCTCTGAACCAAATAAGTTTATCCTGCTCTCATCAGACCACAGAACATGGTTCCAGTATTCCATGTCCTTAATCTGCTTGTCTTCAGAAAACTGTTTGCGGACTTTCTTGTGCATCATCTTTAGAAGAGTCTTCCTTCTAGGATAATAGCCATGCAGACCAACTTGATGCAGTGTGCAGCATATGGTCTGAGCACTGACAGGCTGTCAGGATGGGTTGGGGCGAGAGCACAGGGGAGAGGCAGTGAACACAGGGAGGAAGAGGAGTGTACAGGGGGGCCAGATAGCACAGGAGGTGGGGTGTGGAAGAGCACAGGGGGAAGCAAAAACACGGGGTGGGGTGGAGAGCACAGGGAGGGCAGGAGAGCACAGGGAGGGTGGACAGCACAAGGGGGAGGCAGTGAAGAGCACAGAGAAGGCAGGAGAGTACAGGGGTTGGGCAGAGAGCACAGGGGGAGGCGGACAACACTGGGGGAGGCGGACAACACTGAGGGGGCTGGTGAGCACTGGGGGGAGGCGGCCAACAGTGGGGGGCTGGGGGCTGGAGAGCACTAGGGGGTGGACAACACTGGGCGGGCTGGAGAGCACTGGGGAGGGCAGGGGGAGGTGGAGAGCATGGGGCGGGGGATGTGGAGAGCACAAGGGGCAGCGGAGAGCATGGGGGATGTGGAGAGCATAGGGGGACAGCGGAGAGCATGGGGAGGTGGAGAGCAATGAGGGGATGTGGAGAGCATAGGGGGACAGCGGAGAGCATGGGGAGGTGGAGAGCATTGAGGGGATGTGGAGAGCACATGGGGGAAGGTGGAGAGCACAGGGAAGGCTGAGAGCCAGGGGGAGGTGGAGAGCACAGGGGGCAGCGGAAAGCATGGGGGAAGGTGGAGAGCATGGGGAGGCTGAGAGCCAGGGGGGAGAGGGAGAGCACAGGGGGGCAGTGGAGAGCATGGGGAGGTTGGCAGGTTGGGGTGGTACAGGGCAGTTTAAGGTGGTATAGAGCAGGTTGGGATGTGGAGAGCACAGGGGGGCTCCAAGGTGTTTGCAGCAGGTCTCTAGCTCCTCCCCTTTTGTGGTCATGCCCCCGGGACAGACAGCTGAACTATACGTGCGGCCACGGAGGTGTCTCATCTAGCTCCTCCCCTTGGCCACACCCCCTGGCACAGACGACTTCACTATACGTGCAGTTGCAGAGAGCTCCTCCCCCTGCATGTTTCTGTCTCCCCGGCGCCGATGGCTGAGTTGAACTAGCAGCTGGGCGGCCGCGGAGCTGCCGGGTGAGTGGCGCAGGCTCAAAGAGCAGGCCAGCTGCCTCGGGTCCAGCAAGGACTTGCGGCCCTGTGGCCCCGGCCCACCAGGCAAGTGCCCGGTTTGCCCTATGGCCAGTCCGGGCCTGCACATATACATAAGAGAAAACACCATAAAATACAAAAACATTCAATAAAAACAGATATGAAAATGACAATCCAGATATGTGAAAAAAACTTAATATATTGTCACCCAATATGGCTGGTAACTAGGCAAACATAACATCGATTAACAATGGTAATAACACAATTTAGCATACAAAGTGATTATTAGTAAGGCCTAGCATAAGTTGACATTTGGAGTCCAGATCAGCATAAACAGTAGCAAGCCCGCCTCATGTGCAGCAGTGAGCAGTAGTAAAGTTGAATCCACTGAGTGATGGGACTATACTGACAGAGCGCATTTATGGTGGTAATGCTAGTCCTAGACTGACTGGATATGCACTGTCCAAAAGAAAAGGAGGATGGTAGCAAAAAAGGGGCAGGGGAACAAATGGGGCTTCCAGAATAACTATTACGGGAGGTGCAGTCCTTTGAGATGTTCTCCTGCCAACAAACGCTGGGGCCCTTTAAGAGCGTTCGTGCACTTAGCAACAGCCCCAATTAACGTGCATGCATATAGGTAATAGTATAGGTATGGTATGGTCTTGGCACAGGTGTGGTTCAGATGCCGTAAAGGTGTGGTATAATTTGGTATGGGTGCAGTCTAGGTTTGGAATAGGTGTAGTATAGAGTGCATTATGGGTGCGGTATGCATTAAGTACACTTGGTGTCCTGCTCACGGTGGCTCAGTCCCTGCTAGCAGTATCACCAATGGGCAAATAACCCTTCTCACCTGTCCCCGGGATGCTGCGATGACTTCTCGCTTTTGAAGGGGGGCCCCTTGGACTCTCTACCTGAAAGCCTCTGATGATCGGCGGTGGGAAGCAGGGGGTGAGAGGACGCTCCAGTCTCACAGTGGTATTAGTGCAGGCTCTGTGATGTGCATGATGCTGTGCTGCCCCCAGGTGTCCTCACTCCCAATATCAGGCTCAGATCTCAGCTGGTCTCCCGCTGGTAGGCGAATATCCAGACAGAGGTGCTCTCTCTAACTTCCTTGGTGCCAAGAAGAACTTTCCCCAGCAGTTTAACAAAAAAAATAAAAAATAATAATAATTCCTACTGCACAGTGCCTAAAGGGATCTGTAGTGTAACAGTTACAGTGTAGCAATTATATGGCTGCCTTCTCTTACTACAACTCTCAGGATTCCCAGCGCTCTGCAAAGATATCTATGGGCTTGCTTGGCTTTAGCTCTCCCCCTGATGGCTGGAGGAGGATGGTGCAGCATAACATAAATATCACAGGAGTAGAGGGAGAGAGGCAAGTAAAGAGCAATGCCTCCTTTCCCATGCTGTCGTAGCCCAGCACCTGGCTATATATACACATTCTGTAACAATGTCAATCTGTATTCATAATTAACTTAAAGCGGAGTTCTGTCTGGGTAAAGAAAAAAAAAAAATGACAGCAGCTACAAATACTGTAGCTGCTGACTTTTAATATATGGACTTTTTTTCCTGTCCTGCAAGCGTACCGCCCCAGTGTGAAAGCTCTCGGGCTTTCACACTGGGGCGTCAGAAGAGGCAATTTACAGAAGCTATTTTTAGCGCAAAAATGCCTGTAAAGCGCCTCAGTGTGAAAGGGGTCTAATAAATGGAATGCAAGAATTGCTAAATGCCCACTTATATTTTAACATGTCTTCTGAGTGCCTAGGTACGCTTTAATATATGTCTCTTCCTCTATAAGTAGTCTAAAGCAGGCCCACTTCTCCTGCCTACATCAGCTTCTACTAGTCACTGATGGATGGACCAATATAGAGCTGCATGAGTTGGACCATGGAAGGCCAGCTCTCGCCTTTTCTTGTAGAAGTTGAGAATAAGGATTTTAAGCTAGAGCTCTTGGGTGCTCAGATAGATATTTGATAGTACAGTAAAACCTTGGTTTGAGAGTAACTTGGTTTGAGAGTGTTTTGCAAGACACGCACAATTTCTTAAATAAAGTTTGACTTGATATACAAGCGATGTCTTTATATACAAGTAGTGTCATGTCACAATTGAGTATAAAAGAGAAATGAGTAGCCTCTAATTGTAGCAAAATGGTTACATTTAATGAAGGTACAACATTTAGCAACATATTGCTACACATAACTCTCTTTTATACTCTGTAGCTCCTGCTAGATTTTGCTTCTAATCCCCATTTGTGGATGGACATTTTATGGTTGCACAACCTGGTCACATTGCTAGAATCTTTTTATATGGACTATTAACTGAAGGACCTATGAATAAATGATTGTGGAACGAATAATTTGAGTTTCCATTATTTCTTATGGGGAAATTTGCTTTGATATACAAGTGCTTTGGATTGCAAGCATGTTTCTGGAACTAATTATGCTTGCAATCCAAGGTTTTACTGTATGTGCATTTTATTTCTGAAGCCAATTCATTGAGCTGACTGTACTTTAACCACTTCAATACCGCACACTGTCATATGACGCCCACAAGGTGGATCTCCCATCCTGGGTGGGCATCATATGACGTCCTCGGATTCCTGGCCGCCTGGGGGGCGAGCGCCCGCGGCATCGCTCGGGACCCAGTGCGAGTGCCCGGCGGCCGCGATGTCCGCCGGGCACCCGCGATTGCCCGTTAAAACAATGGGACCGCGCGGGGCCGTGGAGCTGTGTGTGTAAACACACAGCTCCACGTCCTGTCAGCGGAGAGGAGACCGATCATGTGATCCCAGTACGGAGGAACACATGATCGGTCTTCTCCCCTGAGTCCCCTCCCCCCACAGTTAGAATCACTCCTATAGGGACACACATTAACCCCTCCAGCGCCCTCTAGTGTTAACCCCTTCCCTGCCAGTCACATTTACACAGTAATCAATGCAATTTTATAGCAACGATCGCTGTGTAAATGTGAATGGTTCCAAAAATGTGTCAAAAGTGTCCGAAGTGTCCGCCGCAATGTCGCAGTCACGAAAAAAAATCGCAGATCGCCGCCATTACTAGTAAAAAAAAAAAAAATTTCAATAAATCTATCCCCTATTTTGTAGACGCTATAACTTTTGCGCAAACCGATCAATATACGCTTATTGCGATTTTTTTTACCAAAAATACGTAGAAGAATACTAAACTGAGGAAAAAAATTGTTTTTTTTTAAAAAAAAATGGGATATTTATTATATATATTTATTATAGCAAAAAGTAAAAAATATTGTGTTTTTTTTTCAAAATTGTCGCTCTTCTTTTGTTTATAGCGCAAAAAATAAAAACCGCAGAGGTGATCAAATACCACCAAAAGAAAGCTCTATTTGTGGGAAAAAAAGGACGTCAATTTTGTTTGGGTGTAACGTCGCACGACCGCGCAATTGTTAGTTAAAGCGACGCAGTGCCAAAGCGCAAAAAGTGCTCTGGTAAGGAAGGGTAAAAAATGGCCCGGTGCTGAAGCGGTTAATACAGGCTGCTCTTTGCATTTTGCTAACTTTTTACTATAAAACTCCCTGCATGTTGTACCTACTCATGAAAATGATACTATAATAAAAGTGTCATAAACTGTGGGAGCAACAATTCAGCTGGCATTTCCCAGCAGTCCCAAACGATACAGAACAGTTTCAGGCATTTGCTATGAAAGCAGTTTGCTGGGCTCCATGGTAGAACCTAAATGTACTTTGCATGAACAGACAGTTCTCGGGAAAGCTATGTGTAATTACCTCTTTTAGATACTTTGTTGGAATAGTTTACTTGAACTTATATAAATTGATTCAACTAGAAAGGTTTACCACTGTTTCAGTTATGGCAGGTATAACACATAAGCCTAAAACTGTTCAACAATATAGTCATTCTTTTAAAATGCATAGATATATAGGGTTAATGCAGGGCAAAGTGAATAAAGTAGTATTAAATCCTCAGTGTTTTTTTTTTTTTTTAGCTTAACACATTAAGGCCTTTCTCACACAGGACATATAAAAAACACCAATGCTGCTGCCAGGAAAAAGTGTTTTTGAATAGCGTTTATAGGCTTTTTTGGCTTTTTTTCAGTAAAAACACTCCCTATAATGTAAAAATGCCTATAAAAACGAAATGCTGCTGACAGCTTGTTACAGCGTTTAGGGGCGTTTTTCGTTTTAACAACTCAACAGCCTTTGCTCCTGGATGCACAGGCTGTCGGTTTTTTCTACTGCCCCTAAACGCATATGCCACCAAACAGCTCTGACAGTTTATGTGTGCATGGACACATAGGCTAAGAGGGAGGGGCGTTTAGAGGCAGTTAAAAAAAAAAATCCGACGCCCCTAACAGCAGCTGTAAAAACGTCCTGTGTGCATGAGCCCTTAAAGCGGGAGTCCACTCAAAAAAAAAAATATTAGAAGCCAGCAGCTACAAATACTGCAGCTGCTGACTTTTAATAAATGGACACTTACCTGTCCAGGGTGCCCGCGATGTCCGCAGCCAAAGCCAATGAATCGATCGGCTCTCGGCTGCTGCCGCCGCCATCCTCGGTGAGGGAATCAGGAAGTGAAGCGTTGCGGCTTCACTGCCGGGTTCCCTACTGCGCATGCGCGAGTAGCGCGGCGTGTCCTCACAGGTCCCCGATGTCTCCTGGGACCAGTGTGTTTCCCAGAAGAGAGCGGGGGGTGACGCGAAGGGGCATGACTCTGGACAGTTTTACTTCTCTGGACCACACCCATAGCTCCCAACTGTCCCTGATTTCTAGGGACTGTCCCTGATTTGGAGCAATGTCCCTCTGTCCTCATTCCTCCTCATTTGTCCCTCATTTTGGTCTGATCTATATAGCTGTATATAAAATGCACTTTTCATCTATCAAAAAGTGTTTTCCAGCACTAAACCTTTCATCTGATTTCTAAATTGCGCCATTTGTAAATTTCAAAAGCCAATATAAAGGAATAGTAGTGATAAAAAAGCACTTGTGAGTTTAAGAAATCTTGTTTTTTTTTGTACAATTCTCCTTTAAGGGGGCGTGACAGGGTGTGTGTCCTATGCCTGCATACTTTTGCCGAAAGGTGTCCCTCATTCCCATCTCAAAAAGTTGGGAGGTATGCCACACCTCTCTTATTTCTATACAGCCTCTTTTTTATTTGCTCATTTATGCAATTATATAGACACCCAGCTGTGATTTTTCTTATGATCTAGCTCAGGGAAAGTGAGGAGGAGGGGGAAGGTGTACACAAACCATCCCGCTCAGAAAGCCATTAGAAAAGCAGGGAGGAGCAAACTTGTCACTGTACTCTGTGCTTTTATTCAGCACGGTGAGGCAATGTTATTGGAATAAAACCATTACTATATATATAGAGAGCGTATATATTTTACTAGATGGCTTTAGGAAGGACTTCTGTTGAAAGTCAAGGGACCCTCTACAGCCTATAAGACAGGCCCCCTCCATTTAAGTGAAAGTGGCCCCTCTGCAGAAGGTGTGGTCTGCCAAGTGCTTTAGTGTAAAATAGCCCTTAGAGCTCATTCAGACTATAAATGCTCTCTAAAGAGCAATCCGTGTTTGGCTTGCTCTTCATGGACCATTGTGTGGAACCAAAGTTACGGGGCCCTTGAAGCCCAATCGTGACCTCCAGAGTTAGGGACAGCTGACATCCTTCTTTGTATAGTGGGTCGCAAGACATGGTGAATGTAATGCAAGATGGAAGGGTGGGCGCAATACACTTTTAGAATGCAAAAAAGATTTATTGTCTCTTAAACAAAACTGTGGGAGAGAGGGTTAGGGCCAGGACACCCTTAGATAGATGCAATGTTAATTGGCAGACTCCTAGACTTCTATAGGCAGACAGCTATACAGATGAAGGCCTCCAGCCGGACCCCACTGTATAGGTAGGATGCTGTCTCCTATGGCAACAGTCTTACAAAAGTTACTAACTGTAATTGTATCCAACTATTTGCAACTCGAACAGTTCTCTGCTTACCCCACAATCAATCACTGTGGGTCTTCACTCAATGAGCTCCCAGTCTCTCTCACTAGACTTCAGATCCACTAGCCACTGGATCCCCTGAGCTCTTCCACTTTTAGAACATAGTATTTTCCTCAAGCGTCACCCCCACTTCCCTGCTGGGTCCCTGGCTTGGCACTCACAGATACTCTTCAAACGTCACCCCTGCGGACACGCTAGGTCCCTGGCTTGGTACTCACTGATGCTCCGCAAGCGTCACCTCTGCTGTCCCGCTGGGTCCCTTACTTGGAACTTGCTGAAGTTTTCCCACTTCTTTGCCGTCCCTGGCTGGTGAAAAGTCTGCTCTGGTACTGGCCTCAGCTTACTCACTGTGGTCTACAGTAACAAGGTGGATGGTCCCTTAATGGCGACAGCTTCCCCTTTACCTCCGACCACAACTGGTTCCCCGGCCGGCGGAACAGTTACTTCTGGTTGGATTACAAGCCCGCAGCCCCAACCCTACGCTGCACTCCTGCTTCTGGATAGGCCCTCAGATAGCCTAGCAGCCAGATGTCCCCGGGATAGGCCTTAGGTTTCTGGCCGAGCAGCCTTGGGCAATACGACACATGTCCACCCAGACAGCTGTCCAGGTGGCACAGAACTCTAACCACCTGACTCCACCCAAATAAATAGGCTCTTCCAGCAGGCCAAGGGACCAAAGAAAGTCCCTGCCCATTGGCTAAGATACCCCATTCATCCATAATCCATGCTTGCTCTGCCCTTGTCTTATCCAATGTCACCAGCTACCAGGCCACCTAGTGACAGAAGAGAGAAGTGCAGCAATTCCAGAATTAGGGGGAAATCAATTGATCTTCTAACGATTGGCCAAGGCAACTATCGCCTTGTGTTGCGTTTGTTAAAATATGATTTTTTATACATCAGACCTAACATTACATGGGAGAAATTACAAGTTTAGTTGATCAGATTCTCTGGTTTGAGTAGAATTCTCAAACAAATGCTGTTTTCATACAATGGTGTTAGATAGCTAGCAACAGTCCATTGTCTCGTCAGCTACAGTAAACAGGTTTGGAGGGTCTCTCAACCTGAAAAAACAATGACTGTTATATTGATGACATGATTTCGTTTGAGTAGACAATGGGTAGTTAGCCCATTGTCTCATCAGCTACAGTAAACAGGTTTGTAGAGTCTCTCAACCTGAAAAGAATGATTGTTAGTGGGTTGTTAGCTTTGGTCAACAAACAGGGGTATAAAATGGATGGGTAGAGACACAGAGAGGGAATGGAACATCATGCTGTAACATCAGGACACACATCATCATGCTTTGAAGATCAGAAGAAGCCGCTCATGATACAAGAACAGAACCTGGTCTCTAAGAAGAAATATTGCCAATTGGAGATCATGAACATTCAGTAACAGAAGTTAAGTAACCCTTTTAAATGTATTTGTACTGTTAGACTTTAGGCTGTTCTATTTTCTAGGCATTTTGCTTGTTATAGATATCTGTCAGTCTTGTATTGTATTCCTAAGATTGTAATAGTTTTGTACAGCAGTTTTTGTTAGTAAAACGCACATCTATACACTGCAGAAGTCTCAGCTTCCTTGTTATACCACAGAGTAACCTTGTTAGATAGACGCAAGCGATACATTTGGGGGCTCGCCGTGACTGTGCTATAGTTCAATTGAAGCAGAGCTGTTTTTTCTGTAGTGTGTAGCTTGTGCTAGGTAAAATGCTGCGTAAGCTGTTTAGGAAAAGCAAGGCTGTAGAGGGTTCTGGTGACCAGAAGGAAGTGTGCAGCTTACCTATCTGGGCCAGAGACAATGAGTGGGAGCCTCTTGCTAAAGAAATTGTGAAGTATGCTTCTCCCTTGAAGCTGACTTGGGGTGATAAAGTCTCAGATCATTTTGTAGATTTTAGCCTTAAGGGGTTGGATTTAAGTAAAAAAGAGAAGAGAACGGTGTCCAAATTCGGATGGTATTTTCTTCACGCATTTTACATCGAATCACATAGAAGGGAGAAGGCAGAGGCAGAAGTTAAGGTATTAAAAGACCAGCTAGCAGTTGCTTCAGAGTGTGTACGTTCAACTGCTAGTCGGGCTGATGATTTGCAAGAGCGGTGTGCAGCCCTCATGACCAAATCAATTAATGCCTTAAGGAAAAGGAAGGGCCGTAAACCTGTTAGTAAAGCCAGGGTACGTGCCATTGTCACATCCCAAAATTGGGACTGTGAGGATGTGCTCTCCTCAAATGATAGTGAGGATGAGGAGATAGAGTTTGATGTTTCGCATGATGATCTGCTAGTGCGAAAGAAAAAGTATGCCAGACCTCTCATTACTAAGCATAGGAAACGGCAACATGATAGAGAGGATATGGCAGATGGGGAGGTGCATTATCGCAACCCCAGAGATGTTGAATTTGAAGAAGTACGGGAGTTTACACAAACTGAACTCCATGAGCTGGCAAAACAATACAAACAAAGGTCTGGGGAGCCTCTAGTGAGTTGGCTCCTACGCTTATGGGATGAAGGGGCAGACAGTGTTGTTTTGTCAGGTAAGGAAGCAGTGACTATGGGAGTGTTAACCCATGATCCACAATTGCGTCAGGCAATGCGAAAAGCCCGAGAGTTTAGCGTGAATTTTTCACTGTTAGACCTCGTGAGAGATGGAATAGTCCGAGTATACTCTAGTCCTACTGACCTGGAAAATACCTACTCCTGGAGATCAATAGCAGAAGGTATTTCCAGGTTACGTGAGATGGGTTGTATAACCGGATTAAATACGTTTCCAGAATGGATGGGTCCAGATATGGAACCCTTCACGTCTGCTCTGCGCTCTAAGCTGATGAAGTCTGCGCCATTTAATCTCAGGGCTCCCTTATTGTCCTTGTTGGGAGGCCTGGGATTAAACAGCAAGATTCATGAAGCTACAACCCTTTTAAGCCAGTTGGGGGAGCTAGAGGAGACTAAAACAAAACCTGTCAGGGCAGTAGATAAGGTCAAGGCCAGACAGGAAGAATACAAGCAGAAAAGAACAGAGAAGAAAGGGAATGGGGTAGAGAAGACAGGAGGTGAAGAAAAACCAGGCTAGTTATTTCTAGGAAAGAAATGTGGGTGGACCTATTAAAGGCAGGAGTACCTAAAGATGAATGAGATAGATGGCATTTCTACTGCAGAAATGCTGAAGAGGTGGAAAGATTTAGTAGGTAAAACTGTCAGGGTTAGAAACACTACTCCTAGTGAAGATAACATCCAGAACAGACCCCTCCTGAGCCCCAAGAACGTGAACAGGGGAGGAGTTAGAGAGGGAGGTTCCTTTTCCTTTTTGAAGGGAAGGTGGAGTCTCCTGTAATAGCCGTGTGGGCAGTGACAGCAGGAGGACCTGACGCCCATATGCACTCTGTCACTGTATCAGAAAAGGGGATTGGGAGGTTCCTTATCCTTTATGAAGGGAAGGTTATGACGAAGTGAGTCTCCTGTAATAGCCGTGAGAAAGGCAGTGACAGCAGGAGACCGACGCCCATATGCACCTGTCACTGTTCCTGGTGGGGAAAGTCAAGAACTGTTGAGAAGTGGGATCCTTAGACTGCTGTAAGTCCTTTCTGTCTCCGGTTTGAGTTCCAGTAAAAAAGCAACTGATGGGACATATAGAATGACTGTGGATTAACAGAGGTCTAACAAAAGTGTCCATTGAAGTCAGCTGTACCAGATATGATTCTCAATTGTTGAAAAAATTGCTATCTTCTCCCTATGCTTTCTTTTCGATTTTAATAGACCCAGAGTGTCAAGACCTGTTTGCTACACAATTCCACAATCAAGAACTGTTGAGAGTAGGGATCCTTAGACCTGCTGTAAGTCCTTTTCTCGTCTCCGGTGTTCCCAGTAAAAAAGCCTGATGGGACATATTGAATGACTGTGGATTACAGAGGTCTAAACAAAGTGGCACCTCCCATGTGAAGTCAGCTGTACAGATATTGAGATCTCAATTGTTGAAAAAATTGCTAAAGATGCAGGAAAATTCATGCTGTGATAGACCTGGCTAATGCTGGGGCACAGATTCTTTTCGAGTATTTTTCCGAATAGACCCAGAGTGTCAAGACCAGTTTGCTATGGTGTGGGAACGGCCGCCAGTACACTTTCACTGTCCTTCCGAAAGGCTATCTTCATTCTCCAACAATTGGCCAAGGCAATTCCAGAATTAGGGGGAAATCAATTGATCTTCTAACAATTGGCCAAGGCAACTATCGCCTGGCAACTAAATTTAATAGAAGCCCTGCCTAAACATCAGGGTGCTACATCTCTAAGGCTGCATTCACACCTGAGTGTAGCATTTTCAAGCAGAAAATCGCACGAATTGCGGCGTTTTTTGAGGCATTTTTTACCGTGATTCACATAGTTTTTTACCATGTTTTGCTGTGATTTTGTGCAGAGCAAAAGGTCACCAATGTAAAAAGAAGAAAAACGCCCAAATCTGCCCGATTCGAGCGACAAAAAAGGGTCCGGAACTTGTTTGAGCTTCAGGCGTTTTGTAGTGGAGATGTGAACCATCTCCATAGAGAATAATGTATTTTTTCCCCTCTAGCGTTTTGTAGCTTCAGGCTTCAGGCGACAAAATGCTCAGGTGTGAATGCAGCCTAAAGGTGGTTAGGATGCTTTGTATCACCTAAAAGAAAGAAAGAACCTTACGAGTTGCTACAGGATAAGTAGATGCCAAAAAAACGTACAGTAAGCTGCTGCATGCACCTAAATGTGCTCTATAAAAATAAGCATAATTATATATGAAGTGCTACGCTGCCACTTTATTAATGAAACAAAACTCTATATACATGTTAAATTATCCCTCAAGGGCAGTGAAATAAGATATAGACCAAATTTATTGCAAAAGAAAAAAGCATACAAACCTAAACGCCCACCAGACCATCAAACCCAAACGTGAGCAAAAAAACATAAAATTAGAAAAAAAACTATGATGATGACGACAAGTAGATATTGCTGTGATGAAAACCTATCTATGAACCTAAATAAATGTATATAATGCTGGAATAAACACCCCGCTGCCCTGCTTACACACAAAAATGTAGAAAGACAGGGGGAAGGCAAACCACTCAAATATTAGTGAAAACGATGTACATTGTTTTCACTAATATTTGAGTGGTTTGCCTTCCCCCTGTCTTTCTACATTTGTGTGTAAGCAGGGCGGATTGAGAGATTGCAGTTAATCCTGACAACAAAATTGGATGCACATGAGCCAGTCACCTGTGTGCAAGGGGCCTAAGGGGTCATTTAGATGGGTGATGAGCCCCATGCTCCATACAGAGCTGGGTTTTGCTGCGTACACATCTACCTCTGAGCTGTACACAGGCTATAGAGGTGCACGATTCTGGCTAAAATGAGAAACGATTCTCGCGCCATAACATCATCTTTCACATTATACAAAAAAATTGAAAATAAGCTCTGCAAGGATTGGCTGTTCCACACCTAGGCATGATTTGGCATGCTGAAGTCATGTGGGGACTTTTCTGGGTTTTGACTGAATGTTAGAGATCAAAGCAGAAGTTCAGTGTAGAGGTGGGCGGGGAGTCTACTGACATCACGACTCCACCCACTGAGCCCTGGAAAACAGACCCACCCACAGAATCTGTAGTTTTTCGGGTCTCATAGCAGACAGAGAAGAGACATTTGATAGATAAGTATACATGCAGGAGGCATGTATATCCTTCTAGATATCCAATATTGCAGTAGCTTAGAAAGGATGAGAGTGGGTTTACATCCACTTTAAAGTAATTGGGACTCTTTGCTGACCGCTTTCTAAAATGGCTTTATTGAGCCCAATAACCAATATATATAAAAGGATGTGTTACGTGGCAGCTTAGTATAAGGAAATGTCAATCACAGTGGTTTGTAATAGCAGAACTATGAAACTAACAGCATTACATAAAACACAATACATTCCACATACTGTATGTATAACATTGTTCTTTCTTTCTTCAATAAATCATATTATAGAGTGACAGCCTGTGCCATTTTATTTTCCTAACTTTCATATTGTTGACAAAAGCAATAACTGCATTCACAGATCTTTATGTAAAGATGTCCACGATGCTGTACTTACATAAGCCAATTCTTTTTCTGTGCAGAATTGTGGGAGAAATGAGCCTATGAATGTCAGATCTAAAATAAATATGCTAAATTCTTATTCCCAAAAATAGGTCAGCACCATATTGAATCTAAGGACTCATGAATATTGTATTTTTTTCTCAACTACACGAAGGCTTGCCAGATTGCCAGCTGACGCTAAAAGCAACATGGAAATAAATCAGCAGTGAAAATGTATCCATTTAACCTTTCCTCACACACCTAATCATTTAACTGCTGCGTAACAGACAAATCCTGTTATACAAGAGGACTACAGCAAGCCAACCTACTATTCTATGAGCATTAAAAGAATACTCCTTTATTAGCATTAGAGTGTAACAATGCATTATTTGTAATTTTAACATTTTAACCTTTTCAAAAAAAACTGCATAAACTACCGTACTTATGATAATGGAAAATTTATTTGACTACATTGTATGCAGTGAACAGTGAAATCATAAAGCATTAAAATTAAATGGAAGGTCGTCATGGCAGGTTAAAACAAACACTACAAGGATCATGCACCTTTGCAGGTCAGCTAAGACCTTGTCCCAAGCCAGCTTGACTTCCCCTCAATGACTACACCATCATGGCAGATGGGCCTTTTATTTGGTAGCAAATTAGGATATATATATTTATATTTTCTTTGTTTTTACTATAATACATTGTAAAAGATTTTCCCAGCGCAACATTTACATAATTTTTACACCCCCCCCCCCCCATATATCTTTACCCTACAATATTAATTCTCAAAGTCTGCTAATGAAAATGTTAACACATTAGTGTGACATTAATGTAAAGTAGCAGAATGGTAGTGTTCAAAGTAAACTTCTGCATTGTACTTTAGAATTGATTCTCCTTTCAACGCTACATTGCTACAGACACAGGAGGATTGTTTAAGTAAATCGTTAGTGTAACAATAGGATAAGATTTTGTTGAGTTGGTGACAATGAATGACATTGTAATCACCTAGGCCCCATTCACATTATGCGATTTTGAATCATGAGTGGAATGTTCTGGTTCTGCTGCGAATGTCTCTAGCTTGTCACCCAAGGAGTATGAGTTTCTTTTAGATGACAAATGTGTATAGGGCAGCAAATTGAAGTGAATAGGCTGCCCTCTGTGTGACATGCAGGAACAAGTGTAAATCGCTCTTAGACAATTGCAAGCAGGAACGCTCGTTCCTGCAGCAGGATATCTGAGCAGGACCTTAAATGAGCATTTGATGATTGCATGGTAGGTTTTATATATATAAAATTATTTTTTTCTGTGTTTCTACACTTCCTTTTTTATTTTGTGTTTCTTCTTCATGGAGGGTCTGGCTCTGGTCACTGGCCATTGATTGGGATTGGGGGCCCACAGGAGCTATTGAGTCCAGTTGCCTTTTTATAACAGAGAAGTATGTCTTTCCAAGAAAAGACAAACATTTATACCCACCTAGGTGGATGCAGCATCAATCCAATGCTGCATTGGTCCCCTGCCAGCTCTGTAGTGAGAACTGCATGATCAAACACCGCTGATCACTCAGTTCTTCCCTCTGCTCTGAGCAGAGAGCGGTGACTGTCAGTCAGCAGCTCTCTGCTCTTCCTTCCAGCGCTCACAGAAGCATGGGGTGGGGGGGCTGAGTCATGCTCTCAGTGGATCGCTGAGAGGCTGAGCCAGGTGCCGATCCAGGTTTCTGGGTAGATCTCACCCATATGGTTGAGATATTTCCCGAGCCTGGACCTGCTCTATGACTTCAGTCGACAGAGGACTTCAGCCTGCTGTTGGCTGAAAACAGGTCACAGGTGTGCAGAACAAACTGCACTCCTATGATCTATAGGTGAAGTATAGCCAAAAAGGCTTTGGCTATACTTCTCCTTTAAAAGAGTGGTTAAGTGGTTACAGGCAGCTAAGCCTACCTTTTCTTCAATGGACCCCCTTTCCTCGCTGGTGTTGGCATCTTCTTCTGGGTGCCAATCTTTGCCCATCACTGTCTTCCGTGGGATGCTGTCGTTCCTGCACATGTACAGGAGTCAATCATTCCAGCACACAGAGATCATGTCGACGATGTAAGCACAGCTCAGCTTATATGCTGGAGAATGCTGCGAGCATGCAGTGCATCCGGAAAGTATTCACAGCGCTTCAATTTTTCCACATTTTGTTATATTATAGCCTTATTCCAAAATTGTATAAATTAATTATTTTCCTCAAAATTCTACAAACAATACCCCATAATGACAAGTGAAAGAAGTTTGTTTGAAATCTTTGCAAATGTATTAAATATAAAAAAACAAAAAAAATCCCATGTACATAAGTATTCACAGCCTTTGCCATGACACCCAAAATTGAGCTCAGGTGCCTCCTGGTTCCACTGATCATCCTTGAGATGTTTCTACAACTTGATTGGAGCTCACCTGTAGTAAATTCAGCTGATTGGACACGATTTGGAAAGGCACACACCTGTTTAAATAAAGCCCCACAGTTAGCAGTGCATGTCAGAGCACAATCCAAGCCATGAAGTCCAAGGAATTAAGACAGGATTGTATCGAGGCACAGATCTGGGGAGGGGTAAAGAAAAATTTCTGCAGCATTGACGGTCCCAATGAGCACAGTGGCCTCCATCATATGTAAATGGAAGATGTTTGGAACCACCAGGACTCTTCCTGGAGCGTGCTGCCCTGGCAAATTGGGCGATCAGATGAGAATGGCCTTATTCAGGGAGGTGACCAAGAACCTGATAGTCACTCTGACAGAGCTCCAGCGTTTCTCTGTGGAGAAAGGAGAACCTTCCAAAAGAACAACCATCTCTGCAACACTCCACCAATCAGGTCTGTATGGTAGAGCGGCCAGATGGAAGCCACTCCTCACTATAAGGATCGTGACAGCCCACCTAGAGTTTGCCAAAAGGCATCTGAAGGACTCTCAGACCATGAGAAACAAAATTCTCTAGTCTGATGAAACAAAGATTGAACTCTTTGGCCTGAATGGCCTGAACATCAATTTTGGAATAAGGCTGTAACATAACAAAATGTGCAAAAAGTGAAGCGCTGTGAATACTTTCTGGATGCACTGTACAGGTAGGTTTATTTTATTGATGAAGAGACATTGCATATTTCTTCTGCAATACAGAGCCTACCTGCTCGCAGTGTGTGACAGCAAAATATTAGTTCCACTTTGAATCAAAACAGAATTCACTCACAGTTGCCCCCACCACTTGTCCTGTTCCTGAGTGTATTCATACATTACATGAGCAGTGAGTATAGCGCACATTACATTGCCATTATTGGTCAGCCGATGCACTTGCAGTATTCTGATGAGGAAAATTGCAGGATCTGAATCCCTTTGGAAGTGATTAATCCGTTGGGAAACTGAAATCTGTATCGCAAAGAATATCTGAAATCTGACTTGCATCTTAGTGCAGACCTCTGGGAAAAATCATACTTCTGGAGGCATTTCATACACCAAAGGTATATGGAACACCTTCGGGTTGCAATATTGCATTGTATTTTACAGAAAATTACAGAGCTGCATAATGAAAAGGAAAGGTAATTTTTACTAACATTCAATTACAATATGACTTGTTTGGCAATTGTATATGCTATATTCTTTTTTTTAATTTGCTATTTTTTTAGCAGAGTTTGGAGTCTTTTGGGGTTATCCTTTACGTATGTTGCAGTGTATATGTGCTTGTGAAAGCAGTACCAGTGTTACATGTCTACTATAACCAGCATAATCTTGTATCACTATGAAAACGATGAGTTTATTAAATGACTAGTCTGTGTGTTTGTATGTTATTATATATATTGTAACAAATGGAATGTTCTGTAACTATGTGTTGACGTAGTTGGTGCAGGGTTCAACATTGAAAGGGCCACTGAGAAGGTGCAAGAATGAGGCTCCATTCACACTAGTGTGACTCCAATGTCGTGCAATTTTAAGTGCATCTTTCATGTGACTTTACACTCTCCGGCTCTCGAGTCGCACCAAAGTAGTGCAGGAACCTTTTCAAAGTTGCTGTGGCTTTAATTTGCATAGATTGGAATGAGTACCAATGAAATCAATGGACTGTGGCTTGTCATGTGACCTTTTGTGTCCAAAGTTGCATGGCAAGTCGCACTAGTGGGAATGGAGCCTAAAGGTCAGGTGAGTGATGCCCATGAATGCTATACATTTGGACAGTTAGAGATCTGCTCTCTGCAGGAGACAACATTGAGGCAAAAAAGCGGTGTGCAAATGGACACGTTGGGAGATATAGTTGCTGCAGGACCAGTGTATGGACACTGTCGAGTTCTGGCCTGAGAGCCTATGCTTTAATAGCCTGATAGCCTGAGCTCACTACCTTTATAGCCAGGAGCTGTACTTCTGTTTTTTGGATTCTGTTTGATGCTAAAACCCATGTGTGGGGAAACGTGCTGTCAAGAAACCTTCTTTTTAAGGTAGCAGCAAAAGATAGCAAAAGTAGAGTGTACTCATCCTATTAGATTGTAAGCTCTTCTGAGCAGGGCCTCTTAATCCTCTTGTATTTTATTGTATTATAACTGTATTGTCTCCCTTTTATATTGTAAAGCACTGCGTAAACTGTTGGCACTATATAAATCCTATAATAATTATAATCCTCATTAAAAAGTATAGTTATTTTTGATGACCTGTATTGTTCTCCGAAAAGGAGCCACTGCAAGAGACAGAACGACATGTGTGCAGGTGTTCTGTACCTGAAAGGGGTTACTTGAAAAAAAGCCTTTGTGATGATAGTGCACCATTTTGATGGATCTGCGAAAGCCATGGTGGACACTGTAAGTGGCGCATCTGCAATACAGGTCGCTCAAAAAAGGACATTACAAAACTAAGAAAGAAAATTCTCTGGCTGTAGGGGGAATTTCACCTGGGCAAGCTCAACATGCTCCCAAAGAGAATGCGACAGTTTGGGAGTCTGCTTTGGAGTGGTGTAAGCATCATTTGGTAGCTGACATCCCAAAATACAGAAAGTGGAAAGCCAACTCTGAGTGTAGTGAATGAGCTGAAGGCGAATATAGTTATCCATAGCAACATGGGGGTAATTAGGCTAACTAAGTTTTAAAGCTTATGGTGCCAAATGATGATCTATTTCTCACTGCCTTTGAGAAGATTGCTGTGTGAGAAGCATGGTTTATGGGACTGAATTATTACAGCTCCTTCTACTGATCAAGTTTTGGGTACCAGCTGATGGGCTGATGTACAGTGCCTTGCAAAAGTATTCGGCCCCCTTGAACTTTTCAACCTTTTGCCACATTTCAGGCTTCAAACATAAAGATATAAAATTTAAATTGTTTGTGAAGAATCACCAACAAGTGGGAAACAATTGTGAAGTGGAACGAAATCTATTGGATATTTTAAACTTTTTTAGCAAATAAAAAACTGAAAAGTGGTGCGTGCAAAATTATTCGGCCCCTTTACTTTCAGTGCAGCAAACTCACTCCAGATGTTCAGCGAGGATCTCTGAATGATCCAATGTTGTCCTAAATGACTGATGGTGATAAATAGAATCCACCTGTGTGTAATCAAGTCTCTGTATAAATGCACCTGCTCTGTGATAGTCTCAGGGTTCTGTTGAAAGCGCAGAGAGCATCATGAAGACCAAGGAACACACCAGGCAGGTCCGTAATACTGTTGTGGATAAGTTTAAAGCTGGATTTGTATACAAAAAGATTTCCCAAGCCTTAAACATCCCAAGGAGCACTGTGCAAGCGATCATTTTTAAATGGAAGGAGTATCAGACCACTGCAAATCTACCAAGACCTGGCTGTCCCTCTAAACTTTCAGCTCAGACAAGGAGAAGACTGATCAGAGATGCAGCCAAGAGGCCCATGATCACTCTGGATGAACTGCAGAGAACTACAGCTGAGGTGGGAGAGTCTGTCCATAGGACAACAATCAGTCGTACACTGCACAAATCTGGCCTTTATGGAAGAGTGGCAAGAAGAAAGCCATTTCTCAAAGATATCCATAAAAAGTCTCGTCTAAAGTTTGCCACAAGCAACCCGGGAGACACACCAAAAATGTGGAAGAAGGTGCTCTGGTCCGATGAAACCAAAATTGAACTTTTTGCCCACAATGCAAAACGATATGTTTGGCGTAAAAGCAACACAGCTCATCACCCTCAACACACCATCCCCACTGTCAAACATGGTGGTGGCAGCATCATGGTTTGGGCCTGCTTTTCTTCAGCAGGGACAGGGAAGATGGTTAAAATTGAGGGGAAGATGGATGCAGCCAAATACAGGACCATTCTGGATGAAAACCTGTTGGAGTCTGCAAAAGACCTGAAACTGGGACGGAGATTTATCTTCCAACAAGACAATGATCCCAAACATACAGCAAAATCTACAAAGGAATGGTTCACAAATAAACGTATCCAGGTGTTAGAATGGCCAAGTCAAAGTCCAGACCTGAATCCAATCGAGAATCTGTGGAAAGAGCTGAAAACTGCTGTTCACAAACGCTCTCCATCCAACCTCACTGAGCTTGAGCTGTTTTGCAAGGAAGAATGGGCAAGAATTTCAGTCTCTCGATGTGCAAAACTGATAGAGACATACCCCAAGCGACTTGCAGCTGTAATCGCAGCAAAAGGTGGCTCTACAAAGTATTAACGCAAGGGGGCCGAATAATTTTGCACGCCCCACTTTTCATTTTTTTATTAGTTAAAAAAAGTTTAAAAAATCTAATAGATTTCGTTCCATTTCACAATTGTGTCCCACTTGTTGGTGATTCTTCACAAAAAATTTAAAATTTTATATCTTAATGTTTGAAGCCTGAAATGTGGCAAAAGGTTGAAAAGTTCAAGGGGGCCGAATACTTTCGCAAGGCACTGTAGCAACAACTTTGACACGTTTAAAGCAGAAATACTTTTTTAGGGAAAAGATACAGTATGACTGGGACCGCAAGCCTCAGTAAAGGAAAAAACATCTTCCCTAGCAACAGATGAGGGTGTGCTGTGGGCAGACCAAATTTTTAGAGCAGGCATGGCTTAATGGTCCCCAAACATGCGTGCACATTTCAGCTGCAGGGAGATGCCACATAAAAAAGCTTTACAAAACATGGAGCAGGTGAGTTGATTGGTATGCAGTGGATGGGAGCATGCTGTTGTCCAAAATTCCCTATCTCTGAGTACAGTGCAAGTTGTCTAGGTGGAGGTCTGTGGTTGCCCATAAAACTGAATGGCTGGTCCCCATGGCTATGTGGGAGGAATGGCAGGTCCAAAAGGAAAAAGGAGCTGATGCCGTCATCATAATCCCAGTGTTTCCAAACAGTGAAGGTTTTACCTTCAGCAATGAGTGATAAGACTTTTTTTTATAAGGCAGAACAATGTTTCTGCATATGCTTTGTCATGCACAATGATGTGTCTGCCATGAAGTGGAAATAATCCCCATTTGAGGGAATCACTATTTGTTTGCAGAGAGACTTTCCATTGTGCGGTGCCCTGTGCAGTAAATTTGACAACGTTATGCTATATGTTGAAAAACCCTGTGTGTGTGTACCTGAGCTGCATAAAGTGACACCAAATTATATCTTTATTCTCCAACAATAATCCATACACATCCACTACTTAATAGCCCTGTGCTCTATTTTTTATTAAATTGTTCCTTACTGTGATTTTCTGCCTCTCCGGAACATCCTCCATGAGGTTCCAAACTGCTTCTTTTCTCCCTCACTTTGGTTTGTTTGAAATTAGCAGTGCGTGTTAGTTGTGGCCATGTATACTGCTCTATGCACACTACAAATTCCATAGTTATTAACGTCTTAGTCCATCTCAGAAGTGAGCAAGAGAGGGTGGCAATGCTCTGGGAAAGCACCAGGTTGTAGTGTCACTTATAGGTGAGACAACCTACAGATCTGAGGAGGTCCTCTTAAGAAACACATCCTCTAAAGCTCCAGTTAACGTATCTATCCACAGACTCAGCAATGTTATGCCCCGTACACACGATCAGAAATTCTGTCAGAAAAACTTGGATATTTTTTCCGACGGAATTCCACTCAAGCTTGCTTTGCATACACACGCTCACACAAAAGTTCTCTGAACTTTGAACCGGCAAGAACGCGGTGACGTACAACACTACAACGAGCCGAGAAAATTAAGTTCAATGCTTCTGAGCATGCGTCGAATTGTTTCCGAGCATGTGTGATTTTTTGCGCGTCCGAATTGCATACAGACGAACGCATTTTTGGATAGGAACTTTTTCCGAACTAAAAATAGAGAACCTGCTCTCAATCTTTTGCTGGCTGGAATTCTGCCAGCAAAAGTCTGAAGGAGCATACACACGGTCAGAATTTCTGACCAAAAGCTCACATCTGACTTTTGCTGGCAGAATTTCTGATCGTGTGTATGGGGCATAAGGGTAAGGGTTTGCAACACATCTTAATAGTGGGTTTGGGAAATGCCTTTTGACCGATACATTGGGGTTCATTTATTAAAACTGGATAGAGCAAAATCTGGCGCAGCTCTACATAGAAACCAATCAGCATTTTTTTTTTTTTTCAAAGCTTAATTGAATAAGCTGAAGTTATGGCTATCAAGGACAGCTGCACCAGATTTTTCACTCTCCAGTTTTAGTAAATCAACCCCATTGACAGAAATATATTAGGTATTGAATGTTCAGTTGTAACATACTCTGGTATTTCGTCCTCTGAAATATGGGCTAGTACTGTGAAGTACCAATGCTTGGAGCAATGTGTTACAGTTTGTACAGAACAAATATGGGCAAGATTAGAACTGTTTGGTACCATATTCGTGGATACTAATAACAGAGGTCTCACTTCTTTGTTGCTTCTAGGTAATTTTGTGTATGGGTAATTTTAGACACTTCTAAAATATTGAAGACAACTTTAGGTGACAGGTCCAAGGTGCAAGCTCATTACAGCTGTTAAAATATAGGGAGATGTTATAAATTCTAAATATGATAATGGTAAATGGAAACTGGCAAGCCAGTAAAGGTTTTGATTGGAACCTGCTTGTCCTTAGTAAATGACAGATGTCAAAGCAACTGCCTGCAGATTATCTGATGATAGATGAGTTGATATTTCATCATGCAAAGGGTCATTTTGATGGTACTCCAAAGCAAGTAAAGCCATATTTATGTTTTTTTTTTTCTATTACAAGGGATGTTTACATTGCTTGTAATAGGAATAAAAGTGACCCATTTTTTTTTTAAAAGAAAAGTGTAAAAATCTAAAATAAAAGGTAAAATAAATAAGGAAAAGGAGCTCTCGTGCAGAAGCAAACGTGAGCAGGGCCTGCATATGAAAACGGTGTTCAAACCACACTTGTCAAGTATCGCCGCCATCGTTAGAGCGAGAGCAATAATTATAGCCCTAGACCTCTGTAACTCAAAACATGCAACCTGTAGAATTTTTTTTAAATATGGAGATTTTTAAGGGTAAAAGTTTGTCGCCATTCCATGAGTGGGCGCAACTTTGAAGCTTGACATGTTGGGTATCAATTTACTCGGCGTAAAATTATCTTTCACAATACAAAAAGATTTGGCTAACTTTACAGATGTCTTATTTTTTTAATTAAAAAAAGTGATTTTTTTTTTCCAAAAGAAGTGTGCTTGTAAGACCGCTGCGCAAAATACGGTGTGACAAAAAGTATTGCAATGACCGCCATTTTATTCTCTAGGGTGTTAGAAAAAAATATATAATTTTTGGGGTTCTAAGTAATGTTCTAGCAAAAAAAGCAGTTTTTAACTTGGAAAAAACAAAATCTCAGAAAGAGGCTCGGTCCTTAAGTGGTTAAAATTCCTTTGCAGGTCTAAATATTGTTACTGAATTATTACTTTTTCAAATAATATATTGGAAAGTGGGAAAGAAAAACATAAAACTTCCAACTTTGCATAAGTTAACAAGGGACATGTGACCAGAATGCCAAATGATTATACAAGCTTGCTGAACCATCAGTGCACATGGGCACATGACTTTCCTAGTCTGATAAAATTTATCACAATGTCCAGACAAGCTGTTGAAAAATGCTTATGGAGCCTAAAGATAATGTTTATTATCCTGTGAAAATTTGCCAATGTGCCTTGGCGCTCAAAAGGCATGTAGGATACTGGAAAACACCCTCAAGGGCAGAAAATGCTGTTTTTCTCGTTTGCCTCCTCTGTCAAAGGAATCTGACAATATTCTCTTGTGAGGTTAAAGGAGAGATTACATATCTTTCAGGACCCACTGTTTCAAGCAATTCATCGACCCTTGACTTGGAGTACATGTAAGACTTTGACACTTCATTTTATTTCAGGTCATTTCAGTTGATCGATTGTAAACACAGCTTTGGGTCTTTTGTGATTGCTGACTATCAACATGACTGTAGCATTCAAAACTTTTGTTCTATTATTGTAGTATTGTAAAGAATGACCTCCTGTTTCCACATTTCTATACTGATGACTAACAGACCCAATAGGTGTCTACCATATACCATTTAAAGAAACCTGAGAACTGCAACTGCTCTGCAATGGCAAACCTAACATATAGTAGCACAGTCTCGCTCTCTCCCATCTCTGCCCCCCCACTTTATCTAACATACTGTTCAGGGTTTGTTAAATCATTCAACAAGCCCATCTATTTGACCGTAGTTCACAAAAGTATGACAATGCTTTATATTCAACTGTTAATATAACGCTTTCATATACTAAACATTAAGCGTGTCTCTTTGTCTATCAGAACCTCTTTAGATTTACCTGTGTGGCTGAACATGTAAAGCAGCGCTATAGTTTTGGTGCTGGGTACAGCCGAATAGTAAAATTATTACAGGCAATGAAAAGGGCTATGATAATGGGACTAGGGGCTTGCCATTCCAGATACTACTCCCTTACCCAAAAGAAACACTTGAGAATACACTGTTTGGTCTTTTCATAAGCCAGCATTTACACTGAGACCTTTTTATATATATATATATATATATATATATATATATATATATATATATATATATATATATATAACTTTGTGTAAGTGTCTTATTCACTTTTCACTTTTTTTAACCCCTACTCATTCACATGAGGCCAAGTATGTGTGGGCCCCCTTATCATTAGGGGACTTCCAGATTCTGAAAAGTCTCCCATCCACAGACCCCTACAACCACTGGGCCAGGGTTGTGTGAAAGAGATCCTTATCCTCATCAACATGGGACAAGGTGCTTTGCCAGGGAAGGTCCCCCTTGGCAAGGTAACCTTTCCATGTTTAGGGCATGGCATGGTCCAGGAGGATAATATCCTGGCTTGTCAGTCTGCATAATTGGATATGTGATGTCATCAGGGGCATATGACCAAATGCGTAGGGTGACGCCATGTACACATGCTACTGCGCATGCGTGGCTGAACATCGGCCATTTTGGTCTGCCGTTTTCATATGCTGTTTACAAGATTCTGTTATGTAAGCGCAATACTTTTTAATAAATCAATGTGCTTTTAAGTTATCACACTATGTTAAGCCCTTACTTTGGATATGCTATTGTCTGCTGAGAATGAGTTGGAGTTCAGCTGATTGCTGGATACATTTTCATTGCTGCCGGGAGGCACCTGTGCTGGTGTTCATTCCTTCCATGAGATCCATCCCTGGTTAATAGAGCGAGTTCTGACCACCCTGAATAAGGGGGTCACTGGCATTCCAGTAAGCCTCTTGTGTGGATTTTTCCTGGGGTGCCCCCCTGGCTGTTTCTGGATCCCTTTCTGAGCACATAAGGAGTTATCATTTGGGACTTTCTTTTTCCTTTTACATTTTCTTTGGAGGTGCACTTATTGATTACTGTTTTTTAACATTCGGCTCCCATTGACTTCAATGGGGATCAGGATCAGCATCCGATCTTTAGAAATGTTTACCTAACCAGCTTTGAACTGAACCCAGGTACATTTGGCTCATCCCTTCAGGAGGGATGCATAAGGAGTTACAGGGCTCTGGGTGATGCCATTTGTGGAAAATGCTTGTGAGACATAGAATGAGCACAATGCAGTATGGTGCTGGTGGACATTTAAGATATATGGGTTCATTTTCTACAGGCGTTGAGAATCTTCTCATGACAGATTGTGTGAAAATTACCTTCAGTTATCCAATTATGTGAAAAGCACATTTTTTGTTTACTTTAAATATTCAACCACAATTCTATAATTGAATATGAAGTGAATATTAGCACAATTTATTATCAGAAGATTATCAATTTCTTTATTAAAATGATGTGTATGATAGAAATTGTGGAGCATCAAATATTGATTAAAGAATTCAGTACAGTGCTCCTAAGAGGCAATAAGTAGAGTAGAGTATTTCTCTAGTTGGTATATACTGTACATGCCATCTTTAGGACTGTTATGCCATTCAGTATGGGTATATAGAAAAACCATAAAAGCTGGGCAACAGTTGTCAGCCTCTCTGCTTTGACCCCTTTACTAACAGGAGAGGAAAGGATCTACCCCTTCTCTGATGCAGATTTTAAAAGTAAATTTTGCTAAAACCATCTCCTCTTGATGCTAAAAATGGGAGCATTGTGTATTGTCAGGCCATTTCTATTCACCCTCAGTGGCATATTTATTCAACAGTGAAAGTGATAACCAAACATTCACTGGAGGTTAATCAATCACTACATTTCAAAACATATGCACCAGGAACATTCACTTGCAGTAAATGTTTTATAATTGTCTTATTCACTGCTTTAAAAATATACCTCATAAACTACATTAATGTATGTGCTATAATAGACATATAGGTGACAGCAATGGCAAAAAAAATTCCCCTGAGAAACTTTGCTGTTAGGCAATCTATTTTAATGGCTCAAAAATATTTCAACTGATATTCTTCATAGATTAGGTTCTTTAAAGTTTCCTATTATTCTATATAATCACTAATGCTTTAAATAGGATAATTCTGACAGTCTAAATATTTTTATACATCTTTCTTCAAGTGTCAAAATCCTAGTGATAAAATAATCTGGCATTAATTGAAACTGTCAGTAAACTGGATTTTTCACAAGGGAAAGAAGCCATGACTAAACACCAGAGGGAAAAGAAGAATAGGCAGCCTTTCAATCGCTAGAGATAGGTAAAGAGACATTAACCATTTTTTGTTTCTCTATATGACAGCATTTATTATTTTCTGGCATTTATATAGCACTGACAGTATGAAGAAATCTAAAGATCTATTCACAACATTTTCTGTCCCATAAATGAGCTCACATTCTAATTTCTCTACCATATTAATACACTGGTCCCAGTTTGGGAGGAAACCAGTTATCCAACAGAACCTTTTTGGACTGTGTAAGGAAACGTAAGCATCTAAAAGGAACTCAATGCAGACAATTAGGGATGTTGCAAGGCCTGGGCACCTAGAGCATGTGCCCCTGGTCCCTTGCTTAGGTGTGTGCTCCAGGTCAGCTGCCCGTCTATCAACTTCCTGCAAGGAATGATCACATGCACATTGGTGCCTGCATAATTTCATGGATGTCAATAAGCCGACCTAAAGTAAGCAGTGCAGGATCAGCAGAGCGGCTTCCCTGCATAAGGTAAGTAACAACTGACACCAATCTATTTAGCAGTCTGTAAGTGAAAAAATTTCCTCCCACTAACTACCAATGTAAGAGGTCATTCCTGTTGACCACCAATGTAATGAGGCTTTCCTTCCATTCACCACCAACGTAAGGGGGTACACCTATAGTGTGAGGGTCTCTGCACAAAACATACACCTGATATAACCCTGTCTGCTTAAAGTGGAGCTCCAGGCCCCCCCCCAAAAAAAAAATTTAAGTCAGCAGCTACAAATACTGTAGCTGCTGACTTTTAGTATTAGGGCACTTACCTGTCCAGGCATCCAGCAGTGTCCTCACCTGAGCCGTTTCTTCAATTTCTTCAATTTAATGATACAACAATAATTAAACTGCATTGTATATAATCTATATAACGTTATACCCACAATTTAAACTATAAATCATATAACTAAAGAGGTATTGACATAGAAATACTGGAGATATCAACATATACCTTTTGAAACCTCCTCACACTATCTTTTCATTATGTTTTATATAAATAAATTCATTTTTGTTTGTTCAATGTGAAAGATAAATAAAAGTCCCTGTGAGACTGATTTAAAGGGATCTAAATGTGATTGCTAAACAACTGAGTGGACCTGGGACGTCGAAAGAGAGAACACATTTTTACTTCGAGGAGTTGCAATTCTTGCAGACTGTCATGAAAATTAGGTAATGGCTGTTCCTCTATATAATCTGTGCTGTTTTATTGTTATCTGAGTTGTTAAGAAGTTTTTCTTTGACTTCCTGAACCAGAAACAATTGACGATCTCTCCAAACCATAACAATAAGTTAAAATTTGTATTTTATAATGTTTAGAGTATCAGGAAACCTTGCAGATAGTGAAGAATAGTATACATGTCTTTAAAGATGAGGAAATAGATGTGGAGGAAGCTGCAGATGATATTCCCTCTGGTCAGTTATCACTTCCACAGCCAACTTCACCACCAGTGAGCGATCCAGGATGAAAAAGGCTTATAAACTTTCAATGTCAAATTCCAAAAAGCTGTTAAAAACCCTGGATACACAGCAAGCGTGATCAGAAATAAAGACTGTGTTAGGAGAGATGAGAGAGCAACTCTGCAGGTCTCGTCGCAGAGAAGAACAAGGAAGAGAAAAAAACATTAATGGTTTTCTACACTAACTGGAGTATGACAGACAAATACCTCTGCAGGTGGTCCAACACTACCTTCACATAACACCTCCGCTGCCTCATCAACAAACATACAATAAACCATTAACATCATACTTGCTCCCACCATACCTGCATTATCCTACACACACTTACACTCTTCCATGTAGAACACTCCCAAACAAGTCCATCGAACACCACACTCACTTACATATTCACCACATACCTAAAAACCTCATGAGCAAAGTTCTTTCACTCCTGCCACTCGTCCTACCGTAAACTCAGCACCATTCTACCATAACTCATAATTTACTGCAATGCAGTAACTGCTGAGCCTTGGTAGAACCATTCTACGAATACTCATTACCATTCTACTATAAATGAAGTGCAGTAACTTATGAGCTATAGTTAGAATAGTTCCACCTTAACTTGTAAGTTACTGCATTGCAGAAATGTAGGAGTTATGCTAAATGGTAACTCATAATTTACTGCAATGGATACATGGCATTTTTACCTTGCTTTGATGTTTGAAAAAACTGCTTGCATATGACCAGCAAAAGAGCAAATGTTGTAAATATACTGTATGACAAGCTGAGTAAACACATGTAATTGGTGTATGTGTTTGTTTTGAAGTTGCACGTGTCAGTGACGTCACTTTTTCCTGGTTTATTCCATGGATGCCAAGGAACCACTTTAGACACAGCACTAGTCACTTTATTGCACTTTTACCTTATGTGTTTTGTGTAGAGATATATTTTGATTGATTGCACAACTCATTAATTTTTTGAGCGACTACACAGTTTATGAATTTATTTTCAATACGACCTAATTAGATTTTTATATTTATTTTGTTTATTTGCACATTTAACATATTGAGCAGAAATTTGTCACTTCATAAGCATGTTTACTCGAGGTGTTTTTTTAAGGGGCACACACCAAAAATAAGCAGTACCACACCCACCTCACAACCTTGTATTGTTCATTGGCTCTATTATGATAGTAGTCTAAGTTGAGGCAGCAGCTTAGAGTATATTCTATTCTATTTTATTTTATTTATTTATCTCACAACCGGTACATAGCAGAAAGGTTTATCAACAGTATCCCAGTTCATCAGTATACTACAAGATTGCCTCATATCCTTGAAAAAGAAAATGGCAATATATAACACAGAGAACTGGTTGAAGAACAAGTTTGTATTTGGCCTATATAGCTTATTGGCGACAAGGCCTTAAGAGAGATTCTGCAATTAATTTCAAAATTGACTCTTCTCCAGCTACAAGGGGTGGCCAGAACTTTTAGTCAGGAGGAGGCAGATGTAGCTCATATAGCACTGATGCAGTGGCCTGGCTGTCGTCCTGACCCTCTATCTTTAAAGTGTTACTAAACCCACAACAGTAAAATCAGTCTGTATATGCAGTAAAGCATGCTTGTTATACACACTGTGGAACCTAAGGGGTTAACCCTCTGCATTGTGTAAAAAAAGGCTATTTGATCATGTCTTCTCTGATTCTCCCCTTCTTCCACAGTCCAAAATTCTTCTGCTGATACTACAGATTCTCTGGGCCACTCTGCAAATTCTCAGTTTGGTGTGTATTGCTAGAGGTTTTTTTGTTCTTTTTTGGTAGGGTGCATGTGATCGGCACAAGGCCAATTAGCATTGTCCAGACAGGGGGTCAGGGGTCCTGCGGCCTTATAGGATGGTCATAGTCGAATGAAAACTCCTCCTACAAGCTTTAACTACATACTGAATGAAGTCACAAGACTGCTATATACTGCCGATGAGAAAAAGAATTTAGCAGTTTATATTTACTAAAGTAATTGCATTTCCATGTTCTGTGTACTGTGGGAGAACAGATATAGTGAATGCAGGCTCCTGGGTTTAGTAACACTTTAATACTATGTGTCAGCAACCCAAATCAAGTATGGCTGTAAGGACTTGTGGTAAGTTTCCTGATGTTTCCTAATACTTGTTCCAAGAGGTGACCCAAACGGTTGAACTCAGTAAGTCACAATAAAAAACAGGCAATAAACATTTTTAAAGGGTCAAACTGCTAGCCTCTATTTTTTTCCACGAACACGAAATACTTTTTATTTTATACATTTACTGAGACTGGGACTTATTTCTGTGTCTATGCAACATATTCAAACCTCTTTACTCTTTGTGTTTGCAGCCTACCACATGCAGATATTTTTATATTTTTTTGTTCTATCTTGGAAAGGCACGTACAGAAGCTTTGTTTTGCACTCATATGAAGGACTTAATTGAATCACTTTCATCCACTTTCACAAAGCCAAGTCCATTCAGGCATAGTAAAATGTAAGTGCTATCTCTCCAAGCAGCATCCCTTCAAAAGAGCTATTTCAAATGAGAGGAAAACTCTGCTGTTAGAGAAATTTTTTTTGTTTTCGATGTTGATTTTGATACTTCTATTAAGAATGACAAAAAAAGTGATATAATATTTCTAGGTTAGGTATATGCAATCTGTTTCACTGAAGACAGGGCCCAAGATCAGGTAAGAGGAAACTGACTTAAGAAAATGTGGTGATGGCATTAGTGCAAAGGTGGCAAATTTGTGTGTGTGAAATGGAAATCACTGATTTTGCTTTTATGACCTTTTTGCAATTTTTCTACTGGTCACTTTTGTAAAATGAAAGTTCCTAAAAGCGGCCCTTGTACTCAAATTCAAGATTCATTCATCAGACCAGGCTCCTTTGCCTTTCCAAAATTCTGTGTGATAGTAGTACTAAAATATATCTGTGAGAAAATAAGTTAAGGATATGCTTCCGCTAAGGTGAGAGCGAAGTCACCATCCTTCCAGCGAGATCCTAGGAAGGATGAGAATCCCAGATCTCACAAGAAGAGAAGAGATTTGGCTTACTCATCATTCACCAATAATCTTTCCAGAGGTATAGTGATGTCACCCCTTGCAGTGCAGTGCAGAAGACAGTGGTTAGGTAAGTATTTATTCTAACTTTGATTTCCTAAAGATATCTTTTTGTACTATTATTATACATATATATATATATATATATATATATATATATATATATATATATATATATATATATATATATATATATATTATATATATATATATATATTATATATTATTTTCCATTCCCTCTCCATTTCATTTAGGTGTTGGGTGTAGTGAATCAGCAGACATGTTTCACTGAAGAAGTCTATCTAACGAGGACACCAGAGTGAGACCCTTAAACTCAAAGTAATACATTTTTTTATTATACTGTCTCATAACCTTCTGCACATCAGAAATATGTTAAGGAGTAGTATGTGTTTTAGTGATAAGCAAATCTGTTTAAAAACTGAGTGAATGTTCACTTAAATCTTTCTCATTTCTTCTTTTTTCTGTGCAGAGCTTTCACCAGGAGCTGTGTCTCTATCTCCCACTAAATAAAGTGTGTTGCTCCGATTGTTTGTTCTATCTGTTTGTTGCCTTGTAGGCGTTGTGAGCATTTTGTGTTCTATGAATAAAAGAGACACACACATCTCCTCTATTATCTCTCTTTTCTTTATGCTGGTAGACGGCAAACTATACATATGCATTAATCTCTGTGATTTTGGTAAAATTTATATTCAAAACTCCAAAATAAATATTGAAAGTGAAAACCAGGTAAATGTTCTATTCCATAAAGATTTGTCAAGTCTACATAGAATCATAACATTTATAAATCAGGAGTGTCTGGATTTCTAAATTGTGTGGTTCTTTCAAGATCAGACACATTGTACTGAAAGTGGCCAGGTACCCCTGATCCCTAATTCATTAGCATGCTGTTCCTTAAAATCTCTATGTACCCCATCCCTGGGACCAATTTAAGGGATGTTGCCACCCCCTCTCCTTTCACATTAAAGGGATTGTGTACCAGGGGCGGCTCTAGACAAATTTATTTGGGGGTGCTATGGTGGTGCTTGAAGTATAAAAGGGGGAGTTAATGCGGCGCACATTTGGGCACAACCAAAATGGGCATGGCCAGCAAGTATATGCTATTCGCTATACGCTATATATGCTATATGTCTATGGTTTGTAGTGTAACACTTTTCTCCCTTTGCATAGACCAAGTAAGACCTGGGGGTGTACTGAACAGACTGTGGGATTAAAATAAGCCCAGTTGGGGCCAGAAATGAGAACCCCCAGCTTGTGTCAAGTTCAGCAATAACCCCCAGCACAGCAAAATAATTAACTCACAGAACCTCACAATAATTATCCCACAGTAGTACACAGAAATGAACCTCTAGCACAGCACAGTAATTAACCAGGGCATGGTTCAATACTTAACCCTCAGCATGGCATAGTAATTATCTCCCACCAACATTGCACAACAATTAACCCTCAACATTGCACAACAATTAGCCCCTAACATTGCACAACAATTATCCCCCTAAATTACACAACAATTAGCCCCCTAAAATACACAACAATTAGCCCCCAACAATGCATGATAATTAACCCGAAGCACAACACAGTAATAAACCCTGAGCATGGCACAGTAATTAACCAAAAATACACATTATTTAACCCCCAACATTGCATAAAAAACCCTAGTAGTACAGCAATCAGTTGGCCCCATTCATTGTGCAACATAGCATACATAGTTAAGAGGTTAGAACTATATAGTGTATAGAGTGTAAAGGTCAGGATACATTAGTTCCTCAGTGTGCTTTTTTACATTGGTTGTCAACACTCAGAGTGTCCCCTTACATTAGTTGTCAGTGTGCATCTGCACAGTGGTGGCTGGTGTGCCCCATGTACAATGGTGATCAGTATGTCCTCACCTTTGTATATCAATAAAAAGCAAAACAAATGCAGCCCGACCCTACACTTCCTTTATAAAATTATACAAATGGACTTATAAGTGCAATGGTAAAACCTATACATGAATATCCAATGCAAATCAAAAAATGTATTGCAATATAGTAGTGATGGTATCACCCCCTCTGCAAAAATATTTTGATAAATTGCAGAGCTTCAATGTGCAAATAATGGTGAAATCCCCTACATACAATAATAATATAAGCGATGCAAATCAACCAGTGTATTAGAACATAGTAGTGATGGTGTCACCCTCTCTGCAAAAGTTAATATTGCAGAGCTGCAATGTGCAAATAGTTGTGAAACCCTCTATATAGAATAATAATAATAATAAATATAAAAACCCTGAAATTAAATGTACATGGAACTTTGACTTAACTCCAAGCTCAGTAATACAATCCCTCCTAAGCACAAAGACCTATAATTTTACCAATACCAACACTTCCCTCTGGACATTTTCCACTACCTCTTTTCATGTCCTCTAACCTTCCTTCTATGGTCATTCTTCATTTCCATCCATGTCTGCTCTTATCCTTTGTGGGTATTCAAATCAATTTATATCTATATATCTGCTCTACTTTCTGGTCTTTCTCCCACCTTTCACTCATTTTCAGTTTCTAGCTTTTCCACCCATGCCAGTTCTTCTCTTTCATCCAAGCACACTATACTTGCCCGTGATCATTCTCCTCCTCTGCCATTTTTGAGAGATCAATTATGTAACAAAAAAGAACATAAAACAAGCTATTTTAAACATTAAAAACGAACAAAATTACTACATAATGCACCCACTCCAAAAATTACACGAAGAGGCACACAATTGTAAATATATATATATATATATATATATATATATATATATATATATAATCACGTTTAAGCCTCACTGTGTGGATAAACTATTTTAGATATGTTTTATATACCAAAACTTAAAGTACCAAAAATAGATCAAAGCTGCATGAGGATACAAAGAAAAACAATCTGGCTCTGTAGTTCTAGGAATTGGCCACAGCGACTGATACTTTTGAATGTAATAGTCTCTAAATTATTTAAATGCCCACAGGCCTAATTAAATTATTCAAATAACAACACTGTTATATTAATATGCAATTACACTATCACATCACACTAACATTGCTGAAGTTATGTATAACTTGTTATGTTATGTTATAAATGCTGTATGGAGAAGTATGATCTCTTCAATTTTTCTCAAAAGTGAAAGGAATTCCCATCTTAGACTTTTTCACCCAAACATTTGTTCCCATTGAATGATTTACCCTGACCTCTTGCACTGTTGGCATATCCACTCATTTTGCTTTTACATACACTTTAAAGGAACCAAAAAGCCACCCTTAAACCTATGTGGAGCATAACAGAGCAGAACAAACCCATCACAAATAAAAAATAGGGATACATGTGTCAGATAAATATTAAGTATTATATATAAATATCTTATATATTTATTTTCAGGCAGCATGTAGAGCTCTTGGTTTCTTTTCACAGGTTTTAAAAGGTGACAAAATGTACCTGTCATGGTGAAAAAGCCTGCTGTTTACCTATCTCAATGGCTCAAGCTCCCATTTATACACCTGTTTTGCCTTGTCTAGGTAATTGTCTAAGGCTGTACAGCAGTTTTCAATGAAGTATGAGCATGTATAGAAAATAAGGCATAAAATGGTATCTTTACTGAATTGAAGATGTTCAGATGTGTAGAGAAAGTTGAATTTGCTAAAAGGCACAGAAACAAATCAATGAATCTAGCCAAGCACATCCATACATGAACAATAAACTCTAAACGATCTATTTACCTTATTTTAAGAGGTTGTAAAGTCACATTCTTAACTTACTGGTATCCTCTCTGGTCTATAAAGATAGATATAAACTATAGTGTGTGTTTTTTGAAAATTATCATGCTAAATACCCTTTCTCACACTGCCACTGTGCAGTCATGTGATCCCCCTTATGCTTTCCTTCCCCGATCTAAGGAGAGCAGCGGGATGGCCTGAGATTCCCCTCTGACATCAGCCAGCCAGCGGAGGGAGATCACGTGACCGAACAGCGGTGGTGTTTCAAAAAATCCACACACTGTACTAGGAACTAACAGGCAGGGTGGGAGGTGGAGAGACTCAAAACACAGCATGATGACAGAGGGATGTAAACTGACCACGGTATCATGGATCAGCAGCCATGATTACCATGGTCAGCACACACAGGGGACACAGGAACAGGCAGGATCAACTAGGTATTTTACAGCATAGAACGAAACAAATGACACCTCAGAAACACTATGCTATTTATCATGCATTAAAGGAACAGGGTCATTTTTTTTTTAGGGTTACAACCACTTTAAGCATATACTGATAATATGCACAATTCATTGTTAAATGACATTTAAATTAGAGACTAGGGATGGGCTCGATGTTCAAGTCGAACATCGAACATCAGCAGTTTGTTTGTTCGCCCGTCGAGATCGCAGTGCATTGACAGCTGCTGATTGGTCAAACCATGCACCTAACCAGTGCGATGTGCTGTGAGAGCCATGATTGGTCAAAGGCAGGGTGCCTTTGGCCAATCATGGCTCAGGGGCTAAGTCTAAGTCCATGCCCCACACTATATAAGGCTGCTGCTTACACGGCGGCCGTATATAGTGAATGAATGGAGATTAGGCAGGTCGTTAGTGTAGTGTGCAGTCAGTCAGTGTAGTATATATATAATACAGTTCAGAGTATATAGTGCAGTTAGTGTAGTATATATATAATATAGTTCAGAGTATAGAGTGCAGTTAGTGAAGTATATATAATACAGTTCAGAGTATATAGTGCAGTTATTGCAGTATATATAATACAGTTCAGAGTATATAGTGCAGTCCGTATAGTATATATTACGGAAAATTGTTATCAAATACTTACCATCATTTTCCCTTTTCTGGCCTCACGTCTGCACACAATGGGTTAACGCCTCATATTGCGACCACAAGACCACCTCTTCCTAGCTAAATAAAAGACAGCCCATCCCCCACTGACATGTTCGATAACTAGCCTGCGACAGGCTACTAGGGAGGGAGTCCTGTGCTGAAGTGAGGACAGGCCAGGAAAGGAAAATTACGGTAAGTATTTAATGACAATTTTCCATATTCCTGGCCATACCTCACATCAGCACACAATGGGATGTAAGTAGCTGAATAAATGGGCAGGAGAGAACACATGAAAGAAACATTGGCAATCAAAGAAAAGCTGCCAAAGACAAAAATTATTTATATTTCTCGTCCCAAACTTTGCAGAACTTGCTGACTGCATGCCTAGCCTGTAAATTCAAGTGAAAGGCTAGCAGTCTCACATATATCTTCCACTGAAATCCTGGCATAACTGCCCCAAAGGCTGACACCTCTCAGGTCGAAGGATCTTGCACCTGAGTAGAAAGGCCTACTTCCTGCATGCCAATCTAATCACCCTCGAAAACCAATAGAAGATGACTCAAGAACCTGATGGCGAAATGAAAAGATTGTCCACTTTCCTCACGTCTTTTGACCTTTGCATGTACACTGGTAGTACCTTGTGTAAAGACCGGAAGTCTTCCCGCTGTGTACTCAGTGACTCTGTGTGAATGCTTGGAGGGAGTTTTCCTGGAAACTGCATACCACTTTAGAATTGAGCTTTGGAGATGGACGTTAGAAATTAGACAGAAAAAGAGTGTGCACTGTGCAGCCCCCAATGTGTTAGGCACACAGCACACACACACTGGATAGGTGCAGCAAGTGGGGTATGTGCCACTTCTATACACACACCCTGCACATATATCAAGCATGACAGGCTGATCTATCACCTCCAGAGCACTCCTACCATCCCCCCTCCTCTCCTTGCAGCTTGTTTCCTGAAGCCAACTCTATGCCTCATTCCACAGATGTTAAGACAGCTGCAGTGATCTGTGTGTCACAGCTCTGTGCGGCTCGGCGCCCACCCATCGGGGAGATGACCGGTGTCACTGTCCAGAGCTACAAATCCTGAGCAGGGGGAGAGCATGAATGGGGCCAGCATTCTGAGGCTACATTATCCAATGAGGTGAAAACTGAGCCAGGAGCAGCCAGCTGATCGGCAGCTTGTCATTCCAGCAAAAAACACTGCTGTGCGGGGGGAGGGGGAGAGGCCGAAATTACGTCATGCACAATTGATTATGCTGGATACCGCATCGATGCCGAATTGGGAAGGGCAGCATTGTGATGCATCGATGCGCCAATCATTTTCAACACCCATAGTCTGGAGGTGCAGGAATTGGGCCTGACCTGAGGTCTGGAGGTGCAGGAATTGGGGTGATTTGATGCAGGAATAGGGAATGATCTGAGAGGTGAAGGTGCAAGAATTGGGGTGATCTGAGGTGTAATGATGCAGGAATTGTGGTGATCTGAGGTGTAAAGGTGTAGGAATTTGGGTGATCTGAGGTGTGAAGGTACAGAAATTGGACTGATCTGAGGTGTGAAGGTGCAGGAATTGAGGTGATCTGAGACTCGAAGGTGCAGGAATGGGGTGATCTGAAGCTCGAAGGTGTAGGAATAGGGGTGATTTGAGGGTAAAGGTCCATGAATTGGGCTGGTCTGAGGTGTGAAGGTGCAGAAAAGCGGGTGATTTGAGGCATTGAGGTGTGGGAATGGGGGTGATTGGAGGCTCGAAGGTGCAGGAATGGGGTGATCTGAGGAGTGAATATGCAGGAATTAGGGTTGATCTGAGGTGTGAAGGTCCAGAAATTGGGGCTGAAATGAGGTGTGAAAGTCCAGGAATGGAGTGATCTGAAGAGTGAAGGTGCAGGAATTGGGACTGATCTGAGAGAAGAGAACTTTATTACTTCACACTTTTTTCCAACTGTATATTTCATATAAGTCCTCGGCTGGCATTAGTATTTCAACCTTACCGTACTTACAGTACCTTGCAGCACATGTTTCTGAAAAAAGGGTCATTTACCATTTATTTTACTAATTTCCATTGATCTTTGAAAGCTCAATGTTAATTTCTTTTTAACTTTTATTCAGTTTGTTTACTCCAGGGGTAGGCAATCTTAGAGAGATGGAGATATACTTGAACAACACTGATGAAGTCAAAGATCACCGGGCTCAGTGTCCTGTTAGGGCCGGTTTACACCAGAACATGGTACCAGAAAGGCATGTTCCATGTGTGCTTCCTGCACCGTGTTCAAAACTTACTGCCTTTGTGATCTACTGTGGGCGATAATACATTGTTGTAAAAAGGGGGGGAACCAGCTGCGCAAACCAATAAGGGATAAAAAAGCGAATCAATATATAACAACAACTGCTGCGGCCACCATCAGAGTGTTCACACACCAATAGTCAGTAAAAATAAATATATACAAATATATATAAAATGGGGCGCTAGCAAAAAATTCAAAAAATATATTAATTAATAACCAGCAGTACTTTCTGGAAGAAATAAATATGGATAATACTTGCTGATAAATAAATTGCCAATAAATAAGAGATCTGATGATTAGGAGTACATACAATAAATATGTAAAAAATAGGAAGGTAAAAATGATGTGGCGCTTGCTAGTAAGAAGGATGCCAATCCTCAGGGGGGGCTCCAAAGGATGGTTCCCTACAAGCGTCTGAAAGTTAATGATTTGAAAAATCCACAATGTATAGCAAAAGATAATGCTATACCAATAAACTCAATCATAAAGTGCATCAAATAGTGAAATAAACATTCCTGTGCAAGGTAATATTGTGCAAAATAGACAATAAAGTGCGTACAATATCTTATAAAAAAAAAACACTTTTCATAAAAACGTAAAAATTCATAAATCGTATAAAAATATAAGTAAATAAGTGAAACCGTAATTAAAGACGGGTATTGAATAACCAAAAAAATATTGTGCAAATAAGCGTGTGCAAATAATGGCAAACGAAAAGTGCAGTAATTGCGAAACAAGTCCAAAATACCATGTGCAAATATGGCCAAAAAGAAAAGTGCAGCAATTGCAAAAAATGCTGATTAGTGCAGTGATCCAAAAAAATTGTGCTCAAATGCGACAGTCCAATGCAGTCTCTATGTGTAGTAATTTCTTATGTGAAGTGAATCCTCCAAATAGCAGTAAGCTCCTTAGGCTAAATAGCAGTGATCTCCTCCATGCAGTATAATGAGCCAATCCTTGTTGTTTCCCCCAGCCCCTTACCTCTAAGTAAGGGTTAAAACAGCCTTACACTGACACAGCCAGAGATCTCCTCCTCCCCTGGATCCTTCACATAATAATGATAAGGACCTGAATGTGAAGGATCCAGAGGAGGAGGAGATCTCTGTCTGGTTTCACTTATTTATTTATATTTTTATACGATTTATGAATTTTTACGTATTTATGAAAAGTGTTTTTTTTTTTATAAGATATTGTACGCACTTTATTGTCTATTTTGCACAATATTACCTTGCACAGGAATGTTTATTTCACTATTTGATGCACTTTATGATTGAGTTTATTGGTATAGCATTATCTTTTGCTATACATTGTGGATTTTCCAAATCATTAACTTTCAGACGCTTGTAGGGAACCATCCTTTGGAGCCCCCCCTGAGGATTGGCATCCTTCTTTCTAGCAAGCGCCACATCATTTTTACCTTCCTATTTTTTACATATTTATTGTATGTACTCCTAATCATCAGATCTCTTATTTATTGGCAATTTATTTATCAGCAAGTATTATCCATATTTAATACATTGTTGTGCTGCCAAAGCCACGCACGGGGTGCTGCCAGAGCCGCGCGCGTGGGGGGCTGCTGCCAAAGCCGTGAGTGGGTAAGTCGTGAGCACAGTGGCTGCATATGATGGGCACAGATGGCTGAAAATGATGGGCACAGGTGGCTGCATATGATGGGCACAAGTGGCTGCATATGATGGGCACAAGTGGCTGCATTTGACGGGCACAAGTGGCTGCATTTGATGGGCACAAATGGCTGCATATGATGGGCACAAGTGGCTGCATTTGATGGGCACAAGTGGCTGCATATGATGGGCACAAGTGGCTGCATTTGATGGGCACAAGTGGCTGCATATGATGGGCACAAGTGGCTGCAATTGATGGGCACAGTGAGGCTGCAATTGATGGGGGTTCAGTATTTTTCAGTTTGTTTGCGCCCCCAAAAAATTCTGAGCACCAGCCGCCACTGCCCTGCACATTTGTTAAAACATTTATCTTTTCTATTAGCAGAGGAAAACAAATGAAAGGTGAACTCCATGGAAGAATAAGCACATCAATAAAATGTTCTAGGTAAAATATGTGTCTTGTAAATGGGAGGGCCTTAGACTGCCTAAGGTTGTGTGCTTTTATCTGATATGTATCTGCCATACAACCTTGAACATGTAAATGTGCACCCACGAGTTATTCATCCAAATATGATTAAAATGCATATGAGGCCTGAGAGCAGAGTAACAGGTTTTGTGTATCCCTTTCCAAGGCTGTCAAAAATAAAGCCACGGTAGTAATTCTTTGATTAAATTAAGTGCCTCTAAAACTTAGAAGTGTTACGTTTTCTAACACTTTAACGCGAGAAAATAAAAAAAACACCCTTTATTATTTAATTTCCTATGCTTAAAGGAAAAACCATAGCTTGTATTGCTTGAGATACATGTCTTATAGAGAGGTGACCTAGGAAAGGTTATAATTATTGGGCTGACAGGGGCACTGTGTCCATGACAACCACATAAATACCCAAGTCAGTTCTGAATCATAGTAATCTCTACTTTCATTACGAGCTGTGAATACAACTTAGCACAAATCAACAGAGCCTGCAAATGAAGTGCTTATTGTTACTTGGCGGGAGACTCACACAGCTGCATTGAAAATCTAAATGTATTTTTCATCAGTATGTATCACTGTATTTCTTATGGAAATATTATGTTTACAAATCCCTTTCACATCATTATGAAGTTACCTTGCAACTGTATAACCTACATGTGATATATGAAAATATTCGATTTCATATCGAGCAAAGAGTGGCAAAATTCTCTAGGAGGTATACATTTGCAGACTATAATATAAGTATGTTTGTTTTTTTATTTGTAACTATTCTACTGACTCAAATGCTGTACACATCCATCTATATGAATTGTTATGTTTGTTTTTTTACAGCTTCAGTGTCCACCAGCAGTAGAGCACCAATTTCCTTCAATTCAAAAGCATATACATATAACATATTACATATGTTAAAAGGTGCCATACTATAAAAAAAATAACATTTCTGCATGGAATTGCATAAATAGTATTTATCTCAGTGTTCATTAAACTAGCATTTATTCCTACATACTGTATGTGAGCCAATAAGTGTGCCTTACACTCCAACCACTATATAGTCCCCTGGTACACTGCTTCTCACATCATGATAAATAGGACAGGCGGTGCTTTGGGAGTGTATTATCCTTAATAAGTCTCACCACGGTGCTTTCAATAGACAGAAGTGGGATACTGTTAAAAATAAAGGAAATAAATCAATATACATTGGCTATCTTATGTTACAGGAAATCTACAGACCGGTGTGGTAGCTATAGTAAATGCTTAGATGAGAAAGGACGGAAAAAACTCTGGACAGCCGCACTCCGCCTTTTATTGTAAATTAAAGATCACATAACACGGTTCAAAGCAAAAGTGATACAGAACAAAACACATTTCACACTGAAATCAGTGCTTACTTACTGGAAAACAAACACTGCACATCACCCTGAACACACCATCCCCACTGTGAAACATGGTGGTGGCAGCATCATGTTGTGGGGATGCTTTTCTTCAGCAGGAACAGGGAAGCTGGTCAGAGTTGATGGGAAGATGGTTGGAGCCAAATGCAGGGCAATCTTAGAAGAAAACCTGTTAGAGTCTGCAAATGACTTGAGACTGGGGTGAAGGTTCACCTCCCAGCAGGACAACGACTCTAAACATACAGCCAGAGCTACAATGGAATTACAAGAAAAAAACAAATCTGTTGCGCTAAGGTCATATAGTCTAGATAAATTGAATGTCAAATCATAAGCAGCTGACACAATATGTATAGATAAACACAAACAGATATATTGGAAAGGTGCAGCGCTAATGGATTAAGGTCCATATGCATATGCATAGTCCATGAATAATCCAAGTGAATAGTTGCTGGAGTACAGATCAAATATCACAAGTGCAGAGAGACCGTAACCATCACACAAACCCACTGCCTCTTACCCTCAAAAACACTGTTAAGCGCATAGGTTATCAACCAATTGACAGCTCCAGCAGCAATAGGGATAATCTCCAGCAACTCCACTGCAGCACCCGAAGTCTCTGTTAAAACATAAAGATAAACTCCTCATCGTGTAGACATCCAAATAAGATGGTTTAATAAATTAAAAACCAATAGAATACACTCACATTTGCTGAGAACAAACGCACATATAGAAACTTCCAGCGTTTCAAACCCACAAAAAGTCCCCACATACGATTCACGTCACACATCTCTAACTCATCCCTATGCATTTCATCATCAATGACGTCGTCAGGGGCGTGGAATGGAATGGTTTAGATCAAAGAATATACATGTGTTAGAATGGCCCAGTCAAAGTTCAGACCTAAATCCAATTGAGAATCTGTGGCACAACTTGAACATTTCTGTTCACAGATGATCTCCATCCAATCTGACAGAGCTTGAGCTATTTTGCAAAGAAGAATGGGCAAAAATTTCACTCTCTAGATGTGCAAAGTTGGTAGAGACATCGCCAAAAAGACTTGCAGCTGTAATTGCAGCAAAAGGTGGTTCTACAAAGTATTGACCCAGGGGGGCTGAATACAAATGCACGCTACACTTTTCACATATTTATTTGTAAAGAAATTTGGAAAACCATTATTATGTTCCTTCCACTTCACAATTATGTGCCACTTTGTGTTGGTCTATCACATAAAAGCCCAATAAAATACATTTACGTTTTTGGTTGTAACATGACAAAATGTGGAAAATTTCAAGGGGGTATGAATACTTTTTTAAGGCACTGTAAGTATGCCTTCATTGATAACTGAAGAATGATAAACAAAGATGTTTTTTGAGCTTAAAGAGGAGCTCCAGTCTCCCCCAAATACTGCAGCTGCTGACTTGTAATATAAGGACACTTACCTGTCCAGGGATCCAGCGATGTCGGCACACAAGATGATTTTTCATTCGGCTTTGGATGCAGGCAATAGCGTCTTCACTAAAGGAAACTGGCAGTGAAGCCTTCAAGTCGTCTTCTGGGACCTGTGGATGTCCCAGAAGGCTGCAGGGGAAAGGAGAAGAGGTCTGACATACCCATAGATTGCAGCAACAATCTTACCCAGAAGCGGGAGCAGGTACCTGTCAAAACCTGCCCCCCCCCCAAAAGTGCCAAATGTGGCAGCGAGATCCCGCTGCTCACAGGTGAATCCATACGGCCGTGATCCACATAATGCAAATGGTGGGGTGCACGCCCTGTCACTACTGTAGAGATGAATGTGAACAAGAAAATAGGATGGATGCACTCCCACACTATGCAATATTGACTTTGTTGTAAATATGGAACGGCATGGAAATTCTCTGAGACTTCACTGACCAAATGTAGTCCATATTTTGTCAGTGAGGTTACCTGGGATACTCCTCCTTTGTTTACACTCTGCTGCTGGTTAGGGAACTGTAAGTTGTCCATTGGGAGCAGATGTGTTGGTGTGTTTCTTGTTTTGGTCAATGCTGTTCATCGTGATTGATCTACATCGCTGGGTGATATGGTTGATGATGGATTTATACCATGAATCATATTTTTGGAGGGGTTTAATGTACCCTTATTCATTAATGTAGGGGGGCAGTATCTGGGGCCCCCTTATTTTAAAGGGGGCTTCCGGATTCGGATAAGTCCCCCCAAAAGACCCCTACAAGCACTGGGCTAGTGTTGTGGAGTAGAGGCTCATCTACATAGAAACAAGATGCTTTGGCATTCCCCATTGTGAGGTATTCTCCCCTTGTTAAGAGCATATGGTTAAGGAGGAGAGAAAAGGCCAATGCTTACTGCCAACCCCTTTCCTGGGTAGCCAGGATGCAAGCTTGGATAAAGGTATTATATGGATTTTGGGGGTCCCATTCTTTTCTTTCTAGACCCAAAGGATCTGGTATTGATTTTAAGGGGGGAGCCCATGTGTTTTTTTTGGCAAGGGGTCCCTCCTCAAAATCAATACCAGACCACTATATTGGATTTTGGGCTGAATCCAATGTCTTTATTTGCTGTGGCAAACTGAATCGCTGAATCACAAATAAATATTTTTCTCAAAGTTAGTACCAAACCCTTATATTTGATGAAGGCCTCATAAGGATTTTAAGAGGGAACCCCATTTAAAAAAATAAACAGCATGGGGGGTCCCCTATCCAAATCTTTACCAGACCTATATTGGAGCATGTAGCCTGTCTGGTCAGGAAAGGGGATCGGTGAGCAGACGTCCTCCCTGGCAAAGCACCTTGTCCCTGTGTTAATGAAGACAGCAATCTCCCCACATCCCTGGCTGGTGGTTGTGGGGGTCTGCAGGCAGGGGGCTAATTGGAATGTGGAAGCTTACTTTAAAATAAAGAGCCCCCAGATACTCCCCTTACATAAATAAGTATAGTAAGCCATTCACAAAAAAAGTTTGGTGGTAAATAAACATGCCACATATTTGAAAAAGTCCCTTATTTAAAAAAAAAAAAAAGAAGGCCCACAAATCCATAATCAATTATGTAGTCCAATGTAGATCCTTATCAATTAAGACAAACAATGAACGCAATGACCTGTTGAAAGGCTCTATGTTGCAGCTAACAGCCCGGGTGAATGTAAGGAAAGTGCTGGATGCTGTTTGAAGTCATTGACCAAATATGGACATGATCATACATGATCAATGGCATCCCCGGGATGCCCGTCAACTTATTTACAAGCTGGCAGGCAGCAGGACAGTGGTTGCTAAGATGCCGATGGCCACCTGCATCTTAGCAACTAATGATGCTATGCAGCCTGCACAGCAGGGGTATTCATTTATTAGTAATTCCACCAATAAGTGAACGATTTATTGCTGCTTCTGCAGGATGTTCAGGTTGGTGAACCAGCTAAATAGTTCAAGGTCAAACATGCACAGTTCAGGTTGAACCCTGCATTAGAACGAATCCAAACCCTATCCCTAATCACAGCCAGTAGTGAGGATATATTGAAACTAGAATCAGTAGAGCAGTGAGGAGTAACACTGTTTATTTATTGAGATTAGCTGTCCAGAGAGCAAGCACCATCATACAAATGTCCCCTCCCCCTCCTAACACCTATGCTTTCTAACCTGTGTAAAAAAAAATTTATATACCTACACATACCCACTGACCTAGTTAGTGGCTAAAGCTAGGTAGTTAGTGGCTAAAGCTAGGTATTTACTGCCTGGATGATGAGACCTAAGTGGAATTATTGGCATAAAGATTTTGTTGGCCAAACGTTAGGCAACTTTGTGGCAATTTCAAACACTTTCAACTATCTTTTTTTTATTTATTTTTTTATTCTTTATTTTATCCAAATTTATCATACACAAGGAAGTAAAAACATTTTCTCTACTCAATAGGCATATACATTAACAAATTTTATTTCCAAACCTTTATCAACCCTTACCCTCCTTCCTCCCCTCCACCCCCCTTTTAGACCCTTTTTTTCTCCTCTTCTCTAAGTAATCTTAATCTCACTATATTTCTTTGTTAATTTAAACTTTTTCCACTTTTCCCATCTCTTAATGAATCCCTCTCTAGTATCCTCATGGCTATATCTTAAGCCCCATACACACGCGCGGACAATCCGTGGACCAGGTCCGTCGGACCATGTCCGTCATACTTTGTCTGATGTTGGTTTTGCGTACACACGATCGGACAAAGTTGTCGGAAAATCCGATCATTCTGAACGTGGTGACGTGTGTTGCCTACGACGGGACTACGTAGAGGCTAGTAGCCAATAGCTTTGGTCTTGTAATGTGATCTGAGCATGCGTAGCACTTTGTCCGGTCGGACAACCGTACACACGATCGGATTTGGTGTGATCGGACCGGGTTGACGGGAAATCTTTCCAGCAGGAGATAAGACTCTGTCCGATGGTGCATACACACGGTCTGATTTTTCAACAACCTTGTCCGATCGGACCAAATTGATGAAAAAGTCCGACCGTGTGTATGGGGCTTTAGATGTTCCATGTTATATATCTCTTCTATTTTATCAAACCACTCTCTAATTTTTGGGCTCTCTGCTTCCTTCCATTTCCTTGGTATTAAACTTTTTGCAGCGTTCATCATATGTACAATCATTGAGTTTCTATATTCTTTTGTCAGAATATCTACCCCATGAAATAGACATGTCCATGGTTCCTCAGGTATATCTATATTAGTAATTTCCTTAATATAACTCAGTATTTCCTTCCAGTACATTTTAATTTCAGGGCACCCCCATCATATATGGGCCATGGTTCCCGTTTGTTTACAGCCCCGTCAACACTCCGTTGTTTGTCCTATTTAATATTTCATTAGTGTTTCTGGGGTTCTATACCACCGGGTTACGCACTTATAGTTCATTTCCACCATACCATTATTTACTAAACCCCCTCCCCCCCAAGTCCACTTGAATAGTCTCTTCTCCTTTTTTAGGTGCTTCTTGCGATTTTCTGCGATTTATACAATTTCTACTAATATCTTTTTCCTCCTCTTTCATGACTTCATCCTTCTGTCTATCCTGGTATATCCAGCTTTGGAACACCTATTTCCTTACAGAAATCTTCTAAGTCCTCTGGATATTTTAGTCTCACAGATCTACTTTCTTTCTGGGCTACTAAGGACGCCGGGAACCCCCAACTATATTTAATATTAGCCGTTCTCATTTGAACCAATAATGGCCTAATAAGTCTTCTTCTTTCCAATGTTTCTGCTGATAGATCTGTGAAGATTTGAAGTTCTGCACCCTTGTATTTTAGTGGTGGTCTATCTCTCAATCTCTTCCATATCTCTGCCTTATCTTCATATAGCTGAAATCGTACTATGATATCCGGAGTATTTCTGTGTTTAGATACGGAGGTTTCCTAATCCTATGCACTCGGCCGATTTTGAGTTCTTGCTCTTCTCCTTTGTCAAGTAGAGGGTTAAATGTTTCCTTCATAGTTTTTTTCAGCTCTTCACCTCTCTATTCTCTGAGCACTCTTATCCTTAGATTCTGGCGTCTGCTTTGGTTTTCTTGATTTTCTATTTTGTATATTTCCCTATGACTGGTTTGCAGAGTTTTAACTTGTGTTTTTAGTTCTTGTATTTCTGAGGCTTGCTTTTCGTTCTTGTCCTCTGTTTCCTCTACCCTTTTTAGCAGATGGCCCAAGTCAGCTCGCATTGTTGCCAATTCTGTCTTAAAATAATTTTCTAATCTTTTTTCTAATCTTGCAAACATCTCTATTATTTCTGATTTAGTTGGCATTTGGGCGTAAGTACTTTGCTCTCCTGCACCCGCTTCATTGTCCATCCTGACCTCTGCTTTAGTTTTTTTCCTGCATTTCTCCTTTCTTTTTCGCACACTCTTTTTTCTTTTCTTGTTGTTTTTCAAGGACCAGGCTTTTTGGATTTTCCTCTTTTGTTAAATATTTTTGGATCATACTAGTGTTCAAGCTTTCCCTTGGGGTTTTAGACCCCTTTCACACTGACGGACTGTTCAGGTCCCCTTGTCAGTTTTGACGGTGGACCTGAACAGGCACTCCATGCTGGTCTATGGAGCGACAGATGTCAGCGGAAACATTTCCGCTGACATCCGACCCGGTCCGATCCACCAAAAGCAGACCGATGGCACTACGTCCGGATCCGTCGCTGGCGGATCGGATCGGGTGAGATCTGATGAAAACAGACATGCTGTTCGTTTTCATCCGATCTCTCCATAGAGACCAGCAGCGCTGGACAAGCCCCTCCCTGCTCAGCGAGCAGAGAGGAACCTGTCATCTGCCAGCTCAGCGGAGATCAATGGAGAGATCTCCCGCTGAGCCGGCGGACAGAGGCGGACTCCGTGGAAGCGGATCAACCTCATGTGAAAGGGACCTTAGGCACAGTTCCTTTTGTAGTTATGCTTCTCATTCTAGTATTTATATAGATAAGAAAGAAGACTAATGCAGGATTTTCACAGTCAACAGGGTTTGCCAATGCACCTGCAAGGTTTTCCCATTCAACAAGGTTTCACAGTCAATTCGCCATGCATCATTAGATTTCAGGGGGTACACTGGGGCAGACACACAGATGCGCATGCAAAATTTTTCACAATCAGTTAAGTTTGCGCAGTTAAATACAAGATTTTCACATTTAACAGGGTTTCACCATCAATTACCGGATCATAGGCAGGTACAGGGTTTTCCTATTTAACAAGGTTTCACATTCAATCGCCCATGCATAAGCAGATTACAGGCATACCCCACTTTTAAGTACACAATGGGGTTTATTTACTAAAGCTGGAAAGTGCAAAATCAGGCTGACTTCTGCATAGAAACCAATCAACTTCTAACCCCAGCTTGTTCTATTAAGCTTTGGTAATAAAACCTGGAAGCTCAATGGTTTCTATGCAGAAGGGAGCCTGATTTTGCACTTTCCAGCTTTAGCAAATAAACCCCATTGTGTACTTAAAAGTGGGGTATGCCTGTACATATAAGATATGGTTAAGGGTTTTTACTTGTTGCTTTCAGTTCATTTGCTTATCTCTCCCTTGTAGGTATTACCTATTGTAACAAATGACAGGGTGTACATGCAAGTTTTTTACCGTTAGCAGGGTTTGCGAAAGCAAGTTCAGGGTGCAAGATTTTCACATTCAACAGAATTTCGCCATCAATTACCAACTCATCAGCAAATTGCGAGCATAGCTTATATAATAAAAAATAAATAAATTAGTTCTTCCATTGGGGGGAGTCACACTGGGGCAGGCAGATGGGTACATATACCGAATTTTCACATTTAACCAGGTTTTGTAGAGTGCAGGTACTTAGATTTCACCTTCAACAAAATTTCACAGTCTGCTTGCCATTACATAGACAGATTTCTTGCAAAACCTGTGCAGAAATAATACCACCTGCTCACAATCCGTTCATCAGTTTGCTCACCTCTCTTATTTAGGGGGGTCGCACTAGAGCAGGTGAAAAAATGCACAAAAAATTCACAAATTAGGTTTTCACAGCCAGCTGGGTATTGACGTTAAAGATGCAGATTTTTCACATTCAACAGATTTTCACCAAGGTTTCCTAGTCCATTAATTTAACATGATTAAATTACATGTATAGCATATATAAGGGTAATGCTTACTGCACACAGTCCATTAATCCATTTGCTCCCTTATAAAGGATCACACAGGCAGGAGGATGCCAGGTTTCTCAATCAATTAGGTTTTCAAATGCAAATGAAAAATTTCACACTTTCAACAAAGTTTCATGTTCAGTTAGCAGTGCATAGGTTGATCGCCTACAAAGCTCATAGCTGTCTGCTGACCTCTCCCCCTGTATATTCCATCCAAGTCTCCAGGGGGGGGGGGGGGGGTGCTCAGGGCTGCCGTCCCTCCAACATCAAGCCGGCTGCCGATTCGAGCACCCGCTGTCCTGGTGATGTTCTGGGGGTGCAGTGGGCTTTCACCTCTGCCACATGTCCCGGCCTCTTACGCCGCTGGCTGCAGCTTGTCCGCACGAAGCCTCCCTCCTCTACTCAGTCAGTCTGGCCCCACGATCGTGCTCCTCCCCACCTCAGCAGCAACAGCACACACCCATCCTGAGGTTTCCCTGATGAAGTCACGTGGATGACGTAACGTGTAGGGAGTGGCCGGAAGTGGACAAATCGCGATACCGGAAGTGATGTGAGATCGGCGAATGATCGCCATATTGTCATATTGTCATATTTCTAAAGCTCTTTATAACTTTATTTCTGTAAATACCTTTAAATGTATTTTATTGAATAAACTCCTCATTATCTTAACTTACTACACTATTGGAGGCATCCTTTCTCTATTTCTTCCCTGTGAGCCATTATAATACTAAATGATATAGATGGTGAAACGGAAGTCCCATGCAGTTTGATTTGGGTATAGGGAAGGAGGAAACCCTGGTGGTGAGAAGTGGAGAGGAGTCTATCCAGTGTTTCCTTATGCTGATTACAAGTGAAATGGAGGTGAGAGTTCTGTGAGCTCATTTGTGGATTGTGCATCACGCATTGATCATTCACTTACCCCAACACTGTTTATGAGAAGATTCAACACAGTTTATGGAGCCATCTGTTTACATTTTTATTCATTTATTTCAGAGACTCTATAGACTTTTCATCAGTGTTCTTTTATCAGCTCTAGAATACATGGACTCTTTATATTTATTGTCGTTCGTAGTTAATTTCTCCCAGATTTATATGTTATAGCTTTATATTTATATTTATTAGTTATCAACATATTTGTATCCATTTTGTGGTTATCACTTGATCACTTTTAGATGTGTGCTCTTATACTTATGCGCAGAATCACTTTTTATTCATCCTGTGTGATCGACCACTTTCAACTAAGTAATTTTGGATAACCTACCACCAACAGTGTATATCAAAAACTTGAAACAATCAGATCTCTAGTAAGAAGACATCCTCAATCCATTTGATCATTTTTAGAAGAACAACATTCGAAGATGGTGTATAGAAGGGCAAAACCTTTGACCAGCCATTGAGATCAGAAATCTTTACCTGTCATTGTGGTTGTTGATGTTTGCCGACATCTATATAGTGACAACAGTTTGGAAAATGCAATGATATCATTATAACTAATCTTGTTACCTTGTTGTCTCATTTATGGAAAGCTTTTTTGATGATTCATACATTTTTACAGTATCACAAATGAAAACTATTGTATTAAATGTGTTATTAAAAGGGTCTTGACAACATTTTTGTGCATGAGTACTCTATGTCATATGTTTGGAGGGCTGAATCAGCCACAGGCCTCTAACATAATATAAAATAAATGTAAAATTCAATAGGAAGAGTGGACTTCCTTGTAATTATTACTTCAGGTACGAAGAACTGGAAAGATCTTGCCACTGGGGTCAGCAAAAAACATAGATAATAGAAAGTCGGTTGATTTATTTCTCCAGCATCTAACAAAAATTGAAATATCAATTTTGCATGGACTAACCTGTGGGTATTTTATTCTTAGCTCTAAACACCATTAATACTGTTAATAGGAATTTTATTGCTGAAAACAGCAATAGAGAGAAATTGGTTATAATAAGGATAATAGAATAGTGACTCATTTCGGTTTATCTTTCGTGATTATATAGCTCTTATTCATAGTAAAATTGCAAAGCAGCAATGCTATGAAAACAGCAAATCAATGCTTTTTTTTCTTGATTGTACTATAATTAAAAAATAGAATTTTTAGAACAAATTGGAAAAATATAATTACATACTGTATTTGTACGGTCCTGCAACATGCTATTCTATCACGACATGTTTACTTTACTTAATTTTTCTGATTTGTCCCTGAGAACATTTTTGAACAACAGTTGAATGATTTAGACAAAACATGACATTTCCAAGAATACAGATAAAGTGTAATGTACAATGATAAATGTGGAAATGATAGAATGCCCAAATGATTTTTGTTTTAATGCAGTGTGTGTCCATTTTGGAGAGTGGCCACGCAGGAAATAACAGTATTTAAAAAAAATAGAGTAGAGTGTTTTTGCTTACAATGTATAATGCCTATCTGTAAAATCCTAAAGTGAACCTGTCAAAACAGGATCAAAATAAAAAAAGAATACACCATATACAAAGTGTCTCAATATGTATCTTTTACCATAGAAACAAACATAGAACCGCAACGGCAGAAAAAGACAATAGTCCATCGAGCCTACCCATTTTTTTTTTGGGGGGGGGGGGGGGTATAGATCTACACAATTACTGGCCACTTTATTAGTTACACCCTGCTAGCATCGGTCCACCACGTCCCAAAGGTGCTCTATTGGATTGAGATCTGGTGAATGCGGAGGCCATTGGAGTACAGTGAACACATTGTCATGTTCAAGAAACCAGTTTGGGATGCTTTGAGCTTTGTGACATGGTGCATTATCCTGCTGGAAGTAGCCAACAGAAGATGGGCACACTGTAGTCATAAAGGGATAGTTATGGTCAGCAATAATACTCAGGTAGGACGTGGCATGTAAACAATGCTCAATTGGTACTAAGGGGCCCAAAGAGTGCCAAGAAAATATCCCCCACACCATTACACCACCACCGCCAGCCTGAACCGTTGATACAAGGCAGGATGGATCCAGGCTTTCATGTTGTGTATGCCAAATTCTGACCCTACCATCTAAATGTCACAGCTGAAAACGAGACCAAGCAACATTTTTCCAATCTTCTATTGTCCAATTTTGGTGAGCCTGTGTGAATTGTAGCCTCAGTTTCCTGTTCTAAGCTAACAGGAGTGGCACCCAGTGTGGTCTTCTGCTGCTGTAGCCCATCTGCTTCACGGTTTGATGGTATTCTGTATACCTTGGTTACTGTTGCCTTTCTATCATTCTGTCCATTATCCTCTGACCACTGACATTAACAAGGCATTTTCGTCCATACAACTGCTGCTCACTGGATATTTTCTCTTTATTCGGACCATTCTCTGTAAACCCTAGAGATTTTTGTGCGTGAAAATTCCAGTAGTTCAGCCATTTTTGAAATACTCAGACCAGCCCATCTGGCACAACAACCATGCTATGGTCAAAGTCACTTACATCCCCTTTCTTCCCCATTTCTGATACTTGGTTTGAACTTCAGCAAGTCAACTTCACCACGTCTAGATGCCTAAATGCATTGAGTTGATGCCATGTGATTGGCCGATTTAGCAATTTGTGTTACCAAGCAATTGAGTGGGTTTAATAGAGTGGCCAGTGAGTGTATGTTTTTCCCAAGCATGTTTGAAGCCATTAACTGTTGATTGTCTCACTACTTCCTCTGGAAGTTTATTCCAAGTATCCAAACTACCCTTTCAGTAAAATAATACTTTCTAAGATAAGTTTTGATCTTTCCTCCAGTTAGCTTAATGTCATGACCCCGTGTTCTTGAGTTTGGTTTCATATTGTATTTGTATTTAACTACTTCCCACCCGCCACTGTATATAAACAGCCGGGTGGGAGCCGCCTACTTCTGATCGGACGTTCCCGAAGTGCCCGCGCAGCGGCGCGATCCCGATGCGCTCGTGTCACCCAGACACGGCGCATCTCGGATCCGCAGGAGGGCTCTGTGATTGGCCCTCCTGATCACGTGACGGCCGTGTCCAATCACAGCCGTCATGTGATGTAAGCAAACTAGCCGGTTGCTAGGCAATCGGCTCTCCTCTCTCCGTCGGTGAGGAGAGGAGAGCGGATCGCTGCAGCCGGCTGGTGATCAGTGAGTATTAGCTGTTTTTTTACTCACTGATCACCAGTCTAGTGTCCACAACAGTGCACCAACACAGTAAAACACACATGTCCCCACACATGTCCCCAAAACATACATGTCCCCAAAACAAACATGTCCCCAAATAAAAGCACATGTCCCCAAATAATAAAAATACAAGTCCCCCACATATGTCCCAGTAAAATCACATGTGTCAATGATTATCTGCACACATATGTCCGTGATCACCTGCACACATCTGTACATGATCATTTGCGTACATATATCCGTGATCACGCGAACCAATTATTATACACTTAACGGAATTTTTTTTTACTAAAAACATGTAGCAGAATACATTTTGGCTTAAATTTATGACAAAATTTGATTTTATTGGATTTCGTTTAAAAAAGAAAGGAGAAAATATTGTTTTTTTTCAAAATTTCTGCAAATTTTTTCGCTTATATCGCAAAAAATAAAAAATGGAGTCGTGAATAAATACCACCAAACTAAAGCTCTATTTGTGCGAACAAAATGATAAAAAAGTCATTTGGGTACAGCCTTGCATGACCGCACAATTGTCACTGAAAGTGCGATAGCGCTGAAAGCTGAAAATTGGTCTGGGAAGGAAGGGGGCGAAAGTGCTCAGTATTGTAGTGGTTAAAGCTTTCAATCATGTCTCCCCTTTCCCTTCTTTCCTCCAGACTGTACATGTTAAGTTCCTAAAGTCACTCTTGATATGTTTTATCCTCCAGATCTTTCACCATTTTTGTTACCTGTCTCTGGACTTGTTCTATCTTATCAATATCTTTGTGAAAGTGAGGTCTCCAGAACTGGACACAGTATTCTACATGAAGTCGCACTAAAGATCTATATAGGGGAATCGGAACCTCCTTCCTCCTGCTGGAGATCCCTCTAGTGATCCCTCTAGTGATCCCTCTAGTGCATCAAAGAATTCTATTTGCTTTCCCCACTGCCTGGTCACACTGTTTGCTCATTTAGCAATCATCTGAAATAAGTACCCCCAAATCTTTTTCCTCTGTAGTGCTGGCCAACACCGTACCCCCAATGTTGTACTCTGTCAATGGATTATTTTTCCCTAGGTGTATTATTTTACATTAAGAAACATTGTCTCCACTGCTTTAACCAATATTCCAGCATTGCCAAATCATGTTCCATGATACAGACACCTTTAGGGATATTATCAATCTTATTACACATCTTTGTGTCATCAACGAAAAAGACATACCTTGCCCAACAAACCTTTAGTTATATCACTTACATATAGATTAAATAGATTTGGGGACCCATGTTTACAAAAGCTGCACCAATGCTGCTCCCTGCCTTCTGCAATTATTCAACACTTTGGGTGGATCGAATACCTGCTTCACCCGCCACATGTTGTGATTATTTCTCCTGGCTCATAGTATTTTTTTAATCTACAGGCCCGTGTGAGGAACTATAGCATATGGCGAAAGAGCAGGTTTTCCACACTCCCGGCGGTTTTGTGGCACTGTGGCAGCATTTTAACACATAGGCCACCAAAAAGTTAAGAACAGAGCCTTCTCTTTTACAGTTACATTATATTACCAAAAGTATTGTGACACCTGCCTTTACACGCACATGAACCTCTATGTCATCATAGTCTTAGTATGTAGGGTTCAATATTGGGTTGGCCCACCCTTTACAGCTATAACAGCTTCAACTCTTCTGGGAAGGCTGTCCACAAGGTTTAGGAGTGTGTCTATGGGAATGTTTGACCATTCTTCCAGAAGCGCATTTGTGAGGTCAGGTACTGATGTTGGATGAGAAGGCCTGGCTTGTAGTCCCTGCTCTAATTCATCCCAAAGGTGTTCTATCGGGTTGAGGTCAGGACTCTGTGCAGGACAGTCATGTTCCTCCACCCCAAACTCACCCATTCATATCTTTATGGACCTTGCTTTGTGCACTGGTGCACAGCCATGTTGGAAAAGGAAGGGCCAACCCCAAGGTGTTCCCACAAAGTTGGGAGCATGAAATTGTCCATAATGTCTTGAAATGCTCATGCCTTAAGAGTCCCCTTCACTGGTACTAAGGGGCCAAGCCCAACCCCTGAAAAACAACCCCACACCATAATCCCCCCTCCACCAAATGATTTGGACCAGTGCACAAAGCAAGATCCATAAAGACAAGGATTAGCGAAATTAGGGTGGAGGAGCTTGACTGGCCTGCACAGAGTCCTGACCTCAACCCGATAAACACCTTTGAGATGAATTAGAGTAGAGACTGCAAGCTAGACCTTATCGCCAACATCAGTGCCTGACCTCACAAATACGCTTCTGGAAGAATGGTCAAAAACTCCCATAGACACACTCCTAACCCTTTATGGACAGCCTTTTTAGAAGATTTGAAGCGTTATAGCTGCAAAGGGTGGGCCAACTCAATATTGAACCCTACGGACTAAGACTGGGATGCCATTAAAGTTCAAATCTTTTGGTAATATAGTATAATTCTTTTTTCTATGTTGAGCCTGTAGTGACAGGGTCACTTTAAAGGGGAGTTGTGAGTTGGATGAAAACCATGCAAACACTGTTCAGAATTTGCATAGGAGTTCACTGGGTTCTGGGACTTGAGGGACACTCTGAAAGTAAACTGAACATTTTTCTGGCAAAGTAGCGGCAGCAGAGTAATTTTTTAAAGCTTACAGTTGCAACCTTTCTACATCCTCTTAATTACTTTCCCAGCACTCAACATAGGGATGTGTTATAGACATGCAGTTTAATAATTAGTGGTTTCCAAAGAATATTGTTTGAAGAGATTTTATCACTAACAACCTTTTGTTGCAGTCCATGGAAAGTTGTTCATTATACTTTATAAACATATTATTAATTTTAGGTTCAAAGCATTCAAAAATCTGACCAGTCAAATCTGAAAGTTAATCTTTACACAACACATATTCCATTCTACATACAACTTAAAATGCAGCACTTTTGACCCAAGCCTCAAAAAAATAGGCATACAGCAGATTTTTAATTGTCGGTGTGCTATTCTTCATCTCACACATAAAGTACACATTGTTGTTGTGATTCTAACTGCCTCACTGCCTTACTGTTGCAGCTTTAATTGTAATAATCTGAGCACTGATAAAAAAAGAAACAAATGCCACTTCAATGTACAAGTTATTGCTACTTTTGGGACCTATTTATAAAGAACTTAAAAATAATAGGCTTTATATTTAATATTGCAGATAACTCCCTGACCATTGTACAGCTGTTTATAAAGTGCCTAAACTGTATGCAATGTAAGCTAATAATAAAGCTTGAAAAGGAAATGGATGTTTTTGTGGACGTTTTTGTACAGGGTCTATTATATCCCCCAGAGACTGCGCAGGATCTACCCCCAAAGATCGCAGGATTGCCCTAGGTGTGGTAGTGATAAAGGAACGTAAATCCATATGTTCTGGAGCTGCCCAAGGATTGCTCGGTACTGGGAGGAGGTGGTGGAAATCATTAATGGTCGCCGTCAGCTTATTCTTCTGGTTTCACCAGGGTTGGCGCTGTTGGGGATTCAAGATGATGAGCAGTGACCTAAGTGTACTAAACTACTGCTAGTATACCTTTTATATTATGCCAAACAGGAAATAATTTTAAAATGGAATGCCCATTCCCCTCCCTCCGTAGGTTCATGGGAAAAAACAATTATTGCTTCTCTTCCTTTATTAAAAGTTAACCTACATTAACAGGAATAGCCCCAATAAGTTTGAGAAGTTGTGGCAGCCATGGACAGCTTAGGGTGGGAATTTCCCTCCTTGCAATTTGCTTTTAGTACTGAAGTGGCTGCGATATCTTTTCTTTGTCTTTATTGAGTCTTGATTGGGCAATGGGGTTAGTGTGGTTTATTTTTTCCTTTTTTTTTTCTTCCATTTATTGATGTTAATTCTTACTTTGGAGCCCACCCATGGTGTTGGGATTAATCGCTTATACGTTTATCTGAAGTGTATTTTGCTTTCTCTAGAACTGTCTGCATGTAATGCACCAAATTGTCCATATTTTTGTATTTGAACCATGCCTTTGTTTCACTAAAGGAACATTCTTGTTGTTAAATAAAAGAGGAATTATACTACAATTTAACCACCTGATTACTTTGCACTTAAACCCCCCTCGTGACCAGACCAATTTTCAGCTTTTGGCGCTGACGCACTTGGAATGACAATTGCGCGGTCATACAACACTGTACCCAAATGAAATTTTTACCATTTTTTCCCCACAAATAGAGCTTTCTTTTGGTGGTATTTAATCACAGCTGGGGTTTTTATTTTTTGCTAAACAAATAAAAAAAGATGGAAAATTAAAAAAAATAATAAACTCATGTTTAATAGTTTGTTATAAAATTTTGCAAACAGGTAATTTTTCTGCTTCATTGATATGCGCTGATGAGGCGGCACTGGTGGGCACTGATAGGCTGCACTGGTGGGCACTGATAGGCTGCACTGGTGGGGACAGATAAGTCGGTACTGATGGGCACAGATAAGTCGGTAATGATGGGCACAGCAAAGATGGCACTGATGGGCATGGATGGGTGGTACGGATGGGTGGCACGGATGGGTGGCACGTATGGGTGGCACGGATGGGCACTGATGGATGGCACTGATAGATGGCACTGATGGGCACTGATAGATGGCACTGATAGGTGGCACTGATAGGTGGCACTGATGGGCACTGATAGGTGGCACTGGGCACTGGTAGGGGACACTGATGAGCACTGGTAGGGGACACTAATGAGCACTGGTAGGGGACACTGATGTGCAGCACTGGCACTGTGGGCACTGACATATGGCACTGTGGGCACTGACATATGGCACTGGGGGCACTGATAGATGGCACTGGGGGCACTGACAGATGGCACTGGGGGCGCTTTTATTAGAAAAGGAGGGCACCATGGACCCTGGGCATATTGCAGTGAGAGGGACTGATGTCCCTCTCACTGCCGCCGGTGATCGGCTTTTTTTTTTTCTCCTCGCGCTGTTAGCGCGAGCAGGAAAAAAAGCCGATTACCGGCTCGGTTACCATCACATGATCAGCTGTCATTGTCTGACAGCTGATCACGTGGTAAGGGGTCGGGATCGACCCCTTACTCGGATCTGTGATCCAGCGAGTCTCACAGACTCGCGGATCACAGAGCGCGCCGCGCGCGCCCTTCAGGGGGCGCGCAGGCAGCTCGTTGCCGGGACGACGTCAATAGACGTCATCCCGGCACATCAGATCCGCGCTGTAGCCATCATTTGGCTATAGCGCGGATCTCAGCTAGTTAAAAAAATATCTTTTAACCCCAATGGTGCATGTAGTACTCGGCCTTAGCTCTGTGATTTGCTTAGGAAATAAAAGCCCATTTGTATTTCTGTTTCTGCTGGCTGTAGCTTCACCCCCAAGCTAAAGTACAATTTATGGGCATTTATATGGGGGAGATAGTGCCAGCACTAAAGCCACCACTCTCTCTTCTCTGCATGCTGTTTATTTCCTATCCTGAGTAGTTTGTCTAGGATCAGGCAATCCCAAACAATAGAATTGTCAACAGATAATCTAGCGCACATACAAAAGTACAGTAAACAAGAAGTACAGTGCATATCGGTTTACTGTACTTGTATACTGTCCTGTATTGGGTACTGTGCAAATACAAGAAAAAGATTGGTGTCAGGACCTGGATGACCTGTTGGTGGCATTGTGATTCCCTGGAGTTGAAGAGCGCAGTACTGGTGGCCACCAGCAGGTGTCCCCCAGCAGTCAGGAGATCCCAGTAATTAGGCTCCACCTGATGCTGGCTGCTGGAAGAGTATATAACCCCTCCTTTGATTTTCATCACTGCTTCAGTGTTTTGCTTGTTAGCCACATACCTGCTTACTGATTATACTATATCCCGTATCCTGTTACCACATATCTGCTCGTCTTGTTCCCAGTCCCAGTCCTGGTCATGCCCTGTTTAAGCCAGCTTCTCTCCATCTGTATTTAGTGTATTATAGCTAGGTTGTTGGTTTGGTTTTGCTTCATGTTTATTTTTTACTTTTGCTTTGCCTATGTTTTGTTGGTGTTGGATAGGTGTTGTGTGCATTAATAACCCTTATTATATTCATACTCATATATAAAGAAAAAGATAATTGGACACTTTCCAGCAACAGATGGATATCTACAAATCCCTGATGATAGATAAAAGAAGAAAAAATGAGGGAGACACAGCTTCCTCTAGAGGGGTGAGATTTTTAATGGAAATATCTATATGTTGTCATCTTATTGTTGTTTCATGTATCAAGTATCACTTTTTGTCTAATTACAATGACTAAGTGATTTTTATGCTATTATGCGATAATGAATTTAATATTTTTCTTAAATTAAAATAAATCTCATCATTTTGTGTTTACCTTGACAACAGATATTGATATCTCCATTAAAAATCCCACCCCTCTAGAGGAAGCTGTGTCTCCCTAATTTTTTCTTCTTTTATATATTCATACTCAGTCTGATTCCAGTTTTCTCAGTACAGCTACACTGAACTGGTGATCCCTGCTGCCGCTGGATACCTGCACTCGGTATCCCTTACAATTATTGTCTAGTCTCTCTGCCAATATGCAGCCTTACCTGTTTGCTGGCTCCTCTCTACTCTGCCATTGGCCTCATATCTCCCACTCTGGCTCTCAGCAGCTCTGTCTCTCTCCAGCCAGCTTCATACCTAGAAAAAGAGCCCAGTTCTGGCATCGCTCCTTCTGTTTTCCACACAGGCAGCTTCAGCTACACGAGTGAATGAGCAGCGCTGTGAGAAACTTCAAGTCCCACCATTGGTTCTTCTTTTTTTGTGCCACAGGCAGGGGGAGGGTTTTTTTGTACACATGGAGCTACACGGCTCCCCACCCTCTGCTGTGGTGAATCACAACACTTATCTCTAGTGGTGCCTGCTGGCAGAGATGAGCACTGTCACTAACACCTAATTGAACATTTGCTATCAGTGTGGTCAGACAGTGGTGGTGGTGGTGGGGCGGGGGGGGGGGGGGGTGTTGGTGGACAAGCTGTCTGATCACAATGCTAGGCAACCACAGCATGGCTGGAAATGGGGCCAAATGCTCCAAATATGTTGCTAAAGCCATGACAAGGTCTAAACAATAACAAACATGCACAAGATCAGATGCAGACAGCACAGAAAATGCAGAAAAAAAAGCCGGCCAGAGATAACTGGCTTTGGTATATGGCAAGCCTAAAATAATAAGGAAAGTTATAATAATTATATATGTGTATTTTAAAATATTGGTGGTAGTTTCATATAAGGAAGACGGAAGGATGGCCTGCTTTAATGCAGCCGCCAACCCAGCTAAAGGATACTAGCCCTGCATATCGGGCTGAATGGTTAAAGCAAATGGGCAATAGGATCAAGAAGTGTGATCCCTTTTTTAAAGTGACAGCCTGGCCTTTTCTACAGCAGTGGCGTACTAGATAGATACAGCTAATCAAGAAGAATTTATGTTAAATGTCTCCCATGCAGGAACATACTGTACATCCAAACTTTCTTAGATAAGAAAGAGGAAAGTATGTAAGCAAAGGACACACTCTTGCTATGGTCACAGATACACAAGACTGGAAGAATGAATTGATTATAAAAACTGGGTAAATCCACAAGTGATTTTTTTCACCATTACTTTTCCTTTATGCTAGTTTTTCAAAAGACTACATGAAAAGAAGTAGATATTTAATGAAAGATAAAATGTAGTATAACACTCTAGGGGGTTACATAGAACATTTTTCATGTTAATTTAAATTTGAACATTCTAGAAAAACATTAATGCGGTTCGGCACACATTTTATTTAGTAAATCTCTTTGCCTTCCAAATCAGGCAAAGAGTACTAAATGAAATGTTTTTTTTTTTTTTTTTTTTTTTTTCACTTACCTTGTAATCGATGACTTCCGGTCCTCTGTCTCTGCGGGGGTGGGCGGGGTCTGTGCGGGGATCCTCGTCACGACGCACTGTCTCCTGGGATCTGGTGTCATTGATCCCAGGAGTCTGTGCGGGCATCTTCCGAAATCTCGCGAGATTTCGGGCACATCTTCCGAAATCTCGCGAGATATCGGCCACATCTTCCGAAATCTCGCGAGATTTCGGCCACATCTTCCGAAATCTCGCGAGATTTCAGACACATCTTCCGAAATCTCGCGAGATTTCGGACACATCTTCCGAAATCTCGCGAGATGTCGGCAGATGTGCCGACATCTCGCGAGATTTCGGAGAACGTGAGCTGCACTTTGCCGTTACTGCGCACGCGCGAGCTCGGCAAAGTAACGGCGGTGCATGCTGGGCCATCTAAAGTGCCTGTGGGGTTTCACATGCCCACAGGCAAGATGGCCCCCAGCAGACAAGCAGAATAAAAAGAACTTCATCGTACGAAAAACCGGCAGCGATCACGAATGAAGATGGAACAGGTGAGTCCCCCAATTTTCCTATTACCCCTTAGCATATTCCCCCAAAAAAAAAAAAAAAAACCCCAGTGTAGAACCGCTTTAAGATGGTACAGTGTGAATTCTATAATATGCAAACATCACCATAGTACAAGATATCTGCCATCAATAGTCATAATACATACAAGTCAAACAAAAGCTGACTTATTCAGAATTTGAAGTTCCAGGAAACGAATCTTATAATAACAATGTACCAAAAAAATAGAGGTAGAAAATGAAAGAAGGTCAATAGCTTAGACGAGAAATGAAAAAAGATTGGTAAAAAGGTTGGACTTGGAGACCTTGAGCAATACCCAGTTAATCTGCCAATCATATAGATACAACTTTTTCATATTGCTTTCTGGTGTCATTCAGGTACTGGGAGCCTTTTCATGAGCATGAATCAAGAGATTTTCTGCATGGCTTGAGAAAGGGAGATGAAAGGGTATTTCCATGATTTGGCTATGGTTATCTTAGCCAATAAAAATAAAATACATTTTTGGAAATTGTGGGGAGCATTCTCTAACGGTTCATTAGGCAGTTTTGATTTGAGGGGATTGCTGCACTGATAATCCATAATAATAACCTATAACCAGAACTGCGGTTACTGAAATATGCAGACTCAGACATTCCTGAGTACAAATCTTTATTTCCCATCAAAGATGGCAATGGTGGGTATGTTTTATAATTGAGCTTTATACTTGTGCCATTACAGTGCCATAACTATTGCTGGAAAAAGAACTACGTGACCCAAGCCACCTGGGGACAGGAGGAGCCAGAGAAGGGAAGTATAAATCAAAAAGCCCAGGAAAGAACAGGGGCAGTTGGAGATAGCCACCAACCAGAGAGCAGTGTGTTGCCAAGAGTGAAAAGAGCTGTTTGCGATTTTGCTGCCAGGGATAGCCATAGCCGGTGGACTGGCACTGTTCAGAGAGCCATTGGATCTCTCTGCAGATCTCTGGACTGAGGGTTTTGCACTGTCCGCTGCCTCAGTCATAACCTAAAGCACTCTGATGATCCCTGGGGAGTCTGCCTGTATCACACTGCTTAGAGATCCAGGCTGTCCAAGGTCTGCTGTAGGGATGCCAAAGTCTACTACTATCTCAACCTGTACCCCCTTCCCGCCAGATAGCTGGAGCACACCAGTGAGTACCACCTGCATGCAAAGAGGTGGCCTCCCTACTACACAGCTTACCACCAAGGGATAGCAGAAGTAGAGTGGTGAGTCTCTTGACAGTAAACCTAGGCTTAGCCCCTTCATTGTAAGAGCTCCGGATCAATTTAGCCTGCAGCCAAATTGATACACATCTCTGTCGCTGGTTGTTGCTCATTTTATGAGGAGGGCTATAGTTTATGCTTTTTGAGGTTACAGTTTGTGCTGGGACTTAAATTTTCATAAGAAATCCTAAATACTTTGTTTATGCGGTTATTTTCTCTTTTTTATGCTTTGCCTTGATTGACTTTAACCTGATAATTACGCTCTATTATTTACTATAGAGTTGTGAATCTAATTTCTGGGTGACCCTAAAGTACTTAGAAAACATTACTATACATATGATGAAGAGGTATAATTGGTGGTGTCAGGGAGGTCGAGGCTTAATGCAAAGTTGAAGTAGAGTGGAGGACCCGACTTAACTAGCAGCTCACACAGAGGTGGAGCTACAAACCCATCCCAGCAAAGCAAAAATTCTGTTCCAAAATCTCCTGAGTTTAGGACATTCCCACCATATATGGAACTGGTGCCCTGGAGTTCACATCCCCTACATAGGCAATTTTTTATCATGAATCATCTATACTACATTAGAAAAAGAGAGAAAACTGAGCAGAAAAAGGTACGGATGGATTAGGTTTCAAAGGAGAGACAGTCCTTCCATATTTGGAACAGGTGGGTGCTATGTGTAAAGTGAGGACACTTGAGGCTATAACAATAAAGTAAAAATTTAAATATGCATAGTACTTGCCACAAGAAAAAACATGGTCCTGCATGAATTACATTAAAGTGTAACGATTGCCGTTAATACTGGGTCAATGCCTATATAAAGCCCGACATGGACCCTAGTTTAATGCAATTAATGCAATTACTTGCAAAACTATTCATGCAAATAAAAGCAAGCACCATGCGTGGTGTTAAAAGAGTACAGAGCTGGCACCGTAAACAACCATGCATTTCAAGATCCGTACTTACCAGCCTAAAAGACAATGGAGGCTTAGCTCTCCCTGACATTAAAAAAATACCACCTAGCAGTAATACTACAAAGAATTGAAGATTGGAAATACAATGAGGATAATAAGCTATGGGTACAACTGGAATGCACTCATTCAGCAGCAGCACACATTTGTTCTTCCACATCTGGATTCCTAAAACTCATCGTCAGCTCTTGGATTCTACCTCCCCTCTCACTTGGTCCACCATTACAATTTGGAACTCTCTACACAGAACTCACTGCTAGAAATACAACACCCCCCTAATGCCTCTAATGGGACACTCCTATTTCCCTCTGGGTAGATTGACCGCCAATTTAAACACTGGCTACCACCTGATGCCCTTCTCCAACATGTTACAACTCCCAAAGGGATAAAACCGCTTTGCATCATCACCCAGTCTTCTACCCCTTTTTTCATAGACTGTTGGAGACATAAACAACTAGTTCAATTCATCAAAGCCCTGCCAAAACCACTCCCCTCTCTGGCAGATCTCACTCCAGTGGACAAAAATTATAGCAAGCTCCCAACCTCCACAGAAAATCATATAGCAATTCTACAAAGCCTTGCTGGACATTATTATACAGGTTTTATATAGCGCCAACAGTTTGTGCAGCGCTTAACAAAATAGTATACATGGACTTTAACTCACTCCCTAACTATATGGGAGCATAGAAAGGGGATCTACAATGTCCTCTCACTGACAAACAACGTTACACTGTCCTCCAATTGCTGCTACTGGAAACAATCTACCGTCCCCACTATCCAACAATGGTTCCAAGAGGTCGACCAAATTTACCATACGGAAGACCTTACGCTTGAATATAGAGATTTAACACCCATTGCACATAAAATATGGGCCTGCTGGTTTGCTTTCACCTTCTCTCTGGCCTACTCTTAAGCCCCATACACACGGTCGGATTTTCCCATGGATTCTGTCCTATCGGACAATGTTGTCGGAAAATCCGACCGTGTGTAGGCACCATCGGACAGTTTCCATCGGATTGTCCGACGGACAAAGTCCTATCTCCTGCTGGATAGATTTTTCAAAAACAAAGTCCGATCACACCAAATCCGATCGTGTGTATCGAATTCCTGACGGACAAAGTGCCACGCATGCTCAGATCACATTACAAGACAAAAGCTATTGGCTACTAGCCTCTACGTAGTCCCGTCGTACGCAACAAACGTCACCACGTTCAGAATGATCGGATTTTCCGACAACTTTGTCTGACCGTGTGTACGCAAAACCAACATTGGACAAAGTACGACGGACATGATCCGACGGACCTGGTCCTCGGATAATCCGCGCGTGTGTATGGGGCTTAAGATTATGTCTTCAAATACCTGATTGATCCCTTTTATATTTCTGGTCAAATATCTCATGTGTCGAAAATTGGAGTACTCCAATCCGTAACAACCCCTCCCTCCTCCCCCTCCTCACTTCATTTTTGTGTGTTTTTTCTTCCCTTTACCTGACTTTAACTCTCTTCTTTTCAATACTCCACTCCCCTCTTGGACAATTGTTATTATACAGTAATATTTATTGTAATTCCTCATACATAACTTACTGACTTTTACTGACAAAAAATTGTGTGGCCTTCCTTACAGACTGTATGTATGATACACTGTTCTGTAATAAGTCATGACTGTTGCACTTATTTTTCTCAATATAAATTTATTGAACAACAAAAAAAAAAGAGTGCAGCGCTCAAAAACCAAAGTGAAAATTAAAGTGACATAAAAGTGCTATTTGCTAAACCTACCAACTTACAAAGAAAGACAAATCTTACATGAAAATAATACATATACAAAATTATCTGTTGCTTAAAAAACAGTTCTTGAACGGTTCTCTAAAAATAGCCTATTCACAGAACAATTTGTAATCAGGCATGTACTGGCCATCGGGACTACCGGGAGTTTCCCGGTGGGCCGATGGCTCAGTGGGCCAGTCTGGTTCAGTCCTGGAGCCGCTCCTCTCTGATAGTGAGTGATCGCGATTTCACTCCTGTCAGGAGGAGCAGCTTCCGTCATATGCTGGAGAGAGCATTAGGCTTCCTGCTCCGTCCAGCCAGCAGGGGGAGATAGACGGCCGGCAGACTTTCCTTCCTCTCTCCCCTTATCACTTGTCACTTATCACATGACTGGAGAGAGGAAGAAGAGAAGCTGCCTTCAGAACTGTGAGTACACGTGGAAGGGGGACACTCTAATGTAAGGGGCTGGTGATGGGACTCTGATGTAAGGGGCTGGCGATGGGACTCTGATGTAAGGGGCTGGCAATGGGACTCTGATGTAAGGGGGCTGGTGATGGGACTCTGATGTAAGGGGCTGCTGATGGGACTCTGATGTAAGGGGCTGCTGATGGGACTCTGATGTAAGGGGCTGGCGATGGGACTCTGATGTAAGGGGGCTGGTGATGGGACTCTCATGTAAGGGGCTGGTGATGGGACTCTCATGTAAGGGGCTGGTGATGGGACTCTCATGTAAGGGGCTGGTGATGGGACTCTCATGTAAGGGGCTGGTGATGGAACTCTGATGTAAGGGGCTGCTGATGGGACTCTGATGTAAGGGGCTGCTGATGGGACTCTGATGTAAGGGGCTGCTGATGGGACTCTGATGTAAGGGGCTGCTGATGGGACTGTGATGTAAGGGGGTGCTGATGGGACTCTGATGTAAGAGGCTGCTGATGGGACTCTGATGTAAGGGGCTGCTGATGGGACTTTGGTGTAAGGGGCTTCTGATGGGACTCTGATGTAAGGGGCTGCTGATGGGACTCTGATGTAAGGGGCTGCTGATGGGACTCTGATGTAAGGGGCTGCTGATGGGACTCTGATGTAAGGGGCTGCTGATGGGACTTTGGTGTAAGGGGCTGCTGATGGGACTCTGATGTAAGGGGCTGCTGATGGGACTCTGATGTAAGGGGCTGCTGATGGGACTCTGATGTAAGGGGCTGCTGATGGGACTCTGATGTAAGGGGGCTGGTGATAGGACACTGTTGTAAGGGGGCTGGTGATGGGACTCTGATGTAAGGGGCTGGTGATGGGACTCTGATGTAAGGGGCTGGTGATGGGACTCTGATGTAAGGGGCTGGTGATGGGACTCTCATGTAAGGGGCTGCTGATGGGACTCTCATGTAAGGGGCTGCTGATGGGACTTTGGTGTAAGGGGCTGCTGATGGGACTCTGATGTAAGTGGCTGCTGATGGGACTCTAATGTAAGGGGGCTGGTGATGGGACACTGTTGTAAGAGGGCTGGTAATGGGACTCTGATGTAAGGGGGCTGGAGATGGGACTCTGATGTAAGGGGGCTGGTGATGGGACTCTGATGTAAGGGGGCTGGTGATGGGACTCTGATGTAAGGGGGCTGGTGATGGGACACTGTTGTAAGGGGGCTGGTGATGGGACTCTGATGTAAGGCGGCTGGAGATGGGACTCTGGTGTAAAGGGGTGCTGATGGGACTCTGATGTAAGGGGCTGCTGATGGGACACTGATGTAAGGGGCTGCTGACGGGACTCTGATGTAAGGGGCTTCTGATGGGACTCTGATGTAAGGGGCTGCTGATGGGACTCTGATGTAAGGGGCTGGTGATGGGACTCTGATGTAAGGGGGCTGGTGATGGGACACTGTTGTAAGGGGGCTGGTGATGGGACTCTGATGTAAGGGGGCTGGTGATGGGACTCTGATGTAAGGGGGCTGGTGATGGGACTCTGATGTAAGGGGGCTGGTGATGGGACTCTGATGTAAGGGGGCTGGTGATGGGACTCTGATGTAAAGGGGCTACTGATGGGACTCTCATGTAAGGGGCTGGTGATGGGACTCTCATGTAAGGGGGCTGCTGATGGGACTCTGATGTAAGGGGCTGCTGATGGGACTCTGATGTAAGGGGCTGCTGATGGGACTCTGATGTAAGGGGCTGCTGATGGGACTTTGGTGTAAGGGGCTGCTGATGGGACTCTGATGTAAGGGGCTGCTGATGGGACTCTGATGTAAGGGGCTGCTGATGGGACTCTGATGTAAGGGGCTGCTGATGGGACTCTGATGTAAGGGGGCTGGTGATAGGACACTGTTGTAAGGGGGCTGGTGATGGGACTCTGATGTAAGGGGCTGGTGATGGGACTCTGATGTAAGGGGCTGGTGATGGGACTCTGATGTAAGGGGCTGGTGATGGGACTCTCATGTAAGGGGCTGCTGATGGGACTCTCATGTAAGGGGCTGCTGATGGGACTTTGGTGTAAGGGGCTGCTGATGGGACTCTGATGTAAGTGGCTGCTGATGGGACTCTAATGTAAGGGGGCTGGTGATGGGACACTGTTGTAAGGGGGCTGGTAATGGGACTCTGATGTAAGGGGGCTGGAGATGGGACTCTGATGTAAGGGGGCTGGTGATGGGACTCTGATGTAAGGGGGCTGGTGATGGGACTCTGATGTAAGGGGGCTGGTGATGGGACACTGTTGTAAGGGGGCTGGTGATGGGACTCTGATGTAAGGCGGCTGGAGATGGGACTCTGGTGTAAAGGGGTGCTGATGGGACTCTGATGTAAGGGGCTGCTGATGGGACACTGATGTAAGGGGCTGCTGACGGGACTCTGATGTAAGGGGCTGGCGGAGAGAGCAACAAAAGTGAGTACACCCTTGAGCCCAATTAACCATTTTCCCTCCCCGGTGACTCGTTATGCCTTGTACACACGGTCGGACATTCCGACCACAAAATCAGTTTTTTCTGACGGATTTTGTCCGAATCTTGTGTTGCACACACACGGTTGGACAAAGTTGTCGGGAAATCCGATCGTTACGAACGAGGTGACGTATAAAACATACGATGGGACTACATAGAGGCCAGTAGCCAATAGCTTTCATCTCCAAATTTCTTCTGATCATGCGTGGCACTTAGTGCGTCGAAATTCTCTACACGCAATCGGAAAAAGTCTGATCGGATTTTGTTGTCGGAAAATTTTAGATCCTGCTCTCAAATTTTTTCCGTCTGAAAAAGCCCACTAGAGCCCACACACGATCGGATTTTCCGACAACATAATCCGTTCAACATGGCACCTCATGGCAAAGAACTGTCTGAGGATCTTAAACAATTTTTTTTTACTCTACATAAAGATGGCCTAGGCTATAAAAAGATTGCCAAGACTCTGAAACTGAGCTGCAGCACGGTTGCCAAGACCAAACAGTGGTTTAACAGGACAAGTTCCACTCAGAACAGGCCTCGCCATGGTCAACCAAAGAAGTTGAGTGCACATGCTCAGCATCATATCCAGAGGTTGTCTTTGGGAAATAGACATATGAGTGCTGCCAGCATTGCTGCAGAGGTTGAAGGGGTGGGGGGTCAGCCTGTCAGTGCTCAGACCATAAGCCGCACACTTCATCAAATTGGTCTGCATGGCTGTCGTCCCAGAAGGAAGCCTCTTCTAAAGATGATGCACAAGAAAGCCCGCAAACAGTTTGCTGAAGACAAGCAGACTAAGGACATGGATTACTGGAACCACGTCCTGTGATCTGATTAGAACAAGATTGAAACGTATTGGTTCAGACAGTGTCAAGGGTGTGTGGCGGCAACCAGGTGAGGAGTACAAAGACAAGTGTGTCTTGCCTACAGTCAAGCATGGTGGTGGGAGTGTCATGGCCTGGGGCTGCATGAGTCCTGCTGGCACTGGGGTGCTACAGTTCATTGAGGGAACCATGAGCGCCAACATGTACTATGACATACTGAAGCAGAGCATGATCCCCTCCCTTCAGATACTGGGTCACAGGGCAGTATTCCAACATGATAACGACCCCAAACACACCTCCAAGACAACCACTGCTTTGCTAAAGAAGCTGAGGATAAAGGTGATGGACTGGCCAAGCATGTCTTCAGACCTAAACCCTATTGAGCATCTGTGGAGCATCCTCAAATGGAAGGTGGAGGAGCACAAGGTCTCCAGCTCTGTGATGTCATAATGGAGGAGTGGAAGATGACTCCAGTGGCAACCTGTGAAGCTCTGGTGAACTCCATGCTCAAGAGGGTTATGGCAGTGCTGGAAAATAACGGTGGCCACACAAAATATTGACACTTTGGGCCCAATTTGGACATTTTCACTTAGGGGTGTACTCACTTTTGTTGCCAGCGGCTTAGACATTAATGGCTGTGTGTTGAGTTATTTTGAGGGGACAGCAAACTTACACTGTTATACAAGCTGTACATTCACTACTTTACATTGTAGCTGTGTAATTTATTCAGTGTTGTCACATGAAAAGATATAATAAAATATTTACAAAAATGTGAGGGGTGTACTAACTTTTCGGAGATACTATAAGGCCTCATTCACATGGTCAGATGTATTTATTGCACTTGAGAAAACCTTTGTTTGTAGGCATTCTTAAGGTGATACTACCACCTCCTTAATGCCTATTTTTTCGCATCCCAAGGGGGATGTTACATTGCAATACTCTGCTGCAAATGTGTGCCAAGCAGTTGGCACGCATTTACAGAGCATTTTTATTGACTTCAATGGGCGCATTCGGCAAGCGGCAATGACTGCCAAATGTGACATGCCAAGTTAATGTTGCTTCATCAAGCATCATGATTATGGCAATGTGTACAGGCCTGAATGAACGTCATGTTATTGTGTAAGAAGGTGTTCAGGGTGCCATAAAAAAGTGGATCCTTGTCTTATGTATGCTTCTTGGCTATGTAACGCAGTCTCTCGCTTCTTGTATATGTTTTGACTATGTGTTTTTACTTTTGAACTGTCATGCTGATTCTTCACAATAAAGAATGAAAAACAAATAAATCAATAAATGTGAATGAACCAACTGTTTGTACTGCATTTTTTTGCCCGTAAATAAAGGACTTACAGGTTTACATAACTCACTGGTACTCTGGAGTTTACCTATGCTCCTATTTGCATAACAAATCTCCCTAATTAGAGCATGATCCCTTTACAAACAATAGGATTAGTGATAGGAATAATGGATGGAGAAGACAGTTATCTATAGAAAAAAAGAATACCAAATACATTGGCACTTCTGTACACAATATTAATATTATTTAATGGGAAGTTAACTATGTTCTCTCAGTTGTAATATATGCTGTAATAAAATACTTAACCGCTTGCCGACCAGCCGCCATCATTTTACTGCGGCAGGTTGACACAACCCCGCAAACCGTCATAGCTATACGTCGGCTCGCGGGATCGCAATGCCGATGATCACGAGCACGAGGGACAGAACACGGAAGTGTGTGTGTAAACACACAAATCCGTGTTCTGTTCTGAGAGGAGTGACAGATCATGTGTTCCTATTAGCTAGGAACCATGATCCGTCACTTCCTCTAGTCAGTCCCCTCCCCCTTCAGTTAGAATCACCTCCCAGGGAACACAATTAACCCCTTGATCGCCCCCTGGTGTTAACCCCTTCACTGACAGTGACATTTTTACAGTAATCAATAGCATTTTTATAGCACTGATCGCTGTATAAATGCCAATGGTTTCAAAAATGTGTCAAAATTGTCCGATGCGTCCGCCATAATGTAGCAGTCACGATAAAAATCGCAAATCGCTGCCATTACTAGTAAAAAAAAAAATAATAATAAAAATGCTATAAATCTATCCCCTATTTTGTAGACGCTATAACTTTTGCGCAAACCAATCAATATACGCTAATTGTGATTTTTTTTACCAAAAGTATGTAGAAGAATACACATCGGCCTAAACTGAGAAAAAAATGTGCTTTTTTTTAAAAAAAATGGGGATATTTATTATAACAAAAAGTACAAAATATTGCGTTTTTTTCAAAATCGCCGCTCTTTTTTTGTTTATAGCGCAAAAATAAAAACCGCAGAGGCGATAAAATACCACCAAAAGAAAGCTCTATTTGTGTGAAAAAAAGGACATCAATTTTGTTTGGGTGCAGCCTTGCACTACCACGCAATTGTCAGTTAAAGCGATGCAGTGCCGAATCGCAAAAAATGGCCTGGTCATTCAGCAGCCAAATCTTCCGGGGCTGAAGTGGTTAATGTCCACAGTACTTTAACAAACAATAGTACATATTATCTCAATAAAATGTAATTGACAAAATGTATACAGGTATGATATGATTAAAAATCAGAACCCATATGTCTTTACAATTTATTACATATGATCCCAATAGTCTATTTGTAGTGCAATATACAGTATTAGCCTAGGCAATATACATGAAGTAATGGCATATAAATGGGATTCTTTACACCAAAGCTGCCTCATAGACATAATGATTCTAGGTACTGCAACCATCAAATTGTGGATAGTGTTTGTACCTCAGTCAATGAAAGCAATATCTACCTCTGAATTAAAAATTAAAGGGGTTGTAAAGGCTCTTGTTTTTTCACCTTAATGCATCCTATGCATAAACATCTGATGATTACCCGCCCCCCCAGCTCCCCGCTTTACTTACCTGAGCCCTGGAAAGTCCTGCGTTGCGATCTGTGCCCGGGTTCTCAGCTCTTCATTGGATAGATTGATAGCAGTACAACCATTGGCTCGTGCTGCTGTCAATCAAATCCAATGACGTGGGCGCCGGGGTCGGGGCCGAGTCCTGCACTCAGCGGCTATGGACGCCGAATGCAGGACTCAGGAGCATGCCCACAAGGTAACCCCCCAGGAGAACGCTTCTCCCAGGGGGTTATCTGAGATGGGGAGGAGCTAGGAGAGCCGCCGGGGGACCCCAGAAAACGTAATTCGGGGCCATTCTGTGCAAGACAAGCTGCTCAGTGGAGGTAAGTATGACATGTTTGTTATTTAAAAAAAATAAAAATCAAACCTTTAGTGTCACTTTAAAACTGAGCTGTAGGTGAAGTGCTAAAAACTTAAATAAATACAAAGAAGCCCATTAACACAGGCCCTTAGAGGTCTCCTCTCCACTCCCACCCTGTGACAGAACAGTGAATGCAACATCAACAGACCGATGAGCTCAAATAGTTACTTTGCCTGCTCACCCTATCAGCATTCTTTTACACTGCAATATAATTGTGCTGATTCTTCTTTCTCCAATCTGAGCATCTGTAAAGAGCCCGATACCAAGCCATATTCAGGTACTTATGCTTCCTTTCATTTTCAAAAATGCATTTAATAATGTATTCATCACAGCTGCATTAATTTGTGTCCTTTAGTCTGCCAGAAATTTAGCTTTAAGCATTTTCTAAGTGAATGGAGATAAATGGTATTGAGCAATTTGCTAAATTATCCTCTTTATTCCTAGAGTGCAGGGTAACCTCTGATCACAACCTAAACATGTTTCCTCCAGTTTGTCTATTGATCATTTGGTCTTAAAGTGTACCTGTAAGTCGGTCAGGAAACAGTAAGATGTACAAGCAAACAAAATGTATTTTCCGGCATACTTACCAGCTAGCCCCAAAAGAATAACAAAGTGCACTATCTAACAATTTGCATTAAAACGCAGGTTTAATTACACAACATTTGCAGTATATGTGGAAGATGCACTAACTTGTCATGGCCCCACTATACAGGTGCATCTCATAAAATTAGAATATCATAAAAAAGTTAATTTATTTCAGTAATTCAATTCAAAAAGTGAAACTCATATATTTTATATAGATGCGTTACACACAGAGTGATATATTTCAAGCATTTTCTTTCATTTAATTCTGATGATTATGGCTTACAGCTAGTGGAAACCCAAAATTCAGTATCTCAGAAAATTAGAATATTACATAAGACCAATAAAAAAAAAAGGATTTTTAATACAGAAATGTTGGCTTACTGAAAAGTATGTCCATTTACAGTATAGTATGCACTCAATACTTGGTTGAGGCTCCTTTTGCATGAATTACTGCATCAATGTGGCGTGGCATGGAGGCGATCAGCCTGTGGCACTGCTGAGGTGTTATGGAAGCCCAGGTTGCTTTGATAGTGGCTTTCAGCTCCTCTGCATTGTTGGGTCTGGTGTCTCTCATCTTCCTCTTGACAATACCCCACAGATTCTTTATGGGATTAAGGCCAGGCGAGTTTGCTGGCCAATCAAGCACAGTGATACCATGATCATTAAACCAGGTATTGGTACTTTTTGCAGTGTGGGCAGGTGCCAGGTCCTGCTGGAAACTGGAAAATGAAATCAGCTGTGATCAGAGCGGCGCAGCTGCAAGCTGTGTGTGCCTGCAAGCTCCATCACTCACTCTCCCCCCTCCTCCTGGAAGCTGCAGTGATGTATGTGAGGGGAAGGAGGACTCATTAATCAACGCTCATCTCCCCCTCCCATCTGGATGATGCAAGTGTACAAAGGACACTGGGACATGTAGTCCCCAAAGAGCACCGCACAAAAACAAGAGAATGGGAGCTTAGACTTCAACTCCCAGAGATCCATGCACATAGAGCAGGAGAGACAATTAGTTTTCCAGAGCATTTGACCTGAGATTTGGGGCAGCCTAGTGCAGGAGGTCCAGAGAGTATAGACCTGCTTCTAGGGTCGGTACACTACACCAGACAGAGGTTGGATCTGCTGCGGAGAGCTGATGCTGGGACTGAGTCACGGTTAGTTATATCTGTTATATCCTGTCATCACCTTCAGGAGAAACAGGACAGGAGGTGTAAGGGAAAGCCCTTCCGTCAGCTCGGCCTCAACTAGGTACGTGACACCAAGCTTAATCCCTTACTATCCACACTTAACACCAAAGGAGGCTGCTCCTTACTTAACAGTTCATCAGCCATTAGCCATCCACTGAGTACAGTCTTAAAGGGACAGCTTCACTTGCACTACCATACAGATAGGCCCCAACGATAGCTGGCTAATACAGACAATTAGACGACAGGTACTTTGGTAAGCTAAGTTGGTGGCTGCCGGTAATAAGAGGCAGTTATAAAATGTGGAAGTCAGTTTTATATAGTCCGTGGCCATGAATACATCCAATAGGAATAGGAGATCAAGACTGGGGATGGAGTCTCCAAGATGCCAGGTACTTTGTAGCCACCTCCAAGGGTACCTCTTGTCAGAACACGTACAGCCACCCCCTAAAGGGTTGTATGTGCAGAGTGCACTTGAGGACATTTTTTTGTGTTAATTACTGCTGTGATATCTCACCATTTATACCATTTGTCCCTGATCTCCACCACACCGGTTATATTATCCCTAATCCCTGCCACACCAGTTACAGTGCCTCGTATCCCTGCCACTGTAGTTACAGTGTCCCTGATCACTGCCACACCAGTCCCAGTGTCCCTGATCACTGCCACAGCAATCATATTGTTCCTATTCCCCACCACACTAGTTAGTGTCCCTGATCACCGCCACACCAGGTACAGTGTCCATTATCATTGTTAGCTGTGTAATTCATGCCCCTAGATAGCCTGAAGGTGCTCTCTGTATTTTTGTGCCACTCTGTGTGGCTAGGCTGTGAAAAGTCTCACACAAGTGGTCTTGTCATACTCGGGAGGAGTAGCAGAATATGCTTTGGGGTGTAATTCTTATGCCACGTACAGACGATCGAAATTTCAGACAGCCAAACCATGGATTATTTTCCGACAGATGTTGGCTCAAACTTGTCTTGCATACACACGGTCGCACAAATGTTGTCGGAAATTCTGATTGCCAAGAATGCGTAGTACAACACGTATGATGAGCTGAGAAAAACGAAGTTCAATAGCCAGTGCAGCTCTTCTGCTTGATTCAGAGCATGCGTGGAATTTTGTGCGTCGGAATTGTCTACACAATTTACGACAACGGAGATCCAGCTCTCAAACATCTGTTGTCAGAAATTCCGACAGCAAATATCCGATGAAGCCTACACGGTCGGAATTTCCAACAACAAGCTCACATCAAACATTTGTTGTCCAAAATTCCGATCGTGTGTACACGCCATAAGTGTACCTATGCTATGTGTTAGAAACATCTTATTATTTAACAACTTTGTGTATAAAGATATGTTTTCATATCCTTTCCAACGTTTTCCAAAAACTTGATGTAATGACATTTAAAAAGTTTCACTATGCCTTTCCGAAAATACCTTGGAGTGTTTACTTCCCAAAATGGGGTGTTTCTATTGTCCTGGTGCTCCAAGGCCTTCAAAAATGTGATGGGTAGTAAGGAAATTAGATTGTAATTTATGCCCCTAGAATGCCTGAAGTTTCCTGGATCTTAGGCCTCTCTATGTGACTAGGATGTAAAAAAGTCTCACACATATAGTTTCCTCATACGCAGAATGTGTTTTGGGGTATAATTGTATGCATAGCTATGTTATGTGTGAGAAATAACTTGCTAAAATTACAACTTTGTGAAAAAATATTTAATGTCTTAATTTTCCCAAAAAATGGTGCTCAAAAAAAATACAACATAAAAAACTGACCATGCCTCTTATTAAATATTTTGGACTGCCTACTTTCTAGGGTCATTTGGGGGGGGGGGGGGGGGGTATTTATACCATCCTGGAATTTTAGGGCCTCAAAAAATAAGATAGGCAGTCATCAGGATTTCATCAGGACTGATCAAATTATAGCCTTTAGACTCTTTAGCTTTCACACAAACTAAATAATATACACTGATTTGGGTTATTTTTACCAAACAAATTTAACATAATACATTTTGGCCTAAATTTATGAAAAAGGAATTATTTATTTGCAAAATTTATAACAGAAACTTTGTTTTTTCAAATGTTTTTCAATAGTTTTGGTCGTTTTTAATTTATATAGCAAAGAAATTTAAAAAAGAATGTGGTGATTAAATAACACCAAAAGAAAGCTCTATCTGTCTAAAAAAAATTATAAAAACTAATTTGGGTACAGTATTGCATGACTGAGTAGTTGTGATTAAAAGTGTGACAGCACTGAAAGCTGAAACATGGCCTAGACTGGAAAGGGGTGAAAGAGTTCAGTCTTGAAGTGGTTAATGTTGCCCATATTTCGAAAAAAGCTGAGTTGAATTCCATTTTTTTTTTTTAGATCCATCGACTTTCATGCAATTTGAATTTTAACTTTCTGACTATTGGTTAAATATACAGTGTTAACCATCCCAAGAGTCTAAAAACAGCAGTCATAAACTTAAACCTAAACATTAAATTCACATTTTTACTGTGTTTTTTTAACATAGTTTTCCCACTTGACTTACCCACAAGGCTTTTTAATTCCACAGCAAAAATGTACTTTTTAGAACAACTGTTATCTTTATGGGCCAAATTATAGTAGCAGCAAGGTCTGAATTAATGAGGCAAAAGTCTGTTAATTGACAGTGCTCAGGTCAGGTAAAGCTGTATTACTCTACACAGGGGTCCGAACACAGAATGCAGTCAGTAAAATTTATGCAGATGGCTTTATCAAAATGTCAGATCATTTGAAATGTATCTTCTACCTAATATATATATTCGTTCAGAACATTGGTATTTTTATTAGCATCAATAACGTGTATTTTAATGACAGGGTGCTTTAATTAAATTACAATTAAAACAATCAAACCTTCAGTCAAATTAATTTATGCTGAACCATGCGTATGATCTTACCAATATGCACAGATAGAAAGACAGATGTGTAATGTGAACATGAAATATTCAATAGTTTATTTAATCCCCTGAATCAATATACAATTTACCCCGTTAAATGATTGGTGGTTTTCTGCAATATCAGGTTAAATTGTAAATGGCTGCTTTTGGTGAATTTACCAAGTATGAACTGTTTTATCCATTGAGCAATGTTTGTCATGTACTGGGATTGGGTTTTTTAACCACTTCAATACAGGGCACTTATACACCTTCCTGCCCAGGACAATCTTGAGCTTTCAGTGCTGTCGCACCTTGAATGACAATTGCGCAGTCATGCTACACTGTACCCAAACTAATTTTTTATCATTTTGTACCCACAAATAGAGCTTTCTTTTGGTGGTATTTGATCACCTCTGCGGTTTTTATTTTTTGCTAAACAAATTAAAAAAGACTGAAAATTTAGAAAAAATATATATATATATTTTTTCACTTAAAAATTTTGTAAATAAGTAGGTTTTTTCTTTCACTGATGGGCACTGAAAAGGCGGCACTGATGGGCACTGATAAGGCAGCACCGATAAGGTGGCACCAATGAGTGGGGACTGACGGGCACCGACAATGGGCACTGATATGGGGCACTGATTGGCACTGGTAGGCGGCACTGATGGGTGGCACTGATATGCAGCCCTGATGGGAATTGATAGGCGGCAGTGGTGGGCACTCATGGGTTGCACATGTGGGCACTGGTGGGCACTGATGGGCACTGATAGGCGACACTGATGGGCACTTAAAGGCTGAAAAGGTGGGTACTTATGGGTGGCACTGATAGGCGGCACTGCTGGGCACTGATGGGCATTGATACGTGGCACTGATGGGCACTGATACACGGCACTGATATGAGGCACTGATGGGCATCTCTTGTGGCACTGGCAGTGGTAGGCTTTGTCAGTGGGCACTGATTGGCAGCTGCCTGTGCATTGATTGGCAGCTGCCTGGGCACGTATGTGCATTTCTCTGGGGGTCTAGGCGGGCATACCTGGTGGTCCAGTGTGGATGTCTATCCTGGTGGTCCTGGGTGGCATGATGGTGGTCCTGGGTGGGATCCGAGGGGGGGCTGCACTGTTAAACAATCAGCACAGACCCTCCTTGTCAGGAGAGATGCCGATCGTCTCTCCTCTACTCACGTCTGTCAGACGCAAGTGAGGAAAAGCCGATCACCGGCTCTTCCTATTTACATCGTGATCAGCCGTGATTGGGCACAGCTGATCACGTGGTAAAGAGTCTCCGTCAGAGACTCTTTACCTAGATCGATGCTGCGGGGTGTCAGACTGACACACCGCAACAACGATTGCCGCGATGCACCCCCCGGGGGCGCGCAGCGGCTTAGTATCCTGTGGACGTCATATGACGCCCAGTCAGGATATTGAAACCACTTTGCCGCCAGCATTCTGCTATATGGCAGGTGGTTAAACATTTAGCAAAAAAATGTTTAAAAAAACAGAGTGTATAAAGTGTATTCCTTAGATCAGCCTTTTTCAACCAGGGTGCCCAGGCAACCTGGGGTGCCTTCAGTTTTTTTCAGGGGTGCTTAAGCAAAATGCCTAAACATTGCTCAAAAACTGTATAAACAGCAGAAGAATTAAGCCTGCCTTTAAGGCCATAGGTTTTCATTGTGCACCATTGGAACCTTCTAGCTGCCGGTGTCCAGGGATGGTGCAAGAATTTTTGACACCCCAAGTGAAACCTAATTTTTTCCCCCCAGCTCCACTCCTGACTCCACCCCCTTTTCCCTGCCCATGGATACCCCACCTTTTTAATTACTGCTACTATTTTGCATGAAACACTTTGTTAAACCCATCAATGCAGTCTCGCCATTGCCCATCAAATGCAGCCTCACCATTGCCCATCAAATGCAGCCTATCAGTGCTCATCAATGCAGCCTCACCAGTGCTCATCAAATGCAGCTTATCAGTGCCCATCAAATGCAGCTTGTCTGTGCCCATCAATGTAGCCCATCAATGCAGCCTCATCCGTGCCCATCAATGCAGCCTCACAAGTGCCCATCAAATGCAGCCTGAACAGTACCCATCAAATGCAGCCTCACCAGTGCCCATCAAATGCCGCTTTACCAGTGCCCATCAAATGCAGATTATCAGTGCCCACCAATGCAGCCTCACCAGTGTCCACCAAAGGCAGCTTATCAGTGCCCATTAAATGCAGCTTATCAGTGCCCATCAATGCAGCCCATTAATGCAGCCTCACCAGTGCCCATCAATGCAGCCTCATCCATGCCCATCAATGCAGCCTTATCAATGCCCATCAATGCAGCCTCACCAGTGCCCATCAATGCAGTGTCATCCGTGCCCGTCAATGCAGCCTCATCAGTGCCCGTCAATGCAGCCTCACCAAGGCCCATCAATGCAGCCTCACCAGTGCCCATGAAATGCAGCCTCACCAGTGCCCATCAATGCATCGTCATCCGTGCCCGTCAATGCAGCCTCATCAGTGCCCGTCAATGCAGCCTCATCAGTGCCCATCAATGCAGCCTCATCAGTGCCCATGAAATGCAGCCTCACCAGTGTCCTTCAAATGGAGCCTACCCGAGAGGGGGGAGGGACACTTACATCCAGGCCATGTGCTCAGTACACAGACACACATCAGTGTGATGGACAGATCAGTCTATATACACTACTGTATATACAGTAATACAATGTCAGTGACAGTGTTTCACTCACCGGGTCTGGGGCTCTGATCTGCATCTGACGACTTGACCCTGCCAGTGCGAAGAACCATTTTAAACCCTGCCTCTATGAGGCAGTGGACTAGGGCAGTGGGGCAGTGGATGCGACAGGCAGTGGACCCCCGACATCTCCCCTTTGAGACAGAGAAAGGGTGTGAGGACAGGGATTCCCCAGTCCCTTTCTCAGCAGCCTCAGCACTGAAGATGAATGGACAGGAGACAGAGGCTCCAGTCCATTCATAAACGAAAGCAGTGTAATCACAGGTTACTCTGCTCAGTTATTAAGGGACATAGGAGTGATCTGTAGCGATCGCTCACTGTGTCCAATTCATAAAAGGAAGGGGCTGGTAAATTACATATTTTCCGCCCCCTGCCTCAGCTCTCCATCCTGACACATTCCCGCAGCCAGCGGGAGAGGAGAGGAGGGAAGCCGGCTGAGGGGAAAGAGGGGGTCGGAGGAGGAGCGCGACACGGGGGGCCGGAGGAGGAGGACACGGAGGGGGGCCAGTAAAGGAGGACATGGGGGCTGGAGATTGAGGACTGTCAGGATGATCTGTGTGGCGGGAGGGACAGCATCGGGACACAGTCCTCCGCCTGTGGAGAGTTAGTTACATGCTGCAGAGCCAGAAGGTAGGAACACCTGCGGCCGGGTGCCCTAGGTGGCAATGCGCCCTAGGCAGCTTCCTAGTTTGCTAGTGGTAGCACTGGCCCTACCGGTGTCCTAACAACCAATGATGTCATTGGTTGATAAGGAGGCCTTCAGGTACCTATACAATATCCTTGTTTGTCCCTATCCTGTCGTTCTCCATCAGCACTAGTTAGCTAAGGGAGGGAGAGAAACTGAGGGAGATGGAAAATGCTAGAAGCCTAGAAAGTAGCATTGTGCAAAGGTCTATTTGCTTTGGAAGAATAATTCACCTATATTGTTGGGTGTCCTACATGTGTGGATGTTGCTGCATTATCTTAAACTACTAGTTTCTTTTTAAAATGGGGTGCAAAATTTTAAAGGATGCCATGACTGGAAATAGGTTGAGAAACACTGCCTTAGATTAAGTAGCTGTATTCATTTTGTTTGACCTGCTGATCCTGCCAGTACTACATATCCTGCCCTAAGTTATCACCTTAGGACATAAAGTGTGGAAGGACTACAGAACACTTCACTTGGTCCACATCTTCATAAAACAGGGAGGAAGTTTTCTGTAGTTTTTAGAGGCGAACTTGGCAGGACTGATAAAATTACTTAACATGACACTGTAGAGTGCACAAAACCAAGATCTTACAAGATTTCTGGCAGGATCAATGTTTTATTTGCATAAAAAAATACTTTAAAAAGTTTATTTACCAGACCATAAGAAAGTGAATAAGGGAAGTTCATTGTTAGGTTTTATATAGACTACACAGTAAGTACAAATAAAGGGAACATGCACCTTACACTAAATTAGTGGTATTTGGCTTTAAAGACCACATTAAAGGATTTATGAAGCTTTATTGAATTTCATTGTCAATGTTCGAGAAAACTGTTTACTTTGCTATTTTGTGATTCTACTAATGTCTGTAATACAACAGACCCTTAAAATAAGGCTGTCAAAAATTGTGCAAACAAAGCATGTGATTAGGATTTGCATAGGCAGATATTACTTCCAGTGAAAATTGCATGTTAAAATGACCAGTAGATCAATAGATACGGGCATCTGAAGATGTACCGTATTCAAATCACAGTTTTTCCTCTGTTCAGTTTGAATTGCCCCTCCTGCACCTGGTGCTGCAGAAAATGTACTGATCCCCAAAAAAAATTACTAACCATGAACAAAAAAAATTAAAGCTGGTGAGTGGGCTTAATTATGTTTTACAAGCTAGCTGTTGGTTTTTATTTTACTACTTACATTTAGTTAACAGCCAGAGAATACAAACTACACCTTTACTGATTCTTTTGGACTCTTTTAAAAAGGGCAAAACCAATCACCCCAACATTTTATGCACTTCCTAAAATGCATAAATCTTTAAACAATCCACAAGACAGGCCTATTGTGGTTGATTGGGTTTGCAATTAGGCTGTTCAATTTGCAAGCAATTACTGTATTTCCAGAGCTTAGCAAATGTGGTGACATTGGACTTTGCAAAGAATACCCAATAACATGCAAAGAAATTTAAAAAAATACTTAATGTGTGAGCCCCCTCTCCACAGTGGTTTCTTAGTTATTTGCCGTGGCTTATTTGATCTGTTTCCTGTTGTGGTTGTGTTTGTCTGGTTTTCCATTTCCCACACTAGGGTGTTTTAGGATAGCCATTTTATGTTACCACAGGCGGGAAATGTGGCCTGTGGTTTGGATCTGCCCCACTGCCTACATTCAGATTATTATGGATGGTGGCATTGGTGTGCACTTCAGAGCACAAACACACGTGCGTGTATATCAGCAGAGCAGTGGATGGTGTCAGTAGAGCTAAGATTGATGTCAGTAGTGCAGTGGACGGTGTCAGTAGTTTTTAATTTTGACTATTTTTTCAATATTATTATTTGTTATTTTTTATTTTTTTATTTTATGAGCCCAGTTATAGGACCTTAGTAAAATATTGAGGGTTTAAACAGACCCCTGATGTCTCACTTTTGAGACAGAGAAAGAAACTGAGGACATATATTCCCCAGTCCCTTTCTCTGTAGCCTGCAGTAAACAGAGTTTACTATGCTTCAGTTGAGAATGAAGACAGGAGCGATCAGTACAGATCACTCACTGTGTTCATTCAGAAATGAAAGGCTGGTTAATGCAATATTAAACAGCCCCTTACCCGCTTCTGATAGGAGAGAAGCTGGCAGCACTGCAGGGGAAATTGCCACTGCACAGGGTGATTAGGGTGTTCCCAGGCACACCCTGTGCGCACGCCTATGGATGGTGGGCATAATGATATAATTTGCAGTTTATGCAGTAGTATGACACGCCAACACAGATATGTGAAATCCACTCTGGAGCTCATGGTGGTTTTGGTGTCAAAAATGGGCTCCTTCTCCTGGAAGTGCCACATGGAGGTGGGGCCCATTAAGGGAGTAATGGGGCTTGAGAGAGAATGGACATTTTGAAACATCTGACCCAGGCGAGTGGTGTATAGTTTGACAGATTTCCTGCCACCAGATTTACTATCTGATGCTAGTTTGGTAAGATACATTTGAAAGTTTCTGTCTGGCTTTGGGGTTGCTGTCTTGATGCTTATGGCAACGTCAGCCATGTTCTTTCAATCGACATCTAGAGATCTTTTGTTTTAATCCCCTTCCAAAAGCCCATCAGTCTTATGCTGGGATTCTCTGTTGCCCTGGCCTCCAAAGAGAGTTTGTACAGTGTCTTGAAAAAGTATTCACCCCCCCCCCCCCCCCTTGGCTTTTTACCTATTTTGTTACATTACAGCCTTTAGTTCAATTTTTTTTTTTAATCTGAATTATATGTGATGGATCAGAACACAATAGTCTAGTCCGATGGAAGCTTTTCATCGGATTTTCCGACCGTGTGTAGGCCCATCGGTCTTTTTCTGTCTGCATTTCCAACGGACTTTAGATTGAGAGCCTGTTCTTAATTTTTCCGACGGAAAACCATCGGATTTTCCGATCGTGTGTATGCAATTCCGACATGCAAAATTCTGACGCATGCTCAGAAAACTTCCCTTTTATAGTGCCGTTGAACGTGTTGTATGTCGCAGTGTTATTGACCATCGGAATTTGGTGTGACTGTGTGTAGGCAAGACAGTTTGAGTGAAATTCTGTCAGAATTCCGACGGGAAAACCATCAGAGCTTTTTCCGACGAGAATTCCGATCGTGTGTACGCGGCATAAGTTGGTGAAGTAAAATCAGAAAAATATATACATAAAACAATTTTTCAGAAATAAAAAACTGATAATTGGCATGTGCATATGTATTCACCCCTTTGTTATGAAGCCCATAAAAAGCTCTGGTGCAACCAATTACCTTCAGAAGTCACATAATTAGTGAAATGATGTCCACCTGTGTGCAATCTAAGTGTCGCATGATCTGTCATTACATAGACACACCTTTTTGAAAGGCCCCAGAGGCTGCAACACCTAAGCAAGAGGCACCACTAACCAAACACTGCCTTGAAGACCAAGGAACTCTCCAAACAAGTAAGGGACAATGTTGTTGAGAAGTACAAGTCAGGGTTAGGTTATAAAAAAAATATCCAAATCTTTGATGATCCCTAGGAGCACCATCAAATCTATCATAACCAAATGGAAAGAACATGGCACAACAGCAAACCTGCCAAGAGATGGCCGCACACCAAAACACACGGACCGGGCAAGGAGGGCTCTAATCAGAGAGGCAGCACAGGTAACCCTGGAGGAGCTGCAGAGTTCCACAGCAGAGACTGGAGTATCTGTACATAGGACAACAATAAGCCGTACGCTCCATAGAGTTGGCCAGAAGAAAGCCATTACTTTCAGCAAAAAAACAAATGGCACGTTTTGAGTTTGCGAAAAGGCATGTGGGAGACTCCCAAAATGTATGGAGGAAGGTTCTCTGGTCTGATGAGACTAAAATTTTACTTTTTGGCCATCGAAGAAAACGCTATGTCTGGCGCAAACCCAACACATCACATCACCCAAAGAACACCATCCCCACAGTGAAACATGGTGGTGGCAGCATCATGCTGTGGGGATGTTTTTCAGCAGTCGGGACTGGGAAACTGGTCAGAGTTGAGGGAAAGATGTATGGTGCTAAATACAGGGATATTCTTGAGCAAAACCTGTACCACTCTGTGCGTGATTTGAGGCTAGGACGGAGGTTCACCCTCCAGGAGGACAATGACCCCAAACACACTGCGAAAGCAACACTTGAGTGGTTAAAGATTGCTGTTCACAAGCGCAAACCATTTAACTTGAAGGAGCTGGAGCAGTTTTGCAAGGAGGAATGGTCAAAAATCCCAGTAATCAGATGTGGCAAGCTCATAGAGACTTATCCAAAGCGACTTGGAGCTGTGATAGCCGCAAAAGGTGGCTCTACAAAGTATTGACTGTAATATGTAATATGTAATATAAAATGTAATAAAACATCTTCAATTTTGTGGGCATGTTCTGTAAATTAAATGATGCAAATTCTCAAACAATCCATGTTAATTCCAGGTTGGAATCCAGGAATACTTTTGCAAGGCACTGTATATCTATTTTCCTGCATTTATAATCCCTCTGTTATGATGAACAGCTTTAAAGTGGAGTCCCACCCAAAAGTGGAACTCTCGCTTATACACTTCCTCCCCATCTCCGTTGCCACATTTGACACCTTTCAGGGGGGAGGGGGGAACGGTGGACCTGTTTTTGACAGGTCCCCTTCCCCACTTCCAGAGACGTGCCACTAAGTGCCCTAGTATTAAAAGTCAGCAGCTACAGTACAGTATTTGTAGCTGCTGACTTTTTTTTTTTTTCACCCAGGCTGGACCTACTCTATAAATTACTAGTGACCATTGTGAAAACTTATGAAACAATGCTACAAGCCCAAGCCTGAACTCATACAGTGACTCCCCCCCTGCTGGTGGGAATTCAGTAAAAGTTGTAATTACTAGTATTACATGCTTTGTATGTGTTTCTGTTTTCCATACCACTGTCACAACATTGGTACCACAAATATTGTCTAGCGAAGTTCATTATTTATGATGTTATAGCATTAATTTTCCTTGCAGGCATTCATTCTGGAGCCCTGTGCTTATGTGGAGTATGAACATATTTATCTGTATTCGCCTTGAAGAAATGACCTGTCTGCAAACACAACTGAATATAACTGAATTATGGTTCATATGTGTCTAATTTGAATATTTGTCTACATTTTGTATACTGTGGTAGTTCAAAGTTCAAATGAGTATATTGATTTTATGTGCACAAGCTAATATACAGTGCCTTGCGAAAGTATTCGGCCCCATTGAACTTTTCAACCTTTTGCCACATTTCAGGCTTCAAACATAAAGATATAAAATGTTTATTTTTTGTGAAGAATCACCAACAAGTGGGACACAATTGTGAAGTGGAACGAAATCTATTGGATTTTTGAAACTTTTTTAACTAATAAAAAAATTAAAAGTGGGGCGTGCAAAATTATTCGGCCCCCTTGCGTTAATACTTTGTAGAGCCACCTTTTGCTGCGATTACAGCTGCAAGTCGCTTGGGGTATGTCTCTATCAGTTTTGTACATCGAGAGACTGAAATTCTTGCCCATTTTTCCTTGCAAAACAGCTCCAGCTCAGTGAGGTTGGATGGAGAGCGTTTGTGAACAGCAGTTTTCAGCTCTTTCCACAGATTCTCGATTGGATTCAGGTCTGGACTTTGACTTGGCCATTCTAACACCTGGATACGTTTATTTGTGAACCATTCCTTTGTAGATTTTGCTGTATGTTTGGGATCATTGTCTTGTTGGAAGATAAATCTCCGTCCCAGTTTCAGGTCTTTTGCAGACTCCAACAGGTTTTCTTCCAGAATGGTCCTGTATTTGGCTGCATCCATCTTCCCCTCAATTTTAACCATCTTCCCTGTCCCTGCTGAAGAAAAGCAGGCCCAAACCATGATGCTGCCACCACCATGTTTGACAGTGGGGATGGTGTGTTGAGGGTGATGAGCTGTGTTGCTTTTTCGCCAAACATATCGTTTTGCATTGTGGCCAAAAAGTTCGATTTTGGTTTCATCGGACCAGAGCACCTTCTTCCACATGTTTGGTGTGTCTCCCAGATGGCTTGTGGCAAACTTTAGACGAGACTTTTTATGGATATCTTTGAGAAATGGCTTTCTTCTTGCCACTCTTCTAAAAAGGCCAGATTTGTGCAGTGTACGACTGATTGCTGTCCTATGGACAGACTCTCCCACCTCAGCTGTAGTTCTCTGCAGTTCATCCAGAGTGATCATGGGTCTCTTGGCTGCATCTCTGATCAGTCTTCTCCTTGTCTGAGCTGAAAGTTTAGAGGGACAGCCAGGTCTTGGTAGATTTGCAGTGGTCTGATACTCCTTCCATTTCAAAATGATCGCTTGCACAGTGCTCCTTGGGATGTTTAAAGCTTGGGAAATCTTTTTGTATCCAAATCCGGCTTTAAACTTCTTCACAACAGTATTACGGACCTGCCTGGTGTGTTCCTTGGTCTTCATGATGCTCTCTGCGCTTTCAACAGAACCTGAGACTATCACAGAGCAGGTGCATTTATACAGAGACTTGATTACACACAGGTGGATTCTATTTATCACCATCAGTCATTTAGGACAACATTGGATCATTCAGAGATCCTCGCTGAACTTCTGGAGTGAGTTTGCTACACTGAAAGTAAAGGGGCCGAATAATTTTACACGCACCACTTTTCAGTTTTTTATTTGCTAAAAAAGTTTAAAATATCCAATAGATTTCGTTCCACTTCACAATTGTGTCCCACTTGTTGGTGATTCTTCACAAAAAAATAAAATTTTATATCTTTATGTTTGAAGCCTGAAATGTGGCAAAAGTTTGAAAAGTTCAAGGGGGCCGAATACTTTCGCAAGGCACTGTACATAAATATATTTATTGTACAATAGATACAGTATCTCACAAAAGTGAGTACACCCCTCACATTTTTGTAAATATTTTATTATATCTTTTCATGTGACAACACTGAATAAATTAATTATTAATTTTTTTTTAGCAGGACTGCGACTTTGCGGTGGACAGATCAGACACTTTTGACAAATTTTTTGGACCATTGACATTCATACAGCGATCAGTGCTATAAACATGCACTGATTACTGTGTAAATGTCACTGGTAGGGAAGGGGTTAACACTAGTTAATCAAGGGGTTAACTGTGTTCCCTGTTAGGTGTTTCTAACTGTGGGGGGATGTGACTTACTAGAGGAGGAGCCATATCGCTGTTCCTGCTTAGTAGAAACACACGATCTGTCTCTCCTCTCGTGACATAATGGGGATGTGTGTGCCCTGTTCTGGCACTCGTCCCCTCGATCGCACATGACCGGCGGACATTGCGGCCACGTGCATCGTGTCCCCCGCCGCGCAGCGGGCACACGTGTGCCTGCTATGGCACTTAAAGGAGCTGACGTACAGCTACACCAAATCACGCCAACCTAGTGCATTACATTTGTGATAGCTTTATTGTGTAATAAAAGACAAAAATATACTCACAAACGACATCAGTAATAAGACACATCAAAGTTCATATGTACTTAAAGCACCATCCAAACATCTGACGTGTTTTGAAGGGGGACCTGAGGAAGAAGGGATCCCACCTCAAAACATGTCAGCCATTTGGATGGTCTTCTCACATTTTGGGACTTGTTTAGATGACCAGGCTGCTTCAAGTGCATATGGACTTTCATGTGCCTTATTACTGATGTTGTTTGTGGGTACACGTTTGTCACACAATAAAGCTATCACAAATGTAATGCACTAGGTTGGTGCGTCTTCTGTTCCTTGTTTCTGCAGTATTTCCTTTGGGTTTCCCCAACCTGCAAGGGGCAGCAAAACAGGTGCAAAATTGGATCTGCTGAAGACTACGGATTGTCTTTGGCCAGTGCACTTCTCTTGAGCGCAGGAGTTTGGTCTTGGTGGGCTGATAATGTCATGACCTCTGCCTCTGTCAGCCAATCAGAGGAAACCTAGTCATTGATAAAATACAAAGCTTTCTGTGAATGGCTGAGCAGTGCTCAGCCCGACTTGATTTTGTTCTGGCAGCAGGCAGAATATCCCGTACCACTGACAGAACACAGTGCTGTATACTATATGTAGCTGATGCTATATATACTTTATATATCTCTGACAGCAGCCACATTTCTTAGTCATGGAAATAGTTAATTTAGGGCAGCTTGGCCCAGGTGAACCAACACAAAACCTGGAGAAAGGCTTTAAAATGAACCATGTTGCTTATAAATGTCTCTTCCTAATTAACTTAAAATGTTTGTTAACTCAAAATATTAAAACACTGCCAGCCCCCTATTATAGGCAGGCATACCACACTGTGTAAGTCTTTTCTAAAAACGAGGATTGTAAATACCTTTTTAGAGCAATCTTCAGGCCGGTCACGTGACTTACGGCCGCTTTACATAGCTACTGCAGGAGGGGCTAAGATCTGCCTCTGACGTCAGCTGGAGAGGTCACATGGCCGACCTGAAGATAGCTCTAAAAATGTATTTACAATTCTCGTTTTTAGAAAAAACTTGTGTGGTACAGTGTGGTATGCCTGCCTATAATAGAGGGACTGGCAGTGACCATTGTAAGTTTTTTATTTTTACTAATAGTGGGGGGGATGGGGGGGGGGCAGAGACAGAGACACCGAGCTGAGAGGCAGGGGGGAGGGGGTGAGGGGGATATAGGAGAGCAGAGAGGACAGCTGCGGATGATGGAGGGAGGTAAACTGACCACAGTTGTCAGCAGCCCTGGTTATCGTGGTCAGCGCAGAGATGGGGCCACAGGTGTGGCAGGGTCAGCCAGGTTTTTTACAGTTTAGAGGGGGCAGATTACACTGCACAAGCACTGTGTTGTTTAATCTGCTTTAAGGTAACAGGATCTGAATTTTTTTTTTTTTTTTGGGGCTAACAAACACTAATTCTTTAAAATCCTCATAACTCTCCACATTTCCTTACTTTTTCTTTTTCCAAAATTCTCCCATCATTATAATTGATGCAGAAATTGAAAGACTAATAAAATGGTGTATAATTTGCAACCTTTGGCACTATTTCATTGATTGCTATAAGTGTGAACCAGAGCAACGGTCCTGGATCCCTGCCAGAAATGCCATAACCTCTGACCGAAATAGCCTGTGTAAAATGAATGAATGTGAAAGTATGCGGATTTCATTTTACACAGGGTATTATTTGATGACTAGTTTCAGCCTGTTAAAGTTAAACTTTTTTTTTTTTCTTGCACAGAATAGCATTTACACAGAAAAACCTAAAATATTATTACCTGACTGATATTAGTTGTGATATTAAATTATATTTTATAAGCTCATAACCATTTACACTAACATTGTTACTCCATATTTACTGAATTAATTGGTAATTGCATCTGTTGTTCCCTTGGTTTGTAAGCATGTTAATATTTGGCTACCTTGTTATTTTAATACGACATGGATAATTTGCATTATTTTGCAAGTAGAAAATAAGCAGTTTTGTGCATTTTTTTTTTTTACAGAATGCTTTCCTAGTAATTTTCCATGAGCCTGATTAGGCCCAATGGAGAGCAGTTCCCATGACAACAGTGATATGCTGATAAAGTAATTGTGCCTCATTAGTTGATATGTGATCAGGGATCTCACCATGCACCATGCTTAAACTGTAGCCAGTGCTGCTTAGTAGCTTGTCAATGTGTCATTTATCTTTATGCACTAGCTCCCTTTGTCAGTATATAATAGAGGAAGGACACTGGCCCAACTATAGAGGAACCCAGCTTTAGTAATTAGTGAGAAGTTCTGGCATTTGAGTTACCTATTGTGAAGCAGTTAACCACTTGCCAACCAGACGCCGTCATTATACGGCGGCTGGTCGGCACGATCCCGTGGGCTATCGTAGCTATACAAGTGTAAGAGAGAGATGGAAGGCGCGTGATCTGATGCATTGATCAAGATGTTACAGTTTATTTATAAAAAAAAGGGGGGGGTGAATCCATATAAAAAGTATCTACGTGTTCATAAAACCAGGTTACAAGTATACACTTTAAATTAGGAAAATAGACATGCCCATGCAAGGGCAAGTGCTAAAATTTGGCTGACGCATTTCGAGGAAAACCCTCTTCATCAGAGCCTTGTAGAACGACAAGAGAGGTCTGTATAGTATTGTGGATCAACATACAGGGGAGTGGGTAGTTGGGAGGAGTGTCACATGGTAAGCAATGAGTTCTCCTACGCTCTAAGTTTGTCCACATCCCAGCGCTCTAAATGTCATAGAGAGATATGATTCATATGTTCCTTATGGCAGTTCAATGTGTATCTGTTGGTTGTGCCTGCATTCAGGTTTACAGGAAGGATGCAGCCTGTTTGAGAACAGGAGGCAGTTGCTTCTGTAAATGTTCTAGGTAACTCCAAACAGAAAGTAGTCTTGTTTTGCAATGAGGATATCAGCTGTTTCCATCCATGTGAGATATCAGCCGCACAGGAGAAAATTATTTCTTTGTTTATATTGTCGTAGCTATACGTCGGCTCCTTTAAGCGGGATAGCAGGCTTGCATGTGCCCGCTGCACTGCAGGGGGTGCCAAAGCTCATGGCCGACAGTCGCAATGAGTGCCGGCCACAAGCAATTGCAGGCACGAGAGGCAGAACAGGGACGTGTGGGTGTAAACACACAAATCCCTGTTCTGTTCTGTGAGGAGTGACAGATCGTGAGTTCCTAATAGCTAGGAACCACGATCTATCATCCCCTCTAGTCAGTCCCCTCCCCCTACAGTAGGAACACACACCTAGGGAACACATTTAACCACTTGATCGTCCCCCTAGTGTTAACCCCTTCCCTGTCAGTGACATTTATACAGTAATCAGTGCATTTTTTTTTGTTTACAAACGGTTTTTATTATGGATAAGGTCATAGTACAAGATTTTGACAGTGGTGGAACACTTGGATTTTAACCACTTGATCGCCCCCCTGGTGTAACCCCTTCCCTGCCAGAACCATGACAGGTATAATGGGAGAACGCCAGTTGAAAGCTATGGTCCAGTGGATAGAACTAAATAGAGTGTGGATTAATCTAGAACTGGCTATTGGTATATATTGTATGGGGGAGAATAAGAGGCACATTTGTGGTGTTAGTGGGGTCTTTCTACCTGAGATTCGATCAATCATGAGATTGGCATTGTGCCAGATGTTTTTAAGATGGGGGCAATCCCAAAATATATGTAAAAGTGTCCCATGTGTAGGGCAACCCCTGAAACAGAGTGGAGAAGTTGAAGGGTAGAATGAATTTAGTTTGGCGGGGGTAAGATACCACCTATAAAGTAGTTTGGTAGCAGATTCCCTGATGGTGGTAGTTTTGGTGCATTTATGTAAGTTCTCAAAGATGGTATCCCATTGTTCGGGGGAGAATGAGACGTTCAGATCTGATTCCCATTGTAGCATGGGGTGTGATTTTTTCAGGCATATTGAATTCGTTTAGGTTTTTATAAATTATGGAGATTAGTCCTTTGTCTCGTGGAGAGGATATACAAATCTGTTCGAATAGTGAGAAGGGGGTACGTAGTGTGAGTGAGTAGTATTTTTGGTAGAAGTGTTTTATCTTCATATAATTTTCATGTTCTGTGGGTGCAAGGTCATATTTCGTTTTTAGTTCTGTGAAAGTGTAAAATGTATTGTTATGGGTAAGTGCTTTTAAGTTTGTTAGATTGTGACCTTTCCATATAGTTAATGAGCTTTGGTTGTTATCTAAGGAAGTGAAACGGGGGTCTCCTAGAAAGGATGCTAAGGGAGGAATGTCGGAGGACATGTTAAATTTGGTATTTTGTCTGTTCCACAGTTGTAGTGTATGCGTGACAATTAAATTTAGTGGTCTTATTTTCTGTGGTGAAATAGACTTGGACCAGAGTAGGCCTTGTAGGTTGTATGGTTGGACTGATTGTTCTTCAAACAGGAGCCAGGGGATTTGAGAGCCTGGGGCATACCATTGTGCTAGTTGGGTGAATCTGGCTGACAGATAATATATCCATAAATTTGGGACATTTAGCCCTCCTTTTAGTTGGGGTCTAAACATTAAGGAGTAGCTAAACCTTGGTTTTTTGTTTTGCCAAATGAACTTGTTGATTTCTCTCTGAAGAGAATCTAACGTATTTTTGGGCAATGACAGGGGAAGGGCAGTATAACCATTTTCGTTGCCACTATTCTTCCCGAGAAAGATATTTGGTATGATGACCATATTTTCATTATATTTTTGATGTTATTAAATATTGGTGGGTAATTTGCGTGATATAGTGTTTTGTAGGAGGGTGTGATATATATACCTAGGTATCTAAATGAGTCAGTGCACCAATTGAATGGAAATTTGTCTTTGAGTGTCATTATTAGGGCTGGTGGGATATTAATGGGTAGGGCTGAGCATTTAGATAAGTTTATACTTAAGCCAGTCAGGTCATGAAAAATGTCTAGTGTTTTGGTCAGATTTGGTAGAGAGATGAGGGGATCTGTTAGGAAGAGAAGAACGTCATCGGCATAGAGGCTTAGTTTGAATTCATTGGACCCTTTAGTGTATCCTTTTATATCTATGTTATTTCTAATCGCACATGCCAGGGGCTCTATTGCCAAGGCAAAGAGGAGCGGGGAAAGTGGGCATCCCTGCCTGGTACCCTTGCTCAAGGGGAAAAAGTCGGAATTGTTGCCAGGGAGTTTGATGCGTGTTTGTGGGTTGTGGTAGAGGGCTTTGAAACCATGTAAGAATTCTCTGTTAATGCCGTATGTAATCAGTGCATTTTTATAGCACTGATCGCTGTATAATTGTCAATCGACCCAAAGATGTGTCAAAAATGTGTCTGATGTGTCCGCCGCAATATCGCAGTCTCGATAAAAATCACAGATCACTGCCATTACTAGTAAAAAAAAAAATAATAATAAAAATGCCATAAATCTATCCCCTATTTTGTAGACGCTATAACTTTTGCGAAAACCAATCAATATGCGCTTTTTGCAATTTTTATTACCAAAAATATGTAGAAGAATACATATCGGCCTAAACTGAGAAAAAATAGTTTTTTGTTTTTTTTTTAAAATTTGGGTTATTTATTATAGCAAAAAGTATAAAATATTAGGGGTTATTTAGGAAAGGAAAATCCACTTTGCACTACAAGTGCAAACTACAAGTGCAAAATGCACTTGAAATTGCACTGAAAGTACACTTGGAAGTGCAGTCGCTGTAGATCTGAGGGGAAGATCTGAGGGGAAGATCTGCAATGAGGGGAAGCTCTGCTGATTTTATCATCCAATCATGTGCAAGCTAAAATGCTGTTTTTTATTTTCCTTGCATGTCCCCCCTCGGATCTACAGCGACTGCACTTCCAAGTGCACTTTCAGTGCAATTTCAAGTGCACTTGTAGTTTGCATTTGTAGTGTAAAGTGGATTTTGCCTTTTCAAAATTGTCTCTTTTTTTGTTTATAGCGCAAACAATAAAAACCGCAGGGATGATCAAATACCACCAAAAGAAAGCTCTATTTGTGGGGAAAAAAAAGGATGTCAATTTTGTTTGGGTACAGCGTCGCACGACCACGCAATTGTTAGTTAAAGCGACGCAAGGCCATATCGCAAGAAGTGCTCTGGTCAGGAAGGGGGTGAATCCTTCCAGGGCTAAAGTGGTTAATAACAACAACAATATTAGATGGAAACACCAAAACAGATTTATTCCAATCTGGTTTATGTGGTCTATATACGATGATAACAGAATATATTTTATAAAACTTTAAATATTATTCGTCAAAAACAAATCTTAAAAAGTCAATCAATCATGATCGATCATTAAAATATTACAGTAATGCAATACAGTATATGATGCATACTCCGAATCCAAGCTATATTACAACTCAGAGTGTCCCTATGACCCACCATATACAGTACCTTGTTTACCCAAGGTAAAAGTATAATTTTGAAAAAATTCCAAATGTTTATGATAAATGTAAAAAATTATATAAAACAAAATATCATCCTGTTAGGGTTTAGATCTTTTGAAAAGATAGCTAGAAGGTAGCAGTAATTAAAGCTGAAGTTTAATATACATAATATTTTGATATACAGCGCCATTGGGTATTTACACATATTAGCCTATAATTAATAATCAATCACGCTTGTCATATATAGCACTCATTGTGATAAACAAATACTCATACCATAAAATGTGTTTCACATCTGATGAGACAATATAAACAAATTAAAAAAACAAATCATAAAATGCGTTAAAGCTATACGCATTATGGTAACGCAACTTGCCGCTGATGCCATCTTTGGACGGAGACTCGAGCCGCATTCCTAATCACGAAAACGAGACCGCGGGTTCCCCTCACAAAAGCCAATACTGTACACACCAGGTGCCAGGTTGAATCGGAATGTTACCAAGTGAGTGTATCCTATACTTTTTATTTAATAAATCAATAAAGCGGTTTTACACTATGGGCTTCCTTCTTATTATTTCCCTCTGAGTGGTATTACTGAGCTTCCAATATCAAGGTGAGCTAACAGAAGAGCTACTGAATTTAAAAGGGACATGCTCCACAAGCGCATTTGACCATACTAGATATTGTTGGTCATGTACATTCGGTGAGTGCAAATCCATGTGGGGCACTATATGCACAAGTGGAATCAAGCACCAAGTTTACATTTTAAAAAGCACCTGCACCTGGGGAATTTGTTTATGGGACTTCGATATGTTATTAATATGAATTGGTTCATTTGAAACACATATTATGGTATGAGTATTTGTTTATCACGTTGAGTGCTATACATGACAAGCGCGGTTGATAATTAATTAATTGTGAAAGGAATTTTGCACAATATAACTGCAGTTGTCACTTTTGAGACTAATAATTTTGTATGAGCACTATTAATTTATATTCTAGGTGCTCTTTTTTAGGTATTTACACATACCTGGAGTGTATTCCATTACCCGTAGGCAGCTGATAACAATCACCCCTGCAGTGTCTCCTTCACAGCCACAGGATATTGCCCTGAGCATCCATCTTTTGATGCTAAAAAGGTTATCAGCAGCAGCTACTACAGAGAAAAGTTGCACAGCTCACCCATCCCCTTCTACCCCCTCTTCCATTCATATTACAAGTCTCACACATTGCATTGTGTTCTGTGAATGGGTGGAGGAGTTTGTGTCATTCGACTGCTCCTCCTCCATTCAGGGAATGCAATGCATTGTGGGAAAATATTAGTGGCCATTCTGTGAATGGCAGAGAGGGCAGAAAAGGGTGGTCGGGCAGGTGGGCTACTCAGGGCAGTATCTGGCAGCTGTGAAGGAGACGCTGCAGGGAAGATTTTTTGTAGAAGCTGGAACCTGCAAGTAATAGGATACACATCATTGCACATGACTAATGAGTATGGTGCCGTATTTAAAGAAAAAAATATAGCAAACTTCAGCTGTAAATTAGTGTATACATTTACAATGAACTGGGTATTAAAGATAGATTACATGCATAAAACTTGGAAGGTGTCCAGTGTTTTATAGTGTATGGTTTCCATGCCTATAGAAATGGCTTGGAAGGCATTTAATCTGCGGTAATGAGATAGATATAATCTTGCCAACTTTGCCTAGTGTACATAGTGTACATAGAATAATATATAGATATACCGGTAATATAATATATAGATAGATATAGGTATATGTTTTAAATATATTTTGGATATTAGAAAGTGCAGTGTTAACATTTTATTATGTAACATTTACATGTAAAGAATAAATAAATATGAAGATGTAAAGCTCAATGTCATTGAACCAAACTGTTTAAATGAAAAAACCAACTCAAATAAAAGCAGATTAAATTCATTTCTGTAAGACTCTCAATCAGTTAGTTCCAAGCAACATTATAACCACTTGAAGACCAAGCCTTTTCTGGCACTTTTTGTTTACAAGTTTAAATCAGTATTTTTTGCTAGACAATGTAACCCCCAAACAATGTATATTTTTTTTAGCAGAGATCCTATGGAATAAAATGCCGATCATTGCTATTTTCTCTGTCACAGCGTTTTTTTAAACACATTTTTTGGAGAAAAAATACACAAAAAAAACACAATATATACCCCAAGTTTCTGCAAAATATGAAAAAGGATGTTATGCTGAGTAAATGGTTACCTAACATGTCACGCTATAAAATTGCGCACGCTCGTGGAATGGCAACAAACTACTGTACTAAAAAAAGCTGATCTAGTGTGTTTACTTTTTCCAGCAGCTAAAGTCATGTTAAAATTTGTTCAGATTCTGGTGGAAGTGATCCCTTCTAAGGTTGGTAAAATCCCTCTCCTCCGCCTCCACTGCCGCCGCCATGTATCCCAGGCCTTGATGCCTGACCTGTGGGTGTCATCGGGTGGAACATAGAGAGGTCAGCGAACATTTGTTTGCTTATTTACCCTCTTTGTGAATGAAAATGGAAACAACGTGGAGGTCTAATACATCCCTGATGTCTCAATAATGAGAATCTGTTATTACAGTATGTTATCATATAGGGGGGCTATAACATATAATAACATATAAAGAAAAGGTTTAACCACTTCAGCCCCGAAAAGGTATTACCCCCTTCATGACCAGGCCATTTTTTGTGATGCGGTATTGCATTACTATAACGGGCAATTGTGCGGTCGTGCGACACTGTTCCCAAATAAAATGTATGTACTTTTTTTCCCACAAATATTTCTTTTGGTGCTATTTAATCATCTCTGCGGTTTTTATTTTTTGCGCTATAAAACAAAAAAAGACAGACAATTTTGAAAAAAAAAACAATATTTTTTACTTTCTGCTATAAAACATACCCAATAAAAAGATGTAAAAAATTGAATTTCTCAGGGGCATGCGCGCAGCCGTCTGAGCCGGTCATGTCCGCTTAGAGCTCCGCACCGTCCGGGACACGGCAGTCTCTACACCCGAGTTTTTTTCAGCCTGAAACTCACTCTAAGTGACTGACACCTCTGTGAGACTCCAGGGTATAAATTGGCACCATGTATTCAGGGAAAAAAAAGCAAAGCTTAAGATGGCTAAACTCCATAAAGCGCTGACTAAAGCTGCCTCTAAAATGGCGGCGCTGCCATCTTCCCATTCCTCTCAGTTTCACACACAGAAACAGCTCAAGTCTCCCTCCAATACTCAGCAAGGTGAGCCTGATTTTGATTTTGGGTTAACCCCTATTACATTACAAAACTCCCAGCCGGGCTCTGACTTGTTAAGCCAATTTGAAAGAGTTCTCCACAAGGCATTGCAAAATACCTCAGATGCTATTACTGAAAAGCTGACATGGGAAATCCGTGAGGTAGGCCGCCGCACCTCCATTCTGGAACAGAGTGGATGAATTTGATATTACTACTTCCAGCCATGCTGAAGAATTAGAATACCTCAGAGAGGAATGTTCCTCCCTTCAAACATGCCTTGAAGATTTTGAAAATAGAAATAGGAGATCTAACCTCTGAATCCACGGGATATCAGAGGCTATTAAAGATCTACAATCAACAGCAACAGCACTCTTTCAGGCACTCGCTCCATTTATCCCCATTGAAAGGCTGGAAATAGACAGGATTCATAGATCTCTTGCCCCTCGTAAGGAAAATGACACTATTTCCGCACTAAAGAGCAATTCTTGGAAGCAGCCCACAATAAGGGGCCCCTTCAATTCCAGGGACAAACTTATCAAATCTATCAAGATCTCTCCTAACAAACGCCCATCAAACGGAAAGCAATGAAACCTCAACTGCAAGTGCTCCAGCATCATTGCATTTCATATCGCTGGAATTTTCTTTTCACTGTCCATTTTACTTTCAAAGGAACCTCCTACACCTGCAAAACAGCTGATGATCCATGACCACAATCCATGACCTCTGCCTGTCAACACCTGAACCTACTACTGAAGGATCGAAATGCCGAGCTGATTCTGGTTCTCCCAAAAATCAGAGTAATACCCCAAAACAGCATGCTTCTTCCAGCTTTCATAAGAGGAGTCACTTTGCTTCACTGCTACCTGAGACGTATTCAATGGACTGACCTTTCCTATTTGAGTGATATGAATTACCCTTTTACTTTGCTCATAAATACACCCCATAGGCTAAACCACCTGATACAGAAATCATTATTCTAAATTTAGGTTGGTTTTCCTACAATTCACTATTCTACTTTGGTCCCCCCACTTGGTTTAATAATCCTCTGGCTAATAGATAGATTTGTTTACTTCATTGTTTATTATGTAGACAAAACGACATATGGTACTTCAACTCTTAAAGAGGAAGTAAACCCTGATGGGATTGACTTTTATCGATTATCAGCTGATTCACTTGCAGTGCTCTGATGAGGAAAATGCAGGGTCTGAATCCTTTTAAAAGTGGTTTACCCTTTGATAGTATCTCACCAAAAATGTAATTTGTTTTGCCAAGGATGCCTAAATTGTTGACAAATTTCATTGAATTTTACAGAAAATTACAGTTCTGCAGATTAAAAATTAAAGGTAATTTGTAATAACATTCAAATACAATATGGCTTATGTCGTAATTACATTATGCAATATATATTTATTTTTTTGATCATTTTTTTTCCCCAAAAATTTGCGTTACCCTTCAAGTGCCCATTCACTCCCCCCATCCAGACCTCAAGACCGGACTGTGGGGATATTTCCTAAAACTGGTGCACACGGAATCTGGTGCAGCTGTGCATAGTAACCAATCAGCTGCTACCTTCAGCTTGTTAAATTAAGCTTTGACAATAAAACCTGGAAGCTGCTTGGTTACTATGCACAGCTGCATCAGATTCTGTGTGCATCAGGTTTAGTAAATCTCCCCCTACTGTTTCAATGAAAAGGGGAGAGAAAATGTGTGAAAATCTCACAATCAGTGACACAGACAGTAATCAAATGTTCTAACTCTTTTTTACTGTATTTAAAACACAAACATGTTTTGGCTGGAGCTGGGTTGTAAAATGAATAGACTTGATAACATTTTACAAACTGCAAGGATCTTCCTGGTTTACATTTCTGAGCCCTATATGAACCCATTGTTATTAGCATATATGGTAGTTTACCTTTTTAATAAAGACAAACCATCCGCAGTCAGCCAGGGTATAACTCAAAGAGCCCCATAAGACCAAATGCAAGATAAAAAAAAAATGAAACCTACAGCATTACTTTTACATAATTAAACAGAAATGTTTTTTAATTTTAATATAAACTATCATTTTTATTTTCATTACTGTAAGCTTTTGGAAATATGAATTGTGGCACTGTCTAAAGCCTAGTTAAACATCTAGATAGCTATTGAGACATCTACTGACAATAACGTCTTCCTAAGGGAGATAGTTGACAATCAGTGATGCGAACACTTCTCCATGTGTTTTCTGAGGTTTAAAATAGAAAATAAATATTTCATAAATGGCTTTCTTCTGTAAAATCAGTTTACAGCAGAGCTGCAGTAAACCTGATTTATTGTATACAGTATTTTAAAGAGGTATTAACTAATTCAATACTGGGCACGTTTACCCCCTTCCTGCCCTGTCCAATTTTCAGTGCTGTCGCACTTTGAATGACAATTGTGCGTCATGCAACACTGTACCCAAACTACATTTTTATAATTTTGTTCACCTTTCTTTTGATAGTATTTAATCACCACTGGGTTTTTTATTTTTTTCTAAATAAAACGAAAAAACTTGATTTTCTTTGTTTCTGAAATAAATAATTGTTTTTTATTCATTTAGGCCAAAATGTATTCTGCTACATTTCTTTGGTGAAAATAACCCAAATCAGTAGGTATTATTTACTCTGCAGGAAATTTCCTGATGTACTGACGGCCTATCTCATTGCATGAGACCTAAAATGCCAGGACAGTACAAATACCCCCAAATGACCCCTTTTTGGAAAGTAGACAGTCTGAGGTATTTAGTAAGAGGCAGGTGAGTTTTTTGAAGTTGTAAATGTTTTGCCATAATATTTTGGAAAATAAAGAAATTAATGAAAAAATATTCAAAATAATTTTTTTAGGGAAAAAACATTTTTTGAATTTCAATATTTTTTTTTTCAATTTTCTTTTTATTACATTTTTTTTTTCAAATTTACGATTTTTTTTAACACACTGTGACCATAGTAACTGTTATAGCAGTGCATTACATTGCTTTAATAAAGCATTTTACTGAATGAAACTAATTTATTCAGTTTGTTTTGTTATGATTAGCTGTGATTGGTCAAGGCTAATCACATGGTACAGATAGGCTGTGATTGGCACTGTCTGTACCATGTGATCACATCACAGCTAGCAATTGTACACATCAGATTGCATAAAAGGAAGCCATCCACTGTTTACAACTGTCATGAGACTTGCTGTGATTGGTCACATCGGTCACATGGTACCGGCAGTGAGCCAGTACAATGATCAGTCATTGGCTGTGCCGGGAGGACACAGGCGGTGACAGATTGCGCCACTACGCGGCCTCGTGGCGTGGCAAGCAGAGTTTTCTGAGAGGACATCATAGGATGTCCACTCAGAACAGTAAAGCCACCACCGCCTAGCCATCATTCTGCTATAGGCCGGGCAGGAAAGTGTTAAACAATTAACAAAAGCAAATATAATATATCAATTATAATTATTTATACTAAACTGTTGACATACTACACAACCCAGAAAGTGTGTGTTTGTATTTTACCATTTCAAAGATATCTTGATTTATAGCCATAGACCCTTTAATCAGTGAGAGCACTGGGTATGCTCCCCACTTCCTGGTATACTATATATACAGAGCACTTACATAAAGCATATTTTGCACAAAACACAATTTATATACAAATGTTTCCATTTCCATGTATTTAGATGTTTGCTTATTTAAGGTAGAGTAATACTTCCTTTGAGTAATACTTCCCACTGCTCTAAGGAGTAGTGGGAGTAGTGGGAAATATAATTAGAAAAAGAATCAGCATTTCTTAAATATATACCACTTAGGTAAATTACACTTATATTGAAATTCACTGTGTGATGTATACAGTTGGAAGATGACCACAGATCATACTTACCTAGAACACTATAAACCTTATCTTCATGCCATATAGTGAATTTTGTAATAAATAATTTTAAATAGTAAAGCCTATCCAGGAAATGTGATGAAAAGTAAATATTATCTAAAACAGTATTTATTGACAGCAACTATCAAAAAACACCAACGTGGCACATTTTCAGTGTTTTGTTTGAAGCATAACACTAGTAAAAAAGGAAAAAGTTATAGCCCAGTAAGAGTAAAAACAAATAAAGCAGCTTTTTCTACAACTCTGGTAATCCAGTACTGTACTATAAGAATATCCTCTTCACCATTAGATGGCTTTCCTCTTCAAGGCTGAATGACAGCCAGCATCATTCAACCCACTTTGTCCAGGCTGTCATGGACCCACCCCTTGGGGTGACATAATCATGTCCACCTAGGCTCACAGTACTGCTGCACTGAACAGTGCTTACACATCATTATGAGTGGATGTGGCACTGGAGAAGAAGGTGAACCCGAAACCCCACTGGATCAGAAGACTGCTGGATAATAATGTATATATAAATGAAAAAAATAGGTGAGGGCCTTTAATCTTGCTATGGTGGATTCAAAGGAAAAGTAAACACTGCAGTTGTTTCTACTGAGGGAAATTAAAAAAAAAATGGTGTCAACTGGAGCTAGACTGTATGTGGCAGCTGGACAAACTATTCTGGGGGTTTTAATCTAAAGTGATTTTAAAGTCTCGTTTTTTTTTTCTCTAAAAATAACAAACATGTTATACTTACCTGCTCTGTGCAGTGGTTTTGCAAAAACAGCTTGCTGTGGGGGCACCTGAGCCGAGTCACAGCTCCCTGTGTCCATTCAGACACGGAGCCCCGAGTGGGCCTCGCCCCTCTCTTTCCTGATTGGCTAACTGACTATGATTGACAGCAGAGGGAGTCAATGGCAGTAGTGCTGTGTCAATCAGAAGAGTCCCAGACGGCCCGAGGCACTTGTGGACATTACTGGAGAGCAGGGCAGCCATCAGAAATTTTTGTGCCCCTTACACAGCTTTAGGCCTGGGGCCCCCGCCCCCCCCCACCAAGCCTGACGACCAACATTCCCCAGGGCCTGCCCATGGGCCATTCCACCAAATACTCACTCAGCCCCCCTCCTCACACATGTACGCACTCAGCCCCCCTCCTCACACCTGTAGGTACTCAGCCGCCCTCCTCACACCTATACGTACTCAGCCCCCCAATCATGTATATATGTCAGCCCCCTCACACCTGTATATATGTCAGCCCCCCTGATCCTGCATATATGTTAGCCCCCCTCACATTGTTATACATGTCAGGCCCCCCCTCACACTTGTATACATGTTAGGCCCCCCTCACACCTGTATACGTCAGGCCCCCCTCACACCTGTATACATGTCAGCCCCCCACACCTGTATACATGTCAGCCCCCCCTCACACCTGTATATATGTCAGCTCCTCACATATATATACACAAAGCTTTGGCCACTCCCTGTACACAAACAGCCCCCCTCCCTTTCCTTCACAGCCTCTACTTGTAAAGGAGATCTTCCTACCTGGTCCCTGCTGCTGTTTGCACAAAGCTGACATGTTGCTGAGACACAGAGGGGCTGCAGTCGGTCACACTACATAACTCAGTAGTACATGTAACACACGAGGTGTGCACATGCACATAGTATCCAGAGGTGGCAGTAAAGAGCTTGATGTCTGAGCTCAATGCAAAACAGAGCAGACGCTGCAGAGATCGTTTCTTCACTGCAGAACACGGCTCCTCTTTACCCTCTCCTGCCTTCTCCTAACCTGGTCGGGTCCCTCCAGACGCTCGGGCCACTTACAGTTGTATCAGCTGTACCCCCCTAATGGTGGCCCTGCTGGAGAGAGATGAGGCTCAGGTAAGTATTATAGGGTGCTGGGGCAGCTGCTGCACACAGAAGGTTTTTTTTTTTATATGTATAACATGTAAAACCCTGTAATGTATAAATTATATCTCAATTATACTTGAATGCATTTTTCAGATGTAAAATGTATCTAATTTCTAAATCTAAGCAAATGTTCATGTTCTAATGTTACAATGGAATGTTGTATGCTATTCTTTTGTTCACTCAATAGAATTTATGAAACAAAACAGAAAGGCGTTTTTTGTTTTATCTTTAAGTGGATGTAAACCCGAAAATATATTTTTTTTTTTGTCTGGCACAATATAGAGTATGGGATTTCAGATCATCTGTGCCCCAAAGTCTTGCCACAAAGAGTTAATCCAGCTCTGAGCAATCCTCATTGCTTTTTTGAGTGAAATAAAATGGACAAACTGTGAAAACTTTGTCCGTTCTTCCCCCTTGCTGTGATTGACAGGTGATTTACATATCTGCACTAGCCTAAGCCCCCGTACACACGGTCGGACATTCCGACCACAAAATCCGTCGGATTTTTTCAGACAGATTTTGTCTGAAACTTGTGTTGCACACACACTTTCGGACAAAGTTGTCAGAAAATCCGATTGCTCCGAACGAGGTGACGTATATAATGTACAACGGGACTATGTAGAGGCCAGTAGCCAATAGCTTTCGTCTCCAAATTTCTTCTGAGCATGTGTGGCACTTTGTGCGTCGGAATTCTCTACACATGATCGGAAAAAGTCAGATCGGATTTTGTTGTCGGAAAATTTTAGTTCAGGCTCTCAAATTTTTTCTGACGGAAAAAGCCCGCTAGAGCCCACACACGATCGGATTTTCCGACAACATAATCCGATCGGACTTTTTCCATCAGAATATCCGACCGTGTGTATGGGGCATAAGACATGCATTGTTTTTTAATTCCCACCCCCACTCCTTTCTTCAGCAGCTCTGCAAGGATTGTCTGTCCCACACCTCAGCATGATTTGGCATGCTGAAGTCATGTGGGGACTTTTCTGTGTTTTGACTGGATGTTAGTGACCATAGCAGAAGTTCAGTGTAAGAAATACACAGGAGAAAATGCATGTTGATAAGGGGAGTGTAGAGGTGGGCGGGGAGTCTACTAACATCACGACTCCACCCACTTAGTCCTGGAAAACAGACCCACCCACAAAATCTGCAGTTTTTCGGGTCTCATAGCAGACAGAGGGGAGAAATTTGACAGATAAGTATACATGCAAGAGGCATGTATATCCTTCTAGATAACCAATATTGCAGTAGTTTAGAAAGGATGAGAGTGGGTTTACATCCACTTTAATGCATAGAATGCAATAAGATAAAAAAAACTCTGACTTTACAACCACTTTAACGTTTGAGTACAGCTTTGCTTTTACACACACTTTCTTTCATTACAGAAGAGAACATCGGTGGCACTAGAATGATTTTAAAATCAGCTATTTCAAAATGCAGAAATGTAAAGTAACGTGTATATAAACCCATAAAGTGTATTGCCATTTTTGTAATTAAATTTGAGAAAACCCCACTTTATGTTTGTCATGTGTTCCTGTTCACACAGCATACCTAATACATGTTTAAATTGCCAGCACTAACTGCCAGCATTTCTCAGTCAGCTCAGCATGACTTGTCCCAATAGCTGGGTTGGGGACTGTCTGGGTCTAGTTTACTATACAATGGAGAAGCCCAGCTCCTAAACCTTTAACCTTTTGTACAGAAAGACAGTGTTCAAATCTGGTACACTCAATGAGATATCTGCCTCCAGACAAGGTTTGGTAACATTTGGTAAATGTATCTTCCCATTTCCTAATAACAAAGTAAACTAAGTAGAATTTTTCCTTGCTGGGTGTCCCAGAATATAGCATCTATAAAAATAAGCTGTATTTTAAAAAAAAATGTTTTGTATGCGCTGCTATGTGAATAGTGACATGTAACAAATAAAGTAAATATTACCCCAATCTGACTGCAAAAGTGGAAATTCTATTTAAGTTGTTAAAACACGTAAGCAGTGGATATTTTTTTAGTAAACTGAATTTAAAAATTTTTAAAAAACATCTTTCTAAATACTTTACATTGCATAGCAGACACATGACAGCTATTTAGTTCTGCATTCAAGGGGTCCAAGGGGTGGAGACTGCTTGTGACAATTGGCAGCTTCTATCGACCTCACATACAGAAGAAGCGCTTTAACTTCAGGAAGAGGGCAGCTCACATTGCTGTGTTTCTGTGTATGCCTGTCAATACTACCTCAGGTCTGAACCTGTGGATAGCACTGACATTTATGAAAGGGAAGCTTGGCATTATACTGCAGTGTGTCAGAAACAGTGCTGTTTCTTGGCCTAGGCCAACAAGGCACTTTGCGGGGGCGGCAATAAAGCTGCCCCCCCCCCCCCCCGCATGCAAAAAAGCCCCCCGTCCCGTTTTCCCAAGTTCCGGTTCCCGCGGCCGCCTCCCGCACAAGTACAGCCCCGGCGGCCGGCTTGCTGTAGCGCTGCACTTAAATATTGTGGGCAGTATAAATGGCGCGTGCTTGGTCGGCGGGGAGGGGGTGGGGCATCAATGACGACGACTGGCACATAAGCAGCCAGTGATTGGCCAGGCCGGTGTTCTGTCGAGAAAGTTCCCCCCGGAGGATAAGGACCCCCCTGTACTGCGCAGGCACAGCGCTTGCGCAGTACGAAGCACAACGAAGCCGGTGGATATAGCCGAAGCTGAACACAGTCAGTGAGCTGTACACGATGCCTGTAACAGGGGTCCTTGCAGGCTCGCTTCGCTCGCCACGCTTCGCTCGCCACGCTTCGCTCGCCGCGCTTCGGGCACGGCCTTGTTGCGTTCGGCATATTTTTATTCTAACTCTATGTCCACTTGGATGGTGGGGGTCAAACCTGGCCATAGGTTAGAATGTAGTGCGCAGGCGCCATGTACAGCTGACTGACTGTGTTCAGCTTCGGTTATTTTCGGAGACTCTGTTGTGCTTCGTACTGCGCAAGCCCTGCACAGGGGGGTCCTTATCCCTTATCCCCCGGGGGAACTTTCTCGGCAAGACATCGGCTGAACGTAATCTGACTGGCGGAGACGGAGCTCAATGCGATAGGAGGAGGAGAGAGAGAGAGAGGAGCACAAGTGGAATCCCCAGGCAGCGGCCAGGACAGGTTATGTTACTATTACTATTATGTTACTGTTACTGTTACTAATAAGTGCTCAATATTGAAGTTATTATACTGATGGCCACTGATGAGTTATACTGATATGGTCACTGATATGAGCACTGATGAGCTGCACTGATATAGACACTGATAGGCTGCACTGATATGGGCACTGATGAGCTTCACTGATATGGGCACTGATGGGCTGCGCTAATATGGGCACTGATGAGCTGCGCTGATATGGGCACTGAGGAGCTGCACTGATATGGGCACTGGTGAGCTGCACTGATATGGGCACTGATAGGCTGCACTGATATGGGCACTGATAGGATGCACTAATATGGGCACGGATGAGCTGCACTGATATGGGCACTGATAGGCTGCACTGATATGGGCATTGATGAGCTGCACTGATATGGGCACTGATAGCCTGCACTGATATGGGCACTGATGAGCACTATTAGGCTGCACTTGTTGCTCCTGATGAGGCCACACTGATGGGTACTGATGAGGATGCTCTGATGGGCACTGATTAGGCTGTACTGATGGGCACTGATAGTTGGCACTGATGGCCACTGATGAGCTGCACTGTTGGGCACTGATAAGGCTGCACTGATGGGCACTGATAAGGCTGCACCGTTTGCCCCTGATAAGGCTGCGCTGATGGGCACTAATAAGGCTGTACTGATGGGCACTGATAAGGCTGCACCGGTTGCCCCTGATGAGGCTGCACTGATAATGCTGTACTGATGAGCACTGATAGGCAGCACTGATGGGCACTAATAGGCAGCACTGGTTGCCCCTTGTTGAGGCCGCACTGATGGCCACTGATGAGCTGCACTGTTGGGCACTGATGGGGCTGCACTGATGTGCACTGATAAGGCTGCACTGATGGGCACTGATAAGGCTGCACCGGTTGTCCCTGATGAGGCTGCACTGATGGGCAGTAATAAGGCTCTACTGATGGGCACTGATAAGGCTGCACCGGTTGCCCCTGATGAGGCTGCACTGATAAGGCTGTACTGATGAGCACTGATAGGCAGCACTGATGGGCACTAATAGGCTGCACTGGTTGCCCCTGATGAGGCCGCACTGATGGCCACTGATGAGCTGCACTGTTGGGCACTGATGGGGCTGCACTGATGTGCACTGATAAGGCTGCACTGATGGGCACTAATAGGCTGCACCGGTTGCCCCTGATGAGGCTGCACTGATGGGCACTGATAAGGATGTACTGATGGGCACTAATAGGCTGCACTGATGGCCACTTACTGATGTGGCCACTTGGTACCCACTTTTAATGTACAGAGCGGAAGAGGTGGAGCTCTAAAAGGAAAAGATGGAGCCTAAATAGGAAGGGGTGTGGTTTACAGATAGGGCAGGTCTTAAACAGGAAGGGGTGTGGCCTTGACAGGAAGGGGTGGCCCAAATTTTAATTAGGGGTACGTGTGTTTAGCGCAAAGCCTAAATACACCACTGATATGGGCACTGATGAGCTGCACTGATATGGGCACTAATGAGCTGCACTGATATGGGCACTGATAGGCTGCACTGATATGGGCACTGATAGGCTGCACTGATATTGGCACTGATGAGCTTCACTGATATGGGCACTAATGAGCAGCACTGATATGGGCACTGATGAGCTGCACTGATATGGGCACTGATAGGCTGCACTGATATGGGCACTGATGAGCTGCACTGATATGGACACTGATAGGCTGCACTGATATGGGCACTGATGAGCTGCACTGATATGGGCACTGATGAGCTGCACTGATATGGGCACTGATAGGCTGCACTGATATGGGTACTGATGAGCTGCACTGATATGGGCACTGATAGGCTGCACTGATATGGGCACTGTTGAGCACTATTAGGCTGCACTTGTTGCCCCTGATGAGGCCACACTGATGGGCACTGATGAGGATGCTCTGATGGGCACTGATAAGGCTGTACTGATGGGCACTGATAGGCGGCACTGATGGCCACTGATGAGCTGCACTGTTGGGCACTGATAAGGCTGCACTGATAAGGCTGCACCGGTTCCTCCTGATGAGGCTGCACTGATGGGCACTGATGGGGCTGTACTGATGGGCACTAATAGGCTGCACCGATGGCCACTGACTGATGAGGCCACTTGGTACCCACTTTTAATGTACAGAGCGGAAGAGGTAGAGCTCTAAAAAGAAAAGGTGGAGCCTAAATAGGAAGGGGTGTGGTTTACAGATAGGGCAGGTCTTAAACAGGAAGGGGCGTGGCCTTGACAGGAAGGGGTGGCCCATATTTTAATTAGGGGGTGCATGAGTTTAGTTAGGCCTAGGACAGCACAAAACCTAAATACACCACTGGTCAGGATCACTATTGGAACTATAATTTATATAAAACATGTATTTACTGAAGGCTGTTGTGCAATTGATTGAAGTAAAGTTTTTTTTATTAGGTTCACATTATACTTTCGCATTATAATATTATGAGTATGATGTTAGTGTATTTCATGATCTGCTAATGTTTGAATCCATTAAACATAACTGCAGTTGGCTTTCCCAATGAGACAGATGAAAGTGTAAAGTTTGGTAACCAATGGCAATATTTCACTAGTCTGATTACAATAAGCTAAAATCTGATTGGGTTACTAAGGATTTTTGTTCTTTTCGTTGTTTTAATTAAGTAAAAGGCCTGGCTTTTGCAAATTAAAGTTACATTAACCACTTGCCGACCAGCCTTCGCAGTTATACTGCGGCAGAATGGCACGGCTGGGCGAAGTGACATTATGTAACGTCACTCCACCCTGTAGCCACTAGCGCTCGCCCTGGAGCCGATGTGAGTGCTCGGCGGTCAAGATTACCGCCGGGCTCCCGCGATCGCTCAGGGCACATGGAGAACCAGGATCTGTGTGTGTAAACACAGTCTCCGGTTCTCTGAGGGGAGAAAAGACAGATTGTATGTTCATACAGAGTATGAACAGCGATCTGTCATCTCCCCTACACAGGAGCACAAGTGGGAGGAGCACAAGTGAAATCCCCAGGCAGCGGCCAGGACAGGTTATGTTGCTGTTACTATTATGTTACTGTTACTGTTACTAATAAGTGCTCAATATTGAAGTTATTATACTGATGGCCACTGATGAGTTATACTGATATGGTCACTGATATGAGCACTGATGAGCTGCACTGATATGGGCACTGATAGGCTGCACTGATATGGGCACTGATGAGCTTCACTGATATGGGCACTGATGAGCTGCGCTGATATGGGCACTGATGAGCTGCGCTGATATGGGCACTGATGAGCTGCACTGATATGGACACTGGTGAGCAGCACTGATATGGGCACTGATAGGCTGCACTGATATGGGCACTGATAGGATGCACTAATATGGGCACTGATGAGCTGCACTGATATGGGCACTGATAGGCTGCACTGATATGGGCATTGATGAGCTGCACTGATATGGGCACTGATAGCCTGCACTGATATGGGCACTGATGAGCACTATTAGGCTGCACTTGTTGCTCCTGATGAGGCCACACTGATGGGTACTGATGAGGATGCTCTGATGGGCACTGATAAGGCTGTACTGATGGGCACTGATAGGTGGCACTGATGGCCACTGATGAGCTGCACTGTTGGGCACTGATAAGGCTGCACTGATGGGCACTGATAAGGCTGCACCGTTTGCCCCTGATGAGGCTGCGCTGATGGGCACTAATAAGGCTGTACTGATGGGCACTGATAAGGCTGCACCGGTTGCCCCTGATGAGGCTGAACTGATAATGCTGTACTGATGAGCACTGATAGGCAGCACTGATGGGCACTAATAGGCAGCACTGGTTGCCCCTTGCTGAGGCCGCACTGATGGCCACTGATGAGCTGCACTGTTGGGCACTGATGGGGCTGCACTGATGTGCACTGATAAGGCTGCACTGATGGGCACTGATAAGGCTGCACTGATGGGCACTGATAAGGCTGCACCGGTTGTCCCTGATGAGGCTGCACTGATGGGCAGTAATAAGGCTCTACTGATGGGCACTGATAAGGCTGCACCGGTTGCCCCTGATGAGGCTGCACTGATAAGGCTGTACTGATGAGCACTGATAGGCAGCACTGATGGGCACTAATAGGCTGCACTGGTTGCCCCTGATGAGGCCGCACTGATGGCCACTGATGAGCTGCACTGTTGGGCACTGATGGGGCTGCACTGATGTGCACTGATAAGGCTGCACTGATGGGCACTAATAGGCTGCACCGGTTGCCCCTGATGAGGCTGCACTGATGGGCACTGATAAGGATGTACTGATGGGCACTAATAGGCTGCACTGATGGCCACTTACTGATGTGGCCACTTGGTACCCACTTTTAATGTACAGAGCGGAAAAGGTAGAGCTCTAAAAAGAAAAGGTGGAGCCTAAATAGGAAGGGGTGTGGTTTACAGATAGGGCAGGTCTTAAACAGGAAGGGGTGTGGCCTTGACAGGAAGGGGTGGCCCAAATTTTAATTAGGGGTGCGTGCGTTTAGCACAAAACCTAAATACACCACTGATATGGGCACTGATGAGCTGCACTGATATGGGCACTAATGAGCTGCACTGATATGGGCACTGATAGGCTGCACTGATATGGGCACTGATAGGCTGCACTGATATGGGCACTGATGAGCTTCACTGATATGGGCACTAATGAGCTGCACTGATATGGGCACTGATGAGCTGCACTGATATGGGCACTGATGAGCTGCACTGATATGGGCACTGATAGGCTGCACTGATATGGGCACTGATGAGCTGCACTGATATGGACACTGATAGGCTGCACTGATATGGGCACTGATGAGCTGCACTGATATGGGCACTGATGAGCTGCACTGATATGGGCACTGATAGGCTGCACTGGTATGGGTACTGATGAGCTGCACTGATATGGGCACTGATAGGCTGCACTGATATGGACACTGTTGAGCACTATTAGGCTGCACTTGTTGCCCCTGATGAGGCCGCACTGATGGGCACTGATGAGGATGCTCTGATGGGCACTGATAAGGCTGTACTGATAGGCACTGATAGGCGGCACTGATGGCCACTGATGAGCTGCACTGTTGGGCACTGATAAGGCTGCACTGATAAGGCTGAACCGGTTCCTCCTGATGAGGCTGTACTGATGGGCACTGATGGGGCTGTGCTGATGGGCACTAATAGGCTGCACCGATGGCCACTGACTGATGAGGCCACTTGGTACCCACTTTTAATGTACAAAGCGGAAGAGGTAGAGCTCTAAAAAGAAAAGGTGGAGCCTAAATAGGAAGGGGTGTGGTTTACAGATAGGGCAGGTCTTAAACAGGAAGGGGCGTGGCCTTGACAGGAAGGGGTGGCCCATATTTTAATTAGGGGGTGCATGAGTTTAGTTAGGCCTAGGACAGCACAAAACCTAAATACACCACTGGTCAGGATCACTATTGGAACTATAATTTATATAAAACATGTATTTACTGAAGGATGTTGTGCAATTGATTGAAGTAAAGTTTTTTTTATTAGGTTCACATTATACTTTCGCATTATAATATTATGAGTATGATGTTAGTGTATTTCATGATCTGCTAATGTTTGAATCCATTAAACATAACTGCAGTTGGCTTTCCCAATGAGACAGATGAATGTGTAAAGTTTGGTAACCAATGGCAATATTTCACTAGTCTGATTACAATAAGCTAAAATCTGATTGGGTTACTAAGGATTTCTGTTCTTTTCGTTGTTTTAATTAAGTAAAAGGCCTGGCTTTTGCAAATTAAAGTTACATTAACCACTTGCCGACCAGCCTTCGCAGTTATACTGCGGCAGAATGGCACGGCTGGGCGAAGTGACAATATGTAACGTCACTCCACCCTGTAGCCACTAGCGCTCGCCCTGGAGCCGATGTGAGTGCTCGGCGGTCAAGATTACCGCCGGGCTCCCGCGATCGCTCAGGGCACATGGAGAACCAGGATCTGTGTGTGTAAACACAGTCTCCGGTTCTCTGAGGGGAGAAAAGACAGATTGTATGTTCATACAGAGTATGAACAGCGATCTGTCATCTCCCCTACACAGTCCCCTCCCCCCTTCAATAAGAGCACACACTAGGGAACACAGTTAACCCCTTGATCGCCTCCTAGTGTTAACCCCTTCCCTGTCAGTGACATTTTTACAGTATTTAATACATTTTTATAGCACTGAGCGCTGTATAAATGCCAATGGTCCCAAAAATGTCCGATGTGTCCGCCATAATGTCGCAGTCCCAATACAAATTGCAGATCCCCGCCATTACTAGTAAAAAAAATTTTTTATAAAACAATGCCATAAAACTATCCCCTATTTGTGGGAAAAAAAGGACGTCAATTTTGTTTGGGTGCAACGTCGCACGACCACGCAATTGTCAGTTAAAGCGACGCAGTGCCAAATCGCAAAATGTGTTCTAGTCAGGAAGGGGGTAAAATCTTCCGGGGCTGAACCGGTAACTTTGTCAAGCTAAGAGCAAGACAAAATCAAATCCTATTTTATTTTAAATTTCAATGCACATGACTGGGTATTGGAAGTAACACAGCTACACTTTTCTAAGTGAACATTCTGTGCCTCTCCGGTAAACCAACCACACTGTGTCTATGGTGTCTAATAATAACATTTAACATATATGTATTAATAGTATATTAACCACTTGCTTACTGTGCACTTAAACACCCTTCCTGCCCAGACCAATTTTCAGCTTTCAGCTCTCTCGCACTTTCAGTGACAATTGCGCGGTCATGCAATGCTGTAACCAAATGAATTTTTTATCATTTTGTTCGCACAAATAGAGCTTTAGTTTGGTGGTATTTATTGGCGACTCCGTTTTTTATTTTTTGCGATATAAGCGAAAACATAGGGGAAATTTTGAAAAAAAACATTATTTTCTCCTTTCTTTTTTAAAAGAAATCCAATAAAATCAAATTTTGTCATAAATTTAAGCCAAAATGTATTCTGCTACATGTTTTTTGTAAAAAAAATTCCGTTAAGTGTATAATAATTGGTTCGCGTGATCACGGACATATGTACGCAAATGATCATGTAAAAGGGGTGTGCAGGTGATCACGTACATATGTGTGCAGATAATCATTGGCACATGTTATTTTACTGGGACATATGTGAGGGACATGTGTTTTTATTATTTAGGGACATGTGTGTTTTGGGGACATGTGTGTTTTGGGTACATGTGTGTTTTACTGTGGGGACATGTGTGTTTTACTGTGGGGACATGTGTGTTTTATTGTGGGGACACTAGACAGGTGATCAGTGAGTAAAAGCTTTAAAAAAAACAGCTAATACTCACTGATCACCAGCCGTCTGCAGCGATCCGCTCTCCTCTCCTCACCGACGACTTCCGTGTGAGGAGAGGAGTGCCGATTGCCTAGCAACCGGCTGTTTGTTTACATCACATGACGGCTGTGATTCGTCACGGCCATCATGTGATCAGGAGGGCCAATCACCGAGCCCTCCTGCCGATCCGAGATGCGCCGTGTCCGGGTGACACGGCCGCATCGGGATCGCGCCGCTGCGCGGGCACGCGCGCGCGCGATCCCTCTACTTCTGAAGGACGTTCCGGAACGTCCATTCAGAAGTAGACAGCTCCCACCCGGCCGTATATGTACATTGGCCGGGTGGGAAGTGGTTAAAGGCCTTCCAATCCTTCTATATATAATATTGAACAAAAAAAAATGGGGAAATCAAACCGCGCTAAACCCAAAAAGGTGAGCAGCCAACACAACAATTTGACTAATTGTACAAGAAATTATATAATGAAAAGTGTAGCGCTAAGTGATGTGTCGAATTCACACAAGTCTCCCAGAATGTGGATCTTGCTACAATGTGCGTTTTAGATGGTTAATGACAACTCTCCGAAAAAGAGAGATTTGGTTTTCCACTCTCTTTTTCGGAGAGTTGTCATTAACCATCTAAAACGTACATTGTAGCCAGATCCACATTCTGGGAGACTTGTGTGAATTAGACACATCACTTAGCGCTACACTTTTCATTTATAATATATAATATTGAGCTTACTGACTCTATTTTTAGGATTTGAAACACACAAAAAACTAAACAATAATATGTATATTAAATGTAGCAAAAAAATACTACTCCATCTCTTATCCCAGCAACTAAGGTCTCATTCCCAAGTGCAGCAGGCACTGCTGCTCTTCTGAAAAGTGATACGCTTTTGTTTGACATGCAGGTAAGGTGGTAAGGAGGCAATATGTTGCCTCCTCACCACCTGATTAAAACCCATGATTGCAGTGCAACCCGTGATTGCAACACGGTAGTATGGAAATTAGAGGTTTAAATCAGGTGTGTGGAGGAGACACTGTGCCCAGTGATCTTTGACTCATTGTCCATATAGATCTCTGCCTCTTTAAGGTTGCCTACCCTTGCTTTAAATGGTCTCTCAGTCTGATTCAGTAGGTTACACAACCATGGGGAAGACTGACTTGACAGTTGTCCAGAAGACAGTCATTAACACCCTCCACAAGGAGGGTAAGTCACAAAAGGCAATTGCTAAAGAAGCTGGCTGTTCACAGAGTGCTGTATCCAAGCATATTAATGGAAATAAAAAGTGTGGTAGAAAAAGGTGCACGAGCAACAGGGATAACACAGCCTTGAGAGAATTGTGCAGCAAAGGCCATTCAAGAATTTGGGAGAGATTTACAAGGAGTGGACTACGGCTGGTGTCAGTGCTTCAAGAGCCACCACACACAGGCGTGTTCAGCATATGTGCTACAACTGTTGCATTCCTTGTGTTTAGCCACTTCTGAACCGGAGACAACATCAGAAGCGTCTTACCTGGGCTAAGGTGAAAAAGGACTTGACTGTTGCTCAGTCCTCTTTTTGGATAAAAGTATATTTTGCATTTCATTTGGAAATCAAGGTCCTAGAATCTGGAGGAAGAACGGACAGGCACAGAATCCAAGTTGCATTAGGTCCAGTGTAAAGTTTCCACAGTCAGTGATGATTTGGGGAGCCATGTCCTCTGTTGGTGTTGGTCCATTGTGTTTGATCAAGTTCAAAGTCAGCGCAGCCCTCTACCAGGAAATTCTAGAGAACTTCATGCTTCCCTCTGCGGACCAGCTTTATGGAGATGCTGATTTCATTTTCCAGCAGGACTTGGCATCTGCCCACACTGCAAAAAGTACCAATACCTGGTTTGATGATCATGGTATCACTGTGCTTGATTGGCCAGCAAACTCGCCTGACCTAAACCCCATCTGTGGGGTATTGTCAAGAGGAAGATGAGAGACACCAGACCCAACAATGCAGACGAGCTGAAGGCCGATATCAAAACAACCTGGGCTGCCATAAGACATCGGCAGTGCCACAGGCTGATCGCCTTCATGGCACTCCGCATTACATAGTTACATAGTTACATTGATGCAAAGGAACCCCAACCAAATATTGAGTGCGTATTATACTGTACATTGGTATACTTTTCAGTAAGCCAACATTTCTGTATTAAAAACTCTTTTTTTTATTGGTCTTATGTAATATTCTAATTTTCTGACATACTGAATTTTCACTAGTTGTAAGCCATAGTCATCAAAATTAAAAGAAAGAATTCAATTACTGAATAAATTAACTTTTTGATGATATTCAAATTTTATGAGAAGTACCGGTATGTACTTATTTGTAAACTGTTTGAAAACTGCTACCAATATAATATTTATACCTTTACCTTTAATTTAGTATAACCTTTAAAATGGGGTCATTTGCAGGATAATTACACTCTTGTTAGGGCCACTGACTGAAAATAAACCACTTAAACCATACCCATAAACCATGACTGATAGCCATAGCAACAATGTCAGAAATGCATTAAAGAGCACTCTTGCAGAACACTAAACCACTTTCCAGAGCTGTGTCAAAGATCATAATGACAATGACTTCTCAAAAAATTCTGTCCCAGTCGCAGACTGTAGAGTAAGTGATTTTGAAAAGCATATTAGATGTCTAGATCCACTTTTGCAAAAACATGCTATAACAAAGTGTTGCCTAAAAAAAGTTGCATTGCTAGAAGTCATAGTTATAAATGACATTTGACTATAAACATTCAAAATTTGCTCAACAGAAAAAAAGGTGCATAAAGGGGTTGGGGAATTTGGAGGGAGAGGCAGGATTATCTACCATCAGACACTGGGATTTGCCTCTGGAGACAAAGGCGTGTAATACCCTTAAATTATATTAACCCTTTCCTTCCCAGGCCAATTTTCAGCTTTCAGCGCTCTCGCACTTTCAATGAGAATTGCACAGTCATGCAACACTGTACTCAAATGACATTTTTATCATTTTGTTCACACAAATAGAGCTTTCTTTTGGTGGTATTTATTCATGACTCAGTTTTAAATTTTTTGTGATATAAGCGAAAAATAGCGGAAATTTTGATAAAAAATCTATATTTTCTACTTTCTATTTTAAAAGAAATCCATTAAAATCGAATTTTAGCATAAATTTAAGTCAAAATGTATTCTGCTACATGTCTTTGGTAAAAAAAAAATCCTGTTAAGTGTATAATAATTGTTTTGTTTTGTGTGATTGCGGACAGATGTACGCAGATGATCATGTACAGATGTGCGCAGATGATCACGGACATATGTGTGCAGATGATCATTGGGACATATGATTTTACTGTTACATATGTGGGGGACAGGTGTTTTTACTGTGTGGGGACATATGTGGGGACATGTGTGTGGTGACAGTGTTTTGGGGACACTATTTTGGGGACATTGTGTGGGAACATGTGTGGGGACACTGGGCCAGTGATCTGTGTTTAAAAAGCTGTAAAAAACAGTTCATACTCACTGATCACTGGCCGGCCGCAGCAATCCGCTCTCCTCCCCTCACTGATAACTTCTGTGTGAGGAGAGGAGAGCCGATCGCCTAGCAAACGGCTCTCTATTTACGTCACATGATGGCTGTGATTGGACACTGCCATCATGTGATCAGGAGGGCCAATCACAGAGCCTTCCTGCCGATCGGAGATGCGCCATGTCCGGGTGACACGAGCGCATCAGGATTGTGCCGCTGCGCGGGCACGCGCGCGATCCTTCTCCTTCTGAAGGACGTTCCTGAACGTCCACTCAGAAGGAGAAATCGCCCACCCAGTCGTAAATGTGCAGTGGCCGGGTGGGAGGTGGTTAATTGAGTTGGCCAAAAAAAAATATTTTATGACAAAATCATAAAATGTGATTCACTCTTCCTATCAACCCATGTCTTCCTTAAGCGTTTTATGGCACACTGTTTAATTAATTGTGAAATTCCTTAGTTCTCCACCTACTGAATGGCTGGAAGATTAGTCTTTCTATTTCTGATTCACTATATAGCAATCCGCAGAGGGTTCATCCAGAATTTTTAGTGTGAACATGTGAACCCCTTTTAGCACCTGATGGATTGTACACATGCAAAAGCCATTGGGATTGGAGCAAAGGTATATCTTATTTCTATTGCATTGCAAGTCAGTGACCAGACCTGATACTTGTAGCTCTCCTACAACGTGTGTCTCTGTGCCCCATATTCGCACTTTATCCACTGGAGCATTTGGAGTTTGCAAAGCAGAGTAGGGACTGGCTATTGAGGGATTACTTTGATGCAGCTGGCCAGCTTAAACATGTATTGCAATATATGTGGACTATAAATTCCAGTTTCTTTGCAAAGTTTGCTAGAAAGGGTATATAGCAGAGTGCAGAGGGTTCATCCAGATTTTTTCTGTTCTATATTATAGTCTCTCATTACTAATCACTCATTAAACATAAAATAATCACTTAAAAAAGGGAAATAGTCTAGAAGGTGTAAAATGCAGGGTCCTAGAGGTGCCTTCACATACCAGTAGCAGTTAATATTTTTCTCTGCTAGGATCTGACAGTTGTGAAAGGTCATTTTCTTCCACGCCTGCCACCTCTTGCCTCGCACACATATACTGTGGTTGAACTTAAATCATATCTAGAAATAGATGTCTAGAAAATATTTCATATTAATATTTTGTTTTTTTTATGTGCAACCAGCAGATGGAGCACTTGGATCATTTTGGCATTTTTCCTGGATAAACTTATCTGCTTTGTTTATAAATAACTGTTGTTAACAGAGCTCCAAAACTCAATCATATAATTTACACACACACGCAAACAGATGCATGAGTTAGAAAAAGGACTTTGAGGGTGCAGTGGGCGGAGTCTAACTGGACAGTAATGTCTGACTAGAGCTCCACTTCGTGAGGAGGAATAACCCGCAATACAGCTTAAGCCCGGACAAAAATTATAAAGAGGAATACATTATTAAACACCCGAGAGGTGAGAGAAACATTTAAAACAATAATGGTGTTGGGATGAGCCTGCGTTAAAACAAAAAATAAACCACACGGAGGCACTCAGGGCCGGATATCATCCAATGTGTCCTCAGCATCAGCACAAATTACCTCAGAGCGCTCCACAAAGAGTAAACCTATACAGCATATCTCCTCAGGAGATTCTGATACAGAATTAAACATATCATTGTCTTCCTCACATGGCAAGATCGTGAGTGTAGTCTCAAGTAATAATTGTAAATAAACTGATTATCACGTACCATCATCCATATTAGTCATTATAGAAACAAGGGTTTTTTTGGACTGTAGACGCAGGTGCTGATTCTGCGTTAATACACTCTATACCCACAAGATTTTGGGGGAAAAGGGGAGTTGGACTATCTTGGTACTTGTAATGGGTCAGTAAATACATACGAAAATAATAACAAAAGATATTTAATAGAAAAACACATACATGAATAAAAAATGTACAATGTACAGATCAATTCAATTTTAAAATCAGCTTATAACCACTCCTAAACGTAAAGATATCAATACAAATGAATGCTGGGCTTGCCCGCAAACTTTGCGTTTGTCTAAGCGTAGGGGAGCGGTTCCTCGACCGGTTTCGCGGTATAAACGCTTCATCAGGAGTAATATCTGAAATGGATCATAATTTTAAATAAACAGCATGGACACAGCCAAATAATTTTACATAACAAGCAATATACAAATATTACGAAAAATAGAGTGGACCAGCTCACCAATGCAGGCGGAGACACAATCTCGCTGGTTTTTTGTGGAAGCAGGCTCTGACATTAAGAATACAAAAATGTTTATTATCCACGTTGTGGCTAAATGGTAATAGAATAAGAAACAACACCACCGGGTGTATGGGGTTGAACAATATTGTGAATGAGGGTTTAGAGTAGCTAGTGAAACCCAACAGCAAGAAAGAAGAAGAGAGAAGAGGGGGAAAAAAAAGAAAGGAGGGGAGAAAAAAGGGGGGGGGAGAAGGATGGGGGGGAAAGGGAAGCACCAGGGGAGGGGGAAAGGAAGGAGGGGAAGGGGGTGTTCTGGGGTGTGGGGGGAGGGGGGTTTTGGAAGGGGGAGGGGAGAAACGGGGGGAGGAAAGGAAGGGGGGATGGAAAGGGGGGACGGGGGGAGGGGGGGTTGTTTTTGAGGAGACAGAAAAACATAAAGTAGGAAAAGAGTGTGTAAACCAAGTATGCCACCAGGTAATCCCACCTACCAGTGAGCACCAGACGGTAATGGTAAGCAAAGACCAACACCACAGTTAACTGATTACAAAGAGTTTCATATGGGTAACTCACAATAGAAAATGTCAAAGCCAGAATGCGGTGCAGGAGCGTTTGGGACTGGCTACAAGGTATGGTGCTAAATTTTGTTGCGTTATAGATGGTTAGATCAACCAAACATTGGATGAAAGGCCTATAAAGGCCCTCAGGCCTGTACTTCAACTATTGAACTATTTTTGATATCTATACGTTTAGGAGTGGTTATAAGCTGATTTTAAAATTGAATTGATCTGTACATTGTACATTTTTTATTCATGTATGTGTTTTTCTATTAAATATCTTTTGTTATTATTTTCGTATGTATTTACTGACCCATTACAAGTACCGAGATAGTCCAACTCCCCTTTTCCCCCAAAATCTTGTGGGTATAGAGTGTATTAATGCAGAATCAGCACCTGTGTCTACAGTCCAAAAAAACCCTTGTTTCTATAATGTCTTCCTCACATGAAACTATCACCCCTCACAGTATTTTTAAAGCATTTTGAAAAAATGCTTCACAAAGCACTGAAACAAACCTCAGAGCAGATAACAAATCACCTCACAAAAGAAATCAGGGAACTTGGTCAGTGTACAGCAGCACTTGAACTAAAAGTGGAAGAAATTGAAAACTCTTCTCAGGACTACATGACAGAAATTGATATTCTAAAAGAAGAAAACTTTATTTTACAAAATAAACTAGAGGACTATGAAAATAGAGCAAGAAGATCTAACCTCAGATTCAGAGGTATACCAGAAAATGTTTTAGATATACAATCTTCTATAACTGCACTATGTCAGGAATTACTCCCAGGGATACCAATAGAGCCCCTGGAAATGGACAGAGTGCACCGTGATCTTATGCCTAAGAAAACAGATGGACCTCCAAGAGACATTATAGAAAAATTCCACTAGTATAAATCTAATGAACAACTTCTTGTTGCGGCCAGGGGAAAAAACTATTTAAGCTTCCAAGGTCATACTTTCCAATTATTTGCAGACCTTTCCCAAACTACTGTCTCCAAAAGAAGAGCTATGAAACCCCAGCTCCTGGAACTTCAATGCCATGATATTAAATATCAATGGGGATTTCCATTCTCTCTACGCTTTTCACATCAAGGAACAAGATTTGTCTGCAGATCTGTGGCAGAACTCCAGCAGGCCCTTCAAGATCTCAACCTGATAGAGAACTCTCATGCCATTAATGCTTCAAGAAGAAGAACGGCTTTGAATACAACAGTAAAGGACCCATCCCCAGACTTAGACAAAAATGGAAATCAGCATCTGCACAAGAAGAGTCGACATGTATCTCCACCTCAAGAACAAGAAGACATTATGGAATGAAAATACTGAAGACCTAACAGATCAATATAGCAGAATCCTTTGGAACCTCTGTACAAATCTCCTACTCCCACTTATTATATCTAATTTATGGATATTTAATATTAAGTGATTTAAAATACATTTATATTTACATTTAAACCCCATAATTTGAAATTTCAGTTTTGGTTATCCTCAAAAGCTTTTCCACTTGGACCCCTAAGATTTATAAAGTTTAAGATTTATTAATAAATCTCTGGAGCAGTCACATAATAACAAAAGCTCATATCCTCCATGAAATGATTTAATTATCCCTTTTTACGGTTGTCTTTAACCTTTTATTATTAGTCAATTGACTCAAATTTGTTGGGTGGATAAGTCTTTATTATGCATTTATTTTTTTTTATTTTTTTTATTAGCCCTGTTATTTATTTATTTTATATATATATATATATATATTTTATATATTTTTTTTTTTTCATTTTACATTTTTTCAATTTTTTTTTAATTTTTATGTTTTTTATTTATTTTTTGCTTTTCCACATGGACCACCCAAGATTTATAAATTTTAAGATTTATTAATAAATCTCTGGAGCGGTCACATAACAAAAGCTCATATCCATCTATGAAATAATTAATTTATCCCTTTTTATGGTTGTCTTTAACCCTTTATTATTAGTCAATTGACTCAAATTTGTTGGGTGGATAAGTCTTTATTGTCCATTTTTTTTTTTTAGCCCTGTTACTGGATAAAATTAGATAAAATGTTCTCCTATTGCCTTAATATTTTCCCTTTTAAATAGTAAATATACGTCTTTGTATACTATAACTTTAGAAAGTTTACATAGTAGATTTAAACACAGATGATTGGAATTTCTTTTTTAATTTTTTTTTTAGGGCTTACAATCATACATCTTTAGGATGTTCATGTTAGAATATTTTGGGGTTGGTGTTCTTCCCGCGAAAACTACGTGTACCCCAATTTACCTTCCTCGGACCCCTACAGTAATTATGTGGGGATTCGATGAAGGCTCCTTATCCCCTGATGGAGGATTGTATCCTTCATCACAGGTAAACGTTGGATCTCTTTATACCTCTACTTTATTCATATGTAATATGATCTTTTATGATTTTTATTTTTCCCCCATTCTATATATTCCTGGACCTTTCCCTCTTCTCTCTCTCTCTTTATCCACAGGTGTTTGGTCGAGGAGCCACCACGCCGTAACATGTGGTAAGAAAAGCTTGTTGTGGCAGCTGCTATGGCACCATTAAATAGGGGCTAAATGTACCACAAAATGTACAAAAGCATTTAGATCTTTCCAGGCCATGAAAGCACACATTGTGTGTTTACAAGAAACCCACTTTACAAACAAATCTACTCCCACATTTTTTAGTTCATCATACCCACAAGTATTTACAGCTTCAACAGATACCAAACAAAGGGGCACCATCGCTCCACTCCTTTCACAATGCAGGCTGCAATAAAAGACCCTGAGGGACGATATTTAATTCTAACTGGATATGTTTTGGACACAGCTATAACTGTTGTTTCATATTATGCGCCTAACAAAAAACCTGTACCCTTTTTATCACACCTATTTCAGGTAGTACACTCATTGTATGTGGAGATTCTAATCAGTCATCCTCCCATTTCTGGACAGATCCCCATTTATTCCATCCCGAAACCAAACGAATCAATCGCTTTCTCATCTCCTTTCTAACTATAAATTAGTTGATTCTTGGAGAGAAAACCACCCGACCAAAATAAACTATACATATTTCTCCCATCCACATCAAACATTCAGTCGAATTGACCACATATTTCTGACAGCAGGAATGTTGCCAGAAATAATTGCATCTAATATTATCCCTATCCCATGGTCTGACCATAATGTAGTCTTCACCTCTATTGCATCTCTTATACCCAAAGCACATCATACCACATGGTATTTACCAAATATATTATTGAAACACCCCTCTTACCGTATAAACATAGAACAGGCTCTGAAAGATTATTTAAAACATAATACATGCCCAGAAGTCTCCTCATTAACCCTCTGGGAGGCACACAAACCGATTTTGAGAGGGATATTCCAACAACAAATTGGAATACTCAAGAGAGAACGCAGAAACCTGGCGCGGAAATTGGAAAATTTATTTAATCCTTCTTTTACAGCCTTTCAAACTAATCCCACTCCATCGGCAAAAAATAAACTAGAAAAAGCAAGATTGGAATATGATTTATTTCTCACTGATTCTGCTGGGAAAACATTGCAACGCACCAGACATGCATTTTACATAAAATCTAACAAACCTGGTACTTATTTAGCGCGAGCACTTAATTCTATCAATAAATCTTCTAAACCTATTAAACTTAAACTGACTAAAAATACATATACGTGTAATCCTCTAAAAATAGTTAAAAAATTCAGCTTTCACCTGAAAAACCTATATTCAGAAGCCAACTCTTTTGATTTCACTAAAGCGAATTCCTTCTTCTCGAAAATAAATCTACCCCAAATATCCCCTTCACATAAAAACAATTTAGAGCAACCTATAGTGGTGGAAGATGTAATAGCAGCTATTAAAGAGTTGAAATTAAACAAAAGACCGGGTCCAGATGGCTTCTCAGCCCTATATTACCGCACTTTCACTGATATCATCTCTCTTATATTGACAAAAGCATTCAATAATATCTTGGATAATAAATCTTTTAGACAAGAATCACTAATGGCTATTATTTGCATGATTCCAAAACCACACTCAGATGAAACATCATGCACAAATGTCCGCCCCATCTCCATGATAAACATAGATATTAAAATTTTTGCAAAAATTCTAGCTAATCGTCTTAAAGATACAATAGGATCACTAATTCACCGTGATCAGGTTGGTTTTATGCCAACACGTCAAGCAAGCGATAACATACGTAGAGCGGTACTATTGGCACAGATTGCTACATCACGTCGAATTCCAGCTTGTTTCCTTTCATTAGACCTCAAGAAAGCATTTGACTCAGTTTCCTGGCCTTACTTATATTATACTCTACAAAAATGGGGTTTTGGCCCCAACTTTATAAACTGGATTATGGCCCTTTATAATAACCCAAAAGCATATGTTAAATATGCAGGTTATAAATCTGAATCCTTTAGTATAAATAGAGGTACACGCTAGGGATGTCCACTCTCTCCACTATTTTTTGCCCTCCTAATAGAACCGCTAGCTCAAATGATTAGATCGGACCCCACTATAACTGGAATTGAAATTGGCGGTTACCAACATAAATTAATTTAATAAAATGTCTATTTGCGGACAATATCCTTCTTTTTTTTTCTTCTCCGCAAATATCAGTCCCCAACCTAATTCCAATACTAAATGAATTTGCATTATTTTCTGGTCTTCATATTAACCTTAAAAAATGTCAAGCCTTAAACATATCCCTCTCAAATGTAGAACTAAATTCAACAAAGATAGGTCTCCCTTTTACTTGGGCTGACAAATCGATTCCCTTATTTAGGGATTCATTTGTCGGCTTTGTTTACAAATTTATTCTCAGTTAATTATCCATCCATTCTGAAAAATATATCTAATCTATTAAAATCCTGGTCCCACCTCCTGTTATCGTGGTTTGGAAGAATCAATGTCATAAAAATGACGATCCTACCAAAAATACTATATTTATTCCGTGTTTTACCAATCCCTGTTTCTGCCTATTTCCTAAGACTTATACAGAAGAGAGTAATGTCGTTCATATGGGGTTCCTCCAAACCGCGAATACAACAGCGTACATTATTTCTTCCCAAACTTACTGGAGGATTAGGATGTCCTGGTTTTTCATGCTATTATAGGGCAGCACACTTAGCTAGTTTAACTAAATATCATGCACGAAAAGAAATCCATTATGGGTGTCTATAGAAGCGGCTGAGTGTGACCCATTTCCATATCAAACCTTCTTTGGATCTCTCCTAGAGATATTAGAAATCTACGAAATCCTATCACTAAACATTTTATATCTCTTTGGGATAGGTTTATAATAGGAAATCACTTACAATCTACACACAATCCGCTATTATCATTTTATAAAAACCCAGCATTTTATCCGGCATGGGTCTCTCCTAAATCTTTTAAATAATGGGTACCACTAAATATTCTGACCATGCATAAGTTTGTAGATTTCTTATCCTTCATCCCCTACCCCACACTTTGTGACACCTATGGCTTACCCCATAAAGAAATATTTTGATATCTCCAAATTAAAAACTTTTTCTCACCCTTCTTAAACAAGAACACTCCCCTAAACAAACTAACCAATTTTGAAACTATCTGTAAGGATGAACCAAATGCCAAAGGAATAATATCCCTTCTATACCCTCAAATATTAACTCAACCCAACTCAGAAAATCCTTCATACATTTAGAAATGGGAGGTTGACCTAGAGAAAACTCTTGAAAGTGTAGACTGGAACCTAATTTGATCAGTAACCAAATCAGCCTCTCCTAATGTAATGGCAATGGAGGCCAACAACAAGGTACTAACAAGATGGTACCTTGTACCAGTCAGGGTAGCTAAATATAACCAAAATTATTTGGCTCAATGTTATCGTGGTTGTACAGGTTTGGGTACTTATTTTCATATTTGGTGGGGTTGCCCTATTGCACAAGCCTTCTGGAAGGAAATTTTTAACATTGCATCTAAATTACTCAAAATGAAATTACATCTGGACCCTACAATGGCCCTACTCAATTTAAAACCAGAATTCTTATCACATACCCGCTTTAAATTGTTGATACAGCTCTTCACGGTGGCAAAACAAATGCTGGCAAAAGCATGGAGATCCTCGACTTTGGAAGTCAATGAGACTGTGAATAGAATGTATAATACTATGATACAAGCAAAAATTTTAGCTCTTGAAACGGACCAAATCCCTAAATACGAAAAAATATGGCAACCTTGGATAGAATTTTTTTTGCCATCAACATTTGATAACAGAGTACTATTACCATGGTAGTAAATTTGATAGGTTTAGTTTCAAATATGGTTGTTCAAGGACGTTGTGGTGGCTCCCGACCGAACCCTGCAGAACTCATTACCCTTTCTCTATACATCCCTCTCTTTCCTTTTACCCTTCTTCCCTTCTTATCTTTATTTATATCCATATTTACTTCTTGAATTTGGAAGCTCCCACATATGCTACCTATGATCATATAGAATTTTTACAGTTATAATTGTACAAATTAGGATATTTCATTCAAATACAGATCAACAGTTGCTTATAACTTTATTACTTTTGTTTAATAATACATAATAGCAATCTATACTATTCTTTGCATTTATATAACTGAGCTTCTTTAACCACTACAATACTAGGCACTTCCGCCCCCTTCCTTCCCAGACCAATTTTCAGCTTTCAGCGGTCTCGCACTTTCAATGACAATTGCACGGTCATGCAATGCTGTACCCAAATGAAATTTTTATCATTTTGTTCGCACAAATAGAGCTTTAGTTTGGTGGTATTTATTCACGACTCCGTTTTTTATTTTTTGCGATATAAGCGGAAAAAATAGCGGAAATTTTGAAAAAAAACAATATTTTATCCTTTCTTTTTTAAACGAAATCCAATAAAATCAAATTTTGTCATAAATTTAAGCCAAAATGTATTCTTATACATGTTTTTAGTAAAAAAAAATTCCGTTAAGTGTATAATAATTGGTTTGCGTGATCACGGACATATGTACGCAAATGATCATGTACAGATGTGTGCAGGTGATCACGGACATATGTGTGCAGATAATCATTGGCACATGTGATTTTACTGGGACATATGTGGGGGACATGTGTTTTTATTATTTGGGGACATGTGTTTTTATTCGGGGACATGTGTTTTTATTTGGGGACATGTGTGTTTTGGGACATGTGTGTTTTGGGGACATGTGTGGGGACATGTGTGTTTTACTGTGTTGGTGCACTGTTGTGGACACTAGACTGGTGATCAGTGAATAAAAAAACAGCTAATACTCACTGATCAGCAGCCGGCTGCAGCGATCCGCTCTCCTCTCCTCAGCGATGACTTCCGTGTGAGGAGAGGAGAGCCGATTGCCTAGCAACCGGCTGTTTGCTTACATCACATGATGGCTGTGATTGGACACGGCCGTCATGTGATCAGGAGGGCCAATCACAGAGCCCTCCTGCCAATCACAGAGCCCGCCGTGTCCGGGTGACACGAGCGCATCGGGATCGCGCCGCTGTGCGGGCACGCGCGCGCGATCCCCCTACTTCTGAAGGACGTTCGGGAACGTCCGATCAGAAGTAGGCGGCTCCCACCCGGCCGTTTATATACAGTGGCCGGGTGGGAAGTAGTTAATTTTATTGATAACAGATTATATTGTACACTTGTATAATTTACCTTTGAATACATAATAAAATATTTTGACAAGAAAAATCACTTCACCTCATCTTTTTTACTGCATACTGTTGCATATCAGGTTTTAATCACAGAGATTCTAATTTACTAAAGAAGTGGAGAATGTTCAAAAAGTAAATTGTATGAAGATTCATTTCAGTTGTCCAATTGTGTGAAAAGTAAATCCTCATTCACTTATTTAATTTGCACATTATCAGATAACTGAATTGAATATTTACACAATGAATTGTGTGAATATTCTCAACTCCTTTGGTAAATTAGCATCATTTTGTCTGAAACCACTTTTGCTGTGCTATCTTTTGAAAATTCATAGCAATCTGAGAATCCTTTGCATGGGTGCAACCTGTATATATTTTGTGAAACAAGGATAATAGAACGATTCAGAGAGAGAGAGAGAGAGAGCAAAAAGTAAAAAAAAAAAAAAAAATCAGTTTCTCTACTACTGACTATCGCCCAGTCTTCTTCTGTGTTTATTATCTTCTGACATCTTAATTGGCCGGCCCAGGGTGAGGTAGCTCCTGTGTACAGGCAAAATATTTAATTCTTTCTGCCAACTAGCAGATGCCGGGATTGAACACTGAGCTGTTCATGCACATTCACAAAAAACATTGATGGCAGGCAGGTAAGACTATTTTTGGAAAAGAGACATACAGGGGTTAATTTACTAAAACTGGAGAGTGTAAATCTGGTGCATAGATCTGCATAGACACAATCAGCTTCCAGGTTTTAGTGTCAAAGCTAAACCACCTCCTGCCCGCGCTATAGCTGAACGATGGCTACAGCATGGGCCTTAATTGCCAGGAGGCTATCAATAGACATCCTCCCGAGCAAGCACTGTCAGAGCATCCCTGCAGGGTGCACGTGGCGTGCTCTGTGATCACTGCATCTATGAGATTTGGCTGCTCACAGATCCCGGCCCCTTACCACTAGATCAGCTATCAGCCAATGACAGCTGATCGCGTGATGTAAACGGAAGATCAGCAATTTTTTTCCCTCACGCTAACAGTGTGAGGGGGAAAAAAAAGCAGATCACCGGCTTCAGTCAGAGGGACATCGGCCCCTCGCACAGAGAGCAGCTGCTCTCTTGTCTGTGCCCACCATTGTCACCTGCCAGTACCCACCAGTGCCACCTACCAGTGCCCACAGTGCCACCTATCAATGCCCACCAGTGCTGCCAATCAATGCCCATCAGTGCCTCATCATCAGTGCCACTGATCAGTGCTGCCTATCAGTGTCGCCTACCAGTGCCCATCAGGGTCCATCTGTGCTGCCTATCAGTACCACCTATAAGTGCCCTTCAGTGCCACCTATAAGTGCCCTTCAGTGCCACCTATCAGTGCCCTTCAGTGCTGCCCATAAGTGCCAACCATCAGTGCCCATCAGTGGCACCCCTCAGTGCGACCCATCAGTGCCACCCATCAGTGCCACTTCTCATTGCCACCTCTCAGTGCCCATCAGTGCCACCTCATCAGTGACCATCAGGGCCACCTCATCAGTGCTTATCAGTGTAGCCTGTCAGTGCCCATCAGTGCAGCCTATCAGTGCGCATCAGTGCGCATCAGTGCAGCCTCATTAGCGCACATCAATAAAGGAGAAAAATATATGTTTTCCAAATGAAACAGTTTTTTTGTTTGTTTTTAAATTTTCTTTTTTTTTTTCATTTTTTTAGCAAGAAATAAAAAACCCAGCAGTGATTAAATACCACCAATTCAAATAAGCTGTATTTGTGTGAAAAAATATATATAAAAATGTAATTTGGGTACAGTGTTGCATGACAGTGTTGCGTGCCCAGTAGGCAAGTCGTTAAAGGAGTTGTAAAGCCACCAAAGCACCCCCTAATTATTTACCTGAGCCCCATCTCTCCAGCAATGTCCACGAATGTCTAAGCCATCCGGGACACTCCTCTCGCTTGACTGAGGCAAAGCAGCGGCACCATTGGGCCCTGTGGCTGTCAATCAAAGTCAGTCAGCCAATCAGGGATGAGGGGGGTGGGCCCAGGTGGGTGGATGTCTGAATGGACACACGGAGCTGTGACTGGGCTCCATAGGAAGCTGCTGACTGTGGGGGCACTCGATAGGAGGGAGGGGCCAGGAGCAGCAAAGAGGGACTCCGAGAAGAGGAGGATCTGGGCTGCTCTGTGCAAAACCACTGCAACAGGGCAGGTAAGTATAACGTATTTGTTTTTTTTGTTTTTTTAAAGCGAGACTTTACAATCACTTTAAGACCTTACACACGACAACTAATCTAGCGTAACACACTTATATATATAAATATATAATATTCTCCTATAAAAAATGCAGGGATAATGAAATGTTCAAAACCATTTATATTATTGCTGCAGTACTAAAGCAGCAGTATTGTAAGCCAAAACCAAGAAGAATGCAACAAAAATCAATCATATTTTAATTGGAGTGACTCTTGTACATGTAGGGGAAGTCCCCCAAGGAAAAGCTCCTTTTTTGACCTTCGATGCTATACAATGTGGTCAGGGACAATTACTTCCACAAAATGTGTTTGCTTTTAATGTGTTAAGTACTCTGTAACTGTTTGCTTTAGGCGAGTAATCAAGTAAATAAAGATAACTGAGAATAATTTAGAAACGAACAAGATGATTATTAGAGATAAACGCAAATCACAGCACAGAGGGAAATGTGCACAAGTATGCGGTCTAGTAATTAGTAACAAGTACTATATATGATAAAGCATGGCTAGTAGTAAAAACTGTAAGATCAAGTAGGTAACAGAAAAACCAAGCCGATTTAACCACCTCAATACTGAACCCTTTCACCCCTTTCCTGCCCAGGCTATTTTTAAGCTTTCGGCACTGTCATACTTTGAATGACTATTACTCAGTCATGCAACATTGTACCCAAATTACATTTTTATCATTTTTTGAGACAGATAGAGCTTTCTTTTGGTGGTATAATCACCACTGGGTTTTTTATTTTGTGCTATATAAACAAATACTAAAATTGTAAATTCAAGGGAACACTGCGCTGCCCAAAACTAAATGGAAAGACAGCAGCTAACACAACAACTAGATAAATTTGTTTCAAACCTAAAGTGAGTATATAAAGTGTAGCGCTATAAATTAACTAAATAATGACTTAACTTAAACACATATAGGAGCCACCATATGTGCAAATGACACACTATATAGTGACAGGTGATAACAACTAGTTTTATGACAATATGTGTCAGAAAAAAATCAATAAATGGTGAAAGGTGACTAGTGTAGTAACATTAACATCACTCGTATATAAACAGAAAATAAACACATGGTAGCCTGTCCAAAACAGGTTTGAACATTAGAGCAATAGGCTGCAAAGAATGTGTCACAAAAATTTAAGTAAAAAAAAAGTCTGTTTTAGAAATCATGCCAAGAAAGTTCCAAGTGAGTGGTCTGAAGTTCCAACACTCTTCAAATGACCAAGAGAGCAAAGTATCTTGCAATCACCAATGTGACAAGACCACCACCAGTAAAGATGTGAGCTTACCAGATAGCTTGGACCCAAAAGAACATACGTTCTATGAGTCAATAGAGCTTAGAGTGTCAGCAGACAGCCAAAAAACTATCCCTACAGATGCGTCCCAAAACTTTTGGAGAAAGGTCCGTCTCCACTCAGATAACTATGATGTCAGGATTCAACCGATATGTAGGGAAGGATAGAGAAGACCATATAGCGTAATTCCATATGACAAAAAGAATTTATTAAAAAAGTAGTACACTCACATTTAAAAAGTGTTTCAAGCACTTGTTTAAAACAAAGATGGCGGCAGTGGAGTCCTCCTGACACGTTTCGTGTCAATAGACTTAGTCTGGGGTATCTCTCCACTGCAGCCTTACTCACATTTATAGATGAAATGACCCCTCTAATGAGAATCCAGCCCATAGTGTCACCGTTTTGGATGTAAACAAATACTGAAAATTTAAAAAAAAAAAAAAACTTTTTCTTAGATTCTGTTTAAAACATTTTGCAAATAAATGATCTTTCCTTGTAGAAATAACCCAAATCAGTGTATTTTATTTAGTCTGTGTGAAAGTTATAAAGTCTACAATCTATGGTATATCTATCTGAAATTGATTAATCCTGATGTACTGACTAATCTCATTTCGTGAGGCCCTAAAATGACAGAACAGTACAAATACCCCCCAAATTACCCCCTTTTAGAAAGTACACAGTTCATGTGTTAGTAAGAGGCATTCTGAGTTTTTTTTAAGTTGAAATTTTTCTCACAATTTTTCGGAAAAATTAAGAAAGTCATTTTTTTTTTCTTCCACAAAGTTGTCATGTTAACACGTTATGTCTCGCCTCCAGGCTTTCCAGGGGAATCATTTATGCATCCAATTTCCTAAATACCTATCACATTTTTGGAGGTGCTGGGGCACCAGGACAGTGGAAACTGTATATCCATAAATTGACCACATTTTGGAAAGCAAGCACCCCAAGGTATATTCCAGAATATGCAATTAGCAGACCTCCAGCTGTTGCAGAACTACAAGTCCCATGAGGCATAGCAAGACTCTGACAGCCACAAGCATGACACCCAGAGGCATGATGGGACCTGTAGTTTTGCAACAGCTGGAGGTCCGCTAATTGCATATCCCTGGTATATTCCAAGAGGCATGGTGAGTCTTTTGAAGTCTTCATTTTTTTGCCATAAGATTTTGGAAAATGCAGAAAGAAAATTAAAATTATTCTTTTGCACAAAGTTGGCAGTTTAATAAGATATTTCTCACACACAGCATGGGCATACTTGGAATGACATCCCAGAACACATTCTGCTACTCCTTCTGAGTATGGCGAAATCACATGTGGGAGACTTTTTCAATGTTTGGATTGATTGTATACCAGACATTGTATCATGTATACCGATTGTATCAAAACCAAGGTACTGTAATGGTCACCTCTACATGAGTGATCAGGGAATGTAGCTTAGATAGTATCACCTATAGCAGTCTCAGTGCCTATAAAGCAAGCAAGCATCACCTACTGGTACATGGCTTCCCCAGGAATGCCATGTTCACTGGCCAGGAAGTACAGGAGGCCAAAGAAAGGAACAACAAAAGAGTTCCTGTGGTTTCAGGAGTGCAATTATCCGCAGGTAATAAAGGTCTTTTCTGTATCACTTGAAACAGTATTTGGAATCATCGATTTGTGCTGAATTTTTGGGGTTTCTTTTGGCCCTATCCCTCTCTTTCCAGAGATTATTAGTCTAAATAAACTCTATAAACTGCTAAAAAGTGACTGGCACCTTTGTGTTTACATACTCACTACACATCAAGAATCTAAATCTGAGGGGAAATGCTGGCCCACCAAGCTATCAGAAGGTCCACATTTGCCTTCAGGTAGTAAGGGAGTGCTACACTAATAACTGTTATTTTATAAGATTTTAATATTTCCTAGCATAAAAAAATATAAATGGTTATACAATAAAAAGCACTATTAATGCATAACAGAGCTTTTATTATAAATATATTGGTGAGTTTTTGAGAGAGATAAGATCACTGTTATCCCAATTGGCTATTTTACCAAGAACCCAGTGTAGCGCTTACCTCCCAAGGAGCCACTGATGTTTGGGCCCCTTGACTTTTGATGACAATGACCCTTCCGGCAATGCCACACCCTCTGACACACCAAAGCTAAAGAAGGAATATTTATTTGTGTAACACACACAACAAATTAATAAATGGCCACTATTAGATACCAATATTGTATAACTCTGTCAACAACTGGAAGACCTAAGGTCTCAATCCCAAACCCTAAAACCAGGGAGGTCCTAATTAAGGGGTGGTACTGGGAACTAAAGGCCCAATAGTCTCTCCAAACCCCTCAGACTTGAGTATATCCAACAATACCGGGCATAAGTGCCCACTCTGTATACTAAAAGTAGATGATTCTGTCCCTTTAAGCAGTGGGCAGGAATTTGCGGCCAGAAGACCATCACCGCCAAATGATCTGAGGTTTAATTTCTTCCTCTGTCTGTACCCACCCAGTGATGTCAGCTGTGATTCAGGACTCCACGATGACAATCTCTCATTGACCTAGTGATGTCAGCAGCAACTCAGTACTTAGTGATGATGAACTCCCACTGACCTGGTGATGTCAGCAGTAAAGTCTCTTTGCATTTCCAACACTGTTGTGAACCCACCAGCAGGCAGCTTTCTGACACAGCACCCTATTCTTATGTTCACCTCTTGCTGTCCTCCACACGACTTCCCAAAGCCCAGGAATTATCTCCCTTTTCCTGCTCACTACTCCCTGTCCTGCTGGGGTTTGCAGTCCCTCCAGTTTGTGGTTCAATAGAAAAATTGTCTCTTGGGACTACATTTCCCATAGGCTCAGGCAGTTCCCAGCAGTCCTTTGTCCTGCCGGGCTGTACAGTAGCCAATCATGATGCACTCTGTAATATGGGCCAGCCGGCAGGCTCTCCTCTGGCTCTATGTTGCTGCAAACAGCCTTAACATCTTCCTGTGTCCTTTGGCCTCTCTCTCTCTCTCCTTTTTAACTGGCACCTAAAGAGAGGGCGAAATGCTTGTGTTGGCAGCTGCAGGGGCACTGACAGTCTCACTCACAGCCCAGTCTGTGCTGCGGTGGGCGGGAGCACCACGTACCATGGCTTCAACGGTAACTGCACCCAGGCCATAGTTTTCTTATGTTGTCCACTTTTATGCGTTAGTATCCTATATGCCCACTGACAAGTCATTGCTGCCAAGACATATAGGCGTAAATGTACAGCAATCTAAGAGTATCAGGATTTGGAAACAGTAGAAAATAAAAGACAAACTCAAGTAACGATATTTTTCAAAGGAAGCTTGTCAGAAAGAAAACAGAAAACAATCTTTAAACAAAAGGTCAGTGCAATAATAAAATGAAAAAAATGTATACCATGTAGAACATTATATTTGTTATACCTGATCTACTGTTAAACAGGATGTTGCCCAAAGCAACCCATTAAAGGTTTCATTTCATGCTCTAAAACACTTGCATCTGATTGATTCGTATAGGCAATACCCATCATTTTTATCCCTGTTGTAAAGGAACTAAAAAGAGTAAAAAAAAAGCAAATAAAAATGCTGTACACTATACATTGTACAGTGATATTTTTTTAGCAGCATCATCTATTTATTAATACAGTACACCATAACACATACTATACTGTTCATGGTAAAGAGATCAAAATAACTATGATTAAGTGTCTAGAATGACTGTAGCGGTTCCTCCATTTGTCACTTCCATCTGGAAACACTTTACACTTACTGTATATGGGCTCCCTAGATAACACAGTCACTTCTGTGACCATATGCCCAATTACAAGTAGATGGAGACTGTAGATGGCCATTCACGGAAATACTTTTCTGCCTCTATGACTTATTGAATATATTTTATTTCCATATACTGTAACCCGTAATCAGTCATTGCATTATTTGGACCTGTTAATTTAAAGGGAAAATACAGTGGTGTCAATTGTATGTATATTTTTTAACTGATGTTTTATATCTATTTCTTCTTATTTTTTTATTAATCCTGTATAATAATAATAATATTTAAGTAGCGCATATTAAGTATAACATTTGCATAAATTAGGTGTTTTGAAAATAAAAATGTAATACTCAATACACCCTTGACATGGGATTTCCAGAACATTACGACTTTTTTAAAAAGAGAGCAGAACACAACCTGCCCCCAGGAACAGGGAGGGCTACTCCAGCTCATTCAGCTATGTGCGTAAAGTTGAGCTGAAGCTATTGAGATCTGTGGACAACAGGCTTTTTCAGCAAAGTAGATAAGGATAGTCTGAAAAACATGCCACAAGTAGACTAGAGATTCATCTTCTGGCTAAAAAATAAGAATATGAATTTCCAATATTTTATATATCTTAAGGCTGCTTTCACACTGGGGCGGTTTGCAGGCGCTATTGCGCTAAAAATAGCGCCTGCAAACCGACCCGAAACAGCTGTTGCTGTGTCTCCAGTGTGAAAGCCCTGAGGGCTTTCACACTGGAGCGGTGCGCTAGCAGGACAGTAAAAAAAGTCCTGCTAGCTGCATCTTTGGAGCGGTGAAGGAGCGGTGTGTTCACCGCTTCTATACCGCTCCTACCCATTGAAATCAATGGGAGACCGCGGGGATACCGCCCGCAAAGCGCCGCTGCAGCGGCGCTTTGCGGAGGTTTTTAACCCTTTTTCGGCCGCTAGCGGGGGTTAAAACCACCCCGCTAGCGGCCGCATACCGCGGGTAAAACGATGGTAAAGCAGCGCTAAAAATATAGCGCTGCTTTACCGTCGCCGCCCCGCACCGCCCCAGTGTGAAAGCAGCCTTAAAGCAGTAAAATTATGATTATGATGATGATAGGTGCTCCGGATCCAGACGCTGCAACTATAAGGAGTTTTTTAATCTGGTGCTTCCAGAGGTATCTTCTGTCCACTCCTGCTGCCTATCAGATCTGTGTAGCAGTCCTCCTCCGCTCTGTCTACACTGTTGATCTGACAGGTGACGCTGCACAGAGGAGACCGCACAGTAGGCTGAGGGGGGGAAAAAAGCCTGTTCTACCTTATAAAATGGAGCTGACTACATCGTTCTAATCCTGTGAAGATAAACTGAGCTGTAAACTTTGAAGAGGTGAGAGCTGCGAAGGGAAAGGGGAGGGGTGGCTGTGCAGAGAGACAGCTGGGGAGATGTTCAGGTTGTTCTGCAGAGGTCAGAGCTGGGGATGAGGGGGGGGGGGGTTATTAGATTGTGCACAGTGAGAGCTGTGTGGGGATATGGGGGTGCAGAGGTGAAATATTGGAGGTTGAGAGCTCTGGATTAAAGAGAAGCTGTAGCCAGAGGTGCAGAAGTGACATGTGGAGGGGAAGATAGATAATCTTTTGGATGGGGGTGCAGAGGTGACATGTTGACAGAGGGTACAAAAGTGAGTTGTGGATGGAGGAGGGTGTACGCTAAGGTAAACTGTGGAATGTGGGGGAGAGAGGGAGGGGGGGTTGAGCTGTGGATGGGGAGGGTGAGCTGTGGGGGGGGGGCTGTGGACTGGAGGGGTTGAGAGGGTGACCTGTGGACACTGGGGGAGGGAGAAGGGGACCCGTTGATAGGAAGGCAGAGGGTGACCTGTGGATAGGGAGTAAGAGGGTGACCTGTGGATAGGGAGGAAGAGGGTGAGCTGTGGATAGGGAGGGAGAGGGTGAGCTGTGGATGGGGGAGAGGGTGACCTGTGGATAGAGGGGGAGAAGGGGATTTGTACACAAGGGGGGAGGTGAGTTGTGGATGTGCGGAGACGATGAGCTTCAGTTGGGGAGGGAAGGTGGGCTGTTGATGGGGGAGAGAGAAGGTGACCTGTGAATGGGGAGGGAAGGATAGCTGTGGATGGGGGAGAGGGTGACCTATAGATAGGTGGGAGACAGTAAGCGTCAGATGGGGAGAGAATGTTAGAGAGGGTGACGGGCAGTGTTGGTCATCTTACTTTAAAAAAGTAATTAGTTAAGTTACAAATTACTTCTCCCAAAAAGTAATTGCGTTAGTAACTCAGTTACTACATTGGAAAAGTAATTAGTTACGCAGCAAAGTAACTGTGACTTTTTTTTTTTTAATATTCTATACGTGTAACTAAGGGACGGGTCTAGTATTACTGTAAGCAAGGGGCGCATTTATTATTATTGTTATATATCGTGTAACCAAGGGGCTGCTCTGTTATTACTCTAACCAAGGGGCAGATCTGTTATAGCATGTAAGCAAGGGGCGGGTCTATTATTATTATATTGTGTAAGGGGCGGGTCTATTATTATTATATGGTGTAAGGGGCGGATGGCTACAGAAGAGGGCGAATGTTAAATTAACGGGCAGAGCTCGATATATAACAATAATAATAAATGTGCCCCTTGATTACAGTAATACTAGATCCGCCCCTTAGTTACACGATAGACGCCCCTTGCAGAGTAGCACGAGCATCAGGAGCGTGCGGCATCGCCTCGTACAATTAACTGCGTCCGCGCGGTGTGGAGTTCGCTCAGAGCTGTTTAGGTTCAGCAATTTTCGGAAGCTCCGTAGTCCTTCGTACTGCGCAAGCGCTGCGCCTGCGCAGTACAGGGGGTCCTTATCCGGCGGGGGAACTTTTTCGGCAGGACACCGGAATTACAATACTGCCATCTAGTGGCGGTAGATGTAATTGGGGTAACTAAGCCAAAGTAATGGGAACTGAGTTACCATGAGGGGAAAAGTAATGAGTTAGATTACTCGTTACCCTCTAAAGTAACTGCGTTAAGTAACTTGTTTATTTTAACTCAGTTACTTACATCACTGGTGACGGGAGGAAGCAAAGGCAAGCTGTGGATGTGGGGAGTTGAGCTGTGAATGGGGATGCTAATTCTTTGTCTGCACACTTTGTGATACACACTCCTCAACACTGCACAACTCTGTGTGTTACACTTTCCTGAACCTTGAATTGTATGCGAAACCCAGTTCTGAGCCTTGACCACATCCATTATTTGGCATCATTTTACTTCTCTTCCCCAAGGAATCGCGAGATTGGGGCAGTAGCGGTTGGATTGGGGATGGGAGGGGGTGGGGCTGGGGGGTGGGGAGTTGACTGGGGAGGGTGGATTCCTGCACCCATTCTCTGAGAAAAAGAACTTTGCCACCAGCCATACGCACATAAATGATAGCACAGAAGTGGGTCTTGTTTTATGCTGCTACATATAAATAGTCACTGAATTCTGTTGGGAACATGCTCAGTTGCACGCCCCCCAGCATTGTGATCGTAGTCACCAGCAGTCACAAGTAACGATTATGAACTGTGTTGCTATGGGAATTTGTATAGTGACTTTATTGCAATACAGAGGCCCTTCCCCCTCCATTGATATGTAAATAATACAGATAGCTAGGTTTTGAAGATGAGCAGAGGAAGTTGGTTTATGCAGAAAGTGGGTGGGAGGGGCATAGAGAGGGTTTGAAAGGAACATGTGTTTTGGGGCAGAGGAAGAGTTGTGTTTGGAGGACAAAGAGAAAACACATGGCTTCCAGGAGCTGGATAACGTTGGAGACGCTTTTGTGAGTTGGACTTTGAACAAGGAACTATGAAGGACATCTTAACCCCTAAGTTGAGTAACTGTTTAGTTTACTTAATGTGTACATATTACACATGCATATATGTGAAGCTATAAGTTGTGTTGTATTGTTCATCCTACAGTTTGTATGTGCAGATTTTTCCTGTTTAGTAAAGCATTGATACACTTCAGAAGTCTAAGCTTCCTTGGTTTTACCACAAGAACTTAATAGATAGACGCAAGCCATAACAGGAACCTGTAGGATGTGCTGTCAATTCTGTGATCACAGTGACAGCAAATCACTGATCGGGAAGCACACAAAACGCCTTCATCATTAAGGGGTTAAAAAAATAATATGGTTTTATTTTCCCTCTAATGCCCCTCTTGTGCAGAGGGGCATTGCACTGGGTTTCCTTTCCTGCCCCACAACTCAGTTCAGGTCCCAGGAGTAGGAAGTACTTATGGATATAGAGGGCCATATAACTCATTCCTATTTCTTTTTATGTGCCAGTGCTGGTGTTTAGTGATATTAATAGTGGATATGTGCTGTCACATGGGTGCAGGATGAAAGACCATAGCCCTGTTTAAGCTCTAAACAGAGCAGCTCAGAGCTTACTCAGGAATTCCTTTTACAGCTTGTGGCAATGGGAACATGTAGATATTTTTGGTCTCATGCACACTGGACATACAAAATTCTGCTTATACAGGCCTTTGGTGTTTTTTTCTTTCAGCCTGTAGAGGCAACTTTATGTTAGCCTACAGTACGTGTCCATGCACAGTTTGTCGTTTACAGGTATATTTGAAAAGGAGTGTTTACAGGCTGAAAAAAACTCAAACCTCAAAAATTCACAAGTGCGATGTTGAGAGGAGCTTTGGGGCAGAAAAAATACTTGACGTGCATAAATGCTCATAAACACCGCTTTTAGGCATATTCAGCATTTTCAAGTGTGCATTGATTATAGTGAAAGATGTGCCATTATAAGTGTTTTTATGCATTTTTTTTCTGACAGGGATTCTGGCATTTTTTTCAGTGTGCATGGACCCTTCAGGTACATTCTCCTTGCCTTTGACATCAGTTTGAGATGCTTCTAACATAATTCACAGTTCATTGAGCGGTGCATCAACCTGCTTCAAGCTGCTTTTGCCATTCCATTGACTTGCATAGAGAGAGAAGCAGCTGATGTAAACAAAGGCCCATCAACACAGGCCCTAACTCTCAGCATCTGAATGGAGCAGCAAAAGAGAGAGAAGGGACACAGGAAAAAAAACATTTTTATCAGAATGAGGAAGGACATGTTTACACTTCCTTCAACATGTGGCATTTTACACTACACAGAATGGTTGCCTTACAGACCTGTTCACATTTTGTGTTTGCTTTGCTTCAAAAAGGATACCCCATGTCACTTTCTTGGTGCTTCAAAGCATCTTCAAAGCCTCCACAGAAGTCTTTTACAATGCTTGTTAATTTCAGCATTTGTAGAGCATTTTTTCAGCATTAGCTTTGCTTTGCTTTGTTTTGGAAGGATGAGACATGTCAGGATGCACTGGGAACCAGAAAGACATAATTGGCAGTCAATTCTAGTTCATGTGTATATATATTCTGGGAGTGTCTGGTGCAGACATCACATCGGGTGTGCAGCGCGGAGCCGTAAAAAGGTAAGCTGCTAAACAGGGACTCATAGGAAATATATACTCTTCTATATAAACGACAGCTAGAACCAGGAGAGCAGTTTTAGACAGTGGCATAGAGATGTGGAGACACTTAGCGATGAGGAATGGGGGCAAGCTCTGAAAAATTTATTTAAGGTATCGCTATCCTCTACACAATGTTTTACCCAACTATTTATTATCCATAGAGTCCACTATACTCCGTTAAAATTGCACTCCTGGGGTAAAGCAACTACATCAAATTGGTGCACAAGGGTATTAATGAGCTGGGAAGAATATCAGCATACCCAGGGCATTTGCCAAGCTTCATTAGCCAAGCTTCATTAAAGCTTCAAAAAAGCATCCCAGAAGCATCACGCAAGGATCAAAAACACATAAAAAATGCATGCTTATAAAAGTGGTAGGCGCTTTATTGTGTGTTAAAAGCAAGTGTAAACAAGCCTGAAGGGTAACAAATTCTGACCATAATTTTAATGCTGTCGGTGCCTTCTTATCCTACTGAAAACTGTGTCTTGTATGTGGGATGGGAGTTAGATTTCTAAGTAAAAGAATATATTAAAACGAGTACTAGCTATATAACATAACTGATCATTACAGGTGTATGTTGTTTTTATGCGATATGCTGATGATTTAGTCTTTTGTGAGACTTTTAGTCAATCGTTATTGTAACATTTCCTTAAAAGAACATGTTCTACTGATAAAACTCCATATATCAATGCAGACAGAAATTTATTTTAATGGAAAAACAAAATGTAATACTGTACACCTTAACTTGTAAATGTAGACATTCGCCTATCTATCGAAAAACATGAGCAAACACAACATAGCAGGTGGATGAATAGAATTCTGGACCCAAAGAAGCAGAAATTATCAACTACTCTTCCTATGTACAGTACAACGCATAAAAGATTTTATTTGAAAAGTCAGTAATGGAATATTCGTCTTCATCAAGGCACAGGAAGATATAATTAAGCAATATAATTAAAGTAAATAAAGAATTAAACTAATCCAGGAAGAAGTCCTTTTGTAATTATTGGATTCAGGATTACAGTAAGGAAGGAATCTATTTGCTTGTTGTGTAAAATGGATAATTAAGAAATGTTTTACAGTGCTTCTGGTTTCTGAATCAATGTCAGAAGCCAGAAATCATCTCATGAGACTTACACTCGATGTGATAGATATTTCCTGTTTCGTGTGATCTAGACACATTCAATATTGCAGAATGAATAGAATATATATGATATATCAACCAAAGCTACATTTTAAACTCAAAAACCATAATAATAACAAATAGTTATTATAAATGTCTACAAGTTTTTTAAACGTTTTTCCCTATTTTCCCTATAGAAATCATATTTGTATTTATCTACTAATATCTACTAATATGCATTTATTCTTCTCTAGTTTTTACTGTTTTAAGACAGGGGTGCCCAACCTTTTGACCTTCCTGAGTCACATTGGAAGAATAAGAATTGTCTTGGACCACATATAAAATACACTAACAATAAGAATAGCTGATGAACAGAAAAAGTCAGGCAAATCCCAAGTTAACGATCATCATAGGATGGACTCCTCCTGCCCCAGATGTGGAAGGACAGAGGGAGACATGATCCACATGTTTTGGAGATGCCCCAAGCTACAGCGCTACTGGACGGAGGTAGTGGAAACAATTACGCAAGTCTTTGAAGTTCCTATTGAGATGGAACCTAAGGTTTGCGTACTGGGATGGGTAGAAAGGAAGGGAAGGCCTAAAGATACCAACTTGGCAATCTTGAGATGCCTATTCCAAGCTCGCAAACTTATTGCTCAAAGATGGCAATCTCTTACCCCCCCATCTGGTAGGGAATGGGAACAAAGTGTGAACACTATGATATTAAAGGAAAAAACACTATATATTAGACAGGGGTGCACAATGAAATTCGAAAAGATATGGAGAATGTGGTGTGAAAAAAAGAATATAGATATATTATAAGCTTAGGAATGGAACAATGAGACATGCGAGAAGGAAGATGTGTGGTGTGAATGGTTAGGGTACGAGAGAGAAGGAAAGTGGGGTATACAGCAAATATATGGAGACATTCGGAAGGAGAGGGGGAACATGCATCTCGGACTATTAGTTTTTCTTTTCTCTCTGCTTTATGGCTCTTTTTTTGTCGGAGGATGCTATGTTTCTTTACCTCCCCTGCCTAATAAAACAAGGGAATGTATAAATGTAAGAATGTGAGGTTTATGATGTTTTCCCTTTTTTTTTGTAAAACTGAAAAATGATTAATAAAAATATAAAGTTAAAAAAAAAAAAAAAAACGATCACTGATATAGTTAATGTACTGAGTAATAAAAAATTATTTTGTATTTTTTTATTATAAAAGTAAAAGAGGGCGACATAAAACTAGTGTGATATTTGACACAATTTTTGATAAACTAACACATCAATATCAGGTTCGATGGATGTAGTAGTAGCAATTCTCAATGAATTCTCAAAGGTGCTCATCAGATATATTGGTTCTAATTTTGCTCTTCAAAAAAAAAAAAACTTATGACATGAATAAGGTGTGATTGTGAAGAATTGGGAAGGTAAAAGTTTTAAAAGTCCAGTAAAGAGACGCTGTCAAATTATAGTGGTTTACCGGGATTATGGCTAAATATATCAGCCATAACCCCAGGATTTCAGGCATACTTAGGGCCACAGAACCACACATAAGAGCAGTGTAGACTGTTTAACACACACTAGATTCACATGGTTGTGACATGGTCGCCTGATCCTCACCTGTTTGCTGTCTCTGGTTGGGATGGGACTCCCCACCTCAGCCCCGGGGGAGATGATCATCCTTATCCCCTGCCTTCCCTTGGATCCAAGGTTGGGCACCACCTTTGGGCCGTATTAGCATTTTACTTCTGATGATTGGCATTAGCCACGTGCGTCGAGTTACATCGGGTTACATGAAACTGATGTCTAGACAAGTTTGGCTCACCATGAGCAATCGATTATATTCATTGAATTTTTATGAATGGATGAGTGTTTTTATGTAACTGTAATACTGATTATGTTTTACCTTATTCTGTATAACAATTATATATTCTTACAAGTGTATCATAATATATTGTGTCCTATATTTACAGATTGACATTCTCTATTACATGACTTGTTATTATTAATAAATTATTTTATACATGAATTGAAACAAGGTATCCATTCAGTGACCTGCCTCACTCAAAGTCCCATTCCTTTCTTTTTTCTGCTGTTTAATACATGTGAATGCACTTTACCTAAAGGACATAAAGCATAACAGCATAAAACCACTATATTTCTATTTATTTATCTTTTAGCAGTCACATAGCCTAGCTTATGTTCCTTATACACAAAGCAGTGGGCAGGCTGTTTGTAAGGTCAAACACAGCAGGTAAGTACTTTCCCCATCTGTGCATGTTGCAGTCCAGAGGTGTGCACCTTCTGCGTTCCAGACTGTTAGTGAAGTCACACACACTGGTCCTAATCCTTTCCTACTCTACCCAAAACAAAAAAATTTTTTGACTATAGATACACTTTAAAGAATTAGTGTGTGACACACAAGGGTGTCATGACATTACCACCATATACTACTCCTACATCAGTATGCCATGTGCAATAGAGAGTTAAAGTGATTGTAAAGTTTTTTGTTTTTTTTAAATAACAAACATGTTAGGCCCCTTTTACACGGAATGGATCCGTAATGATCCGCCCCGTGAACATCCGCTTGCTCAGTGGGGATCGCTCTGTTGATCCCCTCTGTGCAGGGACCGCCCTGTCAGATCTCTGCTCTCCTCTATGGGGGATCGGATGAACACGGGCCATCTGTCCGTGTTCATCCGATCCGCTCTGCAGACAGATAGAAAAATAGGATTTTCCTCCATCTGCAGAATCGGACCATAGCGGGGACGGATGATATCGGATGCATGTATGTCCGTATTTCATCCGAAAATGGATGGATGAAATATGGGCATACGGTCCGCACGTGTGAAAGGGGCCTTATACTTACCTGCTCTGTGTACCGTTTTTGCACAGAGCGGCCCCGATCCTCTTCTCTTTGGGTCCCCCGCCGGCGGTCCAGGCTCCTCCCTCTGTAAAGTGCCCCTAATAGAAAGCCCCTTGCTTTGGGGGCACTCGAGTGAATGGACATTGTCCATTCTCACACAGAGTGTGGCTAGGCCTGCCCCCTGTTCTTTACTCATTGGATTACTGGGTGTGATTGAGCCAATAAGGGAAGAGAGACACGGGAGAGCCAAGGCTCTCATACACATTACTGGATCGAGATGGGGCTCAGCTAAATATAAAGGGAGGAGCTGGAGCTGCACACAGAAGGTTTTTTACTTTGATGCATAGAATGCAGACTACTGGTTCTAAAATACAAACCAGTGGAGCAAAGAAACTAAGAGCTGTAACCAGCCCAAGAAAAAAGGAAGATAAAAGATTCAAAAGAAAATAGTAACAATGCAGAACAAGATCATTGCACTTTTATGTATTACTAGTTTGTAAGGAGTAACTGAATGATTTGGAAACCTTATTTTTTATCGTTGACATGCAAATATTCTGCCAGTGGAACACAAAAATGTTTCATTTGTTCAGATGATTCCCACACAGGGCTTTTTTTGTCTCAGACGAGGTGTCGTTACTGGCCTGTCCTCCCTCCTAAGCACTGTCCAACGCAGTGCCCCAATATAAAACATTTGCAATCCCTAGTGGTCTGCTGGTCACCTCCTTACCTATAGTAATAATCCCTGGTGATCCAGTGGAGGAAAAATACTTATTTTAAATAAATAAAGATTACCTACCTGTTCCTGGGCTTCTGATTTCATCATAGTAACAATGCGCAACAGTGCCACTGTCACTCTTGCAACACAGAAGCCATGCAGGTGTATGGGACAATCTAATGACAGTCACATACATAGCTGTTCCTTATCTACCAGTGACGCAGGGAGTTTTCACTTGCTCGTCGCCATTGGCGTGCGCAGGGGGTGTGCCAGGTGTACTGGCATACCTTAATCACTACGTGTGGTTCTGATTCATCATACTGCCTGGGCTTCCCCCATGTTGGCCACCTTCCCCCCAGTGTTGCTGGCTTCCCTCCTCTCCCCCACCCCTCTGCTGCTGCAGGGGATGTTTCAGGATGGAGAGTGGGGGAAGGGGCTAATAAATATGTCATTTGCCAGCGCCTACCTTTTCTAAATGAACACAATGAACACACTCACTCACTGTGTTCATTCATAACTAAAGCATAGTAAACTGTGCTTAAGATGCTTCAGTTTGTGAATGAACAGGAAGCTGCTCAGCACAGAGCACTTCTCATTCATTCACTGTCCAGTGCAGCTGAGCCTGCAGAGAAAGGCATGTGCGTTCAAGCTTTGGGGTGCACACCTTAATGCATTAGACTGCACACACCTATACTCGTCGCTCTATCTCCGCTGAACTCGCTACTTGGAAATGAAAGCATATCACTTCTGGGTTGGGGTTTCAGGGATGTCAGAGCAAAGAATGAGTAAGATCCCCATCGCCATCAAAAGAGAAGCAGCTCTGTATGCAGGTGTCATTGGAAAGCCCTATACAGCCAATCTTAGGGCACAGGAATGCGCCAGTATGGCACATTTCAGCACAAAAAAAGCAGCACTCCTACATATTATTTTCAGCTTGGTAATGTGCAATCGAATAAAACTCCAGGCAAAATATTTTTTTGTTTGTGATGGCAAGGGAGTGTGTGTTAGAACTTCTCTTCTGCTGCCTGTGTCCCAACTGAGGAGACTTTCATTCACTTTCTTTCCTGAAGACCTTTGTCTCTGGGACAAGAAATAAAAGGAAATCTTCCCAGTGGGAACAAAGACAGAAATAAAACCCTAAGAGAGGTTCCAATCTTTCTCCACACTATCCAAAACAAAATAAAAAATTGTCTGGCATATTAATCACTTGCTTACTGTGCACTTTCCTGCTCAGGCCAATTTTCACCTTTCAGCGCTGTCGCACTTTCAATGTCAATTGCGAGGTCATGCAACACTGTACCCATATTCAATTTTTATCATTTTTTTCACACAAATAGAGCTTTCTTTTGGTGGCATGTAATCACCACTGGATTTTGAATTTTTTGCTAAATAAACAAAAAAAATGTAAAATGAAAAAACCCCACATTTTTCATATTTTGTTATAAAATTTTGCAAACAGGTACATTTTCTCAATCACTGATGTGTGCTGATAAGGCGGCACTGATGGACACTTATAGGTGGCACTGGTAGGCAGCACTGATAAGTGAAATGGATGATGAGGCACTGATTGGCAGCACTGATGGTCACTGATAGGGGGCACTGGTGGGCACTAAGATGATTGATGCCCCTCTAACAGAAAACGTTTAACGGCTTTCTTCTTTCAGCGTAAGGGGAAAAAAAGCCAATAACCGGCTTCTGTTTACTTTCCTGATCAGCTGTGGTAAATGGCTCGCTATGATTGGCCATTTACCCAATCTGTGATCAGCCAAGTCCCAAGGACTCCACAATCACAGGGCTCGCAGGCAGCGTGAGTATGGCAGGACGTACATGGACGCCCTCCCAGCATTGTAAGCCTGAACTGTAGCTGTCTTTTGACTATAGCGTGGGCACCAAGTGGTTAATTAGGATAAATATAGTTATTGTGAAGCCTACCAACTTAGCTGCAAGTAAGCCAACAGTTATGGACATCGTACCTTTACAACCTTGTTCGGAATCTCAAATGAATCCCCCCCCCCTTTTTATAAAAACCCTAACTTTTCATCATGCTATTGGGAGTGTGTCTGTGGGAATATTCAAACAAGGGCATTTGTGGAGCCAGGTACTCATATTGGACTAGAAGACCAGGTTCACAACAATTTTGTGACAAAACTCGTCACGCCATGATTTTATGGACATTTGGGCACAGTCAACACAAAAATGCCATCCCCAAAATGCTACCTCAAGGTTAGAAGTGCACAATTGCCTAAAATGCCTTTATATGCTGTAGCAATAACATTACTCTCCACTGGAAATATCTAAACCCAATCATTTGGAGGGGTGTCCACATACTATTGGATATATATTATAGGTGTGATGGTCAGGTGTCAACAAACTTTTGATGGGACATGTTACACATTACACCCTAAATATGGGTGTAACATGTTTTAAAAGATGAACTTAGCCTTTAAAGAAGGCACCTTTCGTGTTGCTATTGGAAGGTGTTTGAAAGGTGGCCTACCTATAATACAATTACAGAAGAAATGTTACATTTTTCAGTATAGGGATTTGATTTACATATGCTTAATTTGCAGCACACTGTAAATGTATACGTAGCACCCTGATCCTAAACAGGGCTACTAATAAATCTAGTGGTGCTAGGTGGTGATTAGCCTGGCTAATTGGAAGGTTGATCCACTGATTTCTGTCCTAAGTCTGAGTTTTAGTGTAGTCTCTCTCTTCTGTCAATAGGTGGCACTGTTGCCTTTGGCATTGGAATGATGGATTAACCTAAATTCAGGTGATCAGTAAATAGGTTGTCTCAGCCAATCAGCAGGAGTTCCTTTAACCGCTGTGTATGCTGGGATAGGTTATTTATTTGGGAGGAGTCAGGTGATCAGGGTTCTACCCGCCCGAGGCTGCGGCCTGGGTGGGTGGGTGTCGACAAGCTCCTGGTTGCTATGCCTGAAGCCTGAGGCCTAGCCAGGAGGCATGCTGGCTGCTAGGTACACTTAAGGCCTATCCAGCAGTTCAGGGTTCTGAAAAGGAGGAGCAGCCAGGGTTATGCCAGAAGCTTGAGTCGGAACCGCGTGTGTTAGAGGCTCAGCCCAAGGGGAGCCTGACCATTGCTGAAGGTAAAGGAGAAGCAGCTGGCACAAAGGTATGACCACTCCTGTTACCGGAGGCAAGTTTGGAAGGGATGAAGTTCTGAAGGAGTACCAGAGCAGACACTTTACTAGCCGGGGACAGTGAAGTAAGTGGGAAAGCTTCAGTGGAGACTCATCCGGCAATGCATCGGGTAGCTGTGAGTAAAGCTTGAAGGAGTACGGCAGTTAGCTGTAAGTAAAGCTTGAAGGTAAAGTACAACGGTTAGCTGTGGGTGAAGCCCGGGGAATCCAGCGGGTGGCTGCGAGTCCAAGAAGTCTTAGTGAGAGAGACAGCAAGCTGAGCTTAAGGATCTACAGTGGGATACTGTTGGTTAAGCTGGAAGATCTACAGTGGGTTACTGTGAGTTAAACTGGAAGATCTACAGTAAGATATTGTGTGAGAAGTTGTTGCCATAGGACACAGCAGTTGCTACAAGATACAGATTTCTGCATTCAGCTTAAAGTTCCTTTTTCTGTATTGCTGTCTGCCTAGTTTGATTTTCGACTGCAGAGTTTGCTTTAATTGCTATTGCATTTGCCTAAGGGTTTCTTGTGCCCTAAACCCTCTCTCCCCACTGTTCCTGTTAAGAGAAATAAAACTATCTTTGTTCATTTTACAATAAGTGACTGGCGCCCAATCTTTCACCTTGCACTACACCCACTATGCCTAGTAACCTGCACCCTGAGGAGGAATGTCAGTTCTCCCTGGCTCTGGGGGTCACCATCAGGCCCTTGGAAGCTGGGTAGACTGCTAAATATACAATCTGAAGGCATCCTGAATGCATGCATATTTATTTATTTATGTTTTTACAAAACAGGGGTGTCTTATTTCACTTTGCCACAAATACAGCCATACAGAACACAAGACATGGTTAAGTGCATTACATTGTGACATGACAGAGACCAGCAATACGAAAAAAAAAAAAAGTATTTTAGAAGCCAGGTCCAAAAAAAAAACAAAAAAACAGACACATCATAACAAAACATGTACAATATAAAGGCAGAAACAATAGTAAGATCTCAACATTAGTGGGAGACCAGTGTTATACCCAAGGATAAGCTTGAGGGGAGGGGAGAGGTGATATAAGGAAAAAAAGGGGGGAAGGGGAAAAGGCAGACGGACAAAGGGAAAGGGCAAGGATGGAAAAAGGGGGGGGGGGTCCTACAGGATACCCCAGGCTCAACACCTAAATCCCATACCCAGACACTGGATAGTAAAGGCAACCAGTCAACTCGAGGTCCAAGGGGACCACATCTTATCAAACCTCCAAGGACAACCCTGATTGATACAGTTTAGCTTGTACATAGGAAGGGCTGCATCCACCATAGCCTCCCAGGAGGGCAGTATTTATTATTTTAAGTTAGCCAATACAGTGGTGTGAAAAAGTGTTTGCCCCCTTCCTCATTTCCTGTTCCTTTGCATGTTTGTCACACTTAAGTGTTTCGGAACATCAAACCAATTTAAACAATAGTCAAGAACAACACAAGTAAACACAAAATGCAATTTGTAAATGAAGGTGTTTATTATTAAAGGTGAAAAAAAATCCAAACCATCATGGCCCTGTGTGAAAAAGTGATTGCCCCCCTTGTTAAAACATACTATAACTGTGGTTGTCCACACCTGAGTTCAATTTCTCTAGCCACACCCAGGCCTGATTATTGCAACACCTGTTCACAATCAAGGCATCACTTGAATAGGAGCTGCTTGACACAGTAAGGTCCACCAGAAGATCCTTAAAAGCTACACATCGTGCCGAGACCCAAAGAAATTCAGGAACAATTGAGAAAGAAAGTAATTGAGATCTATCAGTCTGGAAAGGGTTATAAAGCCATTTCCAAAGCTTTTGGGAATCCAGCGAACCACAGTGAGAGCCATTATCCACAAATGGCGAAGACATGGAACAGTGGTGAACCTTCCCAGGAGTGGCCGGCCGCCCAAAATTACCCCAAGAGCGCAGCGACGACTCATCCAAGGGGTCACAAAAGACCCCACAACAACGTCCAAGGAACTGCAGGCCTCACTTGCCTCAGTTAAGGTCAGCGTTCATGCCTCCACCATCAGGAAAAGACTGGGCAAAAATGGCCTGCATGGCAGAGTTCCAAGGAGAAAACCACTGCTGAGCAAAAAGAACATCAAAGCTCGTCTCAATTTCTCCACAACACATCTTGATGATCCCCAAGACTTTTGGGACAACATTCTGTGGACCGATGAGACAAAAGTGGAACACTTTGGAAGGTGTGTGTCCAAGTATATCTGGCGTAGAAGGAACACTGCATTTCAGAAAAAGAACATTATACCAACAGTAAAATATGGTGGTGGTAGTATGATGGTCTGGGGCTGTTTTGCTGCTTCAGGACCTGGAAGACTTGCCGTGATAAAAGGAACTATGAATTCTGCTGTCTACCAAGAGATCCTGAAGGAGAATGTCCGACCATCTGTTCGTGTACTCAAGCTGAAACGAACTTGGGTTCTGCAGCAGGACAATGATCCTAAACACACCAGCAAGTCCACCACCGAATGGCTGAAGAAAAACAAAATGAAGACTTTGGAGTGGCCTAGCCAAAGTCCTGACCTGAATCCTATTGAGATGTTGTGGTATGACCTTAAAAAGGCCGTTCATGCTCGAAAACCCTCTAATGTAACTGAATTAGGACAATTCTGCAAAGATGAGTGGGCCAAAATTCCTCCAGGACGCTGTAAAAGCCTCATTGCACGTTATCGCAAACGCTTGGTTGCAGTTGTTGCTGCTAAGGGTGGCCCAACCAGTTATTAGGTTTAGGGGGCAATCACTTTTTCACACAGGGCCATGATGGTTTGGATTTTTTTTCACCTTTAATAATAAACACCTTCATTTACAAATTGCATTTTGTGTTTACTTGTGTTGTCCTTGACTATTGTTTAAATTGGTTTGATGTTCCGAAAAAAACACTTAAGTGTGACAAACATGCAAAGGAACAGGAAATGAGGAAGGGGGCAAACACTTTTTCACACCACTGTAAATGGTGTCACTTTCAAATCAAATCAATGTGTTGCACATGAGGTAGTTGCCAAAAACAATAGGTTAATCTCAATGTACTGCATGATTTAAAATATCCTTAAAGCATAGATTTGTTCTGCAGATATTTTGTGCCTTATGTGACATGAAAATTGTTGTTTTCTTAGCAGGACTTTTCTTAGCCTGCTTTTCCTACATAAGTCCCTGTTAGAGATTATGAACACAGACTGATTTTCTTCCCCCACACAAGTTGACACAAATACAAAAACAACTGATAGCAATTTGAGGCAAATCACAAGCAGCTCAAAGTTATTCCTTGAGCAACTACAATGAATATCAAAGTGACACAGAAGCGCCTGAAAGCCTACTGCATTTCACTTACTACTGATTTTGATGCCCATGTCCTTGTCTTTAGAGATGTGTGATGGATATTGTTTTGAAGACATTGGTAATGACTCTTGCACATGGGCATTTGTGTTTGAGCTGCTTTTCTTCTTTATAGAGGTCAATGTAAATGCATAATCAACCTAGAAGCAGCTTGAAGTAACTAATTGAGAAACACAGTTAAACTGAAAGTAGAACTATAGGCAAAACATTTTTTAATTTTGGATAGAGTAAGGGAGGATTATAACCCCTGTTAGATTTTTTTTTGGCACCTCGTCCCATTGGGAAGATTTAATTTCACTTCTTGTCCTATAGGCAAAACAGGAAGTTAGAGTAAATCTCTGCAAATTAAGGAAATTCCTTAACTCCCCCCATCACCAAAACTAGTGTCCCCATTGGAAGATTTACTTTCCTGAGGGACAACCCAAAATGGTAAATAAGACAATTACAGAGGGTGAATCTCCCTAACAGGGTTAGTGATAAAAACGTAGATGTTCTAATCCCTCTCCACTCTATATATCTTTATATATATTTTTTGCCTACTTAAATAGAGCAGGGATGGATTTAACCGCTATCGGGTTATTTGTTGCTGCCTCTATCCAGCTTTACTTTTTAATTGGGTGTTACTTTTGATATGTATTGCTCTTTCCTTTCTAAGCCATAAACCATACATAAAGACTTACGGATTAAACAACGTTTACCCAGTTTGACTCTTAACCTGCTACAGTGCTCAATAAGGTTTTATGAACCTTGTGACTCAAACATCAAAGGATTAAAATGTGAGATAAACTTTATAGAGTTTTTTCCATTCCTTTAATGAGCTACTTTTATTTGTAAAAGTATTGCTTCATACTGTATGTATCTTTTTAGAGGATGGATTGTGTGTTTTAATTTGGATGATCAAATTAAGCATGTGAATTTATTGAAATAGTCATATTATGAAATAGTCATATTTTGGTGAGCCAGTTGGCATAAATTGTAATATTATGTTGATAATGCCCAGTATATATACTGTAACTCTTAAACCACTATAGATACAGTGCTTTGAAAATTTTCCACATTTTCTATTGTTACAACCAAAAACGTAAATGTATTTTATTGGGATTTTATGTGCTAGACCAACACAAAGTGGCACATAATTGTGAAGTGGAAGGAAAATGATAAATGGTTTTCTAAATTTTTTACAAATAAATATGTGACAAATGTGGCATGCATTTGTATTCAGCCCCTTTACTCTGATACCACTAACAAAAATCTAGTGGAACCAATTGCCTTCAGAAGTCACCTAATTAGTAAATAGAGTCCACCTGTGTGTAATTTCTGTTCTGTGAAGCCCTCAGAGGTTTGTTAGAGAACCTTAGTGAACAGACAGTATTATGAAGGCCAAGGAACACACTAGACAGGTCAGGGATAAAGTTGTGGAAAAAGTTTAAAGCAGGGTTAGGTTATAAAAAAATAACCCAAGCTTTGAACATCTCACGGAGCACTGTTCAATCCAACATCCGAAAATGGAAACAGTATGGCACAACTGCAAAACTACCAAGACATGGCTGTCCACCTAAACTGACAGGCCAGGCAAGAAGAGCATTATTCAGAGCAGAAGCCAAGAGGCCCATGGTAACTCTGGAGTGGCTGCAGAAATCCACAGCTCAGGTGGGAGAATCTGTCCACAGGACAACTATTAGTCGTGCACTGCACAAATCTGGCCTTTATGAAAGAGTGGCAAGAAGAAAGCCATTGTTGAAAGAAAGCCATAAGAAGCCCCGTTTGCAGTTTGCAATAAGCCATAGGGGGGACACAAACATGTGAAAGAAGGTGCTCTGGACAGATGAGACCAAAATTTAACTTTTTTGGCCTAAAAGCAAAATGCTATGTTTGGCAGAAAACTAACACTGCACATCACTCTGTGAAAACATGGTGGTGGCAGCATCATGTTGTGGGGATGCTTTTTTTCTTCAGGGACAAGGAAGCTGACCATAGTTGATGGGAAGATGGATGGAGCCAAATGCAGGGCAAACTTAGAAGAAAACCTGTTATGCCCCATACACTGTCAGAACTGTACTTACCGAGGCCGAGATGCCGAGAGCGGTTCACCCTTGCGACCCGGCGCAGAAAGCCCCTGGAGATGGAACAGGGAGCGAACGGCACCAGGAGGCACAGGTCACCTCCGATATGTAAGCAGAAACTGGCGGGGCACCTGGAGGTGATGGAGACCTGGCCCAGGTGGCCGGCAGATGGCAGGATAGGGAGGCAAGGACCAAACGCCCGGCTGGGGTGCTGACACTGGGGAATCCGGTAGAGGTCAGGTGGACAAGCCAGAGGGTCAACCACAGGAGGCTTCAGCAGGCAAATAGAGGACCCCTTGCAGGAGGCGTCAGCAAAGTCCGTAGGGCAGGCCAGGGGGTCAAACACAGGAGATATCAAGGAAGTCCGTAAGGCAAGCCAGGGGGTCAAACACAGGAGATATCAAGGAAGTCCGTAAGGCAAGCCAGGGGGTCAAACACAGGAGATAAGCAGGAAGACCGTAGGCAAGCCAGGGGGTCAAACACAGGAGATGGTGGGAGAAGTCAGGCAATCCGGGTTGGCAACAGTAAGTATAAGGTCAGGGAGCTTCAGAACACAGGACACACAGGCACTTAGCTGGAGAGACAGACCAGCAAGGTGCCTGTGCGTCAGGGCGCTTTAAATAGGCGCCCGAGTGACGCTAATAGCGCGTCACCGCCGCCAGGTGGGTGCTAGTGCGCATGCGCCGGCGCCGGACCGCCGAGCCGCGAGTGCGCATGCGCCGGAGCGCCGAGCCCCCGCGCATGCGCACCAGAGAGCGGGTCGTCTGTCCGACGCCGCTCTCCTGATATACACACAAACGGAAATTCCGCCAGCAAAAGTCCAATGAGAGCTTTTGGTCGGAAATTCCGAACGCATGTATACTCCATCGGACTTTTGCTGGTGGAATTCCCGCCAGCAAAAGATTGAGAGCATGTTCTCTATTTTTCGGTCAGAAAAAGTTCCGATCCGAAATTCCGATCGTCTGTACAAATTCCAATGCGCAAAATTCCTATGCATGCTCGAAAACAATTTGACGCATGCTCGGAAGCATTGAACTTAATTTTCTCGGCTCGTCGTAGTGTTGTACGCCACCGCGTTATTGACGGTCGAAAGTTCATAGAACTTTTGTGTGACCGTGTGTAGTCAAGCTTCAGCGGAAATTCCGTCGGAAAAACCATCCAAGTTTTTTCCGATGGAAAATCCGCTCGTGTGTACGGGGCATTAGAGTCTGCAAAAGACTTAAAACTGGAGAAGAGGTTCACCTTGCAGCAGGACACCGACCCTAAACATACAGCCAGAGCTACAATGGAATGGTTTAGATCAAAGCATATTCAAGTGTTAGCATGGCCCAGTCAAAGTTCAGACCTAAATGCAAGTGAGAATCTGTAGCAAGGCTTAAAATTTGTAAAAAATGGATATATGTAAGTATATATACAAATGGGGCGCTAACAATAAATAATAAATAATAAATAAAAATTAAAAATAGGTGGTGCTTGCTGGTAAAAGTAAATTATATGGCGCTTGCTGGTAAATAGGATGCCAATAGATAAAATGAGAAATGTGGCGCTTAAAAATAAATATATATATATAGTGAAAATATATATATAATTATATGCACAAAAATTAAAAATTAAAAAATAAAAGTTGTGTGGCGCTTGCTGGCAAATAGGATACCAATCCTAAGGGGGAGCTCCGGATAATGGTTCCCAAAAGCGTCTAAGTGTTAATAATTTATAACAAATAATGTATAGCAATAAAGTAATAAAACAATGCTATACCAATATAATCAATAATAAAGTGCATCCAGTGAGAAATACAAATTCCTGTGCAAAATAATTCCTGTGCAAAATAAACAATAAAGTGCATCCAGTAGTGAAATCCAAATTCTTGTATCCAAGAAATAATTTTCATACACAATAATTCATAAATCATATGTGATAATTAATGCAAAAATTAATTAATTGATAACTGTGAAAAAATAAATAGAGCCATAATTAATAAATAAATAAAACTAAAAATTATAATAAATACACCAAAAAGGCTTGTGCAAATAAGCGTGTGCAAATAATGCCAAAGAATTAAGTGCAGTAATTGTGAAACAAGTCCAAAAATAAGCATGTGCAAAAATGCCAAAGAAATACGTGCAGCAATTGAAAAAAATGCTGATAAGTGCAGTGGTCCAAATCGATTTGTGCTCAAATGAAACAATCCATTGCAATCTCTAAGTGTGGTAATTTCTGTATAAAGTGGATCCTCCAGATAGCAATAAACTCCTTAGGCTAAATAGCAGTGATCTCCTCCATGCATTTAGATGTGCCAATCCTTGGTGTTTCCCCCCAGCCTCTTACCTCTAGGTAAGGGTTAAACAGCCTTACACTGACACAGCCAGGGATCTCCTTCTCGTCTGGATCCTTCACACTCAGGTTCTTACAAGCGCCTTATCTCCTCTCCACAACATTAAAAAGCATGAGGGCAGAAAGAGGAAAGGAAGGACTCCATAGTGTAGTAAATTTAAAACGATTTATTCAAAGAACATTTAAACACTCACAGTTAAGTTTCAGTAACAGCAGCGGTGGTTAAGAACGTGTGTGATCCCGGCCGAGACCACACACACAGTGTCACCTGACTCTACTCTCCTCACTCGTATCGTCACGCCCACATGACTTTTTCAAAGGATTCCTTCTGTAGTTAATTACAGGATGCAGAGCAACATAAGATGTTTATTCCTCTGATATCTGATAAGGACCTATCTGCTAGTCAATGGATAGCAATTCATTTTCCACAATATTTTTGTAACCTGCTTTAAATGTACCAGCAACAGGAATAATGCACGCCAAGATGCAATACAAATGCTTTTCATTTATTAAAATAGCCAGTAGTAACAGACCCTTTTCTGACATGTTTTGTGCTAGGTATAGTGCTTTCTCAAGGAGTGACAAATTGGGAAATATGTTATAAGAGAACATGTTCCTGCTGGCTATTTTAACAAAGTAAGAATATTATTTTGCATCTCATATGCAGCATTTCTGTTGCATTTGATTTCTTCAGTAGAGAAAAGCACCTGAGATGTGGTTGTTTAGTGTGTAGCCAGATCACACAAACACACTTTGACAAGTCCTTTTATGAAAAAAAAAGACCCCCTATGTAAATCCATCACCAGTTATATCATCCAGTAATGCAGATCCACATCTATCACTATGAACAATGCCACTGACTTTCTTAAAAATAAAAAATAAAATGCTGACACATTCTGATGACAGCAGATAATAGTCTGGTATAGATTTTGAAGTGGAGCTCATGCTTTCTCTTTAGTCTTTTTTTTGCATAGGGTTTCCTCTTAAAATCCTCACCAGATCCAAAGAGTCTGGTATGGAAATTGGTGGGGACCCATGTCATTTTTATTTCTGTTGAACCTTGAAATCACAGTGCATGCAGGTGAGCTTACACTCCACTCTCCCTAGTCCCTAGTCTCCCTAGTCCCACAAAATGCAATTCACGACAAAGTATCAGTGGCAAAGTACAGAGTATGAATGAGTATCTCATGGGTTAAGGGCTCCATCCCTAAATACTATACAAAAAATCCATCTCCCATGGGCTTTTATGGCAAGCAAAAACTAATTACTGACACTTTTAAAAGCAGAAAAATGTATTTGTACAAAAAAAGTTAAAATTATTATTACATAAAATGCTATGGTCTTAAGCTATACAGCATCATCTACTAGTCTCCCAACGGGAGTAAAGGTACCATTTATCATGCAAACACAAATGAATTGTTGGTCACCAAGGCCCAACCAGGAACCAAAATACCACACACCATACGAAGGTAAATAGTTAGTTGCCACCGATTATTCCCAACACATTTCAATTGTAGACAATCTTCTTCAGGGTATGCCAGGGGGAACTTGCCTAAGTATACAAATGACAGTAGAGAGTAAATAGGCCTAATACATATACATAAATAGCAACAATAGAAAAAACTTTTAGCCACAGATTGTTAACTCATAGTTAACTTGTGTATATATAGACCAGATTAGACCAGATTAGTAAGGCATGAAATGTTTGCAGCACATCTCAGAGGAGTGATCTCAACAATCTGTGGCTAAAAGATGGTGTTGAGCAATGCACAGTGGGTCATTTGGCTGGGCAATTCCTATCAAACATCATGAAAATTTTGTTTAAATTTGAACAAACAAAATTCAGTCCGAATAAGAATTCAGATCGGAACCATGCCTCATCCCGCTGTGAGCTCCAGTGCCTGGGAAGGGTAGCCTGAGCGGAACAAATGAAAAAAAACTTCTATGTCTTAGGGGAGGTAAATTATATTTTCTTTTTTCTTTATGAGGCTTGTGTATCACATGGTAACTGCTGCCTTTAGAAATATTTTAAAAACCTGTGTCAACTGACCTTTTTATTCACTTAAGAAGTTATTTCCCCCATGTAAATCAATGGGAATGCATAGGTATAATAAAGTGATATTAAAAGCAAGTTTTTAAATAGCAAACATGTCATGCTTCCTGCTCTGGGCAGTGGTTTTGCACAGAGCAACTCTGATCATCCTTTTCTGGGGTCCCCTGCTGGCCCTCCTGGCCCCTGCCTCCTACCAAGTGCCCCCAGGGCACATAAGCAGGCTCCCCTCTGAGCCACTGCTCTGCATGTCCATTCACACACAGAGAAGCGGCTTGGTGCTGACCCTCTCTCTCTCCTCCTTGGCTTACTGGTTGTGATTGACAGCAATGGGAGCCAATGGGTCCTGTTGCTGTCTCAGCCAATGAAGAAGGAGAGTCCCCGGAGAGCCGAGGCTCTTCTGCACATCGCTGGATCGCTGGGGCTCTGGTAAGTATTAGGAGGGGCTGCAGCACACACGAACCCTGAACCTTTAAGAAACTCTGATTGATCTCTGAAGCATTTCAAACTGATCTCATATGCAAGCTAAATGTTTCTGAAAAAAGATGTTTCCTGCTTCAGCCTTTCAAATTCCCTGGTCAGTTCTCTACTTACTGGACACACAGTAGATGATAAGGCTAAATCATTGGCCAGTGAGGTAGAAGAAAATAAAATGTGTATGTGTGCTGTTTGCCCGTGACTTCACTTTAAAGCGGTGTGTCAGCTTAAAAAAAAAAAATTTAAAAGTCAGCAGCTAAAAAAAAAGTAGGTGCTGACTTACCTTAAGAAGTACACATACCTCCAGGTGCCCGGGATGCTGTTCGTAGGAGCCGAGATGTCCCTCGTCTTACGAATCCAGCGCCGCCATTCCTCAGTAAGGACCGGCTTTGCGCGGCCTACAGCCATAGCGCGTGTTCGGCGGGCGGCCTACTGCTCATGCGCCGAGTGGGATTTGTGATATGGGAACAGCCAATATGTTTGTTAGGCACACAGTTCCCATAACAAACTGCGCCCACTTTAACCTCCCTAGCGGTATTCCCTTTTCCTGGATCCCTGAGATGGCTTAATGGAGTGGCGCAGAAAATGAAGAGAAGGCCTATCGGGTATGCCACTAACCTGAAATGCAGAGTCTCCACCAATGCGCCCCGATAGTGCTGTAGGGCCCGACACGAGTTGAAGAGGCCAAAAAAACAAACAAACACAAATAGACAATCAAAATAGAACTGATTCACCATCAGGACTAAGAACCTAGACCCGGACAGCCTGCAAACATCCCAACCATGTCACGAGCCTACCTGGAATACAAAACAAAGATTTATATCAGATCAAGGCCGATGCGTCAGCCAAAGGAACTTAATCTATCAACAAAAATGCTGGAAACCGAAGAGAAGGCGTGAGCCGACCTCCGTGTCCGAGACCTGGCCTACTGAGATACCGGCCTAGACAGGCACAGCAAGGGTTTTCTGGAATTCCACTAAAGCCCTGAGCACTTAGAAGACTTCTGGAGCTGCAATAAGCTGACTTACAATGGTTTCCCAATAATTGCGCAACTCCTGGCGTACAGAGCTAGAAATTGAAGGTAAGCGTGAAAAAGAACAACCACCACCCCAAAAATACAAGACCTCCCAAAAACACCATCACGCCACTGAGTCACTGGCTCCACGGGTCCAGTTTTTTCTGCTGGGAGCGGTAACCCCGAGCCAGACTCGGGCTTGCGTGCAGGATGCAGGGGGGAAGTTACTTACCTTTTCCCCTGGATCCTGCGATGTCTCCCCGCTGTGTGAGCGAGCCGTCCGTTCCGACGCACGGGAGCGGAGATCGGCGCCAAATTTAAAAAAGTTTAAAAACACAACACACATACAGTACTGTAATCTTACAGATTACAGTACTGTATACAAAAAATACACATCCCCTTTGTCCCTAGAGGTCTGCCCAGTGCCCTGCATGTCATTTTATATAATAAAAAGATTTTTTTTCTGCCTGGAAACTGGAGATTGTCCATAGCAACCAAAAAGTGTCCCTTTATGTCAAAAGTGGTTTTAGACCAGCTAGAAAACACCGATAAAAAATTAAAATCACAATTTATCATCAAACAATAAATTTAATGACAGCGACTATTCTGCAACTGTGCAAATTTCAGTGTTTTTGATTTGATTACATTATTGAATCATTTTTATATATATTTTTATTATATTATAATTTATTATTTTGTGTTTCAAACTTTATCATACCCGGGATGTCTACTAGACTCTGGTTCGGACAGATTTAAGTGAGTTATTCATAAGAATTGCATGCCTACAATAGAAAAACGCCAAATTTCCATGCAAAATAATTTCTGTGTAGGAGTGTACCGGAGCTATTAGAGTGGGGAGCCGCTTACCACTGTGTCTGGCCAATCAGAACGTGTTTCGAAGGCATGGCCAAGCCTCCTTCATCAGCAATATATTAAGTTTGCCTACACCACCTGGTTTGGTGCATGATTTCTTTGATATACTATTGGGTACAAAGCATTACTTTCAGTGAATTCCTGTGATATTATATGTATGTACACTCAACCTGGTGTGTCAGAATGGCTGGAGTTCTTGAGAAGGTCGATTTAAGGACAGAGGACCCATCCTATCCAGCAGCTCCTACAGGGGTAGGGTTACATATACAATATGTACCCCCCCCCCCCCCAATTTTAATTTTAGATGGAGTGAAGGTGGGTTAGAACCCCTGTCAGGTTTTATCGATGTCCGTATCTTTGCTCTGGGGATTTGCCCTCTCCCTTTCTCTGAGAGACCATTGTTGCCAAGACAAAAAGACGTTCAGTGTGAAAACCTGTCACAAGTGAAAACTGTCTCAGGCTGAAAATACAAAATAGAATTTGATTGTACAATCACCTTTAGTTTCACTGACAGGACCTAGGGACAGGAAGAGTTAGTCAGTCTTACAAAGAGGAAACAAATGGTAAAAAAATTAAATAAAAGGGGTTTTAATCCTTCCCTACTCTATCCAAAGCTAAAGAAAAAAAAAAAAGAGAAAAAAAGAAAAAGCTTTGGATTTACATACACCTTGCTGAACATGAACAATAAGTAAAACAGAGGCTTTCCTATGCAGTTAATTAATATCATATCATATTCACTTATTATTAATTACAAAAAATAAAAGATAACAATATTGAAAGGAATGAATGCTTACCACTAGGAATTACATGTAACATAGCTGCCAAAGCTATTATTTTAATTAGCCTACCTACTTCATTCTCACTCATGTAAATAAATTACTCAGAATAACTGTAAAGGTGTATTTAAACTGCTCTAAAATGCCCATGATCATTTTAAGGTAAACCTATTCTAAGAGAAGTACAGAAGGTGTCATTTCTGCCCTCCATCTGAAAATATATATTTCCTGACTGTCTGACCTCTCAGTATGCAGTTTGGAAAATTAAAACTCCTGTATTTACTAAAATTAAATAGACTGTGTGCTTTGTAATTGCAGTTGCACTCATTTCCCCAGAGTTTAGTAAATGTGGCGAAGCTCTGCTTATTTTCACCATCCAATCATGTGCAAGAAAATATGCTCTATTCCTTGCAACTGATTGGGTATTCTTTACAAAGTGAAGCTTCACCACATTCACTAAGCTCTGGGAAAAATACGTGCAACTGCAATTGCAAAGTACACAGTCTATTTGCCTTTAGTAAATCACCTCCCTGGTATATATGCTGTTTCAAGGTCATTTACCAGGTGTAATCAGTTAGAAAACAGATCTCACTTTAAATACAAGGTTCAAGCTAAAGAAATAGAGTAGACATGTAGAGATTTAGGAACATTTATGAAGATAATATACCATTAATACCCCAGAAATAATGTTTAATGTGGTGGTGACTGTGCTGCTGTAAAAATATATCTATACCCTAACATAAAAATGTATTATAAATAGCTGGTCTGATAATAATCTGGAGCTGTACTATGGTATAGTTATCAGATCTGTATGTGTCTATTAATGTGTTTTAAGCTATAATAAACAAACAGCAAATTGTGCTTTTATTCTGCAATAGCAGCTGTAAAATAAAATATTGTGGGTATTAAGCTATAAATCACAATCCATGCACAATAGTATTAAGAAAAAAATGACAGTGAAATAAATGTGATGAACTGCACTGCACACATGGGTAGCATAAAAAAGGGTTGTGATTTATTGCCCTAAGCTTCAAACATGAATACAATTCCAAAAGGCAGTATAAGTGAAAATAAAGAGTTCACTCCTGTCCTGGTATTTCACAACAAGAGTTGTAAGCAGTACTTAATACTAGTATCCCCTGGGCCCATAAACCTTGTTGTTATGCTGAGTAAAGAACCAGCAGTATTAATTTTGGCAGCAAATTTTGATTTTAGTCTTAGTATTTGGACTAAAATGGCATTTAGTCCCATTTTAGTCCCATTTTAGTCTTCTGCAATTGATTTAGCTTTAGTCCTATTTAGTCGACTAAATCTCCAGTACATTTTAGTCGACTAATATGTCCTACGTTTTAGTCGACTAAAATCTCCAGTACATTTTAGTCGACTAAAACTAATTTTAGTCCTCTAAAATCTAATGGGTGTAATTAAATTGTAATGCATTATTTAACATTTCTCTACAATTTCCAAACTCATTATATACTGCTGGAGTGAAAAATCTAATATGTTATTATTTATGGTATTGAGGTATGAACATGCACTACAGACCAGTGTTAATATTGAAGTCAAATTTCAATTTAGTTTTAGCCTTAGTCTTTTGACTAAAATGGCATTTTAGTTTTAGTCCCATTTTAGTCTTTTGACTAAAATGCCATTTTAGTCTTTTGACTAAAATGCCATTTTAGTCTTTTGACTAAAATGCCATTTTAGTTTTAGTCGTATTTTAGTCATCTCAATTGTTTTCGTTTTAGTCAACTAAAATAACATTCATTTAGTCGACTAAAATGTTTTAGTCATTTTAGTCGACGAAATTAACACTGAGAACTAGTCCACATATTTTCTTTTACACTTAGGCAGTTGTCAAAGTGGTTATATCTCATTTTTTATGCTCACTGTCGGCACCAAGGCCTCGTAACATGTCTTGATAATCAGGTAAGGTAAGGGTGCTCAGGTGAGTGACATGCATTTTTCCTGGTGAGCACTGGAATTGATCATGCTTAGGGATACGTGAACCTGTTCAAGTGAATCAGAACTTCCAAGCTGAGAGCTGGTGATTCCCCTAACTGGAAACCATGATTCACTTAAGTGAATGGCAGCAGTTGACTATTGTACAAAAGTGTGCGGTAACCTTCCATATAGAATGCCTGTGCCACTCCCCTCCTTAGGCAACCTTTAATATAGTTCCCACTTTTAAAGCTCTAAGGGGTTATAAGCAGGGCTGTCTTTGTTGTGTTGTCGGGCCCAAAGCAGCTGCCTCATACTTGCCAACTATCCCAGTTTACATTTCCTTGTCCCTTTTTTAGTTTAGTTTTAGTCCAGTGCTGTTTCCCGATATCTCAGTGTGAAGTTCTGTTACTAATGCTGCCCAGCTCTGCCCTATTGCCGTGTACAGATGACTCACCTGTATACCCTGTGTTTACATGTAAACAACCAGCATTGATATGTAAATAGCTGCAGACCAGGCGGCGTTGCTCGGATCATACTCTGAACTGAGAAATTTAATGCACAGAGGTCCTAAGTCTAACCCTAATGTCACTCCATCAATGAAAACCACACTCAAAGTCTGGGAGATTGTTCGGGCTAAGACCTGGACACCTGGCGGCTGGTCCCCCCGCACTCCGTTATGGGGGAACCCGCGGTTGATACACTTTCAGACTGTCCCTGATCTGGTGCTTTGGGCCCAACATGAAATAAAAATGCTAGCGGATATTATGTCCTCTGCCGGCCTACTATCATTTGATGACTTAAAGCATCGGAAGGATCTGCCCAACCATATGTTTTTTAGGTATATACAGCTTCGTCATGCCTATCATTCCCAGTTTCTGGTGCCACCAGTGATAACCACTGGAATAGAGCGACTGTTGGGTGCAGCAGAGGAGACTAAGCTCCTCTCTGCCCTGTACTCAGCCCTCGCTGGTATGGATACCTCTAAGGTCTCGCAGTTTTACTCGGTATGGAGGGAAGATATACCCTCACTGGCTAATGACGACTGGGAGGAGGGCATTCAGCAGTACCTCCTCCTGGTTATATTGGCCCGTGACAGGTTTGTCCAGCTCAAATTCTTACATAGAGCGTATTTTACACCACAATGCCTAGTGAGAATATACCCTGATAGCAACCCGCTCTGCCCTAAGTGCACCTCGGAGGAGGATCGTTCTTTCAGTTGTGTGGGCATGTCAACATATACAATCCTTCTGGAGAGAGGTGGTCACTGTGGTTAACTCCATTAGCAAACTGAATGTGACGTGCGATCCAATCCCCTGGTTGCTTGGTATAGTAGACAACTTAGCAGGCCCACAATCTAAGAAACTATTCATATTCTATGCAGCTTTTTATGCCAGAAAGGCAATCCTCCTTCAGTGAAAAGGGGCTACCCCCCCACCCCCTGACAGTACAGCAGTGGAAGAAGCTCATAAATAATGCCCTCCCATTGTATAAAATAACCTATTTAGGCCACAACTGCCCCAAAAAATTCTCCAAAATTTGGGGGGCCTGGGTCCGCGAAAAACAACTACCCCTGGACTAGGGACAGGAGTTGCCCCACTCCCCAGGAGAGATGTACACAACGCTAAGGTACCCTAAGGACAATCTATGTTACCATATTAGGGCCTTTTCAGGTCAGCTGATTTGACTATACCAAATTAGCCTAAATATATATACCAAGGAAGGTTGCTGAAGATATTGATTGGAGCCCGCTCCTCCTTCCACTCCCCTTCTCCACCCCCCAGACCTTTCTTATGTTCCTTCTACAATTGTAGGATGTTTTGACTGTTAGAAACCAACCGCATTATACTTGAACCTATTGTGCCTGTGATTACCTCAAACTGTATGTACATCTTTTTTTCTTTTCTCTTTCTTTTTTGTTATGCCTCCTGTTGCTGTAATGGTTAATCTATTGCAAAATAAAAACGTGTTTGTTAAAAAAAAATAAAAAATAGCTGCAGACTGACTGCATTGATATGTAAATGGTGGCGACATTAATATGTACAGTATATCGTGCCCCCTGAGGTCATATCCACCATCACCTCTGCTGAATGCTGCCCACTGGGGAGGTAAAGGGGCATGCTTGAAAGTCCTGCCTACAACTGTGGTCATTAGGCCTAACTTCAGCTTGTTCTGCAAAGGTAAGCAAATTGGAGGTGGAACCCTTTTTCAAAATAACACAGTGCCACAGCACCCTGATTTTTTGTGCATGTGAGGGTGTCATTCACAATTAATGGCAGTGCTGTGTATCTGCTAAAGGGCAGCATGTTTCTGTGGTGTCAGGAAAACTATTTGCATGCATTCCTGACACACACAAATGTGAATGCAGGCTAAATGTTAGTTACATTGGTGGTCGGTGTAAATCGTCTCATTACATTGGGGCTTGGTGTACAATGCTTTCATTCAGACTAGTGGCCAGTGTAAAGGTCACCCTTACATTGGTGGTCAGTGTAAATCCCTCCTTACAATCGTGGTTTTTGTGAATGCCCCTATTGCATTAGTGGTCAGTGTAAATCCCCATTACGTTATTGGTCAGTGTAAATCCCCATTACATTAGTGGTCAGTGTAAATCACTGTTACACTAGTGGTCAGCGTAAATCCCCATTACATTAGTGGTCAGCGTAAATCCCCATTACATTAGTGGTCAGTGTAAATCCCCATTACATTGGTGGTCAGTGTAAATCCCCATTACATTGGTGGTCAGTGTAAATGTCCATTACATTAGTGGTCAGTGTAAATCCCCATTACATTAGTGGTCAGTGTAAATCCCCATTACATTGGTGGTCAGTGTAAGTCTCCATTACATTAGTGGTCAGTGTAAATCCTCATTACATTAGTGGTCAGTGTAAATCCCCATTACATTGGTGGTCAGTGTAAATCTCCATTACATTAGTGGTCAGTGTAAATCCCCATTACATTAGTGGTCAGTGTAAATCCCTGTTACACTAGTGGTCAGCGTAAATCCCCATTACATTAGTGGTCAGCGTAAATCCCCATTACATTAGTTGTCAGTGTAAATCCCCATTACATTGGTGGTCAGTGTAAATCCCCATTACATTGGTGGTCAGTGTAAATCTCCATTACATTAGTGGTCAATGTAAATCCTCATTACATTAGTGGTCAGTGTAAATCCCCATTACATTGGCGGCCAGTGTAGAAACTCCTCTTTATATTGGTAATCGGTAAAACAATACAAACTTAAATTTGTGGTCAGTTTCAAATCCTCCCTTACATTGGTTGTCCATGTAGAAGCCCCCTTTAAATTGGTCGGGAGTGTAAATCCCCCCTTACATTGGTGGTCAGTGAAGAAATCCCCTTTATTTGTTGTTGATGTAAAGCCCCCATTACATTGGTTGTCAGTGTAAATCCCCCTTTACATTGGTGGTCAGTGTAAATCGCCCCTAACATTGGTGGTCAGTGTAAATCCCCCCCTCACATTGGTGGTGAATGTAAATCCCCCCCTCACATTGGTGGTCATTGTAAATTCCCCATTACATTGGTGGTCAGTGTATCCCCCACTATATATTTGTCAAAGATTTCCAGCTTAGCTCTACATGATTCAGAATTTGCCACAGTGTACTGCCTTCTAACTAATCCCATCCCCCCACCGCTACCACTGATCCCATCAACTCCCCCTCCGCCATATTGCCACTGATCCCACCCCCTCCCCCAGAATTGCCACGGAACACCCCCCCCCCCACAAACATTGCTACTGATCGCCCCCCCCAGCATTGCCACTGGTCCCAGGAGTCCTAGGATCCCTAGGAGTTTTCTGTCTATTGATGGGTCCCCTCACCTCCCCAGTCCATGGTGTGCAGGCAGTGAGGAGATGATGTGCTGTAACCTTTAGCAACCAATCAGTGAGCAGTAATGATCTGCACTCTAGCAACCAATCAGTGAGCCCTATTGATGTACAGTGAAAAGAAATGTACTTCTGCACTACTAATGAAATTAAAATGAAAATAAGTGTTGTTTGTTTTAGATGTAAGGCTGCTTTCACACTGGGGCGGTGTGGGGCGGCGACGGTAAAGCAGCGCTATATTTAGCGCTGCTTTACCATCGTTTTACCCGCGGTATGCGGCCGCTAGCGGGGTGGTTTTAACCCCCGCTAGTGGTCGAAAAAGGGTTAAAAACCTCCGCAAAGCGCCGCTGCAGCGGCGCTTTGCGGGCGGTATCCCCGCGGTCTCCCATTGATTTCAATGGGAAGGAGCGGTATAGGAGCGGTGAACACACCGCTCCTTCACTGCTCCAAAGATGCAGCTAGCAGGACTTTTTTTACCGTCCTGCTAGCGCACCGCTCCAGTGTGAAAGCCCTTAGGGCTTTCACACTGGAGACACAGCAACAGCTGTTTCGGGTCGGTTTGTAGGCGCTATTTTTAGCGCAATAGCGCCTGCAAACCGCCCCAGTGTGAAAGCAGCCTAAGAGGTTGCTGCTTAACACCAACTGTTATTAGCAGACCAGAATAAAAAAGAATAAATGTGTAGCGCTTCACATTTATTCTTTTTTACTATTGATGTACAGTAATCTCTAGCAACCAATCAACAAGCAGAAGTCATATGTAATCTCTAGCAGCCAGTCAGTGAGTGGTAATGATACAATGTAACCCCTGGGAACCAATCGCAATCGCTGCCTGATCAGATTCAGGAAACTGATTTTGAGTCTAGCTGCTAATTATTTTATGACTCAGAGCAGGTGGAGAGCAAAATTGTTTGCCCAAGGTCTAGTCAATATTAACCACTTCCCGACCGCCCCATGTATATATACGTCAACAGAATGGCACGTACAGGCAGAATCACGTACCTGTACGTGACATTCTTCCGGCGGTTGTGGGGTCCGATCGGACCCCCCTCCGCCGGCGGGGACGGTCGGGATGGCTTCAGAAGCGATGCGGGACGAGGTAACGGCCAGTCGTTTCTGGCCACCCCCTCCCGATCGCTCTGGCCAATGAGATTCTTCCGCTTCCTTCCCCTTCCTGTGTAATTGTAAACACAGGCAAGGGGAAGTGATGTCACGCTCCTCGTGTCGGTCTTTCTGACCGGGACGCCGAGCGGAGAAGACATCAGGTTAGTGCACCAACACTACACTGACACCAGGCACACATAGGCACATATTTCACCCCCCTGTCACCCCCTGATAACCCCCCAGATCACCCCCTGCCCCCCCAGTCACAGTGTCACTGATTGCAGTGATCATTTATTTTACTGATCACTGCATTTAGTGTCAGTGTGACTGCAATAACTGTCAGGGCAGTTAGTTTTAGGCCCCTTTAGGTCCAAGGTAGCCCCCGGCCCCCCCCCAATAAAGGTTTAACCCCCGTGATTGCCCCCTAGGTAACCCTTTCACCCCCTTTTGCCAGTGTCACTAAGCGATCGTTTTTTTGATCGCTCTATTAGTGTCACTGGTGCCGCTAGGTAGCCAGTTTTTTTTTAGGTAACCGCCAGGTTTATATAGGATTATAAATAGGTTTATAGGTCAGGTACCCCCATATTACAACCTAAATAAAGGTTTTAACCCCTTGATTGCCCCTAGAGTTAACTCTTTCACCAGTGATCACAGTATAAGTGTCACTGGTTAGCCAGTTAGTTATTTAGTTATTTAGGTCCCCCGTCAGGTTTTTATATAGTGTCAGGTACCCCCATATATTACCTAATAAAGGTTTTAACCCCCTGATTGCCCCTAGTTAACCCTTTCACCAGTGATCACCGTATAACTGTTACGGGTGACGCTGGTTAGTTAGCTTGTTTTTTTATACTGTCAGGGCACCCGCCATTTATTACCCAACTATCGGTTTAACCCCCTGATCGCCCGGCGGGTGATATCAATTAGGTGTTAGGGTCAAATAAGGTCTGCGTCGCCCCAGGTTAGTGCCAGTACCGCAAACACCCACGCGCAAAGCATACACCTCCCTTAGTGGTATAGTATCTGAACAGATCAATATCTGATCTGATCAGATCTATACTAGCGTCCCAGCAGTTTAGGGTTCCAAAAAACGCATTGTTAGCGGGATCAGCCCAGATACCTGCTAGCACCTGCGTTTTCCCCCTCCGCCCAGCCCAGCCCAGCCCACCCAAGTGCAGTATCGATCGATCACTGTCACTTCCAAAACACTAAGCACACATAACTGCAGCGTTCGCAGAGTCAGGCCTGATCCCTGCGATCGCTAACAGTTTTTTTGGTAGCGTTTTGATTCAGTTGCCAGCAGCCTAGGAGCTTTTTTTCCTGTGAATCTCACTAGTGTACTACTAAATTTAGAGCCCAAAATGGCAAATCGCAAGTACACTAGTGAACAGGCCTACTTGTTTCTGAGTATGTCAGATAGTGAAGAGGAGGTCACTCATCTGTCAGAATCAGGCTCAGAATACGATCCAGTAGACGACAGCGGCTCCATGACAGATAGCTCTGGCGACGAAGGTGAGGTCCCTGCTAAGGTCAGGCATACCCGATCCCGATCTTCTGATGTTGTTGAGGTGCAGGAACCGCAGGTCTCTCGTATGGAGCAGAGAAGTACTAGCGCCGCTATTCCTTCTGGTGAACTGGCAAGCACCAGCGGCCTAGTACACCCTGGACGTAGTCAAACCAGCACTGCAGTAACACTTGGTGACGTGGCGAGTCCCATAAGTGCAGTTGAAGCTGGCGAGGTGGCAAGCACAAGTAGTGTCCCGCTGCCACCAAGAAGAAGACAAAGGCAGGTCCGTCGATCCCATAGTGTCCTTCCTGCAGAATTCGCCAATCCTGATTGGGTGCCCACCACTTCTGCAGGACCCGTACTTCCCCCATTCACTGGCCAACCCGGTATTCAGGTGGAAACAGCTGATTTTAAGCCATCCGATTTTTATTCGCTGTTTTTCACGGAAGATCTCTATAGATCTATTGTGGACCAAAGTAATATATACGCTGGTCAATACATCGCCGCTAATCCCCAAGTGCCTTCCCTTGCCAGAGATTGGAAACCAATTACGGTTTCCGAATTTAAGACCTTTCTGGGCCTTTCCCTCAACATGGGCATACACAAATTCCCGACGCTGAGGTCTTATTGGTCCACCTCACCGCACCACCAAATGCCCGTGTTCTCTTGCTCCATGTCCAGGGCACGATACGAGATGATTTTGCGGTTCATGCACTTCAGTGACAATGAACTTTGTCGTCCTCGTGGAGACCCTGAATTTGATCGGCTCTACAAAATTCGGCCCCTCATAAACCACTTCAACCAATGTTTTGCAGCCTTGTTTACGCCCAATCAAGTTGTCTGCATTGACGAGTCCCTGATTAAGTTTTCTGGCCGCTTGTCTTTCAAACAGTTCCTTCCCAGCAAGCGTGCCAGATACGGGGTCAAGCTCTACAAGCTCTGTGACAGGGCAACAGGCTATACGTGGAGCTTTTCGGTTTATGAGGGAAAAGATAGTTACGTAGAGCCGGAGAACTGTCCAGATTACATAGGGAGCGCTGGCAAGATAGTGTGGAACTTGGCGTCACCCTTATTCGGAAAGGGGTACCACTTGTACGTGGACAATTATTACACGAGCGTGCCACTGTTTAGTCACTTGTTTGATCAGCAGATTGGAGCATGTGGCACCGTGCGACCTAATCGCCGGGGCTTTCCCCAGCGGCTTGTAGATTCCCGTCTTAGGCTGGGGGAGAGAGCCTGCTTGAAGTGTAATAACTTGCTCGCTGTGAAGTGGAGGGATAATAAGAATGTTTTCCTTCTTACCTCCCTTCATGCAGACACGACAGTCCAAATTCGTACGGCGGCTGGTGTTGTGACGAAACCCCTCTGTGTCCACGAATACAACCTTAATATGGGGGGGGTGGACCTCAACGACCAGTTGTTGGCGCCGTACCTAGTTGCCCGTAAGGCTAGACGCTGGTACAAAAAAGTGTCTATTTATTTATTCCAATTGGCTTTGCTGAATGCTCATGTGCTATACGGAGCTTCAGGCGGGACGTTACCCTTCCTTGAATTCCAGGGAGCGGTTGTCATGGAACTCCTGTATCCAGGCGATTCCACACCTCACCATCCCCTACCAAATGCAGTAAGCCGGCTGCATGAGAGGCATTACCCTTATGTCCTCCCGAGTACCCCTACCCAACGAGCCCCCCAAAAAAGATGTCGTGTCTGCAGCAACCACGGATGTAGGCGTGACAGCCGTTATTATTGTCCACGCTGTCCTGACAATCCTGGTCTCTGCGTTGGTGAATGTTTTGAACGCTACCACGAACTAGTGAGGTTTTAGCGTAGGGTACAGCATTTCACAGGCTAGGATACACTTTCACAGGGTCTCAAGAATGCCATCGCATTTTGAGACCCGACCGTTGCAGTTAAAATTATAGTTGCAGGGTCTCAAGAATGCCATCGCATTTTGAGACCCGACCGTTACAGTTAAAATTATAGTTATAGTTAAAAAAAAAAAAATTGTAAAAAATAAAAAAAAAAAAAAAAAAAAATTAAAAAAAAAAAAAACCCAAAAAAAAATATAAAATAAAAAACAAAAAATATTTGTCGTTTTATTGTTACTCTCTCTCTCTCTCTCTCTCTATTGTTGCTCTTTTTTACTCTATTCTGCAATGTTTTATTATGTTTTATCATGCTTGCTTTTCAGGTATGTTTTATTGTTAACCATTTTTTTGTTTTCAGGTGCGCCATTCAGTTGCAGCGCGGATTTATTTATCTTGACAGCAACAGCGTTTGCTCCCACGATACATAAAGCCGCGACTCCAACACTGTAGGAGGTGATTTCACCACCACAGTTAAAAAAAAGAGCATATATGCCGAAGCATGGGGGCAGCAGAGGGCGGAGGAGCGATTTTGCTCCTAATGCCACGTACATACGGTCGAAAAAAAGTGCGACCATGTGTACGTGGCATAACTTTTTTGCGGGAGGATGCCCCCATGCTTCGGCATATATATATTTTAGGCACCGGTTGCGTTAACAAAATGTTTTATTTTTTACTATGTTTTTTTTTTGGTATTTGCTTTGCAGGTATGGTATGGTAAGGTCTTACTGTTATACTGTAATGTTACTTAGTTTTAATGTTAACCATTATTTGCTTAGCAGGTACACCATTCAGTTGCAGCGTGGATTTATTTATCTTGACAGCAACAGCGTTTGCTCCCACGATACATAAAGCCGCGACTCCAACGCTGTAGGAGGTGATTTCACCACCACAGTTAAAAAAAAGAGCATATATGCCGAAGCATGGGGGCAGCAGAGGGCGGAGGAGCGATTTTGCTCCTAATGCCACGTACATACGGTCGAAAAAAGTGCGACCATGTGTACGTGGCATAACTTTTTTTGCGGGAGGATGCCCCCATGCTTCGGCATATATAAATGGTGCATGTATGCCCATCATTAGAAGTGGGTGGATGAAGGGAGGTATTCTAATGGTGGGCATACCCACCGCGCCATTGGGAAATTGGGAAAGCATTTTATCACACCGATCTTGGTGTGGTCAGATGCTTTGAGGGCAGAGGAAAGATCTAGGGTCTAATAGACCCCAATTTTTTCAAAAAAAGAGTACCTGTCACTGCCTATTGCTATCATAGGGGATATTTACATTCCCTGCGATAACAATAAAAATGACAACTAAGAAAAAAAAAATGGAAGGAACAGTTTAAAAATAAAATAAAAAAGCTAAATAAAAAGAAAAACTAAAAAAAAAAAAAAAAAAAAAAAAAGCACCCCTGCCCCCCCTTTTCTTGCGCAAAGGCGAACACAAGCGTCGGTCTGGCGTCATATGTAAACAGCAATTGCACCATGCATGTGAGGTATCACCGCGAAGGTCAGATCGAGGGCAGTAATTTTAGCAGTAGACCTCCTCCGTGAATCTAATGTGGTAACCTGTAAAGGCTTTTAAAGGCTTTTAAAAATGTATGTAGTTTGTCGCCACTGTGTGTTTGTGCGCAATTTTAAAGCATGTCGTGTTTGGTATCCATGTACTCGGCCTAAGATCATATTTTTTATTTCATCAAAAATTTGAGCAATATAGTGTGTTTAAGTGCATTAAAATAAAAAAAAGTGTATTTTTTCCACAAAAAATGCGTTTGAAAAATCGCTGCGCAAATACTGTGTGGAAAAAAAAAAAAAATGCAACACCCACCATTTTAATCTGTAGGGCCTTTGCTTTAACAATATATATAGTGTTTGGGGGTTCAACGTAATTTTCTTGCAAAAAAAAAATATGTTTTCATGTAAACGAAAAGTGTCAGAAAGGGCTTTATCTTCAAGTGGTTAGAAGAGTGGGTGACGTGTGACATAGGCTTCTAAATGTTGTGCATAAAATGCCAGGACAGTTCAAACCCCCCCAAATGACCCCATTTTGGAAAGTAGACACCCCAAGCTATTTGCTGAGAGCAATGTTGAGCCCATTAAATATTTTTTTTTTTGGTCCCAAGAGATTGAATAATGAAAAAAAAAAAAATAATATTTTTTTTTACAAAAAGTTGTCACTAAATGATATATTGCTCAAACATGCCATGGGCATATGTGGAGATACACCCCAAAATACATTCTGTTGCTTCTCCTGAGTACGGGGATACCACATGTGTGGGACTTTTTGGGAGCCTAGCCGCGTACGGGACCCCAAAATCCAAGCACCGCCTTCAGGCTTTCTAAGGGTGTAATTTTTTTATTTCACTCCTCACTGCCAATCACAGTTTCGGAGGCCATGGAATGCCCAGATGGCACAAACCACCCCCAAATGACCCCATTTTGGAAAGTAGACACCCCAAGCTATTTGCTGAGAGGTATGGTGAGTATTTTGCAGATCTCGCTTTTTGTCACAATGTTTTGAAAATTGAAAAAAAAAAAAAAAAAATTTTTTTTCTTTACTTTCTTCATTTTCAAAAACACATGAGAGCTGTAAAATACTCACCATGCCTCTCAACAAATAGCTTGGGGTGTCTACTTTCCAAAATGGGGTCATTTGGGGGGGTTTTGTGCTACTTTGGCATTTTATGGCCTTCGAAACTGTGATAGGTAGTGAGGAGTGAAATCAAAAATTTGCACCCTTAGAAATCCTGAAGGCGGTGCTTGGGTTTCGGGGCCCCGTACGCGGCTAGGCTCCCAAAAAGTCCCACACATGTGGTATCCCCATACTCAGGAGAAGCAGCAAAATGTATTTTGGGGTGCAATTCCACATATAACCATGGCATGTGTGAGCAATATATCATTTAGTGACAACTTTTTGAATAAATTTTTTTTATTTATTTTTTTTGTCTTTATTCAATCACTCGGGACTAAAAAAAAAAATATTCAACGGGCTCAACATGCCTCTCAGCAAATAGCTTGGGGTGTCTACTTTCCAAAATGGGGTCATTTGGGGGGGTTTTGTGCCATCTTGGCATTTTATGGTCTTCAAAACTGTGATAGGTAGTGATAGGTAGTGAGGAGTGAAATCAAAAATGTATGCCCTTAGAAATCCTGAAAGCGTTGCTTGGTTTTCGGGGTCCCGTATGCAGATAGGCTCCCAAAAAGTCCCACACATGTGGTACCCCCGTACTCAGGAGAAGCAGCAGAATGTATTTTGGGGTGTAATTCCACATATGCCCATGGCATGTGTGGGCAATATATCATTTAGTGACAACTTTGGGCAAAAAAAAAAAAAGTTTGTAATATTCCCGCAACTTGTGGCAAAATATAAAATATTCCATGTACTCAACATGCCTCTCAGCAAATAGCTTGGGGTGTCTACTTTCCAAAATGGGGTCATTTTGGGGGGTTTTGTGCAATTTTGGCATTTTATGGCCTTCGAAACTGTGATAGGTAGTGAGGAGTGAAATCAAAGATTTGCACCCTTAGAAACCCTGAAGGCGTTGATTGGGTTTCGTGGCCCCGTGCGCGGCTAGGCTCCCAAAAAGTCCCACACATGTGGTATCCCCGTACTCAGGAGAAGTGGCAAAATGTATTTTGGGGTGCAATTATACATATAACCATGGCATGTGTGAGCAATATATCATTTAGTGACAACTTTTTGAATACATTTTTTTTTTTTTTTTTTTTGTCTTTATTCAATCACTTGGGACTAAAAAAAAAAATATTCAATGGGCTCAACATGCCTCTCAGCAAATAGCTTGGGGTGTCTACTTTCCAAAATGGGGTCATTTGGGGGGGTTTTGTGCCATCTTGGCATTTTATGGCCTTCAAAACTGTGATAGGTAGTGATAGGTAGTGAGGAGTGAAATCAAAAATTTATGCCCTTAGAAATCCTGAAGGCGGTGCTTGGTTTTCGGGGTCCCGTATGCGGATAGGCTCCCAAAAAGTCCCACACATGTGGTATCCCCGTACTCAGGAGAAGCAGCAGAATGTATTTTGGGGTGTAATTCCACATATGCCCATGGCATGTGTGGGCAATATATCATTTAGTGACAACTTTGGGCAAAAAAAAAAAAGTTTGTAATATTCCCGCAACTTGTGGCAAAATATAAAATATTCCATGTACTCAACATGCCTCTCAGCAAATAGCTTGGGGTGTCTACTTTCCAAAATGGGGTCATTTGGGGGGGTTTTGTGCTATTTTGGCATTTTATGGCCTTCAAAACTGTGATAGGTAGTGAGGAGTGAAATCAAAGATTTGCACCCTTAGAAACCCTGAAGGCGTTGATTGGGTTTCGTGGCCCCGTGCGCGGCTAGGCTCCCAAAAAGTCCCACACATGTGGTATCCCCATACTCGGGAGAAGCAGCAAAATGTATTTTGGGGTGCATCTCCACATATAACCATGGCATGTGTGAGCAATATATCATTTAGTGACAACTTTTTGAAAAAAAAAAAAAAAAATCTTTTTTATTTTTGTCTTTATTCAATCACTTGGGACTAAAAAAAAAAATATTCAATGGGCTCAACATGCCTCTCAGCAAATAGCTTGGGGTGTCTACTTTCCAAAATGGGGTCATTTGGGGGGGTTTTGTACTTCCTGCCATTTTAGCACCTCAAGAAATGAGATAGGCAGTCATAAATTAAAAGCGGTGTAAATTCCAGAAAATGTACTCTAGTTTGTAGACGCTATAACTTTTGCGCAAACCAATAAATATACGCTTATTGGCATTTTTTTTACTAAAGACATGTGGCTGAATTCATTTTGGCCCAAATGTTTGACTAAAATTGAGTTTATTAGATTTTTTTTATAACAAAAAGTAGAAAATCTCTTTTTTTTTCAAAATTTTTGCTCTTTTTCCGTTTATATCGCAAAAAATAAAAATCACAGAGGCAATCAAATACCATCAAAAGAAAGCTCTATTTGTGGGAAGAAAAGGACGCAAATTTCGTTTGGTTACAAAATTGCATGACCGCGCAATTACCAGTTAAAGTAGTGCAGTGCGAAATTGAAAAAAGACCTCTGGTCCTTTGGCTGCCAAATGGTCCGGGGCTGAAGTGGTTAAAGACTGCCCTGGTTATAAGGAAATAATCCTCACACCTATTAGGTAAATGGCCCAATAAGGAAGTAGAATGCTTCCTTTATTAGATGCTCTTGTAAATTGATGGCAGATCAGATCCCTACTGAATCCTGCCAGGTGACTATAAATCACCCAATGGGCCAGGAGGAAGCACATGCTCCATGTTTTAGGGAGAGCTGTGCACTCTGCAGAGTAAATAATACACGTAAATAATACAAGTAATTATAAGCATTCATTTGGCCCACGTTTTACCAGTTCATAAATGCTACCTTTTTCCTAATGGAGTGAAAAATGGGATCCACTCAGTCAAATCATCGTTTAAAGCAGAGTTTTCTTTGGTCGCATATTTCTACTCATGATGACTTAAAGAAGATTTTTAAAGAAAGGTTCTGTATGCTTAAATTAAATGTATGAGGCGAAAACTAATTTCAGTCACCTGGAATTCCAATACTGTTGGCATTCATACATCCCACCTCTCATGGGACTACAGCCAAACCAGAAGATGGATGCATGAGAGAGCTTTAAAACTGTCCTCGGTTATTGTGCCATGAAGAAATTCCATCTAACTATTGCAACTGTCTGTATCAGCATGTAGTTGTTTTTATTTTTACATTAAATCATCTTGATGCATGGTTTAGAACAAGGGTAGGCAACCTTTTGAGCTCAGTGTGCCGAAATATGTTTTCAAAGATATTGAGCGTGACGATTTTATAACAAAAAAATGTCAACTTCACAGTAAATGCTGTTAACTACTTTTTTTATTTATTTTATTTTATTAATAAGAAATTAACATCCTGCACTCTCACGCCTCAGATCAGCTCCAATTCCTGCAACTCCACACTTCAGATCACTGTCTCCCCTACAAATCTCTCCCACCACTGTAATCCCCTGCACATCTGCCCCACCACTGTAACCCCCTGCACATCTGCCCCACCACTGTAACCCCCTGCAAATCTTCCCCATCACTGTAACCCCATGCACATCTTCCCCACCACTGTAACCCCCTGCACATTTGCCCCACCTCTGTACCCCCCTACTCATCTGTCCCACCACTGTAGCCTCCTGTACATCTGCCCCACCAATGTAACCCCCTGCTCATCTGCACCACCACTGTAACCCCCTGCACATCTGCCCCATCACTGTAACCCCCTGCACATCTGCCCCACCACTGTAACCCCCTGCTCTTCTGTCCCACCACTGTAACCCCCATGCTCATCTGCCCCACCAATGTTCCCCCTTTCTTATCTGCCCCACTACTGTACCTCCCTGCACATCTCCTCCACCGTCGTACCCCCATGCTCTTCTGTCTCACCGCTCAACCATCTTCTCATCTGCCCCACCACTGCACCTCCTGCACATGTGTCCCATATCTGTTCCCCCTGCTCTTCTGACCCACACTGTAACCCCCTGCTCATGTGTTTCACTGATGTACCTCCTTTCTCCTCTGCACCCCTCTGCCTCACCTTTGTACCCCCTATGTGATGTCACATAGAAGCATCTGGAATGGATGCACAATGATGAGCTGAGGTCAGGGGCATTTTCTGAAAGCAATACACCTGTGTGCAAGATTATAAGTTGGGCCCCCGCAGCTGAGAAAAAGTGGTTGGGTGTGATTTTCATTGCGCTGAATACTGGCTGTGGCTTAAAGAGACACAGAGTGCAGGGGTTCAGTAGTAAGTGACACAAAGGTTCAGGAATAATTTCAACAAAGTTCCCAGAAGCGCAACAGTAATTCCACAAACTGTCACCCAAATGTGGTTTTGTGAAATCTCTTCTTTCTGAGATTGGTAGTGGCAACCAAGCGAGTCATCTTCCTCCAGTTGGTGGACGGGGCTTGCAGGACTGTGATTGGCTCTAGCAGTGGCCAAGACAGTCCTCCTCCTCCTGGAAACAGGGACAGAACTGCACCCAATCTCTTCCCCATCACAAAAGCTGACGATCGCAGCTATGGCAAAGTTAGAGAACCAAACAATGTTTCCCATCTTTTACAATGTGTGTGGGCACAGAGGCTCCCCCTCAGTGCAGGTGCAGTGTGGGGAACTCTGAAACTGAAATGCATTAGTGTTTCACTGACACTTCCCTGCGCTTCTCTGCTGATGGGGAGGGAGTCGAGCGTCGGTAAAAAAAGGGCTTTGCGTGCCGGGGGTTGTCTACCCTTGATTTAGAACCTGCACTAGATAAATTACAGACAGAAGCTCAATGTTTGCTGTGGGCAGAATGTATACTTTTATTCTCTTGTGCTTTTAACAGAATGTGATCCTAAAACCACAATAAAGCCCAAATATGCCACTTTATCATTATTTTTATACCTATGTAAAATTAGTAGACGATTTATACTTAATTTATTTGTTTTTAAATAATATAGTGAATCTCAAAACTAACACACACATGTACCTGGAAGGATAATATACAATTTCTTGCTGTCATTTCAGTTACAGCATTTTAATTAAAGTGTGTTGTTTTATAACTAACACACATACAGTAAGAACTTGAAAAAAAATCATTTATAAAAGTGGGACTATTTGTTGTTTTCTTTTTTGAAAAGAGTCAGTTATAAGCAAGGAATATGTCCAATACATTAGAAACAACACTTATAAATGACCTGCTTTGTCCACTTGTCTCTTCATGCAGTGCATGGCTCTTGACTTGTGAGATGTGCCTTGTCACCTGTCACAGTGAAGTGTGTGGCTCAGGGTACACTTCTCATACTGCCTGTCACATCCTGCTCTGCACAGATATAGATCCATCTAATTATTTTATCACATATTAATAGCTATACAATGCTCCTGGTTGTGTTTGGGCATATCAATGAATCCCTGGGGTTTTGATTCTTGTTTTCAAATATTTATTTAGATGCTGATGATCTGTATCTATGTATCCAAATGTTAATTTAATTATATCAATCTATGACATAGGGGTTGATTTACTAAAACTGGAGAGTGCAAAATCTGGTGCAGCTCTGCATAAAAACCAATCAGCTTCCAGGTTTTATTGTCAAAGCTTAATTGAACAAGCTGAAGTTAGAAGCTGATTGGCTACCATGCACAGCTGCACCAGATTTGGCACTCCAGTTTTAGTAAATCAACCCCATTGTGTATAGCCTAATGGATCGAACCATTAATCACTATATCTTGTGAGGTTTACAACAAAACACCCCCTTTTAGTCTCCAAGAAATTGATGATCAAAAGGCTTTTGGATGTCTACTTGACCCGACTGAAATCAATCATCTATAGTTTAAAGTGTATATCTAGTCAAAAATTTTTTTCCTAGTTTTGGATAGAACAGTGAACAGTCAAATCCCCTGGCAGGCTTTTATTGCTGTCTTGTCCCCAGCTGGGTTATTAGTCCTCTCTGCAGTGGTGGCCCATCCATTAGAGGTACCTGGGCACCACCCCCTCTATCCATGCCACCCCCTATATGTATAATAAATAGATTCATGCATAGCCACCCCCTATTCATGCATCCAGTCCCTTTCAGGACACCGGGCGCCTAAATTACAGCAGCGGGGGGGGTGTTTTTTTGAAGCACCTGATTAGATAATAATAATTAGATATAATAGGCTTCAAAATAGGGTGGGCTTATGGCACAGAGCATTGCGCCATAAGCCCACCCAGGTGTTACAACAGCAAATTAATATTCCCTGTTGAAACACTGATCCTCAATCTGGCCAATCAGAAGGGGGTGTGAGACCCGTTTTCCAATTGGCCGAAAAGAGAAGACTCCTGATTGTCCATGAGAAGGAGGGAGGAAATGGAAGCCGCCGCTGCGATGACCCGTGGAGAGCCGGGGAACGGGAGGCTGCCACCACCGCCGTGAGGATCTGTGAAGAGCAGGGGAATGGGAGGCTGCCGCCGAGCAGGGGAAGCGATGGGATAAGTGCTACCGACCGACCAACCAGGGGGAGGGTGTCAGTGGTATACTGTTTGTCACCCCCCCAACAAAAATTACCACCGGCCGCCACAGCCTCTCTGTCTGTCTTGGTGACCATTGTCACCAGAACAGAAAGTCATGGGAATTCAAAGATGTCTTTTTTTTTCATAGGAAAAGGAGTTGAGCAGATACCTTCCAATGAGGACACCTAGTTTGGCAACAACAGCCAAGAGGAGATTTATCCATATTATCAGTATCAATATAACTCAGTTCCTGTTGTGTCTCCAGGACAGGTAGAAAAACACAAACAGAAAAAAAGAAAAAAAACTGACAGGAATTTTAACTAGTAGAATTAAAGGCAAATCCGTTTTTTTTTTTTTTTTTTCATTTTTGATAGGGGTGTGTTATAACCCCTGTCAGGTTTATTTTTGCCATCTTTGTCCCATTGGTGGGATTTTCCTTCACTTCCTATCCCATAGCCAAAACAGGAAGTGATAGGAAATGCCTGCAAATTAAGGGAATTTTTTGGGGACTCCCAGGTCACCAGAACTAGTGGCCCCATAGGAAGATTTGCCCTCTATTACTTTTCTGGGGACAACCCAAAATTTGGGATTTTCTTTTACTTTCACTTTCAATGATAATGGTAAACAGAGCAAAAAGAGAGGGAGAATCTCCTTACCTGGGTCACAGACAGCAATACAAACTGACAAGGGTCTAATCCCTCTCTACTCTATCAAAAAAAAAAGTTTTGCCTTTAGTTATACTTTAATCTATCAAAATGTTTAAGTTTTAGATATACTGATATATTAATGCCTAAGGCTACCTATAAAAACATACAAAATAAGCACAAAGGACATTACTTATCTTCAATATGTGACACATGACACTGAAGGTAAGTAATGTCCCTTGTGCTTAATGTGTTTTTTTTGTAGGTAAACTTAGGCTTTAACCCCTTACCAACCCACCTATAGTAAATCAACATCCTATTGCCAAGTTCCTCATGCCAGTGCAGGGGGCGGGATGTATTTAGTAATTACTGTATGTTTAAAGAATAGTAAAAAAAAATGTATCAATTAAAAAAGTCTCCCGCACACAAACACATATCTTATGAGGAAGCACATACATAAACCCCAATTACACATCCCCACACAAGTCTTAGGTAGAAGCATAACTGTAGGGCCATCATTTCAGTTTAACTTTGAATTCATGGGCTGTAACAATCTTTAATGTCTTAACTATTTATAATGTTGATCATCTTAGTTTTGCCCCATTTCTCAAACACTTTTTTTTTTAAGTTAACACAGATTCATCTTATTATGTTACCCACTTGCAATGGCCCTCCTGTACATTTGTCCCAGGCTGGTCTGTGAATTATGACCATTGCATTGGAAAATAGCTACTATTTAGAAATCTAAAATCTATTCACTTTTTTATTGACCAGCACTGATGTCTGTATCAAAACCTACACATATCAGCCCCTGTAAATAGAAGAAACAAATTTAGTGGAAACAATTAAAATAGTATTGATTGCACAAAATACATTACACATTAAACGTATTAAAAAAACGTATTTCTTTGATTTTTTTGTCAATTTCTCTGCTTAAGGAAATATAACCAAATAAAAAATAGAAACAAAATGAAGGATCCATATTGCATAGTATCAAAATTATTTTAGTGTGTTAAGCAGTTAAAAAGTTGTTGAGTAAACCATTGTATACCGAAAGTACATTTTATTAGGTCATAAAGTTTTTAATTACCCTGGGGCTCTGAAGGGTTAAAGCAGGGGTAGGCAACCTCGGCACTCCAGCTGTGGTGAAACTACAAATCCCATCATGCCTCTGCCTCTAGGAGTCATGCCTGTGATTGTCAGGGTCTAGCAATGTCTCATGGAACTTGTAGTTTCACCACAGCTGGAGGGCCGAGGTTGCCTATCCCTGGGTTAAAGGAACCTTAAACACACATGCAGTACCTCAAACTGTAAGAAAATGCAAATAAATTAAGATTAAGCAACACAAAGTGCAGATTTTTTATCATTTTAGAACCTGTCCTCACAGGGCACCATAGGGGTCCTGGCATATGGGCACATGCAGTATGCAGATACCACCTGCTGGAAAAGTCATTGCCAGGGAGTTTTCCCCACTCACCTCTTAATCTAACACAGGGCACCAACAACTTATTGAGAGGCACCCTGCAGAGCATTGGGGGATCCACTAAGGGAGTTCCCCCTTCACGAATCGGGACATTGTATACTACCAACTGCCACCAAGTTTCATGTTCCCAAGGGGCACCATAAAGACTTAAATTCTGAAGTCTTACTATTCAGCACTATGAAGTGACACATTTATTTTCCAGATTTGTTTGAATTTCCTCTAGGGAGTTTGAACAGGGGCTGTACAGGATGTAAATGTCCAAATAGCAATAACTTAAATTTTGTTGAATATAATTGATGAGATGTCTGTGTTATACAAGCATATGCATAGGACATTTTTTAGAATGCTTCTGTCTGTAAATATTAGTCCATCAAAATGTATTTATCTGCATTGTTACATAAAAGATGAGCAGGATAACTTTGAAGATTTGGGATGTCAGTTAATGCAAGCAATATTTTTCATTTATTCTACTCTTGTACTCTTGTACTTGGCGGGTATTCAGGCGGTGGAATGGCTGATGTACTCTCTCAAGCAGAAGCTATGTTTCTAGCTTTCCCTTAAAAAGCAAATGGCTTAATTATAGTTGAAAAGCGAAACATAAAATGGCTGCATTCCCAGTTAACATTAGCCATCAATATATGCTATATGCAAGTCACAAAACTGCTACTGATATATGTTTGTACTATTTATTTTGAAATTAAGATTGTCTTCACGATTTCCAAAGCATTACAAGAACAAATAGTCATCATTCAAATAAACTGTTTAGATTTGAGGACTGGTCGCATGGCTTGTAATTAGTTGTCATTAAACTCCATGAACTGAAGGAAGATAGGAAAATTCTGTAATACATCATTATTGATACCTTCCACTGTATAGATTTACTTCCCTGTGAGGACATGGCTGAAGGCAAAGACATAGCAGAAGGATAGTAGACCACTGAGCTCATCAGTGAGAAAGTAAAAGCTAAATTGTAATCCTATTATTCTTACTTAATATTTTTTTTATGTTAGCAAAAACCTAGTGAGCTTAATAGTCATATTTTTTATTTACATGTCAAAACTTTTACTTTGTGTACCTCACAGGACATAGAGCATCTTCATATTCAAAATGATAGGGTTGTGCTGGCACCTTCAAGTGATTGGACACCAGCGAAAAAAGACAGGAAGTCCCCTCCTAGATATAACCTCTCTCTGTTAGACCAGGCTCCTTTTTTTATAGCAAGCCATGAAAGTAAGAAGGGCGAGATCTCTGTGTCCCGTGATGTACTAAAAAAAAAAAAGGATTTTACAGGTGAACCTAAAGTCTGACTTTGTTTTTTGTACATCCTGGGAGCATCTTCATATTCATAATGACATCCCAAAGCAATAAAATGAGGGGAGGGTTCACACCAACCAAACACCCACCACCAACTCCAAATAAGAAAAGAACCTCACACAGCTGCCTGCTAAAGACACTGACTGAAGGAAGCATCCTCAGTGGTATGAACATGGTAAAAGCATGAACCAAAGCCCAGGTAGCAGCTTTACAAACTTGAGTTACTGAAGCCTGATGGTGAATAGCCCAGAAAACACCAACACTCCTGTGGAATGGGTTTTCACCAGAAAGGGTAGATTCTCACCCTTTAAGACATAAGTTTAGGAAATACATTGCCTAAGACACTAGCAGCCTGGCTTAACAGGGAGGGGTTATATGTGGAGGGGGTACATTCTGTATTTTTTTGACAGTGTCCAATCATCTGAAGGTGCCAGCATATCCATATCCTTATGAAGGGGTTCAAAAAGAAATACACAATTTCTTCAGTATGTTTTAATTTTATGTTGCAGCTTACTCATCCTCAGATGTGACGGCTGCATTGTTTTTTTTTACCATGAGTAAAGCCTAGTACACACTACTAGTTTTTTTTTAAACCCGCTGAGTTGAACAGAAAAAAAACTGACAGCTCCAGTCGGAGCTGCTGTACTAACAATCCATTGTTAATACAGCAATGTCCCCTACTATCCTATTGTGTTCTGACAGGGAGATCAGTTGAAGGACAACTTCTGTAATCACTGCAATGGCAGGAAAAAGAGTGCGAGAGGGAAGGAAGCAGTATAAACTGGGGCTTGCTAGTAAAAGGAAGAAGAGAGAAAAGCAATTACATCCTTATTGCATTGATTCCTTTTCACCGTCTAGTCAGTTGACTGAATGCTGCTTTGTGAGTAAGCTGTATTGCTAAGCAACAGTGGAGAGGAATGAGGTAACCAACCAAAGTTCAGTTTGAAAAAAAAAAAAAAAACATCATACCTACCTCCTCTGTGCAGTTGGTTTTGCACAAAGTGATCCTCCTTTTCTGGGGTCCCCCAGCAGTGTCCTGGCTCCTCCTCCATTGGAGAAGCGCTCTCCATCAGGGCACCCGTGCGGGCACGCTCCTGGGTCCTGCTACTGCGTCCATTGATACAGACAGCAGGACTCGGCTCCGCCCCCCCCCGACTCCTGCATCATTGGATTTATCTCAGATGGGGTTATATCTAGTAAACTCATTGACACCTTGCATCATCTAACCTTGTTTCAAATCTTCTGCATAAGTGCGTACGTTGGGTAGAGTTTGTTAGATTTGTTGAATAGTAATTTATCAGACCTTTAAAGAACAACCGTAATCATGAGAGTTGTAAGTGGGCTGCCTTTGCTGACATATTTTGCCTAATGGTCTCTGGACTGTATGATTTCTGATCCATTAGTCCAGTGCAAACATGAGCAAGGTAAGTCATACCTTCTGATTTGAGACCTTGATTTAGGTATTGAATTAACCACTTGACCACTGGGCACTTAAACACCCTTAATAACCAGACCAATTTTCAGCTTTCGGTGCTCTCACATTTTGAATGACAATTACTCAGTCATACAACACTGTACCCATATGAAATTTTTGTCCTTTTTTTTCACACAAATAGAGCTTTCTTTTGGTGGTATTTAATCACCGTTGGGTTTTTTATTTCTTGCGCTATAAAAGAAAAAAGACTGAAAATTCTGTAAAAAAATGAATTTTTCTTCGTTTCTGTTATAAAATTTAGCAAATTTGTAAATTTTCTTGATAAATTTTGGCCAAAATTTATACTGCTACATATCTTTGGTAAAAATAAGTACAAATTGGGGTATATTATTTGGTCTTTGTGAAAGTTATAGAGTCCACAAGCTATGGTGCCAATATCTGAAAATTGATCACACCTGAAGTACTGACGGCCTATCTCATTTCTTGAGACCCTAACATGCCATAAAAGTACAAATACCCCCCAAATGACCCCAAGGTATTTGGAAAGAGGCATGGTGAGTTTTTTGAAGTTGTAATTTTTTCCCACAATTCTTTGCAAAATCAAGATTTTTTTTCTTTTTTTTTTTTTTCACAAAATTGTCATATTAGCAGGTTATTTCTCACACACAGCATATGCATACCACAAATTACACCCCAAAACACATTCTGCTATTACTCCCGAGTATGGCGATACCACATGTGTGAGACTTTTACACAGTGTGACCACATACAGAGGCCCAACATGCAGGGAGCACCATCAGATGTTCTGGAGCACCCAGGACAATTCTGAAATTTCTCTCCTATATGTAAAAATCATCATTTATTTGCTAGAAAATTACATAGAACCCCAAAACATTATATATGTTTTTTTAGCAAAGACCCTAGAGAATACAATGGCGGTCGTTGCAACTTTTTATCTAGCACGGTACTTGCGCAGCAATTTTTCGAACGCGTTTTTTTTGGTAAAAAAAAGTTTTGTGCTTTACAAAAAACAAAACTGTAAATTTAGCCCAATGTTTTTGCATAATGTGAAAGATGAAGTTACGCCGAGTAAATAGATACCTAACATGTCACCCTTCAAAATTGCAGACGCTCGTGGAATGGCGCCAAACTTCGCTACTTAAAAATCCCCATATGCGGCGCTTTAAAATTTTTTACTGGTTACATCTTTTGAGTTACAGAGGAGGTCTAGGGCCAAAATTATTGTTCTCGCTCCAACGTTCGCAGCGATACCTCACATGTGTGGTTTGAACACCGTTTTCATATGTGGGCGGGACTTACGTATGCGTTCGCTTCTGCATGCGAGCACACGGGGACAGGGGCGCTTAAAAATTTTTTTTTTATTGTTCATTTTACTTTATTTATTTTAGTTTGACACTTTTTTACCCCCAAAAAATTTTTTTGATCACTTTTATTCCTATTACAAGGAATGTAAACATCCCTTGTAATAGGAATATGGCATTACAGGTCCTCTTTACAGTGAGATATGGGGTCAATAAGACCCCACATCTCACCTCTAGGCTGGAAAGCCTGAAATAAAATAAAAAAACGATCCTGGCTTCGATCGTAGCGAGCATTGCATGGTATCGCAGGGTATCGCATGGTATCGCAGAATATCGCAGGGTATTGCAGGGTATTGCAGGGTATAGCATGGTATTGCAGAGTATCGCAGGGTATGGCAGGGTATGGCAGAGTATGGCAGAGTGTGGCAGGATATCGCAGGGTATGGCAGAGTATTGCATGGTATGGCAGGGTATGGCAGGGTATGGCAGAGTATCGCTGGGTATGGCAGAGTATCGCTGGGTATGGCAGAGTATCGCTGGGTATGGCAGAGTATCGCAGGGTATGGCAGAGTATCGCTGGGTATGGCAGAGTATCGCTGGGTATTGCAGAGTATCGCTGGGTATTGCAGAGTATTGCTGGGTATGGCAGAGTATTGCAGGGTATAGCACGGTATTGCAGAGTATCGCAGGGTATGGCAGAGTATCGCAGGGTATGGCAGGGTATGGCAGAGTATCGCAGGGTTATGGCAGAGTATCGCTGGGTATGGCAGAGTATTGCAGAGTATTGCTGGGTATGGCAGAGTATCGCAGGGTATGGCAGAGTATCGCAGGGTATGGCAGAGTATCGCAGGGTATGGCAGAGTATCGCAGGGTATTGCATGGTATCGCAGGGTATGGCAGGGTATGGCAGAGTATGGCAGGGTATGGCAGAGTATCGCAGGGTATGGCAAAGTATTGTTGGGTATGGCAGAGTATTGCAGGGTATTGCAGAGTATGGCAGGGTATGGCAGAGTATCGCAGAGTATTGCAGGGTATTGCAGAATATGGCAGGGAATGGCAGGGAATGGCAGGGTATCGCAGAGTATGGCAGAGTATTGCTGGGTATCGCAGGGTATGGCAGAGTATCGCAGGGTATGGCAGAGTATCGCAGGGTATAGCATGGTATTGCAGAGTATCGCAGGGTATGGCAGAGTATCGCAGGGTATGGCAGGGTATGGCAGAGTATCGCAGGGTATGGCAGAGTATCGCTGGGTATGGCAGAGTATTGCAGAGTATTGCTGGGTATGGCAGAGTATCGCAGGGTATGGCAGAGTATCGCAGGGTATGGCAGGGTATGGCAGAGTATCGCAGGGTATGGCAGAGTATAGCAGGGTATGGCAGAGTATCGCAGGGTATGGCAGAGTATCGCAGGGTATTGCATGGTATTGCAGGGTATGGCAGAGTATCGCAGGGTATGGCAGAGTATCGCAGGGTATGGCAGAGTATTGTTGGGTATGGCAGAGTATTGCAGGGTATTGCAGAGTATGGCAGGGTATGGCAGAGTATTGCAGGGTATTGCAGAATATGGCAGGGTATGGCAGGGTATCGCAGAGTATGGCAGAGTATTGCTGGGTATCGCAGGGTATGGCAGAGTATCGCAGGGTATGGCAGAGTATAGCAGGGTATGGCAGAGTATCGCAGGGTATGGCAGAGTATCCATCCATCCATGCTCAGCCATCCCTCCATACCCTGCAATACCCAGCATAACACTGCAGGCTATTGCTGTGTATTGCAGGGTATGGAGGGATGGCTGAGCATGGGTGGATGGATCGGTGGTGACTGCAGGGCAGGCTGTGGGCACTACAGATCACGTCCACAGCACTGCTGCCACCGATCCCTCCCCCTCTCCTCTCACACTGTACCGATCTGTACAGAGAGAGGAGGGGAGAACTGCTTGCTTCAAGAAATGGGGCAAGTTTGTAAATTTTGAAATGGGGCATTCTCAACTGGTATTGGCAACGGTAAACCATGCATGAGAAAGGCAAACACAGGAACAGTCCAATCATTCATTTTTAAAGTAGAATAGATGTAAATTTGATCCCTAAAATCTCATATAAGCTTTACCATTTCAATGTAAATATAAAAGATGTTTTTCCTTCTGCTTATTATTATTTCAGGTACTTGTATAGCGCCGTCAATTTACGCAGAGTTTTACACATATATATATATATATATATATATATTATACATTCACATCAGTCCCTTCCTTCAAGGAGTTTACAATCTATGGTCCCTAATTCACATTCATACATACTAGGGCCAATTTATACAGGATCCAATTAACCTACCAGCATGCTTCAAGATACATTTTGATTTGGTAAAAAAAATGTAATCTGAACCGGTTGATGTAAAGCTCACACATATATGTGGCACCACAGAAGTGGGATTTCTTCTAAGTTGCCGCATATATAGGCTCCTGTATTTGTGCTGGAAGTGTGTTCCCAGCACAGAGACTGAACCGCCAAGAACAGCTCCAGGTCTCATATTAACAATCAGTAGCTGGGAGGACCAGCACCCAGTCATATGAACGATGTGATAACCTGTTATTTGTTAATGCCTAGGGATCACATTTTTCTATGTTCACTACATACCTTCCCGATGCAATGCTTTGCAGGCTCCATTGTAAAAAATACTAAATGCACATTTTGTTTACCTGCAAAATCCTCTGCATTCTTTTTTTCTTTTTATTATTTTTTTTTTTTTTTTACAAAAGGTGTAGTTAGTAACTAAATGTGCTAACCAAGGTACCGTTGCTTTTGTAGGCCCAAAAAAGAAAATCTTAAGCTGTTATAACCTTATTTACAAAACTTGCAACAATTTCACAAGGTTAAGACAACATTTTATTGATGGTAATTTAGCGGAACCTGATTTTACTTATCAACTTAATCATCTGTCTTTAGTTCCAGTTTCACAGCTATCGCCTTGGTCACAGCACAGCAGAGGGAAAATTAATCACACACTTCTCCGAAACAGCTGGGAGATGTGTGTAATATTAATGAAAAAAATGACAAAAGTAATCTGATTAGTCTAGAGATCTTATTACAGCAAAAAGAGTCATTATTATTATTAAGAGAAGTATTCTGTGCTAGCTGCATAGGAAATTATTGACATTAAATGCCAAAGTGATGTGAAATGGTATTAAATATAAAGAGATAACTAGATCATTTTCCTAATGGTGGAATAAAATATCTTAATTTTATACTGTCACCTATATTAGTTATCGAAATTAAATCTAAGTAGTTAAACCTTTTCAATATCTCAGTTAATCTGTATAAAAATATCTCAAGATCAAAGTCAAGTTTTAAGTCAGTAAGGCAATTAGTACCGTTGACAAATTAGCAGCTTGCTGACTTATGAATAAACTGGATTCTTTCATGGCCTTGCCACCTTGTTCGTGGGTTTGCTTAAATAAGCTTTTAGGCAATTTATATGATGAATACCTCTCTGTACAGTATGTTTTTCTCCTGCAATACCATATAGGTTCGGTAGTCCTGGTCCATAAAAAACAGCTTCTTGTCTCATATGCTAATAACAAGGATTTTTGTGTGCCTAGAGCAGTCTCAACTCACCTGGTGTAAATGGGCCATAAGAGGTGCACAGACTTTTGGAGAGTTCTGTTTAGTGAATTTTCCATTGTAAGTGGTTTATAAGCTAAGCAATTTATATTTACCAGCAGTTTCTGTAAACACTGGCTGAGAAAATAGTTGCTTACAGCTAACATTTGCCCCATTTTGTAGCTATTTATTATAACAAATAAGGGCATTTTAGACAGTACAAACAATATAGTATATAGTTATTCCCCATCACAGAGTTTCTCAACCAGGCTCTGTGATGGGGTGTGATTGGGGTGGTTTTGTGAGGAGGAGACGCTGATGTGATGGAAGGAATTGGTGGTGATGGAGGATTCCAATGTGATGAGAAGGTTTTGAGGTGATGGCGGACTCTGATGCGATGGGGTACTCATGTATAGGGGGTCTTTAAAGTGGGGGAACACCCTAAAAAAAAAAGCATTAATATTCTGGAAAAAATAAAAAAATTTAAAAAAAAAATTTTTTTTACCTGATCCGAAAACCCTGTTGCTAGGCAGTGTTCCTAATATGCCTCCTTCCTACGCCGCGGTGATCTTCGTTCTTCTGTCCTCCGCCGCGTTGTCTTCTGGGTAATGGGGCGCGCTGTGTTATGGGAACTGTGTGTTCCCTAACACAGCGCGTCCCATTCACAAAGCGCCGTGCGACTCGCGCATGAGCAGTAGGAAACGGGGGCAGTGAAGCCGTAGTCTTCGCTGCCTGTTTCCCTTACTGAGGATGGCGGCGCTGGGACCGGAGCGCCGAGGGACATCTCGGCCTCCACGACCGACATCGCGGGCGCCCTGGGAGGGTAAGTGTACTTATTAAAAGTCAGCAGCTACTTTTTTTTTAGCTGCTGACTTTTAAAAAAATTTTTTTTAGCTGAAACACCCCTTTAAAGTATAGGGGTAACTTATAGCTGAAACACCCCTTTAAAGTATAGGGGTAACCTCTGATGTGAAGGCAGGACTCTGAAGTGAAGTTATTTCACCAAGATGGTTATGTGCGCTCAGGTTTACCATTGATAAGTAACATTTCATTTTTTTTTTTTCATTTTAGACAGAGGTGTCTTGTGAATTTGAATACTTTTAAAGGGTGCCATGACAGAAAAAAAGGTTGGGAAAATCTGCCCTATCAGGCCAGTTCACACCAGGACATTGAAGGAAGAATACAATGAAATAGTTTTTTTCAGTGCCGCACAATGAGATGCAATCCACCATATCACACCATGCTGTGGCCAATAGAACTTCATAAAATGCTACTTGTGACATTTCAATAAGGTTCTAATGAAAAAAGAAAATAAAAGTGCAACGCAGGGACTATGCTTTCAGCAGGACTTCTGGTTTGAACAAGCCCTGACACAGCATAAGGAAGGTGATGCCAGATAGTCAAACATATCTAACTTATCAAATAGAGGGAGAGAGGCACTGCGAAGGCTTGCTAAAAAAATATTATTGCTCGTTTCTTGCATCAGTGTTGCTTGCTTGCTTGCAACAAAATGCTGGATTTTCATAGTTACTTTTTCTCAAAAATTATTACAAATGTATTATTTTAATGGAAACTCTTAATAAATGTAGTAACTGGAGTACATAGGACCTAGTGCACTGTATAATCTTAGCGCTTCCCACTTAAGTTTTTTATTATTTATTTATTTAAATTTTATTAAATTTCACATTATACAAAATATAATATACTTTGTTCAAAATTCCTATTCATAAAAATATAGTTTTCCCCTATCCCCCCTCGTCTCACCTTCCCCGCCCCCATTCCTTAAACATGTGTTATAATCTTCCTTCATTTATTCCCTCTACCTCTCTTTTTTCAGATTCACATTATCTCACAGCATTTCTTTGTTTTCTTTTACTCTTTCCATCCTTTCCAAGTATTTAAAAAAAAATTCTATTCTATCTTCTCCGCTATGACACAATTCTTCCATGTTATATATAACAATTCTACCCTTTGAACCCATTCTCTTAGCTTTGGGCTTTCCAATACTTGCCATGTTTTGGGATCAGGTGTTTTGCTGCATTTATTAAATGTGGTATTATTGTTCTCTTGTATTGTTTTATTGTAAGTTTGGTATTATGTAATAAATAGGTTTTTGGATTTTTAGGCATTTCTACTCTACTCCCGTAATTTCTTGGATCTGTTGTATCACTTCTTGACAACATTTCTGTACATATGTGTCATCGTTCCTCTTTTCCCACACTCTCTCCAGTAAAGCAGTGTTTTTTCCTTTTGGGCTTTGATAGGTGTTTTATACCATCTTGACAGGCATTTATAATTGGTTTTTATCATGTTTATATCTTTTGCTGTTCCATCTGCTAATTTCAACATTTTCTCTTTCTCTTGCTCACTCCAAGTTGCACCCACCAAGTTCTGCTTCCCACCTATTCAAGAGAGGCAGTACCAATGGTTCCGTCATTAAAGTAAGAATCTTAACAAATCTGGGAAATTCCATGCCTTGGTGCTTCCAGTAAGTTGAGCAATTTTTCAAATGGTAATAAACTTCCTCCTGATCTTATTGGACGCGACAGTGTCTTTATAAAATGTCCCTGTGAGTGGTATTAGTGGTGAATTATATTCCAATTTCCTTTGTCTGTGTATTCAATTCCATACCTTAAATACGTTCATTGTTAATTCACTTGTGCCCCTCGAAAAATTATGATACTGTTGTGGTACCCATATCCCCTTATTCAATTGTGTATTACTTAACGTGTTTTCAATTTTAACCCAACTTTTCCAATGTGAATTAAATGTCCAATCTATAATTCGTGATAACAAAACTGCATTTTAATATCTTTTAAAATCTGGTAAAGCTAATCCTCTGGGTATTTTATCTTTAGTAAGAGTACTGCAAATTGTATTCTTGTTTTTTTTTGTGCTGCCCACTTTAAACCAAATGTCTTATTGCGTCACACTTTTTTTCATAAGAGCACTGATGAGCAGTATGCTAATGGAACCAAATCCCAGGCGATAATAGTCGGGTAGTGACTTCACTTACAGTGCCTTGCAAAAGTATTCACTCCCCTTGGCTTTTTACCTATTTTATTACATTACAGCCTTTAGTTCAATGTTTTTTTAATCTGAATTATATGTGATGGATCAGAACACAGTTGTCCAAGTTGGTGAAGTAAAATTAGAAAAATATATACATAAAACTATTTTTCAGAAATAAAAAACTGATAATTGGCATGTGCGTATATATTCACCCCCTTTGTTATGAAGCCCATAAAAAGCTCTGGTGCAACCAATTACCTTCAGAAGTCACATAATTAGTGAAATGATGTCCACCTGTGTGCAATCTAAGTGTCACATGATCTGCCATTACATATACACACCTTTTTGAAAGGCCCCAGAGGCTGCAACACTTAAGCAAGAGGCACCACTAACCAAAAACTGCCATGAATACCAAGGAACGCTCCAAAAAAGTAAGCGACAATGTTGTTGAGAAGTACAAGTCAGGGTTAGGTTATAAAAAAATATCCAAATCTTTGATGATCCTTAGGAGCACCATCAAATCTATCATAACCAAATGGAAAGAACATGGCACAACAGCAAACCTGCCAAGAGACAGCTGCACACCAAAACTCACCGACCGGGCAAGCAGTACATTAATCAGAGAGGCAGCACAGAGACCTAAGGTAACCCTGGAGGAGCTGCAGAGTTCCACAGCAGAGACTGGAGTATCTGTACATAGGACGACAATAAGCCGTATGCTCCATAGAGTTGGGCTTTATGGCGGAGTTGCCAGAAGAAAGCCATTAGTTTCCACAAAAAACAAAATGGCACGTTTTGAGTTTGCAAAATGGCATGTGGGAGACTCCCAAAATGTATGGAGGAAGGTGCTCTGGTCTGATGAGACTAAAATTGAACTTTTTTTTCATCAAAGAAAACGCTATGTCTGGCGCAAACCCAACACATCACATCACCCAAAGAACACCATCCAACATTGCTGTTCACAAGCGCAAACCATCCAACTTGAAGCAGCTGGAGCAGTTTTGCAAGGAGGAATAGGCAAAAATACCAGTGGTAAGATGTGGCAAGCTCATAGAGACTTATCCAAAGTGACTTGGAGCTGTGATAGCTGCAAAAGGTGGCTCTACAAAGTATTGACTTTAGGGGGGTAAATAGTTATGCACATTGACTTTTTCTGTTAGTTTTTCCTATTTGTTGTTTGCTTCACAATAAAAAAAAAACATCTTCAAAGTTGTGGGCATGGTTTGTAAATGAAATTATGAAAATCCTCAAACAATCCATGTTAATTCCAGGTAGTGAGGCAACAAAACACGAAAAATGCCAAGGGGGTGAATACTTTTGCAAGGCACTGTACACTGAAGTTGGATGAGTTCAATGTCACAGTTCGGGAAACATGATGCTAATATGCTCAAATCATATTTAGTTATTTTAAAGTTAAACACCAGGCAGACAGCCAAGTTTGCAATTAAAGTACACATACCATATGCAAACTGTCTAACCTGACAGAGGATTTGAAAATCTGTTCAGTCACTTTTTTGATTTACCTGTGCCAGACAGCGCAACCCGCAAGGTAACACCACTTTCTGTGTTAGAGTTGGGCCCCTTTCACATGGACCAGAATCCAGTTTGCTAAGCAGGGGGATCAGAAAAGCAGAGCGGGTGAATGACAGGTCTGTGTCCATTTCTACATAGAGGACACTGACAGATACATACACCATCCAATCAGGGCTGTCTGAAAAACTGACAGGAAGACCTGATCAGATCGCCTGTGTGAAAGGGGCCTTAAGAAATAAAGTCTTGACAAATCTGGGAAATTCCGTGCCTTTGTGCTTCCAGTAAGTTGAGCAATTTTTCAAATGGTAATAAACTTTCTCCTGATCTTATTGGAGGTGACAGTGTCTTTATAAAATGTCCCTGTGAGTGGTATTAGTGGTGAATTATATTATATACAATTTTGACACAAGTCATATTGAAATAAGTTATAATACAATAAAATACAAGAGAAGAGCTTACAATCTAATAGGGTGGGGGAGGTGATACAAAAGGTTGTAACGGGGGAATGAGCTGATGGAAGTGGTAGGGATATGTTTGGAGACAAGATTGGTGATATAGCTCGGGAAGAGGGTTAGAGCAGAGCTGTGGATGGCTTTGTAAGTTGTGGATGGCTTTGTAAGTAGTATTTTGAATTTAATTCGCTGGGTGATTGGGAGCCAGTGTAGGGATTGGAGGAGAGGGTTGGCAGACACTGAACGGTTGGTAAGGTGGATAAATCTGGCAGCAGCATTCATGATAGACTGAAGAGGGTAGAGCCTATGGAGAGGCAGGCCAATGAGAAGGGAGTTGCAATAGTCAAGGCGAGAGATAACGAGGGAGTGAATGAGGAGCTTGGTGGTGTCATTTGTTAAAAAGGGGCGAATTTTAGAGATGTTAAGGAGGTGAAGTCTACAAACATTTGACAGCGATTGGACTTGAGGCTGAAATGACAAGTCCGAGTCTAGGATTACACCAAGTACCCTGGCGTGAGGGGAGGGACTGACCGGCGTGGTTGCGGGTGCGAGGAGGCACAGGTCACCTCCGGCAGGTGGGACCAGTGGGATGCCCGGGAGAGATGTGGACCTGGCCTGGGCAGACCGGCAGATGGCAGGGAGGAGAGGCAGGAGCCCAAGCACCTGGTTGATGAACTGACGGAGCCCAAACACCTGGTTGATGTACTGACACCGGTCACTGAGCAGTCAATAGTAATAAAAAGTCCGGAAAGCAGGCCGGGGGTCAAACACAGGTATAATGCAAGTCCGTGGAAGCAAGCAGAGAGTCAGACACAGGATCTGGCAGCAAGTCCGTTGAGCAAGCAGGGGGTCAAACACAGGATCAGGCAGCAAAGTCCGTTGAGCAAGCAGGGGGTCAAACACAGGATCAGGCAGCAAAGTCCGTTGAGCAAGCAGGGGGTCAAACACAGGATCAGGCAGCAAAGTCCGTTGAGCAAGCAGGGGGTCAAACACAGGATCAGGCAGCAAAGTCCGTTATTAAAAATGACCTTTCCTTTTCAATCTGCAGCTCTGTAATTTTCCTGAAAATGCAATGCGATATGGCTAACTTGAGGTGTTCTGTACACAGAAACATAATTTCCTGCTTGTGTGATTGGCTCAATGATTTTCCCAGAAGTCTGCCCTAAGATACAAGTCAGATTTCAGGAATCCCCCGCAACAAAACTGTAATTTTTGGTGAGATGCTCCCAATAGGAAATCACATATAAAGGGATGCAGGCCCAGCAGCTTTCCTCATTAGAACTCTGCAGGCGCACAGCTGATTGATAATTATGAAACCACTCCCATTAGACCCACTTTCCCACATGGATACAGACAAACACATATGGATTTCTTCAGAATAACAAAAGGTAGGAATCTGCAACAAAGTTTGTTAAAATCCTTGTAATGCACATAGATCACCCAGAGGAGAATGTTTTTTTCTCAACAAAAATGGAATTACGCTTTAACTATAGATGCCTTTTTGCCACCAGTCCCCAGTTTGTATGGCCTGGCAGGATGATCAAACAAGATGCATGCAAATGCAGAAGTAATGAGACAAGACCCACCCTTCCAAGTTTTGGCTGTGGTATATACAGAACTAGTATGTGAGTAAATGACCAATCATAATTGGTCATAATTACTGAGACCTGGATTCAAGAATCTGACCTTCCTTCTCCTGCTGCTCTCTCCTACGGTGGCCTTCTGTGGACTCACTCCCCCAGGCCTAGTGGACGGAAAGGAGGTGGTGTTGGAATCCTCCTATCCCCTCAAAGCACTTTTCAGGTTCTTCATCCACCGCCCTCTCTGTCCCTCTTCTCATTTGAAGCTCACTGTATTCATCAATTTTCTCCAGTTTCAGTGAGAATTGCTGTGATCTATCGGCCCCCTGGACCGGTATCAAACTTCCTTGACAAGTTCTCTGCCTGGCTCCCCTACTTTCTCTCTTCTGAAATTCCAACAATCATTCTTGGTGACTTCAACATCCATGTTAATCTTAACACTCCCGCTACTTCTAAGCTGCTGAGCCTAAACTCCTCTTTTGACCTAAAACAATGGACAAGCGCTTCTACTCACTCTGTTGGCAACTGCCTTGACCTCATATTCTCCTACCTGTGCACTCCACAGAACCTCTCGAATATTCCTTTTCCTCTCTCTGATCACCACCTTATTAGTTTCACTCTCTCCTTGTCTGCCTCCTCCTTGCCTTCCAACTACCAAACTATTACCCGTAGAAACCTTTGTCATCTTAACCCTTCTCTTCTTTTTCCGGCTACAGATTGTCTCTACGACAAAATCTCATCCTTGTCCTGCCCCAACTTGGCCACTTCTGCATACAACAGTTCATTGTCATCCACCCTGGATACCTTGGCCCCCCTAACTACACACAGAATCAGGCCCCGACCGCTACAACCCTGGGAGACAGAAAACACCAGAAGCCTCAAAAAACAGAGCCGTGCTCTTGAGCGGCTGTGGCGTAAGACTCAGCAAGATTTAAGCCTATATAAATCTGCCCTCCAAAAATACCATTCCTGCCTCCATACTGCCAAACAGACCTACTTTACCACTTTCATTAACACCCTCTCACGCAGTCCCCGTCAACTCTTTTCTACATTTACTACTCTACTTCGTCCTCCATTACCTCCACCCACTAACTTACTCACTACCCAGGAGATTGCTAATCACTTCAAAAATAAGATTGAGACAATTCGTCTCGAGTTCTCTACTCTACACTCCTTGTCCTCCTGCACAATCAATACTTTCCTCTTTTAATCCAGCTACTATAGAGGAAGTCACTAAAAAAAATTCTAACGCCCACTTAACCTCCTGCCCCCTGGACCCTGTTCCTTCTCAAATGCTACGGTCACCTCTCTGACTCTATCCTACACTCTTTAACTCATATCTTCAACCTCTCCCTCTCTACTGGCATCTTCCCCAACCCTCTAAAACATGCACTAGTCAATCCCATACCAAAAAAGGCCTCACTAGACCCCACCAATCTTAACAACCTAAGACCCATCTCTTTACTCCCTTTTCCCTCCAAACTCCTTAAAACGTTTAGTCTACAACCGACTGAGCTACCACCTCATTGAGAATAACCTTCTTGATCCCCTTCAGTCTGCATTTCGCCCACAGCACTCCACAGAAACTGCCCTCCTAAAACTCACAAATGACTTGCTAACAGCCAAAACCAATGGTCATTATTCGGTACTCTTACTCTTAGACCTTTCTGCTGCCTTTGATAGAGTTGACCACCCCCTCCTCCTCAAAAAACTCAATTTGCTTGGTCTCCATGGCTGTGCTCTCCATTGGTTCGAATCTTACTATTTCATCGCACCTTCAGTGTCACTTACAACTCCACCTCCTCCTCTCCAACTCCTCTTACTGTTGGGGTCCCCCAAGGTTCTGTCCTTGGACCTCTACTATTCTCAATCTACGCGTCCTCCCTGGGTCAGCTGATAGCCTCACATGGCTTCCACTACCATTTATATGCTGATAACACCCAAATCTATCTTTCTGCCCCTCAGCTCACCCCATCAATCTCCTCACGCATCACTGATTTACTAACAGACATATCAGTCTGGATGTCAAACCACTTCCTCAAACTGAATCTGTCTAAAACTGAGCTCTTAATATTTCCTCCCCCATGTGCCCCTTCCCCCGACTTCTCAGTCAAGATCAATGGCACATCTATCAGTCCATCCCCACATGCCAGGGTGCTAGGGGTAATCCTAGACTCTAAACTGTCCTTTCAGACCCACATACAATCCCTGTGCAAATCATGCCGCCTCAACCTCTGCAACATTTCCAGAATATGCCCCTTTTTAACTAATGACACCACCAAGCTTCTAACTCACTCCCTGGTTATCTCTCGCCTCGACTACTGCAACTCACTGCTCATTGGATTGCCTTTACATAGACTATCCCTCCTTCAGTCCATAATGAATGCCGCTGCAAGACTCATCCACCTTACCAACCATTCAGTGTCCTCCACCCCTCACTGCCAATCCCTCCACTGGCTTCCACTCACCCAACAAATAAAATTCAAAGTACTAACAATAATTTACAAAGCCCTCCATAACTCTGCCCCAAGCTACATCACTAACCTAGTCCCAAAATACCAACCAAGCCGCTCTCTTCGATCCTCCTAAGACCTCCTGCTCTCTAGCTCCCTTGTCACCTCCTCCCATGCTCGCCTCCAGGATTTCTCCAGAGCTTCTCCCATCCTTTGGAACTCTCTACCCCAATCTGTCCGATTGTCCCCTAATCTATCCATCTTTAGACGGTCCCTGAAAACCCTTCTCTTTAAAGAAGCCTATCCTACTTCTAACTAACACTGTTTGTTTTACTTCCTCCATCAGCTCATCCCCCACAGCTATTACCTCTTGTATCACTTGACCCTTCCTTTTTAGATTGTAAGCTCTAATGAGCAGGGCCCTCTGATTCCTCTTGTACCAAATTGTAATGTAATTGTAATGTCTGCCTTTATTTTGTTAAGCGCTGCGCAAACTGTTGGCGCTATATAAATCCTGTATAATAATAATAAATAATAATAATTGTTTGGACAGTAATATCATCATTTAAAGAAGAAACTGGGCTTGGCTATCCTGGTCAGTTAACAATGACATTCCTTTGGTATGAAGTCAGCGAAGATAAAGCCATATGTATGTCCTTACATGGCCCCTCAACCAGGATTTGGGGGCTTTCCTATACATTATTGAGCCATAATTAAAGGAGAAATTAATTTTATCCATCAATTTGGTAGAAAGATAAGCTATCTGGGACATCCAAACAAACTCAGCAGAATGCTAACACATTTCAGCAGAAGCCTTAATCATAGCTAATAAAGTACCGTGAAGGATTTTTATTGGACTCCAGCACTCTCTTCAAGTTTATCCTTATGAGGTGTAAAGGAACCTGAGCTGTTGAGACTGACATCCCTAGTATACTGGCATTGACGTGGAGATACTCTTGTGATATTTGTATGCACAAACAGCTATTCCACTTTTAGACAGAAAAAAAAAAAAGGAAACTGTTCTCCATTTAAAAGCGTCATATACATTCATTTGAATAACCAATGAATAAACTGATCCACCTGATGTGGTGGGATCAGGTGGATCAGTTTGTTTTTTGGTCATTTTTATAAATGTATATGAGGCTTAATTTCCCTTTTGTCTAAAACTAAATTTATGAAGCTGCCAGTGACCACTGGAACCCTGCACTCATAGACAGAGGAGTGATGGGGATGTATGCTTGGAGTCAGGGCAGGGTGGTGCTGCCCAGGGCTCAAGTCCTGCGGGAACTCATGGGAACGGAGTTCCTGTACTTTTTCCACAACAGGAACTCAGTTCCCGTTAGCAGCCGTGTCCTGCAAGACTTTGAAGTATGCGAGCTGTGTGGCAGGTGCTACACCAGCAGCTGCCGACACAGCTCGCAATAGTAAGTGCTGCACACCTGACCATTTAGGCATTGCCAGTAGGGGGCCCCATGACAGCTTCCGCTTCGATCTACCTGTCAATCACAGCTAGCTGTCAGGTAGATCAGGTCCCTGCTGCTAAGAGATTGTATTTTGTCAGACCTCTCGTGATGCGCTCCTCCCCGCCCGGCCCCTCCTAATTTTCTGTCTCCTCATCTCCCCCCCAGTCTCCTGTATACTTTGTGTGTCCTGTGTGTCCCGCTAAATCCCCCCCTCCTCTATCTTCAGTGCCATATGATGAGAGAACCCAGAGGAGGAGCACAGCTATTCTGCTCACAGGACATGCAGGGAAAGAGGTGAGCTGAGGGAGGAACATCAGTTTGGGGTGGTAAGCTGAGCACAATACCCAGCAAAGTTTAATGCCAGGAGGGAAGTTTATGTGGAAATATGTGAAGGGTTGAAATAGCAGCAAGTGTGTGATGGAGCCCTGCAGAGTTTGCAGCCACCCAAGCTAACATACATTTCCTAAGCAGGAACACATCACTACATCACTATCTCCCCAAGCATTCTGTCCAGATAATGTGCAGTTCATTTATGACCTTTCCGTTTAACCCTGTGTTATCCAAACTCTGTTCAATGAAAAGTGTAAACTCACCACATAAACACTATATACAAAATAAAATTCCCCAATAAAGATCAGAACATGATGTTCACATTTGCATGGAAGCACAATTGAATGAATGCTGATTATTCAGAGGATTACCGTATTTATGTTTATTGAGGATTGTTTTTTTTTATGTACTAACAGTTAAGCTTTATACACACAATACGAAAATTGGATAAAACATACCACTTTTAAAGCGTTTGTGCATATGAGCGTATCATTTTTTTTTTTTGGTGGGCGAGTGGATCTTGGGTGGGAGTTCCCACACTTTCTTCCCCAGGACTTGACCCCTGGTGCTGCCACTAGGCAAACTAGGCAGCCGCCTAGGGTGCAAAGCTGCCTAGGGCGCCCGGCCACTGGTGTTCCTACTCTCTTCTCTCTGCAGCAAGCAACAAAATCTGAGAATCAGCAGGCAGCCGTCAGAGGACTGTGTCTGTGTCCCGACTCCTGAATGAATGGAAGCAAGCAAACATTCATTGATGGGCACTGGTAGGCTGCATTGATAGGCGCTGGTGGGCTGCATTTGATGGGCACATCATTAAAAAGGTGGATTATACATGGGCAGGGCAAAGGGGGTGGAGTTAGGAGTGGAGCCAAGGAGGGGGGCGGCAAAATGAGGTTTCGCCTAGATAGTCAAAAATCCTTGCACCAGCCCTGCTTGGAGTGAGACTAAATATATTCACTGTTATCCCCAGCCTAAAGTAAGAAGAATTTTAGGTAATGATAACCCCAGAAAATACCTGAAAAAAATCTATAAAATAACATCCATGCAGAAAATGACTTAATATATAAAGTACATTTGTAGGATTTGTGCAGTGATGCATTTATTGAAATAAAAAATACGTTTTAATTGATAAGTAAAGTAAATAGTGAAAGGTAATGAAAAAAAATTTTGTGCAATACTTTTGTGAATGGAACCCAATATTTGTTACAGATGATCTCAGTAGGCTGCCACACAATGCCATGTAACTTCACTGCCCTAGGAAGGTTGTATGGATATGCACAGTCATCTTTTTTATGACAAATGCCCTTTAGAATGTAAGAAATAAGTCTGTTTTTATATTCACTTTTGGCACAATAGAATACATTACTGGCAGTGGCCATAAACATAAAAACATTTTTCTTGTCTTTTTTTTTTTTTTACTAAAAAATATATGAATCATGCAACCCCTATATCTATTTCCGTTGCCTAGCTACAACATGGTATTAAGCAAGAGGTCTTTATGTATACATAAGTGTATTTATAGCAATGGACAATGCATAAGGCAGTGTCCTGGTTTCCAGTTTCCCAAAATATTTCTCTCTAGTTAAAAGATTGCTGAAGCCACCTGTCTAATGCAATAAATAGCAAGCAGTTTAACATTCAAGTCTCCTTCACATATATAAAATATATCCATTAAAACATACATAATAGTCAGACCCAGGAGGCAGATTCCTGTTCCTTAGAGGTACGATTGGAGGGGTGGAGATAACCATTGCAAATTTATATGCCCCTAACTGCCACCAAGATCAATACATTACTAAGACCCTAGAGCTCCTGCAGGATTTTACTAGAGGACAATTGATCATAGGAGGGGATCTCAATACTCCACTGATACCGACAGAAGACACCTCCTCAGGCCATTCCTCAACTACTCCCAACGTTAGAAAACGCATTGCACGAGCTATACATAGAGCACAACTGATAGACACATGGAGATTATTACATCCGACTGAAAGGGACTATACATTCTATTCCATGCCCCATAAGCAATACTCCAGGATTGACTATTTTTTAATACCTCATGCTCTTTTACACGCTGTTAGAGACACATCTATAGGATCCATCACCTGGTCAGACCATGCCCCAGTCCTTTTAACATACTCCTTGACAGACAACCTTACCACCAAAAATAGGACATGGAGACTTAACGAGAGTCTACTACAGGACGAGACGATAATCAAGGACGTGGTAAGGGAATTGGAGGGCTACTTTAGCAACAATGACATCCCTGACAGCAACCCGGGCTACGTGTGGGAGGCGCACAAGGCGGTTATCCGCGGCGTACTCATAAAGCACGGGGCTCGGATTAAAAGACAGCGTACTGTACAACTAACTTTACTGCTCAATGACCTGCATATGGCCGAGGCCAGACACAAACACGCCCAAAGCCCAGCAGGAGAAACAGAGATTAGACTCCTACGCACTAAAATTATTGACCTCATGCAATTCCGTGCAAAGGCAGCAATACAGACTTGCCGCAGGCTATCATACGAGTCTGGAGACAAGTGTGGTAGGCTGCTAGCTAGATCATTGAGGGAACAAACCCTGGCAAATTATGTGCCACATATTTCAACACCCTGTAACCGGAAAGTCACACTGCCACGTGAGATAGCAGGAGAATTCAAAGAATTTTATACAAGCCTATACAACTTACAGACGCAGGCCCTGACACTACCCCAAATTGAGAATTATCCGATTGCCTCAGACATGCCCAAAATACCCTCAGAATTAAGCCAGGCTTTGGAAGAGCCCATTACTATAGAAGAACTGAACACAGCCGTAGGAGCAGCAAAATTAGGAAAGGCCCCAGGCCCGGATGGGTACACGGTCCAATATTATAAATTACTACTACCAGCCTTAGGGAATTTCATGTTAAAATTTTTCAACTCATTAGGTTCTGGCACATCTTTTCCACGAGAAGCTCTCATGGCGCACATATCGGTGATTCACAAAGAAGGGAAAGATCCCTCTCAGTGTGGCAGTTACAGACCGATCTCACTGCTCAACGCAGACTTAAAGATTTTTACAAAAATACTGGCCTCCAGGATTCAGAGTATCCTCCCCCCCTTGGTCCACCTAGACCAAGTGGGATTTGTACAAAATAGGGAGGCGAGAGATAATACGATAAAGGTACTTAATCTCCTGCATGTGGCCAACAGAAACAAGACCCCTTGCCTATTCCTAAGCACGGATGCGGAGAAGGCCTTTGACAGGGTGAATTGGAGGTTCATGTCTTCAGTCTTGCGATACATAGGACTAGGAGACAAAATGCTGACCTGGATTGATTCAATATATACAAATCCTTCGGCTCGGGTACGAGTCAACGGGGTCCTCTCGGAACCCTTTATGATCAAGAATGGCACTCGCCAGGGATGCCCATTGTCTCCGCTTCTCTTCACCCTGTCACTGGAACCTTTCCTGCGAACTGTACGTGCCAACCCCAATATTACAGGAATCTCCTTAAAAGAAATGCACCAAAAGATTGCTGCATACGCGGATGACATGTTGTTTGTGCTTACTAAACCCGAGGTCTCCCTTCCAAACCTACTAAAAGAATTTAAATCTTATAGTGAAATATCAAATCTGAAAATAAATTTCAGTAAGTCAGAGGCGATGAGCGTAGGAGAGACCCTAAAAGCTGACTTTAAATTTAAGTGGACAACCACAGCTTTGAAATACCTAGGCACATACATCCCTCCTAAAATCGCTCAAGTGTTTGCCCTGAACTTCCCACAATTGCTAACAACAGTTCGCTCCCTACTTAACAAATGGCATACGGGACTGCACTCCTGGTTCGGGAGATGCAACATAATCAAGATGTGCATTCTACCCAAATTCTTATACCTACTACAGGCCCTCCCGATCCAAATTCCCGCCCATCACTTTGACCAAATTAGAGCATTATTGTTTAACTTCATATGGGCGAACAAAAGACCTAGACTTGATAAACGCCAACTGACCCTACCAAAACAATACGGTGGACTAGCGGTACCAGACCTCCGCAAGTATTACCAAGCTACACATCTAACCAGACTGATCGACTGGAACCGGCACCAGAATACAAAACTATGGGCCAGACTGGAACAGGCCCAATGCGACATACCCCTAGACAGAGCACCTTGGTGTCAAAATGTACTCACAAGAGATGTGAAAAATCACCCCCTGATAGGGACAACCACACGTATCTGCACTTCCTTATTCACAAACCTCCGCCTAACATCAGTAGACTCCCCGATGCGCCCTATCCTGGGTACCCCAGAGTTCGCCCCGGGCCATACAGACCCCGACTTCTGCGCCATTAGAGCAGCGGGATACACACAAGCGTCCCACTTCCTGAGAGGAAACAAGTGGATTACCTCTACCGAACTCATGAATCCTGGAGGCTCGTTTAGATTACATTTTTTAAAGGCCTCCCAGCTGACCCACTTTTTAAAATCTCTACCCCCTCCGGGTAATTTTAACCAAACCTTGACCACATATGAGGCCCTCTGTTCAGATGAGGGAGCCCTATTACAAGCCCTGTCCATGACATACCAATTACTGATCATACCACCAGAAGGGCACCAACTGAGATGTCTAGAAGCCTGGGAAAAGGACATACAACACACATTTACAACACGCCAAAAACAAAATATACTTTATTTTACCTACAAATCCTCCATATGTACGCGAATGCAAGAGACAAACTATAAATTAGTCACTAGATGGTATAACACCCCCGCGAAGCTGCAGAAGTTTTTCCCCTCAACATCGGATCGATGTTGGAGATGCCTGAGAGATAAAGGGACAATTCTGCACATCTTCTGGAGCTGCCCCCTACTGGAGCAGTTCTGGAGGACGGTGCAGGAGACGATGCAGAAATTTACAGACTACCCCATTCAGCATGACCCAGCGTTTTTCCTGCTCCATGCCTCTGAAATACCACAAAAAAGATACAAGAAGTCCCTAACCCGCCATCTCCTAGACGCTGCCAAAGCATGCATCCCACTGCGCTGGAAGTCTACGCAACCCCCGACAATTGGCATGTGGCTTAAAAAAGTGGAAGACATCAAAAAAATGGAGGATCTTATCCTCACAGCAAGAAATCAAAACGAACAATTCACTAAAGTATGGCTAGGGTGGAATATGTTTATTTTCTCCGATGAGGGACAGTCACTTCTAGAGAATGGTACCCTGAATTAGAACAGCCCCTACTATAGCGAGTATCGATAGGCAGCAGAAGAGGGATCAGACACCCTCAGAGATAAAGACATGGTAAATGGAGATCGCTACCTCCTGGTTCCCTACCTAATCCCTTCCCCCTTCCCCTCCCTCCCTCATTCCCGTACCCACATGTCCACTCCCCCTCTACACCCCTCCTCACTCAACCTTATCTCTTCTCCTCTGATCTCTTTTTCTTCTTCTTCTTCTCTTACTCAACCGAAAACTGGACTGGACCCATGGAACCATGCAGAGGTATAGATGATCACATGCAGGAAAACTAATTAAAATAGGACAATAAGGGAGGGCCTCACATAATAAGGGTAGATAGGCTGAAGAAACCGAGGCTACCGGAGGGATCCCAGAGGCTTCTGGTAAATCCCCCTCCCTACGGGCATTTAGTCGATCCACCTGCGCACAGGAATCTACAACTGCAACAACCGTACTGTTATGCATTTGTTATGTTATTATTTTTGGATGTTGTATTTCATGTTTCCGTGTCCTTTGAATAAATAAAAAATTGAAAATAAAAAAAAGCATACATAATAGGCAACTTAAATGTTAATTTATAAAAATCTATCAATAAGCCCGATTTAAACTTGAACTGCAATTATGATTATATTTTATCGGAGAAGAAAACTAATATGGTTACCCTTTGAAAATAAACATTTGTGTTTCCCCAAGTGTACATAGTTTCAGATGTTGCAGGCTTTTAGTGATGCAGGTCTTATTAATTGATATATCAAAGCAAAGAAAGGTTTTGGCTATAGAAACCATTTAGGTTCCTGGTATTAAAGAGGTTGTATACCCGTTTTTAGTCTTCTCCCCCTCCGGCCGCATCCATCTCTCCACAGATACCCTTCCGGGTATCGCCGCTCCGGCCAATCACAGCGCCGCTGCAGCGCTGTGATTGGCCAGAGCGGTGAGGACGTCACTCCGCGCATGCGCGCGGGACACCTTAACTGCGGTGAGCCGCAGTTGTGAATGGGGATTAACCCTGTAAATGCACCATTGTAAAACGTTCTTTGCAAATATCTCCTAAGCCGTGCAGGTTTAGGAGATATTTCTTGTACCTACAGGTAAGCCTTAATCTAGGCTTACCTGTAGGTGCAAGTTGAATGTAAGGGTATACAACCGCTTTAAGTATTATGCCCTGTACACACAGTCGGACATTCCGATGACAAAATCCGTCTGATTTTTTCTGACGGATTTTGGCCCAAACATGTCTTGCACAAAGTTGTCAGAAAATCTGATTGTTTAGAACGAGGTGACGTACATTACGTACGTCGGGACTATAAACGGGCCAGTAGCCAATAGCTCTCATCTCGTAATTTATTCTGAGCATGCGTGGCACTTGTGCAATGGATTTTTCTACACACGATCGGAATTTAAACAATCGGATTTTGTTGTCGGAAAATATTAGATCCAGCTCTCAAACTTCGTGTGTCAGACATTCCGATGGAAAAAGTCAGATGGAGCCCACACACGATTGGAATTTCCGACAACACAATCCGATCGTACATTTTCCGGCGGAAAATCCGACCGTGTGTACAGGGCATTAGAGCTGTTTCATACAAAGCTGCTCCTCTATGTTCAGCAGAGAACCCCTGAGCAGATCCCTTGCTGAATCGGATGGATGTCAGTTTTTTTACATCCGTACACGTTCAGCTTGTGTCCGGTGGACCCGTGATGGCTCTATGGATCAGGCTATATCCAATCTGTCACATTTAGGCCTGGATGCAACCTTTTTTTTTTTTTTTTAACAGACCTGGGTGGACCCAGAGTTAGGTGGGAGTAAAAGTCAAGTCTATTTACATCAGCCTGTCTATAGAGCTGCATGGAGCTTCCAATCAGGCCCCCCTTAAAAATTGACTAGTGGACCTAAACTGAAAGCCCATGTAAAAGGGCCCTTAATCTTATAAATGTCTATGAAAAATGCCATAAAACTATCCCCTATTTTGTAAATGCTATAAATTTTGCGCAAACCAATCAATAATCGCTTATTGTGATTTTTTTTACCAAAAATATGTAGAAGAATACGTATCGGCCTAAACTGAGGAAAAATAAAACATTTTTTATATATTTTTGGGGGATATTTATTATGGCAAAAAATTTAAAAATATAGATTTTTTTTTCTAAATTGTCGCTCTTTTTTTGTTTATAGCACAAAAAATAAAAACCGCAGAGGCAATCAAATACCACCAAAAGAAAGCTCTGTTTGTAGAAAAAAAAGGACTTCAATTTTGTTTGGGTGCAACGTCGCACGACCACGGAATTGTCAGTTAAAGCGACGCAGTGCCGAATCGCAAAAAGTGCTCTGGTCAGGAAGGGGGTAAAATCTTCCGGGGCTGAATCGGTTAAAGCAGTATTTATCCTTAGATTCATTGACTTTCACCTCTATATGTAATTGTAAAAAAAAAAATTACTGTTTGCACAAATTACACCCTTGTTACATTTGGGATCTGGATTCACAATCCATCTATAAAAATTGCTATTTATATATTGCTTGTTTGCACAATTTTTTTTAGTGTGTTAAGCACATAATTTTTTATTTTTAGCACCAGGGATTTGGGTTTCATTACCCAGTAGGGTCATTTATTTTCACGTCTTATTGATATTTTATTGCTGCTTTCTATTTAATGATTAATTATTGACACATGACATCACTTTTTTCCCTTGTTACAGCACTGTTGATCTGTTGATTCATCCTTTTTATACATTGAATCTTTGTGCTGTATGGATGTGTTTTTTTTATTAATTCATCTTTTCTGCTGCTTTGCACTTATTAGATTTGATGCTAACATTAGCCACTTGGAGTATCCTGGCATGCAGGATCCTAGCAGGTGGTAGTGGGGGGGGGGGGGGGGGGGGGGGGGGGGGGGGGGGGTGGGCAGGTCAACTTTTGCATCAGGGTCCACAAGCTGCAAGCTACGCTGATGCATTTCATAGATACAGGACATTTTTATTAACAGTAAGTAATGTGCATTGGTGGTTGTGTGCTGCCCCGACAGTCCTGTCTTTCATCATCCTGTGTTGGGCAAATGGGCTAGTGTGAAATACAGAGACGGGCTCCCATATGCCATATTCTCTTCCAAGAGCATTTTGCCATATTTGTGTATGCCCCCTTTTGGAAATGCACAAACATTGATATGTTGCAAAGCAATACATTGAAAATTGTCAAATGTTTCTGATCCACCCAAGTCCTTTGAAAATTAACAAGCGATGCTACATTTCAAATTGTTGTATTTATAGAGAATCTGTCAGAATAGAATAACGCAGAAAGTGGACTCTGTTCTGATAGCTTGTTGCAAACATTTATGTACTCCAGCTAACCTGTTATAGTAATTATGCGGCAAGATGTATAATTGAATGTACCAAAATATACAAAGAACAAAACAACCAGCTCTTCAGGCTTTACTGACAATGAAAGACTACAAAGTTTTAAGTCTTAGAACCCTCATATATAATTTGATACAATTACTAATTAAGGAAGCCCTAATGATCTTACCAAGACTAGCAATTTTTCTATCTACCAGAACTGGTTTTAGTTTCTTTCACAAATAGAAGCACAGGAGAACAATCGAAGTCTAAAAGCTTTAACTCTATAGGGGCCGGTACATAAAGCAATATAAAAATGTCATGACACTAATATTTTAGACTAGAAACGTCCACTGCAGCCCTGACTGAACTTTTGAACGGTGTGTGGAAACTCACTATAAATAAAGAAACAATGTAACAGCTGCATTGAAAAATTATGTCCTAATTTTCCAAGAAATACATAGGTATGTAGGTAAGGTGCTAGTTAAGTATATTCAGTAGGTGAACTGTGAATTTTAAGCTGCTAAAATATATGTAACTCGGTCTATCCACTTTTGTAATGAACGCACTTCTGCCACAATTTATAACCAGGAAAATGACATCACAAATTTCATAAGTGCTGACTGCATGACCAATAATTAACATACTCCTTGAATTTCACCACAGTAGAGGACAACACACAGCAAGGTAAGTACCTCTGTGCTCCTGCGGAGAACGGCGGGGAAGGGGGGCTTGATGTGACACAGGCAGGCTGCATTTGGTGGGACACAGGCTGCATTTGGTGGGACACTGTTAGGTACCTGGTAGTGATGAGCCTGACTTGGTGGTTGGAGACCTCTCTTACAACTCTGGTTCAGGGCCTGCTGGATTGGGAACAGCGTAGCCGTGAACACAGCGGGTAGGAGTGTCCGTATGGATGCAGGTGGCCGATGCTGGGTGGATGCAGGTCTTGGGCCGGATGGTAAGACTGCAGATGAAGGTTCGGCAGACAACCAGGGTGCAGGAAGAAGACCGGCAGCAGGAGCAGGAGCAGCAGCAGACGGCAGAAGTAGCAGACAGCAGCAGCAGTAGACCAGCAGTGGACGGCAGCAGCGGAGGACCTGTGCAGGAACACTGGAAGCAGGGATGGTCAGGCAAGCCGGGTCACAACAGGCAAGGCAGTCAGGCAGAGATGGCAGGCAAAGGGATGGTCAGGAGACAAGCCAGAGGTTCAGCAGCAGTAACAAAGTCCAGAGCGGAGTCAAACAAGCCGGGGTCAAGAAACGGAGAAGGCAGCAGAGTCAGGCAGGCCGGGTCACAGACAGGATCAACAAACAGGTTCAGGTTGGGGTCACAGGTGGGAGCTGAGACGGACAGCGCCGCATGCAGGCAGCTGTCCCCTTTAAATAGGGCCACTGGCGCCAAAGCGGCGCCGATTGTGCACGGGGGCGTGCACGCCCGCTATTCGCGCACGGGAGCGCGCGCACATGTCCGACGGGCGCGTGCACGCGCCCGCGGCGCGCGCCGACGCTCAGGGGGACCAGGGCTACCCAGGTGCCCGCGCACCCTCAGGCTAGTGTGTCCAGGGCGGCTAGAGCCTGCTGTCCCTCCATCCCTCTCTCCCTCTCCCTCCATCCCTCGTTCATCTCAGATGCTAACCACACCATCTTAGAGCCACGCCCAATATTTCACTGAAACCACGCCCATTTTCACCAATTGGGAGGGGTCAAAAAGGAAGGGCGGGGTCTTGCGCCCCCCATCCTAAAACTTCACCAGCCGCCACTGTTTGTTTTAAAAGGTGAGGGTTTAGATATATTTTAAAGCTGACATGATAGACAATATCAGGATTTTTAAGTAACGTATTTATCGGCGTATAACATGCGCCAGCGTATAACACGAACCCCAAGTTTAGGAGGGAATTTTAAGGAAAAAAACTTTTAGGAGGGAAGTTTAAGGGAAAAAAAATACATTTAAATGCCCATCAATGCAGCCTTATCAGTGTCCATCTGCAGCCTTGTCCATCATTGTAGCCTTGCCCAGTGTCCATCTGCAGCCTTGCCCAGTGCCTTTGCAGCCTTGCCAGTCTCCTTGCAGCATTGCCCTGATTTAAATTTGGTGCCGATTTCCGCTGACTGTGAGCGGAGAGGAGCGAGCGGAGCTGAAATACAGAAAGCCGAGTGTAATTCGGCTTTACTCGGCTCTGCTCACAGGCCCACCCATCTCCACTAATTGCGAGAGGAGAGGAGCGAGTGCCGCTGACATACAGAAAGTCGAGTGTACTTCGGCTAGACTTGGTTCTGCTCACAGTCAGGGGCGGGACTGCGAGAGGAGCCGAGACTAGCCGAAGTACACTGGGCTTTCTGTATGTCAGCGGCGCTCACTCCTCTCGCAATCAGTGGAGGTGGGCATGACTGTGAGAGGAGCATAGTAAAGCCGAGTGTACTTCCGCTTTGTGTATCTCAGCTCAGATTTTAAAAAAATAAATACGGTATATACTTCAGTTTCTGACTAAAATCATCACATTTCTTTACAGTTCAAGTGCCTTCATTCATGAATTTATTTTAGCTTCACGCATAGATACAAGTTTTCATTGTCATTTTGTTTAATGTTCGGACCATAAATAATGCAGTCCTTGTGGATTATTCTCATAATTTTGAGCAACTTACAATAATAACTAGCTTCCCATTTTACACAAGGTATGCCTACGTGACTAGGTTTATATGACATAAATATTATATATAATATTATATTATAAATATTGTCTAATTATCAGTCAGATAAAACAGAAAAAAGAATGAATAGTATTCCATTGAACAGAGATGAGAGGTGCAAACAAACTGAAAAACACACAAAAAAAAAAACATCAATTGCAGCCACTGTGCCATCAAACGCAGCCACTGTGCCCATCAAACGCTGCCACTGTGCCCATCAGACGCTGCCACTGTGCCCATCAGACGCTGCCACTGTGCCCATCAGACGCTGCCACTGTGCCCATCAGACGCTGCCACTGTGCCCATCGAATGCTGCCACTGTGCCATCCAATACAGCCACTGTGACCCCCCGCCCGCTTGCCGTCTGCCCGGCACTTACCCTGTCTCAGTGGGGCAGCGGGGGACAGGGGTGAGTGGTGTCCACCATGTGTCTCCTCCCGTCCTCTCCTCCAGTCAGGTGTCCAATCACAGCGCCTGTCGCATGAGCCAATTAGGTGACGGATAACAGACCCGAACACCTGATTGGCGGAGAGGCGGTTCAGTGCAAGGACAGCAAATATTAATTCGCTGTTCTAACACACCTGGGGGAACTGCGAGCGTCAAGCATAGCACTCGCAGGTCACCTTTTTTGACACCTATTAGAGCCTATGGCTCTAATAAGGTGCTTCAAAAACACCCCCCCCCCGCCGCTGTAATTCAGGCGCCTGGCGAGAGAAAAGTGACTGGGCGCCTGAATAGGGGGTGGCAGTGGACGCACCGCCACTGACAGAGATTATATAACATATTTGAAAATCTGTGTGTGTGTGATAATCAGTGTTTCTGATACCCTGAAGTACTCAGTCTTGATGTCTAGTTATACCCTACAAGGCCCAACAGTTACAGTATCCTTCATAAATTGTTGAGATCTCGATAAATGTGAGACATCTAGAGACAATATTGTTTTCAGTGCAAAATCTTTTATTAAAGCTCCGTCTGCAGCCCTGTTTTAAGATCAGGAAAACAGTAAGACAAAAATTGGACTGCACTACTAAAGAAAAATATTGTGGATATATCTAATTAGCATATATTACTGCACATATGCAATTGAACACAATAATCTGCTCTCATTTCCATATACTGTGCAGAAAGCTATGATTCTACTCAGGATACGCGTAAACACAGACACAGAACAGTAACAACACTACAGTCCTTACTTCAGAAACCATAGCAGAATGCTCATCTGAAAAAAAAGGAAAAATTAATTATGCCTATAAATAGATATATAAACTGTCTTGCATAATAATTAATTACTATGAATTGCAAAGAATCAGCTGATCAGTAATTATACAGTATGCATTCCATAATGACCCAACCCTCTAAAAAAGTTCCATTCATGCTATCACATGATATACTGTATAACATAATACACTTACGATGTTGCAGGTTTAAAAGCACAAGCACGCATGCCAGCTCTACAAATACAAGACGGAAAAAGTAACACTCACTCAGGTAATTACACTGCTTGTATTTTCAATTATGTATTAATGATTACAGAGCTGCACTCATTTAAGTTGTTTATATCTACCTTGAGTTCAGCTTTACTGTGTAATGCACTTCAGCTCCCAAAAAGAAACTGCCTGGTGACCAAGAACATTTACCATGTGCTCTGTACAGTGTCCCTAAAGTAGGCACCTCGTTCCATGCAATGCCCTGGACCCTGCATCTGAACTGGACCCATTTGGCCAAAAAGGAAAGACCTTAGCACCTTCTGCCAGGAGCATCTAGCTCAGCATTTCTCAACCACAAAAAGGTGTCCCAAAAATATTCAGCTCATGGTACAATAGGCTGGTGGTCAGTGAGAAGAGAGTTACTTACACTGGTGGTCAGCAGCAAGAATGCTCTCCTTACAGATAGCTAAAATGGCATTGGCATCAGTGATGATATATCTAAAAGGCAGAAATTGCTCACTGATTAAAGAACCCCTAGAAACCTCTGGAGGAACCCTGGTTGAGAAAGGATGACCTAGTCCTAGATTGTCCAACTAATTATTACATAAGCATCCTGACAAGTGGACAGAAAAATAACTGTTATGCCGCGTGTACACGATCAGATTGGACCATAGTCCGGCGGACATTCCGATCGTGTGTGGCTCCATCGGACTTTTTCTACCCAAAAGTCTGCCGTACCTATATTTAAAATGTTTTAAATCTCCCCGCTGAAAGTCCGACTTGCCCACACACGGAGTAATGTCCGTTCATTTTGAACGTGACTCGAGGTACGACGGGACTAGAGAAGGAAGTCAATCTCGCCGCTTTGATCTTGCGGATCAAAGTGGCAAGATTGACACCTTGCAAGCCCCGTCGCCTGGTATGGATTTTGAGGGTAACCCCCTACGCCGAAAAAACGGCCATACCAGACCCTTATCCGAGCACGCAGCCCGGCCGGTCAGGAAAGTGGGTGGGGAAGGGCGAGCGGCCTCCCTCCTGAGCCGTACCAGACCGCATGCCCTCAACATGGGGGGGTGGGTGCTTTGGGGGAGGGGGCGCCCTGCGGCCCCCCACCCCAAAGCACCTTGTCCCCATGTTGATGAGGACAAGGGCCTCTTCCCGACAACCCTGGCCGTTGGTTGTCGGGGTCTGCGGGCAGGGGGCTTATCGGAATCCGGGAGCCCCCTTTAATATGGGGGCCCCTAGATCCCGGCCCCCCACCCTATGTGAATGAGTATGGGGTACATGGTACCCCTACCCATTCACCTAGGTGGAAAAAAGTCAATAAAAAAACACACTAGACAGGTTTTTAAAGTAGTTTATTAGGCAACTCCGGGGGTCTTCTTCCGACTTTGGGGGTTTCTCCGCGCTTTCCGGCCTCTTCTCCCGCCCTCCGGTTGTTCTGCCGGGCTCCTCCACTTTCTTCGTCCAGCTCTTTTACTAGCGTTGGCCCGGGCTTCTGGTTTGCCATCGCCGTCACAGCTGCCGCCGTCTTCTTCTTCTTCCTTCTTCTCTTCTTCCGATGTTGACACGATGCTCTCTCCCGCTGTAATGGCTTGAGCGACATTTGCAGCGACTTATATAGGCATGGGGCGAGGTCACCAGGTGACGTCACATGGTGACCACGCCCCTTATGATGTCAAGTCCCGGGGGATGCTGGGACGGTGACGCCATAAGGGGCGGGGTCACCGTGTGACATCACCCGGTGACCACGCCCCATGCCTATATAAGTCATCGCACATGTCGCACAAGCCATTACAGCGGGAGAGAGCATTGTGTCAACATCGTAAGAAGAGAAGAAGGAAGAAGACGGCGGCGTCGACGAACCAGAAGCCCGGGCCAACGCTAGTAAAAGAGCTGGAAGAAGAAAGCAGAGGAACCCGGCAGAACAACTGGAGAGTCGGAGAAGAGGCCGGAAAGCGCAGAGAGGCCCCCGAGGTCGGAAGAAGACCCCCCGGAGCTACCTAATAAACTACTTTAAAAACCTGCCAATACTAAAGAAGTAAGAATAGTCCAAAGCGGACCTGTGCTCTATTGTTAAGACTCCTTTAGAAAAATCATGTTCATAAAAATTATTCTACAAGAAACAGACATGTCAGAGAAGCTTCATTTTCCCCTGAAATCATTGGAATTCCTTTCCCCTCTGGCTCTGTCCCAATGGCCGTTTCATTGGTCATGTGGTCTTCTTTGGCTTAAGGGAAAGAAATGCAATTAAGTTTGAGCTAGTGAGTGGCTTTAAACTCTAATCCTTGTCTGCAGCAGAGATGTCACAGCCAATGCTGAGACATTCATCAGAAGACCTGCATAAGAGGAGAGAAAAATTCCAATGAATTTAGGAGAAAGGTATGTCTATACTCTCTATACTTTAGTATAGATAAGTATTATTTCTCTTACAAGAAAGTTGAAGCAGAACAAAACTCATTGATTTAACTGTTTCCCAAAGCAGTTACATTCAAGGCATGTCATAAATAATAACTGTCACAGTTGCTTGTGCTCTCAACCAAACTGTCAAGCCATCAAATGGCTGGTGTCATAATTGATCATTTGTGCAGCACCATGGCAACTGCAGAAAAAACAGGCAGCTTCCTTGGCTATAAAGTATAGGAGGGTTTGGTTCCATTTTAATATTGAGGTACGGGTAGTTTTAAGGTTTGAGTTGAACAAAGCCCATTTGCAGACACTGCAAATTAATGCAACCATTCACTGCCATAGCAGACCACTACCAGTAATGCATTTTCCGGCCTATGAACTTAGGTCAGGTGGGTTAGAATGGCCAATAAGCCCTTTCCTATAAAAAGGTTGGGAGTACTGCTGATAAAGTGCATAGGGGCAGATTAGTCTAGGGCTTGTAGACACTGATTTTTTTGGGGGGGGGGGGGGGGAACAGTGTAATATTACTGGGCAACGTGTATCAGCACAGAAGCTTATTTTTTTTCCGAAGGATTTGTGGCCAGCGATTGCATAAGGGAGGGGCAGTGTTGTCAGCTCATGACACAAAGTGCCCAAACAAGGACCCTTACGTATATCAGTATCACCGGCTGTTTAAGTTTATATAACATTTTAGCAGTTAGGTTTCTACTTTAACAAAGTATGTTTGAGTTATTTGAATTGCAGTGCTGGGGTACATTTTCTTGCATGCCATCCCTGTGTTTACAGATGCGTACATCAAAAATACTTTTTATCTTTCAACTGATCGATAGCTAGCTCAACACCCAAGCTAGCTATTTTCCATTAAATGTGGTCTTTTCCCTTTATTTTTTTATATTGTAATTTTAAACTTTAAGTGATTAGAGTGCATGAGGAACCCCATAAATGAATTGAAGTATAGGCATGCAACGATTAGGTCTATTAAAATTCTCCTTCCAATTTTACAATGTTGTATCATCTGCAGTACGTTTATTTTTAAATGTAGTTACTGTTCTGCCTCTCCAATCTTAGCACTGAATGTGTGTTCTCTATAACTGATCCAGTTGTGGTGAGATAGCTTAATTTGCAGTAGCTTGAAGGATAGTGACTTGATCCAATTCACATCTCACAGATAGTAGAAAGCTTTAAGCCAAACTTGTGCAGATCATAACAGATGAAGTAAAATAAAAAAAAATCATGGTATCTCTAGCTCCAGCTGGATACAGTACCTGTAGTGAATGGAGGCTAAAACATGAAGAAGAAGGGTGGAACTAACTACACAGAGCATCCCCTAGCTATGACGTGAGGTAGGGATAAAATTATTAAAGGCAAATAAACATACAAATCTATGGATTTCAAATATTGAAACAATTGGGAATCAAGTTCAAACAGTAAGTGAAGATCCAGGAACACCAGGAGAAGAAAAAGGGAGACTATGGAAGAATAAACATTAACTACTTGCCGCCCGCGCTATAGCCAAAAGACGGCTACAGCGCAGGCCTTAATTGCCGGGAGGGCGTCCATGTACGTCCTCCCGGGCAAGCGCTCTCTGCGCATCCCCACTGGTCTATGAGACTCTGCTGATCACAGATCAGAGTAGGGGGGGTCGATCCCGGCCCCTTACCACGTGATCAGCTGTCAGCCAATGACGGCTGATCGAGTGATGTAAAAAGGAGCTCAGTAATCTGTATTTTTTTTCCTCATGCTGTCAGCGTGAGGGGGGAAAAAAGCCGATTACCGGCTTCTGTTAGTACCCACCAGTGCCACCTACTAGTGCCCACAGTGCCACCCATCAATGCCCAACAGTGCTGCCAATAAATGTTCATTATTGTCTCATAATCAGTGCCACAGATCGGTGCTGCCTATCAGTGTCACCTACCAGTGCCCATCAGTGCCACCCATCAGTAATCATCAGTGCCCATCAGTGCCACCTATCAGTGCCCTTCAGTGCCACCCATCATGCCACTTCTCAGTGCCACCTATCAGTGCCGCCTCATCGGTGCTTATCAGTGCCACCTATCAGTGCTCATTAGTGCCGCCTTATCAGTGCCTACCAGTGCCCATCAGTGCTGCCTATCAGTGCCAATCAGCACAGCCTATCAGTGCACATCAATGAAGGAGAAAAATAACCTGTTTTCAAAATTTTATAACAAACTATGAAACAGTTTTTTTTTTTTTTTTTTCAATCTTTTCAACCCAGCAGCAATTAAGTACCACCAAGAGAAAGCTCTATCTATGTGAAAAAAATGATAAAAATTGAATTTGGGTACACTGTAGCATGACTGCGCAATTGTCATTCAAAGAGTGACAACGCTGAAATCTGAAAATTGGCCTGAGCAGGAAGGAGGTTTAAGTGCCCAGTAAGCAAGTGGTTAAAGAAGAACTATGGTAAAAAATTTAAAAATCAATATGTGATATAACTACCGTATATAAACTATTAAACATCTCACTAGTTGTTTTGCAAATAACAGTAAGGATATTGAGGTATCTACCTTTTCCCCTGCAGTTGAAAGCTCTCATGTTCCCTTCATTTACTGAGGAAACAGCACTGCTTTCTCTGTTTGTAAATGCCTCCGCTGTCACCTTTTGCGAGATCCAGCTCTGAATAGACTACAACGTGCCGTCATTATATCACAGGGGGAGTTGCCATAAAAAGCTCCAGTTCTCTGTCAAAATAGCCAATTCATCAAGATCTCCAATCATGTCACTTCCGGTTACTGTAAAGCATCAGTAATTGGAGATTTAGACGTATTGCTGTTTTGACTCAAAGCGTATACACTCCGGTACACAAAGAGTTTGTTGTTTTGACAGAACAGCTATGTGAGATTTTTTTTTAATCCAACACAATGCAATCTGTGTCACCTCAGGGTGCCTATTACTCAGAGGTGAAAGGGTGACCAGTGGCGTAGCGTTGGGGGGCAGCCAAGGGGCAGGGGTGGGGGTCGCCCTGGGCACAAGATCGATTTGTCCAACGATTTGTCATGGACTGATTGCCCGAGATTTAAGTACCCTGAATTTGAAAGTTGCTGTGTTTCACTACATTGATGACATCATGATTTCTGGGACAAAAGAAGATGTAACTGAAGCACTGCACCTGCTGATACAGCACTTGGAGAACAGAGGGTGGGCTATCAACAGAAACAAAGTCCAAGGACCTGTCACAGAGGTGAAATTCCTAGGAATGATTTGGACTGGGCCACAGAGGAAAATTCCAGAGACAGTTGTGCAAACTATCCAGGCGTTGTCGCCCCCCCTCCCCTACTACCAAAAAAGAGGCCCAGAAGTTCATTTGAGTTGTAGGATTACGGAGATTGTTCATCCCACATCTTGGACTGATTCTGAGGCCTATATACAATGTTACCAGGAAAAAGACTGAGTTCTCATGGGGTTCACAGCAACGGACCGCATTCCTTGCTGCTAAAGAAGACATTTTGCAGCATCAGGGGTTGGGACAAGTAAGACAAGAAGTACCGTTTCAGCTGGATGTAGTGGAGCAGAATGGTACGATATCTGAGAGTCTGTGGCAGCCAAACGAAAAGAAAGGGCTGAGAGCAATACCCATTGGATTTTGGTCCAAACAACTGACAGGGGCACAGAAGAGATACACTCCCCTAGAGAAAGTACCTGTTTGGGGTCTACACAGCACTTCAACATGTAGAGACCATTACAGGAAAGGACAAAGTCACCATCCATACTGCACTGCCAATAGCAGGATGGGTGAGAGATAATGGACTGACCACTAGGCCAGCTGTAGCCCAGAACCAGACACTGATGAAATGGAAGTGGTACCTTCAAGAAAGAGGGGGTATTGCAGCTGGGGATGTTAGAGACGTTTCAAAACAATTGGCAGGGCTTGTTATTTTTACCAGCAGAGGAAGAAATTCCTGTGCTGCAGTCATCCCCCATTCAAGAGGCTCCACACTTTGAGTCTCTGTCAGAAGACATGAAGGAGTCAGCGTGGTCACTGATGGTTCAGCCATAGTCGCCTCGTCTGGATGTAAATGGACAGCAGCAGCCTATAACCCAAGTACAGACACATTCCTGCAGGAGACTGGAATTGGAGGGTCCAGTCAGTATGCAGAGTTGAAAGCTCTAGTGATGACTCTTGAGGAGGATCCTTCTTCCCATGTCACTATCTACATTGACAGCTGGGCGGTCTTTAAATGACTGACAACTCGGATGGACTGACCACGTGGAAGTCGAATGAATGGATGATTCATGGAAAGGTGGTGTGGGGAGGCAAGGAAGTCTGGGACTACATCTGGAAGGAAGTTTACTCCCACACCATAAAAGTGGGACATGTTGGCGCACATGTGCCCTTTGAGAACTATAACAGAGTTGCAGATGAAATTGCCAAAGTGAATGCAGTTGCACCAATTGACCCTGTCTTAATGAACTTGGCCAACTGGGCTCACACTCAATCTGGACATTTGGGGCAGAAAGCAACATATGAATGGGCACAGCAGAGAGGATTGCCTATATCCATGGAAATGATAAAGACTGTAATATGGAACTGTAAAGTATGTGGAGAAGTGCGACAATGGCCATTGCAAAAGTACTCTGGGTCGATTAGGAGAGGAGAGAGGCCTGCAGAGATCTGGCAGATTGACTTCATTGGTCCCCTGCCCCAGGGGAAACAATGGACTGAGATATTGTTGTACTGCAGTGGACACCTATTCAGGACTTATGCTTGTTTATCCTTGAAAACTTGCAGATAAAGCCACAAGGCTTCAACTGCTCCATAAACTTGTCTTTGCTTATGGTTGTTCCAAACAGGTCCAAAGTGATAAGGGCTCACACTTCACTGGATCAACATTACAGCAATGGGCCAAAGATTCTGGAGTGTATTGGTTGTGCCACATCCCATACCATCCACAGGCAGCTGGTTTGATTGAAAGATACAACGGGCTATTGAAGGATCAGATACGCAAGCTTACACACTTCCTCACACAGGCAGTCGTGTTGTTAAATTCTAGGCCAATAGGCAAAGCACACCATATGAGAGCATGGTAGGGGCTGGGTACAGCTTCCACAGCTGAAGTGCAGAGTTCAGTATTTATGTAAGGATCCTGAAAGAACAGGACTTAACAGATACCATGTTACTGCTTCTCATGACATAGAAACCAAGAGTGACGTATCTGAAGCTGAAGCCTATCTAGAAATGAGAGGGAATCTGGCACGAAGGTTTGAAGCTATATTTGCATTGGCAGATGAGCTTCAAGACAGTGGCTGGGACTCTGACTGGTTAGTGGATACTTCTCAGCAAGAGTGGAAAGTGAGGCTACATAACATTAAACCTTCCAAAATAAACAGCACTGATCTTCTGGGAAATATCAGTACGTTTCCTCTACCCCCTATTGATGTTCTTTGGGAGGGTCAGAAGTGGATACAGGCAGGTGGCAAAGTGTTGGTCAGAGATCCAGGAAAGAAGCTAGTTAGAGTAGAGATTGTAGCTGAAGGGCCAGGGTCTACTGTTTATGTATTATTAGAAGGAACAGATAATCCACTTTGTTTTCCAATCCACAGGTTGTTTCCGATTTGATCCATAGGAAGACCAGAGAAATGTGGTTACATGATGGACGGAATGATGAAAGACAGTACAAGCTGTGGAGAGCAAGGCCTTTGATGTATTACAAGCCTGGACTTGTTTCTAAAGAACTTTAGAATGGACTTTCTAATGAACTTTTAGCCAAAGACTGAACTATCTTCTCAGTGACATAAATATGGGAGGGGGTTGCATTCAAGGAAAATTAATGTGTAGAATGAGTTGTTAGTAATATAGAGATTTTCTTTTAGTCTGAGAGAAAAATCAAGGGCGGAATGTGTTTTGCATTTGATATAAAATATAAGATTTTTTTATAAGACTGTGATAGAATAGCAATCAGACTAGTTTGATTGCAGGGATCAGGTTTGTCTGAGGATGTTTCTCAAATGAATGCCTTGGTAACAATGAGAACTGTTGACAGTTGACAGTTTGGTTTTTAAGGTAAACTAGTTTGTAACCATTGTCAACAAACTGGTAAACAAAAGCCCAAATAAAAGGAGCAGTAGAGACTGATAGGAGACCACTCATCTTGGATTAACACCAGAGAAGGAGGAGGAATCTGTAATAAGCAAAGAAGGAGGTGCCTGGTCTACAGGAGCAACAGAGATCATGATTACACAGTAACCAGAGTTAAGTAACTTTTAGGTGTTTTTCTACTGTTACAGACCCTAGGCTGTTTATTTACTAGGCATTTTGCTTGTTATAGATATCTGTCAGTCTTGATTTGTATTCCAAATATCATAATAGTTTTGTATGTACAGCATTTTTGTATAGTAAAAGCACATTTACACACTGCAGAGGTCTCAGCTTCCTTGCTTATACCACAAAGTAACCTTGCTAGATAGACGCAAGCAAAACAAGGAGCCTTTCAGTTTCCGATTACTTGAAGGGGATTGTTAAATAAGGAACTTTGCACAAGTGGATATTCTAGCGCTGGGAATAAAGACTATAATTTTGAGACCTTTTTGGGCAACAGAGGAGACCAAGAGCTGGGAAAAAACTTTTTTGGTGGGACAGTTATAGGTTTTCATATATTCCAACGCTAATTTCCATAGTGTTAACCAATAACACAGTGCGGTCTTTGTGACATTCTAGGACCTGTGCTACTGTTGGGGTGGAAGGGGGGTATATATGCAGCTGAGCTCCGGAAACTCGGTAAAGCTTTTTTTTACATGTTCAAAATAAACTAAGAAACAAACTAACAAACATCCTCTATGCATTGAGTCTGAGGACTCAAGCTGCAAGCCGGAGAAAAAAAAAAGCAGAATGTAGCCCGGGGGCCGTATTTTAGAGACTCCTGGTTTGGAAGAATAATCCTCTTCCTTTGACAAAGTAAGTAACACATCTAATGATGATCTCTTGGTGGGAGGTCCTTTGCAAATGTGCAACACTCTTCATGGCCCTCAGTGTTAGTTGTGGAATGATGAACAATGTGAATAAGTCATGAGCAAAGTCATACAACAAAAGAACACTTAGAAAAGTGTTAAAAATGGTGAGAACTTAGACTCGTCTTTGACTTCACAGAGGTGTTTAGTATAACGATATTAGCTCTGATTTCCTTGTCAAGCTCAGGATCAACCTGGTAAAATATAGAACCAATGTGAATTGTGATGCGGTCATCATTCATGAAGGCAGGTGGGGATGAGCATGAAATGTCCAGAAATGCAGCAGCTGGTACTGCATGGGTGCTGCAATCAGCTGGGTGGAGGTCCGTAGACATATAGTGCCATTGATTGGGATCGGAGAACCTTTTGATGCATTTTACTCTGTTACTGACATACACATAGAACTGTTTTGTTTGGTTGTGCATGTATCCCAATGATATCTTGCTCTCTGTTTTGAAAATAATCTATTTCAAAATCTATTTCACGTTTTAGAAGATCTTCACAGATGGACATCGGATAGGTAAAAAGAATCATAGTCCTGTATATCTAGCTCCAGTTCTTCAATATATTTTGTATAATTGTAATGTTACCCAGCACCTTGAGGACTGCTCTAGACATATTTCAGAAAACAAATACTCTTGTGCAAGTGTGTTAATCAGGTGGTCTATAGTTTGTGATGGATAATGTCTCAGGCCTTGCTGCCCTCCAGGATAGGGGAATCCTAGCAGTCAATAAAGAAAAGAGGGCGTACCAGTCTTGTGCATTATCCTTTGGTATGTTTTATTAAAAAAATTAAATAAAAAACTACTCACAAGCATGTGGAAGAAAACCGCAATATAAAAGCCTTTAGATTATGGCAATTGGTCTTGCTAGGCTCTGAGGAAGAAGGCATCCCTTCGAAACACGTCAGAAACAGTGGTCTTTATGTCCTCTCCTTTACCACACGGACACTGTTGTAATCAGACCAATTACCATCATCTAAAGACTTTTATATTGCGTTTTTTATTCACATGCTTGTGAGTAGTTTTTAATTTCATCTTTTTAATAAAACATACCAAAGGATAATGCACAAGGCTGGTGTGCCCACTTTTCTTTATTTCTTTCTAGACATATTTCAGCCTACTTCATATGCTGTCCAAGCTTGTTGTATACCTTTTGACAATTGGAAGCTACAACGCTTATGAATCCTCTTCAGTTTGCTAATGCTGTTTGCGAAAGTCCAACCATTGATTATTTCCTACTGATGTTTTGTGAACCATGTTGAATGTACCTCTAATTTTGTGAAACACAATTACAAAAAAAAAAATGGCATATGTTCCTCATGCCAGTTCCCGGATCCCCATGCCCGTTGTTTGTCAATTCCTACCTTTCTGGCCTTGAAGATTGACAGAATTTGTTCTCAAGACTTCAGTGGAGTTTGGCTTTAACTTTACAATTTCCAGACTTTCAAAGGGTTTGATTAACGCACCATGAACCAAACCCAACACATCCATTCATCCCCACTCTCCACATTGTGGTGTTCAGAAACAAACAAGTTCATTGCATTAACTAATTAAAGGTTTAGCTCAGAATTATAACCAGCATAATACTAGTTCATTTGTAATAATGAATTTCTTTTATACCAAGATTTGCTTGAAAACTTAAAAAAATAAAGTTTCTGGAAATTGCCCTGATGTTTACAGTATGCAGGTCAGTATGGCTGCCTATAAAATATGAGTGTACAATCTCACATCTTTGCTTAGAATGCAAGCATTTTTATTATGCATTTAAAACAAAATTACACTTGTATTTAGTTTCCTTGGATATAAGGCAGGGCTTTGTCCAAAGTCAGGGAAATCGAGTCTTAAGCCTCGTACACATGTCAGATTTTCCGATGGGAAATGTGTGATGACAGGCTGTTGGCGGAAAATCCGACCGTGTTTATGGTCTATCAGACAATTGTTGTCGGATTTTCTGTGGACAAATGTTGAATAGCAGGTTTTAAAATTTTCCACGGACAAATGTCTGTTGTCGGATTTTCCGAGCGTGTGTACACAAGTCCGTCAGACAAAAGTCCAAAGTACAAGCACGCATGCTCGGAAGCAAGGAGGAGCCAGAAGCGGTCGGTCTTGTAAACTAGCATTCGTAATGGAGAATTAATATTTGTGACGGGGCAAATTATGAAATCTCGAAATGCAGCGCACACTCTGCAGTTATTGCAAACAAATTTTCAAAGGCTTTTCTTTTCTAGTGATATCAAGAATAATATTATGCTTTTTTTTTTTTTTTTTTTTTTGGAGCAAGTTACCACAACACCATTATCCATAGTTTTTAAGATCAAAGATACAACTATGTTGGTGTCCCTTGTCAATTTTACATTGTATTTTTTTTTTAATATGTAACTGCCTACTCCCAAACTGTCATTTGAAGTAAAACACATTAATAATAAAACAAGTATTATTCTCCACAATTTTTTTATTGTGCATTAAAAAAAGAAAACAAATAAAATTGGACATGCTATCTGCCAATAGAACTTAGAATTCTATGCATCCAAAAATATAGAAAATATACCAAATCAAATTATTATTCAACCAAAAAAATAATGTCAAAGCAATAACTCCAAGGCCAATAATAAATAACATGTTATCTCCTCCGATTCCGCAACATGTTTGGTTGACGAACGGCTGTTCAGAAACTAACTGAAAAGCACAAACTGAAAAGTGCAAAATGAAAAGCACGATTCAACACTAACCAAACTTCTACTAACATGAAATTAGCAGAAGGAGCCCAAAGGGTGGCGCTTAAGAGCTGAAAAACCATGTAGTACGTCACTACGTTCATGATTGTTGGCCAACAATTGTGTGCTGTGTGTATTCAAGAAGTTTGGGCCAATGCCCTTCGAACAAAAGTCTGTGGTTTTGTTGGCCAACAATCCGATCGTGTGTACGAGGCTTTAGAAACAACGTATGTAAGTAAATGAAAGAAGAACAGAGAAAAGGGAATTTTGACTTAAACAGGTAACAGCTGGCATCTTATTGTGCCTGTTCCGGGAAAGGTCTTCTAGCTTTTACAGGTGTGCTACAGTGTGTGCAGCTATGCACTTTGAAACACATATGGGGGGTTATTTACTAAAGACAAATCCACTTTGCACTACAAGTGCACTGCAAGTGCACTTGAAAGTGCACTTGGAAGTGCAGTCGCTGTAGATCTGAGGGGGATATGCAAGGAAGATAAAAAACAGCATTTTAGCTTGCACGTGATTGGATGATAAAATCAACAGTGCTTTCCCTCATTTCAGATCTTCCCCCCAGATCTACAGCGACTGCACTTCCAAGTGCATTTTCAGTGCACTTGTAGTGCAAAATGGATTTGCCTTTAGTAAATAACCCCCATGATGTGCACTATATGTACATTTGCCATCACTTACATATAACTTTACATCTCTATACAGTAAAACCTTGGTTTGAGAGAGTTTTTCAAGATAAGTAAAAGTTTTAAATACATTTTGACTTGATATACAAGCAATGTCTTGATATACTTGTCATGTTATGTCACAACTGAGTATAAAAGAAAAGAGGCGCCTCTAAGTGTAGCAATATGGTTACATTTAATGAAGGTACAACATTTAGCAACTCACATTGTTGATGATTAAAACAGGCACATCTAACTATGCAGGAATCCGGTTAAAGCTGTCCACATAGACTGTCCTCCCTACCTCCATCGACATAATCCCGTCCACACTGTCTCCACGAGCGCTTCAAGCCTTGCTTTCAGGTCGTTCTACTGCAGGGTGGTCTTCCCGGTCTCGATTGCAGACTGACAACGGTGAGAGACGGCGGTGGCCCTGACATACCCAAAAGGACCACAATTATTTTTCATTCATGTTAAGCTACAGAAAGCTGTCAAAGACTGCAGACGTGCAACAGGAGATGGGTAGAGTGCGCTAACATGCCCATAAATGTTAATATCTAGCTATTTTCTTGTGCATTTTGAAATGCATCCAGCTCTTTTTAAAAACAATCTACTGAACTGGTCTGAACTAGTTTATGAGGGAGTCTATTTTATAACTTACTGTGAAGAAACCTTTCCATATGAGGAGGTTACATTTTTTCAAACGTAAAGTGTACATTGGGTCTGCTTGTAAGTTGGAGACATTCTGTAAAGATGATATTCCACTACACAGTTTGGTGGCATTTGCCAACACAGAAATTCTACTTTTAATATTACCAAACTCTATATCATTTATAAATAGGTTAAAAATGAAGGGTCCCACCACTAAACCTTGGGGTAATCCACTAAAAACCTTAGACCATTCAGAGTATGAATCATTGACACAAGTTTAATAGACCCCAAGGCATTTGCTACTGCAGTGTATCCATGATGCAATACGGTCCTTTTTTACAGCAAATATTCTTCGTACTATAAGTGTTCAACAACAAAGAAAATACTAAACAAATAATTACAGTACTTGTGCAATGCTCATGAGTTGGAAAAGCAATGCCAAGATATTGTACTCAACAGTGTTAGCAACTTTGCTTATGCAATATCATTACTAGGTTACTGATGTATTAGGTTTCCTACAGCACGTCACGTCTCCTGCAAGTTACAAGATAAACAAAAGGCTTTCTACGTTCATATTTAATGAGTTCTAGTTTTAAATGAGCAAGCCAAGCCTTTTCCTAGCAAGCATACCCTACAAAATTAACTGTTTGGAACATTGCTATTCAAATGCAACTCCACCTTTTAAAAAGAAAAAGAATCCACCAAAGTGTGTCCCAGGCTACCCATCTGCCTGTTTTCAGGTGTGTCAGGAGCATGGCATATACTTGTACATATGGTGGATTTGTTCTGTAGGGCAGTCCAGTTGGGTGAAAATTGTTACTATACTGTCATTGCTGTTTGATAAGCACGTCCCACCTGATCCACAGATAGCTCTACTAAATTTCTCACCTTCGGAGCTGACCAGAAACCGTCTTCTTATTATTTCCATTACAACCGCTGTAAAGTAGATATTTGCCACAGCCTGGAAGATGCCAGCCCTTTGTGTGAAATGGAGTCACTCAGATGATGATACCTGTCAAGCCTGAGGCAACACTTCAGGATAAGGTATGCAGGTACACGAAAATTTGGCAACCCTGGGTTAACAAGTACTTACCCCCGGATTTCGACACCGCCCTTTTGGAGCCTTAATCAAATACATTCCTTTGTCATTGGATTGAGCTCTTGGGACTGCTGCCAACGTAGATCCTGGAACTACTCCTCCTCCTTTTCTCCCATCTCCTTCTTTTCTTCATTCTCTACCTTCCTCCTTTATTACTAGATGTCTTCTGTAGGCCTTCTCATCACTGCCTGGTCCTTGCTACTCCCGGGGCAATGGCTGGGGTGGACCATCCAAGAGTCAGTTCTTTTTTCTTTCTCTAACTCAATTCTTAAAATGATGTTAACAGCCATCATCTGCTGAATTTTCTCAGTTGTAACACTATTAACCCCTGGAAGAAGTGCTAGTACCCTGTTCTGTACTGTAACAGTGGTCTGTCTTGTTATACCATCTATAGAACCTGATCAAAAGCTTTTTATGGTCTTGTATATCTTGTATTGTCTACTAAAATAGTTGAATTGCAAAAACAAAAACCTCTGTGTAAACTATAAACATTGCATGGATTTTGGCCAATGTTTTTACAAATTTATACAGTTCTCCTTTCTGGAAAAATACATACTTGCTTTACCATGTCCTTTCTTAAAATTATTTCTGTATAGGAGGGACTGCTTTCAGCAACCACCTAGTGCAACCTCAATGTTGTAATACAACATTTTTGATCACTTTTATTGCTATAACAATAAAGCATGACAGGTCCTTTTTATGGAGAGATCTATGGTCTGAAAGACCACAAATCGCTCCCCTGCCCTTAAAAGCAAAAGATCCCCATAAAAATATTTTTTTTATCTTTTGCCTTTAAAAAAAATGGCATTGTTTACATGGGACTGGAACCGGAAATTACGTTGCTTCGATCCTCCTAGGCCATAGAGGTGAGTGGAGGCCATCTTTTCTTCACTCACCTCTGTGCCCAGCCACCGCTAGATTGGTTCTCAGAGCTCAGGTAAGCCGGGGAACAACCGGAAAGCAACAGGAGGCTCAATCCCTCCTGCCACTTCTAAAAGTGATTGAGTGGCAAATGCATCTCTTGGACCACTTTATGCCATAACTGGGGTTATGGCATCTAGCTGCAGCTGGTATTTAATGTTTTAGTAATTACGTATTTTCCCAGTTAGGCGGTTGGCACAATCTTGTAAACAATCTTGTACGGTTTGCACAGGATTTACTTCCCTATGCCTTGTGAACATGCATTGCTGCATCACCCATTTCACAGAGCCTGCCTTCTGAACTACAACTATACTGAAGAGTTGCTGAAGAGGAGGAGCTTCAGGAGACACAAACAATACAGGCAAAACACATTTGACATCATCACTGTTGTGGAAAGATTTGGCTCCAAGCCATCAAACAAGTACACAACCTCCTGCGCTTGAGAGTGGACCCTAGAGGTACCAGTTGCCTATATTCACATCCTGGCTTTTATGGACATGCCACACCTTGCTGCTCTCTCAAGACTGGGAAAGACTGGATACTGAAAAACATTAAATAAAACAGAGGGCGCACCAGCCTAGTGCATTATCCTCAAACCATTTTTTTATTTTTGTGTTTTTTTAAAAAGTGGTAGGTATTATACTCACAAACCAACAGATTCATCAAAGCTTGTGACGATACAAAAACATTTTCTTCAAGACCTCGATACATCACATCTCATAACAGGATTTTAATTGTCCTGTTATGGTAAGTGATGAATTGAGGTCTTGAAGAAGATTTTGTTGTACTGTGACAAGCTTTGATGCATCTGTTGGTTTGTTAGTATAATACTTACCACTTTTTAAAAAATTGTTTGAGGATAAAGCACTAGGCTTGTGCGCCCCCTGTTTTGTTTTATGTCGAAAGATTTGGCCAGCAGATAGTCAGCTCTCACAAGACGAAAGGAGATTTGTCAAGTAAACTTATATTGAATTGCCAGAAATAACAAGTGTTTGTATTGCTATTACAATGACGATGCAATAAAAGAAAAGTGTATGCTATGACTTTAGCTATCTTTTAAGAAAATCCCAGGTGGCTGCAGATTGGAAGTTTAGGGAAAAAGGGGAATTCGTTTCTCTTTGAGTATTCAAATTTGCTAGTAAGTTCAAAGTGAAAGTAAATTAAAATTGTTTATGGAAAGGAAAAATAGTGCACGTAAGCATTTGAAATACTTAATTTTTCTGTGCCTGTGTCCACAGGTAGGGGCAAGGGTGGTCAAGTGCCCCCCCTGGAATCAGGGATCGGATCTTAAATTCAGTACAGGTGCATCGCTATCGGGGTGCGGACAGCCCGCACCCGGGTGCCACCTGCCAGTTGGGTGACACTATCAAGGTGCTGTCAAGCCCCCCCATCAATGTAGTCTGACTTTGGGCTCTTTTCCCTGCTCAGTCCAGCAGAGAACTCGGCGGCGCTATGACAGGAGAATGGCGAGCTGCGGGCTATAAGAGTTTTCCCCTGCTCGCTCCCCCTTTTCTCCTGTTAGGGAGAAGAGACGACGGCTCTCACCATGTTCCCCGCCCAGCTTCCTGCCTGCTCCGTTCCTTCCCTATTGGCCATAACTGAGGGCCAATCAAAGGAGCTAGGAGAGGAGAGAATCATGGGATATGTAGTCCCAAAGATTGGCGGCCCCATTTTCCACAGGGAGGAGGCTACAGCTTGATCAAGAGAGAGATTGAGAGACTGCAACCTGGAAAAAAGCTGAGGGAGAGAGTGCTACAGGACAAAGAACGAGGCATGTGCTGGGCGGAAGCCAGAGAGAGAGCCACGCTGCCCAGCGCCACCAGAGAGAGAAAGACTGAGCCACTACCAGGGTACAGACAAGCTACACTACTGACCAGAGTCGCCCCCCGGGGAACCCAGAGTGAGCGATCGTCCTTCCGGAGAAATCACTGCTGTTGTTTCGCTGGGTCTGGTAAGAGGGCCTGTTGGCCATTATCCATTACTTATCCTAGGGACTGTACTACTTCCGCAGACTCTGACCATGATAATGTGATGATAACATTGTAAAGGGGCGGTGCATGGGTGACCCTAAAATGATGCCTCCCCCCCCCCCCCCTGAAAAAAGTTCTGCGGACACCCATGCCTGTGCCTGCATTTTTTAAAGCTGATGACAGGGTCTCTTTGAAATGATCTACAGACTGTAGGGAAAGCAGTCGTATTTTGTTTATGAACTGTCAATTTGGCAAGCCTGTTGTAGAGTAATTTTATGAATCCTGAATTGCTGATTGTAACATAAAACATTTCCTGTATTCAAAGACGATGAATGGAGCCTTTTATTTACTCTACAAAATTTACTTTTATTGTGTAGTTCAGATGACTGATATCAAGTAAATGATTAACCAATCAAAGTGTTAAAAATGTAATAATAAACTCATAGACTTAAAAGTGTAATCAACAGATTTGTAGGTGTAAAAGCTTCTCATATCTGTTTCTCTGAAAACTCTCTCCAAGCACCAGTCCATTGCGAGCTTAAAGGGTAACTCCACTTTCATGGGGGAAAAAAAATTGCAAATAGAGAAAAAATAATATAGCATATACAATTGCTACACAAGTCATATTGTAATTGAATGCTATTAACCACTTAAGCCCCAAACCAATTTGCAGCCAAAGGACCAGGCCCCTTTTTGCAATTTGGCACTGCGTCTCTTTAACTGACAATTGCGCGGACGTGTGACGTGGCTCCCAAACAAAATTGGCGTCCTTTTTTTCCCACAAATAGAGCTTTCTTTTGGTGGTATTTGATCACCTCTGCGGTTTTTATTTTTTGCGCTATAAACAAAAATAGAGCGACAATTTTGAAAAAAATGCAATATTTTTTACTTTTTGCTATAATAAATATCCCCAAAAAATATATAAAAAAACATTTTTTTCCTCAGTTTAGGCCGATACGTATTCTTCTACATATTTTTGGTAAAAAAAAAAAAATGGCAATTAGCGATTTTTGATTGGTTTGCGCAAAAGTTATAGAGTTTAGGGGATAGTTTTATAGCATTTTTTTTTTACTAGTAATGGCGGCGATTAGCGATTTTTATTGTGACTGCGACACATCGGACATTTTTGGGACCATTGTCATTTATACAGCAATCACTGCTATTTAAATGCACTGATTCCTGTGTAAATGACACTGGCAGTGAAGGAATTAACCAGTAGGGGCGGGTTAAGTGAGCCCTGTGTGTATTTTCTTACTGTAGGGGGCGTGGCTTGGCATGTGACATCACTGATTGTCTTTTCCTATGACAGGGAACAGACGATCAGTGACAGTGTCACTAGGAAGCTTAGGGAGAGGTTTGTTTACACATACCTCTCCCTGTTCTTCAGCTCTGTGACCCGATCGCGGGACACCAGCGGCGATCGGGTCCGCTGGTCCCGCGGCAACGGTCACGAAGCTCAGGACCGGGTCGCGAGCATGCCGTCGGCAGAATGGCACGGCTGGGCACATCAACTTACAGGTACGTTGTCCTTAAAGAGCCCAGCTGTGCCATTCTGCCGACGTATATGTGCAGGAGGCGGTCCTTAAGCGGTTAAAAATTACCTTTCCTTTGCAATCTGCAGCTCTGTAATTTTCTGAAAATGCAACGCAATATGGCTACATGGAGTTGTCCTGTACATAGTGTGTGTGCAGAACACCCCACAAAAACATAATTTTCTGCTTGTGTGATTGGCTCACTGATTTTCCTAGAAGTCTGCAAGATACAAGTCAGATTTCCAGCATCCTCTGCAATAAAAATTTAATTTTTGGTGGGATACTTCAATAGGAAATCACAACTAAAGGGATGCCGACCCTGCAATTTACCTCATTAGAGGCATACAGGTGCACAGCTGACTGATAATTATGAAACCACTCCCATTAGACTCACTCAGAACATGGGCGAAAAAGGAACAAACAGTGATTTCTTCAGAATAACAAAAGGTAGGAATCTGCAACAAAGTTTTTTAAAATCCTTGCAAAATACATAGATCACCCAGGGGGAATGTTTTTTTCTCAACAAAAGTGGAGTTACGCTTTAAAGCAATCTTCAACACAAAAGCAAACATTTATTATATTGCAGCTTACCAATTCTTAGATGTGATGACTGCATTTGTTTTATTTTTTAGGCTTTCTTTCTTTTATTTTCATCTGCTAATCCAGCCAGTAGGTCTGTTGTTTTTCTTGTTCAAATGTTTTATTAAAGTATGTCAGAGTACAAGACAGGAATGCAAGTAAAAAAAAATACAAAATGCAAGCCGTCAATGTATAATTTACTAAAGAAAACATCAAATGTGAAGCAACCATTCAGATATGCAGAGTAATAAAACTTCTGACATAAGATTGCCTCAAACAGAGTGGGTTAGAGTAGACTTATAGAGGGTTATTTACAAAAGGCAAATCCACTTTGCACTACAAGTGCAAAGTGCACTTGAAATTGCACTGAAAGTGCACTTGGAAGAGCAGTCGCTGTAAATCTGAGGGGTAGATCTGAAATGAGGGGAAGTTCTGCTGATTTTATCCTCCAATCATGTGCAAGCTAAAATGCTGTTTTTTTATCTTTTCTTGCATGTCCCCCTCTACAGCGACTGCACTTCCAAGTGCACTTTGCTCTTGTAGTTTGCACTTGTGCAAAGTGGATTTGCCTTTCGTAAATAACGCCCATAGTCTAGGCGTGGCATATAAAGCGGGATGTAGTAAACAGGTTGAGTGGGACATACTCAATAACTGGTTTGAGCAGGAGTCTCGGCATGAGATGTTAGGGATGTAGTTTGGTGTCCTACCCCGGGAGATTCCCTGATAATGCTTCAGGCAGATACCAGGGGATTAGTACCAAGATCAGCCAATCCTAGTAGTCACAAAAAAAGGGAGGTCTGTGGCCAAGTTATGTCTAAGCTGAATACAGGAAGGTCTGTTTTTTTCATCAAACATGGTTTGACAAAATCAATAAACATTTTGTTAAGGCTCCATTTACACCTGGACGTTTTGGGATCTCAAAATGCACTACAATGGCAAAACACAGGTTCAGGTGCCATTATTTTCAATGACACCTAAAACGCGGTGCGGTCCTGAAGCGATTTTCACACTATTTATCGCACGGCAATCGAGGCAAATCACACCGCGTGAAGCTTGTTGCTCGAAAGAAGCTCCTGCTCCTTTTTGGGCGACAAGCCATTTGCCATTGTAGTGTGTTTTGAGATCACAGGCAGAATCGCATCGATTCTTCCGCGATCCCAAACTGCACAGGTGTTAATGGAGCCTTAAAGGAACAGACATCTGATTGTTCTCAGGAAGTATATGCAGTGTACTTTGCAACAATAATTTCACAGAGCTTTTGGTGGCGTTTAAAAAAAATTCTATTTCAAAGTAATGTGTAACTGTAACCGAACATTACTGTAACACATACATGTGAATGTGCCCTAAGTGAATATAATATATACAGATAAACCAACAATATTGCCTAACTTCTGGAATGTGAGATGTCGCATCATGCCTTCTACTGTTTAAAGAAAAACCCTCAAAATGGGACTTTAACGGTACTGGGTTAAATGAGCCAGGTAATTAAAAGCAAGAGTTGTACCATATAACAAGCTTGAAGCTCGACTGGACTCACAAAAATTAAATAAGGAGATAAACATTGTAATATTAACCCACATTTAAAAACTCCTACTTCTACTTTACTGTTAGAGCAGTTGTGCAGTGTGCCTAAATATGACATTGAAGTTTAAAGTTGTTGTAAAGACTGGAGGTTTTTTTTTTTTTTTTTACCTTAAAGTGGTTCTAAAGCCACAAGGATTTTTACCTTATTGTATACTATGCATTAAGTTAAAAAACCTTCTGTATTGCAGGAGCCTCTCCCCATTCTTACCTGAGCCCAATTCCATCCAGCAATGTGCACAAGAGCAGCGGCTCTTGCCATTGTCTCCCTCCTCATTGGGCAGATTGACAGCAGCGGCAGCTATTGGCTGCCGCTGCTGTCAATCAAACGCTGTGCCAAGGGAGCAGGGGGAGGGGCCAAGTTGCCCAGTGTGTGTCAATAGACGCAGACTGGACGGCTCAGGAGCAAGCACGCAGTGGCTTTCACTGGGGGCACTCGCCAAAGAGGATAGGACTGGGTCGCTGGCGGGGGACCCCAGAAAAGGAGGATTGGGGCTGCTCTGTGCAAAACCATTGCACAGAGCAGGTAAGTATGACATGTTTGTTATTTTGGTTTGAAAAAAACCAAAAATGTATAATCACTTTAATGCATTCCCTCCATCTCTTCAGGTTAGTTGACTGATGAGCACATTTTATTCTAAATTGTGGTTTGTTCAAATCTTATGACTTGTTTGTGGTTTGTTTATATAAAAAAAAAACTATTTTCAAGTTGTTCAGATGTTGTTAATAAGGCCTGGTTCACACTAACGTGATTTCAAATTGCACAGAACGGCATGAACATGGAAATCACATTGTTTTCAATAGTACCTGTTTACACCAATGTAACACAGCACAATGCAATTTTAGAAAAGGGTCCTGTACCACTTTGGTGTGATTTCAGATGCAATTTCCTTCCCTATAGACTTCAATGGAAACCAAAAACCAGAAGCGATTTGACGTGTTTTTGGTGCAATTTCAGTACTATTTCAGCCCAACTGCTCTCCTCTTCCCAGGTACAACCCTCTGCAAACCAATCCAATGACAATAAGCATACATACTCACCTTTTTATTGGTATGCATGTATAATTGAAGAACTTTTCCTCATGAGCACAGAGGTCATTATACATGACCCAGAACTGGCCTCTCTCTCTTCCCTATTTGCAATGAATGGATGGATGTAGTATCTATACTTTCTATGCCTCATCTCCTCCTCTTTTTCAATCAATACTGCGGCACTAGCTGTAACAACTGCTGCCATAACCAATGACAGAGAAGACATGACTGCTTAACCACCACACAAATCAGACAAACAAGGAAGTAAAAAAGGATGCCTTTAACCACTTCAATACCCGGCACTTTCACCTCCTTCCTGCCCACTCCAATTTTCAGCTTTCAGTGCTGTCGCACTTTGAATGACAATTGCACGGTCATGCTACGCTGTACCCAAATTCAATTTTTTATCATTTTGTTTACACTAGAGCTTTCTTTTGGTGGTATTTAATCACCACTGGGTATTTTATTTTTTGCTAAACAAACAAAAAAAGACAGAAAATGTTCTCCTTCACTGCACTGATGAGGCTGCACTGGCGGGCACTGATAGGCTGCACTGATGAGGCAGCACTGATAGGTGCCACTGATATGCAGCGCTGATAGGCACTGATAGACTGCACTGATGGGTGGCACTGATAGACAGCACTGATAGACGGCACTGAATGGCATTACTGAAAGGCATCTATGATGGGTGCTGATTGGCATCACTGATGGCCACTGATTGGCATCACTGGTGGGCACTGATGAGCATCACTGGTGAGTACTGGTGGGCATCATTGGTGGCATTAATGATGGGGAAAATCTCCCCTGTGAGGAAAGCCGCCTATCGGCTCTCTCCTGGCGCGCTGTCAGTGTAAGGAGAGGAATGCCGATAACCGTCATTTCCTATTTACACTGTGATCAGCTGTGGTTGGACACGGCTAATCACATGGTAAGGAGCCTATGTCATAGGCACTTTACCAAGAACGGTGAGCGTTGTGTCTGAGGGACACACTGCACCACAAATCCCCTGCCCAGCTGTTATTCTGCTATAGGCTGGGAGGGAAGGTGTTAAATTATGTCACATCACATATGCTTATTATTGGCCGAAACTAAAAATGCAGAGGCATGAAAATAACATCAAAATTGCAGTGACAAAAAAGTGACAAAAGGCAACCAAGTCACACTACATAATCACACTGAAAATCGGATCAAATCAAAGCTGCAGTAGTGTGAATCTAGCCTAAAATTTGGTTGGTTTAAACTTCATGAGTAATTTATCTCCACTAAAGGGCTATATCCCTTTGTAAGCCATGCTATTGCTGTTTAAATTATTATTGCTTTAACCACCTGGGATCCGCGCTATAGCCAAATGACGGCTACAGCGCGGATCTAAGATGCCGGGACGACGTCTATTGACGTCGTACCGGCAACGAGCGGCCTGCGCGCCCCCTGACGGGCGCGTGCGGCGCGCTCTGTGATCAGCGAGTCTGTGAGACTCGCTGGATTACAGATCCGAGTAAGGGGTCGATCCCGACCCCTTACCACGTGATCAGCTGTCAGCCAATGACAGCTGATCATGTGATAATAACAGAGCCGGTAATCAGCTTTTTTTTCTCCTCGCACTGACAGAGCGAGGAGAAAAAAAAAAGCCGATCACCGGCGGCAGTGAGAGGGACATTAGTCCCTCTCACTGCAATGTGCCCAGGGTCCATGGTGCCCACCTTTGCCCTAATAAAAGTGCCGCCTACCAGTGCCCACTAGCTCCACTTGTCAGTGCCCACAGTGCCATCTGTCAGTGCCCACAGTGCCAGTGCCCACAACGTGCCTTTACAGTGCTGCACATCAGTGTCACCTACCAGTGCTCATCAGTGTCCCCTACCAGTGCCCATCAGTGCCCATCAGTGCCATCTATCAGTGCCATCTATCAGTGCCCATCAGTGCCATCTATCAGTGCCTATCTGTGCCACCCATCCGTGCCCATCAGTGCCATCTTTGCTGTGCCCATCAGTACCGACGTATCTGTCCCCACCAGTGCCACCTTATCTGTGCCTACCAATGCAGCCTATCAGTGCCCACCAGTGCAGCCTATCAGTGCCCACTAGTGCCGCCTCATCAGCGCATATCAATGAAGCAGAAAAATTACCTGTTTGCAAAATTTTATAACAAACTATTAAACATGATTTTTTTTTTTCATCTTTTTTTGTTTGTTTAGCAAAAAATAAAAACCCCAGCTGTGATTAAATACCACCAAAACAAAGCTCTATTTATGGGGAAAAAATGATAAAAATTTCATTTGGGTACAGTGTTGTATGACCGCGCAATTGTCATTCAAAGTGCGTCAGCGCAGAAAGCTGAAAATTGGTCTGGACAGGAGGGGGGTTTAAGTGCCCAGTAAGCAGGTGGTTAAGGATTGCCTGAAAGAGAGTTGCTTGTAAGTCCCATGACTACCAATATGCAGAAAGTCAACCCCAGTCTCCTTTGTTCTAGGGCTAGTACCAAAAAAATATGTTGAGTTGGTGGCCCTGAGTGGAGATACTCCCCATTCAGGTCCTAATCAGAGCAAGAATTGCAAACGGTCACAGGTTATTTTTGCTAATGGTATAATATTTTATTTAGGTCATTTTCACAGAGCAGCAGTCATCTTCATTAGCTTCATTTATTTACAATTCACCCTTTATAATCCCTTTTTATAGCGTATGCACAGGTATATGTGAAAAGGTGTGTCACAGTAAATCATGTCCTTTAAGATAATGCCTTTGCCTACCAGCCACAGCAAAATTGCACCACATACTGTAGTGTGTGGCGCACTGACCTTGCCCAGAGGAAACTGCTCTACCATGAAAAGGTCAGTTAGTCTTTTTTGACACCCAGGCCAAAAGTTCCCAATATTCCCCTGTATCTAGTAATGACAGTAAGACAAGCTATAGATTATGCTATCTGTCCCTCAAGGAGGGAGAGATCATGCACTGTGCATGCATGGTCTTTGAACAAGCTGGCACACTCAATCATTTTGGTGTTGGTAGGCACAATGGAGGGGGGTTACCTACTTTATTTGTCTGTGAATAATTTGAGCTGCCCTTCCCCTGTGATTTGGTACCATATGGTGGCTTTCCCTTCACCAACAGACCAGTCAGAAAATGCTCCAGTATTAAATTTGCTTTAATGCACTTTTGGCTTTATTTTATTAACAGTACAAATAGAAAAAAGATGGGTAGACGGTAGTAGCCCATAACAACTAGATTTCAACAGAAGATCCAGGCCACAGGTAATAACAGCTTATGAGGTAAGAATCAAGTAAACACAGCACTGTGCTAAAATTAGAAAGCTAATTCGGTTTACTTTAATCTGAGTTCTCTCTTATTCATTACACATAGGTTTCACAGATCATCTAACAGATTGTGTGGGAAGAAGCATTATCGTTCATGAAGTCTGTGCTGTGTAAATTCCCCATATCTTTTTGCTTCCTCTATCACTAATCTCATTCAGTATTTCGAGGAAGGTTTGAATATGTTTAGTGGATGTGAGAAACATCCTAGTACAGGCAGTCTCCGAGTTACGAACACCATAAGGACTGTAGGTTTGTTTGTAAGTGGAATTTGTTTGTAAGTCAGAACACTGCCTTTGTTATGCCTTGTACGCACGATCGGACTTTCCGACAATAAAACCGTGGAATTTTGTCAAAAGGGCGTTGTCTCAAAGTTGTCTTGCATACACATGGTCACACAATTGTTGGCCAACAATTACGAACGTAGTGACGTACTAGATGTACTACGTGTTTTTTCAGCTCTTTAGCGCCACCCTTTGGGCTCCTTCTGCTAATGTCGTGTTAGTAGAAGTTTGGTGAGTGTTGATTCGTGCTTTCCTTTTCGCGCTTTTCATTTATCGCTTTTCAGTTCTCGTTTTTCATTTCGTGCTTTTCAGTTAGTTTCTGAATGGCCTTTCATCAACCAGACATGTTGCGGAATGGGAGGAGATAACGTGTTATTTATTATTGGCCTTGGAGTTATTGCTTTGACATTATTTTTGTTGGGTTGAATAATGATTTGATTTGGTATATTTTCTATATTTTTGGATGCATAGAATGCACTTTTTGGTTAAGTTCTATTGGCAGATAGCATGTCTAATTGTATTTGTTTTCTTTTTTTAATGCACAATAAAAAAAATTGTGTAGAATAATACTTGGCTATGTCTTTTACTTCAAATTACATTTTGGGAGTAGGCAGTTACATTTTAAAAAATACAATGTAAAATTAACAAGGGACACCAACATAGTCGTATCTTTGCTCTTAAAAACTACGGGATAATGGTGTTGTGTCAAATAAAAAAAAAAAAAGCATAATAATATTATTCTTGATATCACTAGAAAAAAAAGCCTTTGAAAATTCGTTTGCAATAACTCCATCAGTATCACCAGCAAAGCAGCTTCATTATTATCCCATTAAAAAAGAAGAGAATGTGCACTGCATTTGGAGATTTCATAATTTGCCACATCACGAATGTTAATTGTCCATTACGAACACTAGTTTGCAAGAACGACCGCTTCCGGCTCCTCCTTGCTTCCAAGCATGCGTGTTTGTACTTTGGACTTTTGTCCGAAGGACTTGTGTACAAACGATTGGAAAATCCGACAACACACATTTGTTGTCGGAAAATTTGAAAACCTGCTAGCCAACATTTGTTGGCGGAAAGTCCAACAACAATTGTCCGATGGAGCATACACATGATCCGATTGTGTGTACGGGGCTTGAGTGTAACTTCCGGTTGGAACACTGCATTTGTAAGTGTAACTTCCACCTGTGCATGGATGTGGGAAGTTCTGGGCGCTTGTTATGTTATCTGGGGCTATTCTGGCCATGCAGTACATGTAGTACTTCAGTGTGGGATGTGTCCGGAGGTGCTCGGAGGTATCCAGAACCAGCGTGAAGCACAAGTGGCCAGCATTTGAGGCCTTTCGTAAGTAGGAGTCGTTCGTAACTCGGGGACTGCCTGTACTGAAAATGTTTATCCACAAGGCTCTCTGTAACAAAAGTAAGGCGCTACTATATACTTAACAGTGACATAATCATTAGTCCATACACATAAAAATACAAATTGTTAAACAAAGTCCCATCAGTGTAAACTAAAACTTTTTGAAAGGCTCCAATCACCATGATGAAAGATGTGCGCGGCTCATAATTTCCTTATAGTGCTCCACCAAATGTGTGTATAAAATGCACACTCACCAACCATCAATACAAAGCCAGCCTTCAGATATTATCAGATCCTAATTCTCCAACCATAAACTGGATCCGGAAGAGCTTGTAGTAACAAAGTATTCAACAACCCAGGCCCTCCAGATACCTCTCTCTCCCATATATTATTAAGAAAAGGACCTAAAGAGAGTAATAAAGAGTACAGGCATACCCCACTTTTAAGTACGCAATGGGGTTTATTTACTAAAGCTGGAAAGCGCAAAATCAGGCTCACTTCTGCATAGAAATCAATGAGCTTCTAACCTCGGCTTGTTCAATTAAGCTTGGGTAATAAAACCTGGAAGCTCATTGGTTTCTATGCAGAAGGGAGCCTGAATTTGCACTTTCCAGCTTTAGTAAATAAACCCCATTGTGTACTTAAAAGTGGGGTATGCCTGTATCATGGTGTAATAGTTTAACCAAACCCCAACATCAACAGCCACAGTGTGTGCACCAGCCGCTCACTCCGAGCTGGCGTGCGTTCCAATAGCTTGAAACAATGCCTGAGGTTTAACCGAAAGCGACATCAACGATAGTGAACGTGCAGCCTTAATGCATTTTGCACCATCTGTTTCACCAGGAAGCTTACCTTCACGCTTCCTGATGATGCAGAAGTTGTGAAATGCATTGACGCTGCTCAAATTTGGACCCAGGATTATTCACTGATCAGATCAGTCTTACATGTTTCACGTGATCCCTGGGAAGCCTTGTTGCATAGGTCTATCCTGCCCTTGCCCAAGACCCAGATGAAGCTGGTGGGGTTTGTCTTCCTGGTGGCTCAGCAGACATTGGCCAGAGCCCGGCACCAGCAATTTCTTAACTTTTGCTGAGCTCATGGGAACTATTATTCATGAGAAACTCACATCTATCCTTATAGATAATCATGCTAAGTTCCTAAAGACCTCGGACCTGTGGTTAGCCTTCAAAGACCACCTAGGCCTGGGCCACTCCCTGCTATCTATATGACTTTACAGTCTGAATCAGGGTGGGGCGATGGACTAGATCACATGGGAACTTTCCCCCTCCCCTTCCCTCCTCCCCAAGCAAATGTCTCCTCCCCTGCTGTCTTCTCTTTCCTCTCTCTTCTCTCTGCACACTGTTGAAGATCATGGACCATATTCCCCACCTTTTCCTCTTTCTCCTTTGGCACTATGCCTCCTTTCCAGGCATCAGAGCCTTCCTCCTCTCCCCATTTTTTTATTTGTGTTGAAGTGAGAGACTCTATAGGCAATGTATTCTACTACTGGATAGCCTCTTGAGTGAGGTTGATGCTGGATTTGTATATGCATCAATCCTTTTTATTTCAGTGAAGACTTACTGTGTATTGCCTTCATGTCGGGATGGACGTTGTACCAGGTGCTTGCCTCTACTACTACTTGTTCTTCTTGTCGCACTGTTCTACGCAAGATGTTTTGTGTACTTTGTAAAACATTCAAAACCCAATAAAATCTTTGTAAAACAAATTTATACTGCTGTATCCTCTGCAGTATTTTAGTCAAATTGCTGACTGTGCTTTTTGTCTTAATTTATAAAGTATACCTAGAGTCAAAACTTTTTTTTAGTTTTGGATAGAGTTGAGAGGGATTAGAACACCTGTAAGGTTTTTTTAATGCTGATATACCTTCCCTAATTGTCCTCTGGACCTTTATCACCAAAAGTGAAAGAAAATTATACATTGTTGTTTTTACTAAAACAGTATTAGAGGGGAAATCTTCTGATTGGGGCACTCGTGTGAGGACCCTGGTGACAACCAGGGATTACCTCATTTTGGAGGGATTTCCTCTCACTTCCTGTTATTTCTATGATACAGGAAGTGAAGGGAAATCTGCCCAATGGGACACAGTTGACAAGGGGGTTAGGGAGGGCAGGGGTTATAACCCGCCCTTACTCTATTTAAAATGAAAAAAAATTGTCTTAAGTTCTACTTTAATGAGAGTTTGATAGAAATTGATCAGTAACAGGAGAGGCTTGCACAAACTATGGGCCACTTCTTCTCTGCCATTCAAAGCAGACCTATTGCCATTGGAACATGCATGCATTGCTGCTAAAACTATCAGAAAAAGGCATTTTTTATTCAAGCTGAAATTATTCAGATTGGGATACTGTTGCTGTATGTAAACCGAGCAAGGTGTAAATGAAAAATATCAATAGCAAAATATGGGATGCCAGACTACGCTGTCATTGAGGCTGTCTGTGAAAATCAGGCTGTTCTGTTACACCACATGCTCCGAGCCTGTCATTTAATAGATTTGTGTATTTCTAGTGTAATGAAGCCACATGAAAACACCCTCTCCCCACTGTATGTATCTTTTATTTATTTTTTGTCATTGGTACATGTACCCCATGGCAGTACTTGGCTTCCTGTGCTTTTTATTGACAATAGCTTAATCTTTAGCCCTACAAGTTAATGTTAAGTTGAGTGGAGCAGTAGCTAACACTCTCATTTTGTCAAAGGTGTATTTCTGGATATGGAGTTTTTATTTTATTTTAATGCTGCTATTTGGTAATTAATGTATGTGCTTTTTTCTTTTATTTCATGAAAATTTTAGTTTTAAAATAAATACTACACTATATATGGTTCTTTTGGCCCCATTTTGTGAGCGTTTCCCCCACATACTGTAGTTCCACGACCATGCTGACTGCCTCCTGGGATCGCTGTGCCTCTGTGACCAGGGAGGACATATGGAGTTCACTGGTATTTAAATACACATGTGCTGTTTGTTGCCTCTACTTATGTAGCTTAGAAGTTGGTGAGTGTATAATGGTGGTGGCTGAATGCACAGTGGTGTAATACATTTCCAGTTATTACAAGATTTACATGGACACACATTTGATTGAATCCCATTAGTGGACTTTATTAAATTATATTTTATTATAACTTTTGTTCTTAAAGAGACTGGTTCCATATATTCACTTGGCTACATAACAGAAGGTTGGCTGTTTTCTGGTTTTGCATTTTGGTTTTGTATTTTTATTTTCTTTATATATTCTTTTGGCACTGCACACTTTGGATATTGCAATAATGGAGAGATTTTTTGTATATTGACCTTTGTTGCTAGCTGCCAACATTATTACCCTAGCACTGACTTTTACTTCTGCATTAAGCGGAGGTCTGAGAAAGATTGCTGTACATCCCACGTACCATTACAAATTTCTCAATTAATGGCCACACACATTTATTAGTGTCATCAGTACTTATTACAATGTCTATCTTGAAGTAATAAAATATTTGCGATTAATAGCAAAAAGCTCATTAGAGAAAAACACTATTAATAAACAAACAGCAGTAACAAAAATGCATTGCTACTGTAAAACTCCACAGGGAAAACATCATGTATTGTTAGCCACAACCCATTATTTATCATGATTCAATGTATTACAATGTATGCAACTATACTGTATATAAGCAACAAACATTGTAACAGATACCCCACATAAAATATCTTCTTTTTTTTTTTTGTGTACTACGGTATATTATACAAATGCACAAACAATGTTTGAAAAAATTATTCAGCTCATAACAAACAACAAGTTAATAAAAGCAGATATTTGCAATGGAGTATGCTTTGTTTTTTTACAGAACAATAACTTTGTTATGTCTTGTATCCAGTGTTGGTCATCTTACTTTAAAAAAGTAATTAGTTACGTTACAAATTACTTCTCCCAAAAAGTAATTGAGTTAGTAACTCAGTTACTACATTGGAAAAGTAATTAGTTACTCAGCAAAGTAACTGTGACTTTTTTTTTAAAATATTCTATACGTGTAACTAAGGGGCAGGTCTAGTATTACTGTAACCAAGGGGGGCATTTATTATTATTGTTATATATTGTGTAACCAAGGGGCTGCTCTATTATTACTCTAACCAAGGGGCAGATCTGTTATAGCGTGTAAGCAAGGGGCGGGTCTATTATTATTATATCGTGTAAGGGGCGGATGGCTACAGAAGAGGGCGAATGTTAAATTAATGGGCAGAGCTCGATATATAACAATAATAATAAATGCGCCCTTGGTTACAGTAATACTAGACCCGCCCCTTAGTTACACGATAGACGCCCCTTGCAGAGTAGCACGAGCATCGGGAGCGTGCGGCATCGCCTCGTACAATTACATGTTAACTGCGCCTGCGCGGTGTAGAGTTCACTCAGAGCTGTTTAGGTTCGGCAATTTTCAGGAAGCTCCGTAGTCCTTCGTACTGCGCAAGCCCTGCGCCTGCGCAGTACAGGGGGTCCTTATCCGGCGGGGGAACTTTTTCGGCAGGACACCGGAATTACACTACTGCCATCTAGTGGCGGTAGATGTAATTGGGGTAACTAAGCCAAAGTAATGGTAACTGAGTTACCATGAGGGGAAAAGTAATTAGTTAGATTACTAGTTACCCTCTAAAGTAACTGAGTTACGTAACTCAGTTTATTTTAACTCAGTTACTTACATCACTGCTTGTATCTAGGGAGGAGGTTTGGGTTTGGAGCTACCATAGGTTTGATTTTTTTTAGGTTTATAGACCCATTGATGTAATGCAAGGGTTTGCTATAGTAACCACATTGCACTGTCTAGTCTGTGAACTTATGTCAGCTGGCTTACCAGGGCCAATAATGAGTTTCTGTGTAAGGCTCGCCCTAGGCGGAGCGATTTTCTTTCGCTGCAGGAAAGAAAATTATTTGATTCCACCATCAACACAGTCAGTGTTGATGGTGAAATCCCTCCTGTGGAGCCATTGTGTTCTCCAGGGGGAATCGGGAGCCGTCCCTGCCAAGAGAACACAGTGATTATTGCTAGCGGCTATAACAGCTTGGGTACATTCAGTCTGTCCATACATGGTTCAAATCTTGGCCAGTTCCTGCTGAACCGGCTGAGATTAAAACAGTCTATGGCTGGCTTAAGCCAGTTTTGTTACTATAAAAGGCAGACATATTGACAATGTTCTTTATCTATGATAGAGAAAGCATGTGGAATGCTGCTGACAAAGTGCATATGGAGAGACTAATACAGGGCTTGAAGGCACTGGCAAGTCTTTCATAGTACATTTAAACCCTTGCTGTAGTTTGCAAAATGCTGTGCATCCCTGAAAATTTGAGGGTGGAGTGAAACAAAGGTTTTTAACTTTTTTTCGTCCTTTGTTACATCTAACTGTTGCTGATGTTCAGCGGCCACTTTACAGTCTATTCCTATTCACGTGCACTACAGTGATAACAGGCTGCATGTATTTATTTTATTTAAATTTATTTGCAGAATATATTTCCTAATTGTTGTTTTCACAGGTCTTTCCTGCCAGCAAACCTGCAAACAAAAATGTTCTTTTGAAAGCCTCCAACCCCCAGAGTCAATGTGTCTGCTAAAGTAAATAAAAAAAAAAAAAAATAAATAATAATAAATAAAAAATAAAAATACCTTAACTTTAGATGCTGACTATTGTGGGAGACATGGAGAATGTGTATTCTCGCTAAAATTCCGAACATCCAGCTATCCCAGGAGGCAGTGCTGAGGCACATCACCCCTGCCTCCCAAAAGTTTAAGACCAAGGTAAGTATTTTTCTTTTTTTTAGCAAAAGTATTTTTTTTTTAATTGCCTTTGCACTTTAGGTGCACTTTAGCTGCTTTCCATAGAGCAGACCTTTTATTTTCATTTCAGCACATTATAGTTTATTTATCACAGCAACAAAAATGTGCAAAACTAGAAAAAAACAAAAGCTTTGGAATGTTTTGTGTCAGAAGCATAATTTTAGTATTATTTTAAATTAGACAAAATATAAATACCTAAGGAATGAGTGCTAGGGCCGGCACACAATGTAATTTCCAATGTCGCCAGAAAGATCACATGTTATACACGTAGACTTGGAATGGCCTGCCAGAGGACCAAAGGATCCTCCAGTAGAATCCTGCTCCCAAAAAAATAAAGCCTGTTTTCATAGGCTGTTATTGACAGTCCACTAAGCTACCAAATACAAAACCTGGCCTGCCTTACCACTGCTATGTCCCAACACCTCTATGATGTTTAAAAAAAGGCCTGACTGATATTACAGACATGCAGGTGCTGGTCCTCCGCTCAGTATTAGAGCAGGCCTGCCTGCCACTGTTGAAATTGTTGCATGATATTTTTTATTTTATTTTATTTTATTTTTTTATGGTTGAACTAGATGGACTTGTCTTTTTTCAACCTGACTAACTATGTGAATATGTAGCTATGAAGAAGCCTGCCTGCCTTCCTCCTCCTTGTGGAACAGTCATCTACAGTGGGTATGACTTAAAAATTCCTGCATCTCTGACGGTGCAGGAATTAGGGCTCATCTTAGGTCTATGGCACACAATTGTTCGCTGTCACACATGTTGTCTAATGGTTGTAAATTGACACTTAATGTGAAAAAGGCTGTTGACCTCTGATCTACAGTAACATCAATTGTCTTATAAATACAAATGCAATACAACTGTGACGACACTACGTCGATCCTGGAAGCGACTGGGAAGCTATCTTGTGTATACCCATGGATTTTTTATATGAAAAAGCATTTTTTAATTGGAGGATATGTAAGTGTTACTATTTCTCTATTCAATAAACCATTTATATACGGAGTTCCGCTATGCAAGGTCTCTGCTTATTTTTAAACATTTACTTTGTGGAGCATTTGATTACCGAGCTGTGCAGTGGTATTGCCCGTGATAGTCCACCAGCATTGAGGATCAAAGGATATTGTTATATTACATGCCCACATTTACCTATTTGTAGCAGATGGTCAATTTTGTCTGGTAAGCCTCTTGTTGGATCACTGGGTGGAGGTCTGGACACAACACACGTATTTTTGTTGGAAGTTGTCATTGCACTTCTGATTTTTCTCAACAATCACAGATTGATATTGCATCACTGGGGCTATTGTGGATTTCATTTCTCTATTTCCTATCACTATCCAGATGATAGGTGGTCACTTCTTCTCTTCTTTTTTTAGCGCAGCATTTTGTATTTAAAATATGAAACTTAGCAAACATAATTTAGCTTTATTACTTTGGCCCAGCAAGTGAAGTTTTAGGCTTATTTATGTATATTTTCAAGGCTGTATGGTCATTTATTTGATGAAAGCTCATTGATGAATTAGCAGTCATTCTTCCCAGTGACTAATCCTTTAAGGGAGGGCTCTATCCAAAGTTTTAGCCAGACGAACTGTGCCTCAAAGTAAGCAGCTGTACTATGCTGTCTGTTTTGCTAACCCACAGTGCCCTGGGAATCCTTTGTCGTTTATTATACTGCATGTTAACCTGTTAAACAATGATTGCATACCGTACATAGTAAAAAAATAAAAATAAAACAACAGTTTAAAAACATATAAACAAATTTAAATTAAACTGACCCAAAACCATTAGGATTCATTCAAACCATGTACATTGGGCTGAATGCATGGCTCAAAACAGGCTCAACACAGCATACAAGAATATATTGCTTTTAAAGGGTCCAGGTCACATCAATGTGCTGCAGTGGTGTGTGCTGGAGGAAAGTGGGATATGCTTAATTTACAGAAGCTGCTGTGCAATACGTTATGACAAACTGCAATGCACATTGGGAAAATAATAATTTGGCTCCTGCTATGAAATAAAAATAAAAATGTACAGGTAAAATGTGCACAATAACACATGCCAATGCAAGTGTGTTTCACGCACATCAGCACATGCTAAAGGAAATGTTCGCAGTGTGAATGCAGCCTAAGGGCTCATTTACACTAGGGTTTGGGCTTGATAAAACCACACAGTTGAGCTGCGGCTTTACTGCCCCCCAATTGATTCCTCTTTAGCTGCAAAGGCAGCAGAGGGGTGTGCACATTCAGTGTTGTAAAAAAGTATTTACCCCCTTCCTGATTTTTTATTTTTTTTGCATATTTGTCACATTTAAATGATTCAGATCATCAAACAATTTTTTATATTACACAAAGATACAGTAACCAGAGTAAATACAAAAATGCAGTTTTTAAATGAGGATTTCATTTATTAAAGGAAAAAAAGCTGTCCAGACCTGCCGGACCCTATGTTAAAAAGTAATTGCCCCCTAACCCTAAAAACTGGTTGTGCCACCCTTGGCGGCAACAATTGCAATTAAGCTTTTGCGATAGCTGGCAATGAGTCTCTTTCTTATTGTTGAATCATGAACACTGACCCTAACTGAGTGAAGTAAGGCCTGCAGTTCTTTAGATGTTGTTCTGGGTTCTTTTATGACCTCCTGGATGAGTCGTCTTTGCGATCTTGGAGTCATTTTGGTAGATTGGCCACTCCTGGGAAGGTTCACCACTGTTCCAAGTTTTCTCCATTTGTGGATAATGGCTCTCACTGTTGTTCACTGGAGTCCCTTAGAAATGTCTTTGTAACCATTTCTAGACTGATACATGTCAATTACTGTGTTTCTAATCTGTTCTTGAATTTCTTTAGATCGCTGCATTATGTGTTTCCTTTTGTGATCTGTTAGCATGCTCCACTTTGTCAGACAGCTTCTATTTAAGTGATTTCTTGATGCAACAGGTCTGGCAGTAATAAGGCCTGGGTGTGGCAAGTGAAATTTAACTCAGCGTGTGGTTACTCACAGTTAATTCATGATTTCGTAAAGGGGGGCAATTACTTTTTCACAGCACTGTATGCCACGGCCACAATGCTGTGCTACTGTGGATTGCTAGTTTAATCTAGCCCTTATAGTTTACCTGTCAGATGTTACATACACTATATTGCCAAAAGTATTGGGACGCCTGCCTTTACACGCACATGAACTTTAATGGAATCCCAGTCTTAGTCCGTAGGGCTGTCCACAAGGTTTAGAAGTGTGTCTATGTGAATGTTTGACCATTCTTTCAGAAGTGCCAGTCAAGTTCCTCCACCCCAACCTCGCTCATCCATGTATTTATGGATCTTGCTTTGTGCACTGGTCCATATCATTTGTTGGAGGGGGGATTATGGTGTGGGGTTGTTTTTCAGGGGTTGGGCTTGGCCCTTAGTTCCAGTGAAGGGAACTCATTAGGCGTCAGCATACCAAGAAATTTTGGACAATTTCATGCTCCCAACTTTGTGGGAACAGTTTGGGTGGAGGAACTTGACTGGCCTGCACAGAGTCCTGACCTCTACCTGACAGAACGTCTTTGAGATGAGTTAGAGCGGAGACTGTGAGCCAGGCTTTCTCGTCCACATCAGTGCCTGACCTCACAAATGTGCTTCTGAAAGAATGGCCAAACATTCCATTAGACACACTCCTAAACCTTGTGGACAGTCTTCCCAGAAGAGTTGAAGCTGTTATAGCTGCAAAGGGTGGGCCAACTCAATATTGAACCCTGACGGACTAAGACTGGGATGTCATTAAAGTTCATGGCAGGCGTCCCAATACTTTTGTTAATACAGTGTATATGCTTTATCATACCAGTGCTAAATTGCTAAATGCTATGGGGTACATTTATAAAGCTGTAAGTTTTACCAAACATTTATTGCAGGTGTAAATTCCTGATGCACATGTTTTAAACTACAGTAATTTACTGACCTTCCTTGACTGTTTGGTGAACATCAAATAAAACATGTCAAGCAAACATGTCTTAAACTTGCAAAAACAAAAGCAGCTTTATTCATATCATGTGGCTGTGTGCTAATGCTTTTTGTTATGGGTTGATGTTTTCAACCTGTTATGCCAGTTATTAAATGTTATTTTCAAAGATTCAATGTATGCCATATAATGAAGGATAACTGATACTATGTTAACTTGGTTAATAAAATTTCAATGCAAGAAAATATCTTACAATAAATATGTGAATGAATTCAAAGACATTTATAACAGAAAACAACAATACACTGCTTGATACTTATGCCTTGTTCTTGATAGTATGGGACCCCCGGAGAGAATGTAAAATTCCCAATAAATAACCTATCACTGTAAATTACTATTTATAGGAAAGCTACTTCATAAACATAAAGAACCTTTTTTTGACACCATTCCTTTGTCATAGCAAGCATTTCTCCCCTCCTACCTTCCATTCCTTAGCAAGCAAAATTGTTTGCTATATATATCCGTACCTTCCAACTTTCTAAAATGGAAGAGAGGGACACCCCTTTAGCAACGTTTGTTATAATCCTTGCAATGTACATTGATCACCAAGAGGGGAATGTTTTTTTCTCAACAAAAGTGGAGTTACACTTTAAAGTGGAACTTCATCCAAAAGGGAAAGTTCTGCTTGTTTGCACCCTCCCCCTTCCCTCTCCACTGCCACATTTGGCACTTTTTTTGGGGGGGAGGGGGAATCGGGTACCTGGTTTTGATAGGTACCCACTCCTACTGCTGGTCAGATCGCTACAGTGATATGTGCAGAAGTTGGGCCCCCTACTCCCCCCCTGCATGCACAGGATTCACTGTGGGGTTCCCTTACATAAGATGCCGGCGCCTGCACCCGAAGCCAATTGAAGAATCAGCTCGAGTGAGGACATTGCTGGACTCCAGGACAGGTAAGTGTCCATATATTAAAAGTCAGCAGCTACAGTATTTGTAGCTGCTGACTTTTAGTTTTTTGGAGGGAGATTGGAGCTCCTTTTAAATTTTAACTAAAGGGAAAACTTTTTTTTTTTTAGCTTTGGATAGAGTGGAGAGGGATTAGAACACTTGTCTGTGCCCCATTAAGGAGATTCTCCCTCTCCATTTGTCCTTTTTATAGAGATGCACCGAAATTTCGGCTGCCGAACAATATCGGGCAAAAATGGTGTTATCAGCATTTTGCTGATGGGAGAAAAAGGTGCCCATAATGGCACCGAAAACAATTTTGCTACAATTTTACAGCGATTTTGCCATGATTTTACTATGCTTATGGTTTGTTTTTCATAGGTCATGGAACTCAAAAAACGCATCAAAAACATAACACGGGTGCGTTAGTGATGCGCTCTTGCTGCGTTTTCAATGCATTTCAATGGGAGGTGCATTTTTGGTGAGGTTTTTTTCACTGACCAAAAATGCAGCAAGCACCACAACGGAACCGAACGGACCAGTGTGAAGACATACAGAGAATTTAAAGGGACACGTTTTTCTTGAGCTTTTCCTGTGCTAAAGGTGCCAATAATGGCTGACAATAAGTTTATATTCATTTAAATTCATGATAATAATAAAAAGTCAAATATAATACAATTATATATAAAAATATATATATCTTTTTTAAAAACTGTCATTTTCAGTTTCGCATCCTGAATTTTCGGTTTCGGCACCAATATTTCCATTTGGTGCACCTCTACATATTTACCATTATCACTGAAAGTGAAAGTAAAAGAAAATCACAAATTTTGAGTTGTCCCCATAAAAGTAATAGAGGGGAAATCTTCCAATGGGGACACTAGTTCTGGTGACCTGGACCCTGCCGCGAGCTCCATGAGTGTGATCGCAAGTCCCGCGGACTCGATGTCCGTGAGTCCCGCGGGCTCGATATCCGCGGGGATACCCGCGATCATCTCACGGAGAGAAAGATTGGGAAAATGCTGATGTAAACAAGCATTTACCCATTCTGCCTATTGACACTGACACTGATCACAGCTCCCTGTGATTGGGAGCGGTGATCAGTGTCTTGTCACACGTAGCCCCTCCCCCCACAGTTAGACTCACTCACTAGGACACACTTAACCCCTGCAGCACCCCTCCTGGTTAACCCCTTCACTGCCAGTCACATTTACACATGAATCAATGCATTTTTAATCGCATTGATTGCTGTATAAATGTGAATGGTCCCAAAATAGCACCAAAAGTGTCCGATCTGTCCGCCATAATGTTGCAGTCATGATAAAAAATGCAGATCGCCACCATTACTAATGAAAAAAAAATGATTAATAAAAATGCCATAAAACTATCCCCTATTTTCTAGACGCTATAACTTTTGCGCAAACCAATCAATAAACGCTTATTGCAATTTTTTTTAACAAAAATATGTAGAAGAATACGTATCTGCCTAAACTAAGGAGAAAAAAAAAGTTTTTTTATATATTTTTTGGGGATATTTATTATAGCAAAAAGTAAAAAATATTGCGTTTTTTTCAAAATTGTCAGTCTTTTTTTGTTGATAGCGCAAAAAATAAAAAGGTGATCAAATACCACCAAAAAAAGCTCTATTTGTGGGGACAAAAGGACGTCAATTTTGTTTGGGAGCCACGTCGCACGACCGCGCAATTGTCAGTTAAAGCGATGCAGTGCCGAATGGCAAAAAGTGCTCTGGTCAGGAAGTGGGTAAAATCTTCCGGGGCTGAAGCGGTTAATTTACAGAGAGTTTCTTTTACTTCCTGTTTGTCTGTGGGATGAGAAGTGAAGGGAAAACTCCACGATGGTAGACAGCAGGCGAAGAAAATCTGACTGAGGTATAACCTTCCCTTACTCATACTTCCCAACTTTTTGAGATGGGAAGGAGGGACACCTATTAGCAAAAGTATGTAGTTATAGGTCACACACCCTTGCTACGCCCCCTTAAGGCCGGCTTCACACTGGGGCGGTGCGGGCAGCGACGGTAAAGCAGCGCTATATTTAGCGCTGCTTTACCGTCGTTTTAGCCGCGGTATGCGGCCGCTAGCGGGGTGGTTTTAACCCCCGCTAGCGGCCGAAAAAGGGTTAAAACCCCCCACAAAGCGTCACTTTGCCGGCGGTATCCCCGCGGTATCCCCGTGGTGTCCCATTGATTTCAATGGGTAGGAGCGGTATAGGAGCGATGAATACACCGCTCCTTCACCGCTCCAAATATGCTGCTAGCAGGACTTTCACACTGGACTGAAAGGACCCGCTTTTTTCAGGAGCTACACAGGCGCTATTTTTAGCGCTGTAGCTTCTGAAAAACGCTCCAGTGTAAAAGCACCCTAAAGGAGATTTATACAAAAAAAATATTGGTTAAACCCACAAGTGCTTTTTTTTAACCACTACTATTCCTTTATACTGGCCTTTTTTAAATTTACAAATGCAGCAATTTAGAAATTGGATGAAAGGTTTAGCACTGGGAAACACTTTTTGAAAGATAAAAAGTGCATTTTATATACAACTATATAGATCAGACCAAAATGAGGGACAAATGAGGAGGAAAGAGGGACAGAGGGACTTTGTCCAAATCAGGGACAGTCCTCGAAATCAGGGACAGTTGGGAGCTATGCTTACTCTATCCAAAATGAAAAAAAGTTTTGCTTATAGTTCTATAGTTGCATGTATTATAGAGGCCTACACATCTGTCCAAAATGAGGGACAACTGAGGGATTTTGTTCCAAATTAGGGACAATTGGTAGGTACTGTATGTATATCTATATACATCAAGTGAGAATAGGCTTTTGTTACCCTCAAAGTCACTCAAATCTATTGCATTTGATTATAAAATGTTATTTCATTTTTTTTTTATCAATAAAGAAAAGCATTAGTGCAAAAAAAAAAAAAAGAAGCGGTATTGGTAATGCCAAGGTATGCATAATCTTACATCAGTATGCATTTGCACACATCTCACACAACTATACATTTGATGTAATTTATTTCAGCCACTGCTGTGTAAGCATACAGCCCCTTGTCTTGTGTAATTATGTCTACACAAAGATGCCCTGTCACTATTTAACAGCCAGCAGGGAAACAGAGCTTCATTACCATGCAGTGCAGTGTATAAATAGCCAGACTCTCATACAAAGCTTCTCTCACAAGGAGTCAGGCAACGTACACTGCTGTGTGTACACAAATAGTCCTTCACCATACAGAACAAGAGCACACGGCCCTCCCCTTCCTTAATGCATAAGTGTGCACTTTGTGTCAATCAATGCAGCCAACCCTGTCACAAAAGATACTTATAAATGTACTGCGCCTGCAAGGCGTCACATGCTAAGGTGTTTGAGTCAGTTTCTTTATATATCAAAATGCATTCAAACTGCAAAAAATACAGTCGTGATAAACAGTCGCTATTCTGGTTGTTTAGCAATCTGTACCACGGTAAACGCTTTGGTTATACATCGAGTAATCAGCATGTTAAAAGAGGACACATCTCCTTCCGCATCATTCTCATGAAAATGTGCTGTTTTCATCTAATGGCACAGCTGTTTAAGCCTTTTAATAATTCAATAAACAATCCTATCTGTTTCTGGAGAGACGGGGCTTCTAATATGCAAATCAGCAGATATCTTAAAGCAAACATCCAAAATAATTTATCTTTGCTGGTCCTGCTTTAAGATCATTGGGAGCCAGCAGAAGCTGTGCTGTGTCCGACCCCACCAATACATCATGCAGAATGAAAGACAAGGTGTAAGAAGGAGAGCTCCTATTGGTTCAAGGGAGCTCAGTATATGTTCCTTGTTCAGGTCAGCTCAGTTATGACATGTTGATTAGGGCCAGAGTCACACTGTTATGATACGTTAACATGCATTGTTTTAAAGGCATTATAACCCTTCCTATCTGCACCTTGTGTTGTTCACCTGCCTAAGATGTGCATTGATCATGTAGTTTTATGGTGTGTTTTGTTGCACAGCCTATAGTAAAGTAAATCTCCACATTCTGGTGTCAGAACTTTCTGTTTGTGTTCAAACATTAAAGGATATGTAAAGGTTAAAAAAAAAAAAAAAAAAGAAACAAACATGGCATACTTAGCTCCTCTGTGCAGTTGATTTTGCACAGAATGACCACAATCATCCTCTTCTGGGGTCCCTCAGCGGCGCTCCTGGCTCCTCCTCTTCACAAGTGAGCCGCTCTCCCTCAGGGCACTCGTGCGGGTGCGCATCTGTGTCCTTTTACTGCGTCCATTGACACAGACAGCAGGACTCGGCCCCCCACCCCCCCCCCCCCAATGGCTGTGCTGCTATCAATCTATCCAATCAGGACCCAAGACACTGGCTAAAGCTGGTGTACTCGTCCCCGTCGATGGAAAGACCGGGTTCAGGCAAGTAAAAAGGGGGGCTCTGGGGGCTGCTGCATCACAGGAGGTTTTTCCCCAAGGTGAAAAATCTTGAGGGTTTACAACCTCTTTAACCACTTCAATACCCGCCCATGTACATATGACGCCCACAAGGAGGATCTCCTATCCTGGGTGGGCGTCATATGATGTCCTCCCATTCCCGGCCGCCTAGGGGGCGCACGCGTGCCGCCGGCGGCGTCGCTCGGGACCCGGTACGCGTGCCCAGCGGCCGCGATGTCCACCGGGCACCCGCGATTGCCCGTTAAAACAACGGGACCGCGGCGTCGCTCGGGACCCGGTGCGCGTGCCCGGCGGCCGCGATGTCTGCCGGGCACCTGCGATTGCCCGTTAAAACAACGGGACCGTGGAGCTGTGTGTGTAAACACACAGCTCCACGTCCTGTCAGTGGCGAGGAGACCGATCATGTGTTCCCAGTACGGAGGAACACCGATCGGTCTCCTCCCCTTGAGAGTCCCCTCCCCCCACAGTTAGAATCATTACATTAGGGAACATATTAACCCCTGCAGCGCCCCCTAGTGTTAACCCCTTCCTGCCAGTCACATTTACACAGTAATCACTGCAATTTTATAGCAACGATTGCTGTGTAAGTGTGAATGGTCCCAAAAATGTGTCAAAAGTGTCCGAAGTGTCCGCCGCAATGTCGTAGTCACGAAAAAAAAAATCGCAGATTGCCGCCATTACTAGTAAAAAAAAAAAAATGCAATAAATCTATCCCCTATTTTGTAGACGCTGTAACTTTTGCGCAAACCGATCTATATACGCTTATTGCGATTTTTTTTACCAAAAATATGTAGAAGAATACGTATCGGCCTAAACTGAGGAAAAAAAAAGTTTAAAAAAAAAAAATGGGATATTTATTATAGCAAAAAGTAAAAAATATTACATTTTTTTTTCAAAATTGTCGCTCTTCTTTTATTTATAGCGCAAAAAATAAAAAAACCACAGAGGTGATCAAATACCACCAAAAGAAAGCTCTATTTGTGGGAAAAAAAGGACGTCAATTTTGTTTGGGTGTAACGTCGCACGACCGCGCAATTGTTAGTTAAAGCGACGCAGTGCCGAATCGCAAAAAGTGCTCTGGTAAGGAAGGGTGTAAAATGGCCCGGTGCTGAAGCGGTTAAGTATGCCACTGTCTGACCTCTGTCTGTAGTCTAATGCCCTGTACACACAATTGGATTTTCCGCCAACAAATGTTGGATGTGAGCTTGTTGACTGAAAGTCGGACCATATGTATGCTCCATCGAACATTTGTTGTCGGACTTTCCTGCCAACAATTGTTGGCTAGCAGGTTCTCAAATTTTCCGCCAACTAAACGTTGTTGTCGGAATTTCCGATCGTGTGTACACAAGTCCGATGCACAAAAGTTCACGCATGCTCAGAATCAAGCAGAAGGAGCCGCACTGGCTATTGAACTTACTTTTTCTAGGCTCGTCGTACGTCTTGTACGTCACCACGTTCACGTTCATAATTGTTGGCCAACATTTGTGTGACTGTGTGTATGCAAGACAAGTTGGAGCCAACAACCTTCGAACAAAATCCTTGATTTTGTTGTCGGAAAGTCCAATCGTGTGTACGGGGCATTAGAACTGACACTTCCTGTGCAATTAAACTATATATCCCACAATCTCTGGGTCTCTCAGTCTGGCACTGATGTAGGTGCAATAATTAGATCTGACAGACTTAAAGGGGGTTATTTAAGAAAGGCAAATCCACTTTGCACTGAAAGTGCACTTGGAAGTGCAGTCGCTGTAAATCTAAGGGGTAGATCTGAAATGAGTGGAAGCTCTGCTGATTTTATCATCCAGTCATGTGCAAGCTAAAATGCTGTTTTTTATTTTCCTTGCATGTCCCGCTTGGATCTACAGTGACTTTACTTCCAAGTGCACTTGCAGTGCAAAGTGGATTTTCCTTTAGTAAATAACCCCCAAAGTGTTACTAAACCCACAACCGTAAAATCAGTCGATATATGCAGTAAAACATGCTTGTTATACTCACTGTGGAACCTAAGGGGCTAGTCCTCTGCCTTGTGTAAAAAGGCTCTTTGATCCTGTATGCAAAGATCCTCTCCTTCTTGCATTGCCCCCAAAACATATCTGGATAAGACAGAGTTAGTGGAGTCAGTCTGCACATGCTCAGTTTGGTGTGTATTGCTAGAGAGTTTTTTTTTCTTGTGATCAGCACAGGGCCAATCAGCACTGTCCAGACAGAGGATCGCGGTCCTGCAGCCTGATAGGACAGTCAGTGCAGTATGACTACTCCTCCTACAAGCTTTAACTAGGCACTGATAGAAGTCACAAGACTGCTATATATACTGCTGATGAGAAAAGGTATTTAGCAGTTTAAAATTACTAAAATAATTGCATTTCCATGTTCTATGTACTGTGAGAGACCAGATATAGTGAAAGCAGGGTCCTGGGTTTAGTACCACTTTAAGCAGACAGAGCAATGAAGGTAAGAGGTGTGTTTTCATCACATTACCATATACACTTTGGTGAATACAGACAAGCTTGGTGAATGAATACATGGACATAGGGAGATCAATCAGCCATGACACTACAAACTGCAGCCATAACATGTGAGCCCATCCTTACAAGGTAAGGCAAACAAACCAAACAGGTAATTTACCTACACTAAGACCCCTTTTACACTGGGGCGTTTTTCAAGCATTTTTCAGGCGCTTTAGTGTTAAAAAAAGCGCTTGTAAAGCGCTTGAAAGAAGCCTCATCTGCAATCCCAATGTGAAAGCCCAAGTGCTTTCACACTGAGATCCCTTTCACACTGGGGCGTTTTTCAGGCGCTTTAGCTTTAAAAAAAAAAAACGCCTGAAAGAAGCCGCAACTGCAATCCCAATGTGAAAGCCTGAGTGCTTTCACACTGAGGCGCTGCGCTGGCAAGGCATCAAAAAGTCCTGCAAGCAGCTTCTTTGCAGCGCTTTTGGAGCGGTGAATACACCACTCCTAAAGCGCCCCTTCCCATTGGAATCAATGGGAAGCGCATGCAAAACGCCTAAAAAGCGCCTGCAAAGTGCTTTTGGCAGCAGCGCTTTTAACCTTTAAAATTTATTTGGCCACTAGCAGGGGTTAAAGGCGCCCCACAAGCGCTCGAAAAACGCTGGTAAAGCGCTGCTAGTTTAGGCGGCGCTTTACGAGCATTTTTCGGGCGCTGGCAGTGTGAAAGGGCTTTTAAAGCACTTAGGCTTTCACATTGGAATTGCAATTGAGCTTCTTTCAAGCGTTTTACAGGCGCTTTTTTTTTTACGCTAAAGCGCCTGAAAAACGCCTGAAAAACTTCCCCAGTGTGAAAGGGGTCTAATACTTAGTTAAAATAACAAATACAGTTGAAAGTGTACAGTGCCTTTAAGGCTGCCCATTCACTTTGAATAAGCTGTCAGTGCATTGCATTGCAGGTCTTAATGCACCTGCACTTTCAACACATTATACAAAAATAGATTACATCTGGCCTAAGCGTAGCGATATTCTGACACAGGTTTTAATTTAGTTTTAGTTCTTTTGCACATGCGTGATTTTTGGTCCTCTTTTACAGAGGCAAGGGGCAGTAAAAACAGGTGGATAAGCCACATATTTACCAGCCACCTAACAACATACAGTCGAAGGAGGCTATACACATGCATCACAGAAAATTTAGCATGGCTTGTTAATAGACTGAGTCAGGCAGCACTGCACCATAGGAACTGTAGTCCAGAGGAGAGAGACTCTACTGTAATCAAGAGCTTTTGAACTGTATTTCCCAGAAAGGGATTGCCAGGAGGCGGGAAGAGCTCCATTTTCTCAGGCTATACAGGACACAGCTTTATTTTGCTATGAGGGAGACTGAAGGGTGTCCCTGTCCCTGTCCAGTGTGAACCATCATTGCTGCATATTGGTGGGCCTGAGCAGGATCCAGAGCACTGAGTTTGTTGGTACCAACAGCCAAAGTCACCTGGGTGCAGAGCAGAGAGAAGAGTAATCGCTGTGTGTGACTGTATGGTGAGCTGTTATATCGTTTGAACTGGTGAACTGCTGTTGTGGGGATTTGCTGCTCGAGAGACTACCCCCTTTAGGAAATGACTATACAGCCATCTAGTAGCCTTGTTACTGCCTGCAGGCTTGAGTGGGCCTATTCTCATGGGCACCAAAGGTACAATTGGGCACCAACGCTAGCCGACTGAAGATTAAAACAAAATTCTAACCTTTTACAGCTATTACGCAGAGACCTTTACTTATTGCCTATGCCAAAGAGGTACCTCTCAGGGGACATTGCATCATATCCTTGCCATTCTCCTAGAGTGCACTTTAGACTAGTTATAGTAATATTATTCACATTGCAGTTAATGTGTATATTCACTGTTTATTATTGATCTTGCTTATTTATTAGTTGATTTCACTCGAGTGGTACAAAACTCTACCCTAAGTCATTTCAGCCTAGAGATCACATTATTTAATAGACTGTGTCTGAATATTTCCTCTGTGTGCTCATTTATGCTCAAACCCCTATTACTGTAACTCTAATGCCCCGTACACCCGGTCGGAAATTCCGACCACAAAATCCATCAGATTTTTTCCGACGTTTTTTGCCCGACACTGGTGTTACATACACATGGTCGGACAAAGTTGTCGGAAAATCCGATCATTCTGAATGTGGTGACGTTCGTTGCGTACGACGGAACTACGTAGAGGCTAGTAGCCAATAGCTTTCGTAATTTGATCTGAGCATGCGTGGCACTTTGTCCGTCGGAATTTTCTACACACGATCGGAAAAAGTCCGATCAGATTTTGTTGTCGGAAAATTTGAGATCCAGCTCTCAAACTTTGTCTGTCGGAAATTCCGACGGAAAAAGTCAGATGGAGCCCACACACGGCCGGATTTTCCGACAACATGGTCCGATCGGACATTTTCCATAGGAAAATCAGAAGGTGTGTATGGGGCATAACTCATACCAATACAATGAGTTACAGTAATCTACCACTAAACAGTCTTGTGTCTATTTCCTTAAACTAATTCACAGTCAATTTTCAGAGCTCACTAGACTGGAGTGTTCTTCCAAGATTTTGCATAGATAATGTACAATCATCCCAGATTAGTATACAGTAAAAAGGTTATTGGAGATTTGGGACTGTCTATGGTACATACACAAAAGAGAATAATTCCATAAAAATATGGTAAAATTGTTTGTTTTATTGACATAAAGATAAAAAGAAAAGAAAAAAATACAATGTTAGACTCTATGTACATCAGTATATGAATCATAGGGTTCAGAGGTACTACATACAGTTCCTAATGGAACACCTATATTGCCATACATTCAAAATACACAGGTCATGATACTTGTCCAGTCGCTCGACATGTTTCGCCTATAGAGGCTTCATCAGGAGACAAGGATAAAATATGTTTACAGATGAACGAGGATTTTTTGGAAACTTTTTCGTATTCTATGGTATGTATACAAAACAATATATTGGTTAATATATATAAAAGACAATTGATAATCATTAAAGCGTTATATATGCTGCATAGGATGTGCGGTGACAGGAATGTCTAGTGAAGTCAATTTACATATACATGGTTCCCTACCTCCAATATCATAGGGGTCATGAGCATGGCCAGGCTTCTAGATAGGGGTGCCGATGGTTGCACTGGAGCACCCCCCAGAAAAACGGGACCCGCGCAGGGACGTACCCAGCGACCACCACCAGAAATCGTGGCTGGGAAATTGTAGGGGGAGAGAGAAATCCTATTCCTTTTCCAATGAAATGTTTATAGGGCCTGTGGGGTACAAATGTACTTATTAACCACAATTGTATTCAGATAAGCCATAATCATGCGTACGGTAGGCAAGTAGTGTGACCATGCCCAGTGTCAATTGTCAGGCTTTACCTACCTCTACGAAAGCTTGTAAAAATCTGTATTGTAAGAGGCTCGGGTCGGTCAGCCCCCCAGACAGCAAAAACCGAATGGGGGAAAGCGAGCGGGAACTGCTGGATCAATTTCTGAAAAATAGCAAAGCAAAAGAAAAGAGACCCCAATAAAAAATGTATAGGAACCATATCCAGTACATTTCATGGATCCCCAAAAGATAGAGGGGTTATGATCCCCTACCTTATCATAAAGTATATATGGCGTCAGAGCGTATCATATTTGATGGCTGGTCAACCCATATACTGCCTCTCAGCAGGGGCTAGATAAGTCATCCGATGCCTATGAAAAAGACATTAAGGATAATTGTAATGGTTTCCTATAATTAAGAGTTCAATAATTAAGAGTTCAATAATTAAGAGTTCAATTAAGAGTTCAAAGAATTCTTTGAAAAATATAGATCTAATAGGATAGTACCCTGGGGACTTCGCATACAGATTTTCCCGAATATGAAAAAAGTAGAACCTGACATCAAAAATCTGTGGGAGGAGAACCTGCAAATATGCTCTTTGCAAATGATGAAAATTCTAAGCGAACAATATGATAAAGACATTGCTGAACTAGATCTTGAGTTCCTCAGGTGGCAGGAGGAGCATGCCAACTTGGGATCTCATATCTGTTTTTCAGAGAAAGAAAAGAATCTTAGGGAACACCTAACAAAGTACGCAACAAACTTAATTAAAACAAAAGAAAACAAATATCAACGTGATAAAAAAGCATACACTTACGAACAGGCGTACAAATGGAACCAAATAAATAAATATCCCGTGAGAAGAAGTAATATGAACCAGGACCTACAAATCCCTAGCTTGGACCTTGGAGAACTGGACACATCGTCCACCTCTTCAACATCCTTTGCCCCTATAGCCCTGCGGAAGGACAAATTACAACATGAAGGAGCAATACGTAAAAGGAAAAAAGAGAGTGAAACTAGTTTACAGAGCCGATCACGGTCAGACAAAGTGAGTAGCAAGGACAAAAAATCACGTTCTCAACAGAACAAAAACAACACTACATTGAATACAACATTATCAAACAGTACACTGAATCATTCTTTGGTATCACCTATTACCCCCACCAGGAATGTTGATTCAATCTCCCTGGTGGTGGGCCACCCACCACAGGGACAAGCCTGTGGAGGGACTAACTTGGACCCCCATGTGGAGGTGAAAACGGCTCCAATTTTTTCTAGTAATACGAGTGATCGTAAACGCAATTTGCCATTAATTACTCCAATGAAAAAAACTAGTCAGCCTTTAAAATAACGTGTCCCGGCTCCCCAGTTTTGGTGAGTCGGGACAAGTTTGACATTATTAATCTGTCTTCCTATCCTCTCTCAGACAATGAGACCAAGGTATTGCAGTTGGGTCTCACCTTCTGTCCCGATGAAAATGCAGACAAGTTTGAATTGGTCAAGGATCTTCATCTCTTTGCACGTCGCTTGATGTATAAAGTTATCTATGATAAAACATCATTTGATGCTCCTATTGGCGAACAGAACAACGCCAACATAGAAGGAGTTACGTTTGAGGATTTAAGGGCATTACAGGACCTGATGGATCTGTGGGACGAGAGCAATTACAAACCAAAATCAAAATCTTTTCCTGTCCTACAGGGGAACTCCAATATTTGGGCCTTTGTTATACAGGTCACAAAGGAAATAGAATCCACTAATTGGCAGACTGGACCTCAAACCAATCTGCCGAAGGAACTCAAAGAAGCATTGAAAACTCTAAAAACAAATAGCAATATTATAATCAAACCCTCAGACAAGGGAGGGAACTTGGTTATCTTAGATGTAGAGAACTATGAAAAAATGTGCTTAGACATAATATCAAACAAAACTTGGTATAGATCGGTACCAGCCTCACATGTAAATTACTATATGAATAAATATAAAAACATAATATTGAAGGCCCGTACAAATGGCACTATAGATGCCAAAACCTATGATTTTCTAGACATGACCTCATTTACCACTCCTACGTTTTATGCCTTGCCCAAGGTACACAAGAGTCTGACATCACCACCAGGCCGCCCCATAATTTCAGGGTGTGGGTCTCTGACGGAAAAAGCCAGCCAATTGGTTGATGAGTATCTGTACCCGCATGTAAAATGTTTATTTTCATATGTAAAAGACACCATAGAACTCTTGAAAAGCACAGACGGATTACAGATCCCTACAAATGCATGGCTTGTAGCCATTGACATAGAGGCCCTCTATAACTCGATCCCACATAAAAAGGGGATCGAGGTGATAGGGGAATTCTTGACAGAAAGAGACATTGATTCATGGAAATATAATGAGTTTGTATTAGAGCTACTCAGCTTTGTGTTGATGCATAACATATTTGTATTTAAACGCTCCCATTACCTCCAGGTACAGGGGGTCGCTATGGGGGCAAAATGTGCACCCTCATATGCGAACCTGTATCTGGGGGATGGGAGCGAGACCTATTCTCTGATGAGAACAAAAGCCTGTCGATTGGTCATATCTTATCATGGAGTCGTTACATTGATGACGTCCTCATGATATGGTCAGGATCGAAGGAGGACCTTATTGTATTCCTGGACGAATTACAAAATAATGAATACAATAGAAAAGCCTCAGCAGGCAACAGTATGCTGCATGCCAGCAGCTCCCACCCTGAGAAATTAATCAAAAGCATCCCTTATAGCCAATTTCTAAGGATAAAGCGAAATTGCACGCACCTTGATGACTTTCAACGAGAGGCGAATCTTTTGCGCGAACGCCTCCTACTGCGAGGATACAGTAAAACATGCCTCAGGAAAGCCTATAATCAGGTAGTGGATATGAATAGACAACTCTTACTATACAAACCTAGACGGGCCAAGACCCAGGAGAGCACAAGAGTAGTTACTAAATACAACCGACAACATAAAAAGGTACGTAACATATATAAAAAATTTTGGTATTTATTGTCCACTGATGAAAAAATATCCAAGTATATTAAACCATACCCAAAGATTACATACAAAAGATCACGTTCATTACGTGACACCTTGGTAAGCAGTCATTATTCGAGTGATCAGAACGATAAAAAACAAGCTCCAGGTACATACAAATGCGGCAAATGTAAATTCTGCCGCTTCATCTTGGAGGGCAAAAACATAGACCTGCCAGATGGTAGAACATGGACTCCAAAACATCGCACTAATTGCCAATCAGTAGGATCAGTATATTTGATGAAATGCCTATGTGGAGCATTCTATGTGGGAAAAACAAAACGCCCCCTATTCTGTCGCATGAGAGATCATGTATCACTAATCTGTAAACGTAAAATGGAGACACCAATTAGCCGTCATGTAGGCTTATATCACAATTTTGATCTTAAATTTATTGGTTTCTATAGCCTTGAGCACCTCCCCCAACAGGAACGAGGGGGTGACTTAGACAAAAAACTTTTACAGATCGAAACTAGATGGATCTATTTGTTGAGGGCTACCCGGCATCCGGGCCTCAACGAAGGAATCAGTTTTAAACCTTTCCTTTAAATGTGTGGTCTTTTAAGCCTTACCTTCGGCTTCTCACTCCCTCGCCAGTTGTGGTCCTCCTTCCCTCCTTCCCTCCCTTTCTCTTCCCTTCCCCAATCCCCTTCCTCCCCTTCCCCATCCCTTCCCTTCCCATGTTTTCCCTCCCTTTTCCCGCCCCCCTCTCCCTATCAGCACTAGTAGTTGAGCACCGCTAGGCCTCATACGTGGGCCATATAGGGCCCGAATCTTGTGTGTGCTGAGACGTGCTTGTTCTTGTAACATTTCGCCCCCCCTACCCCTTCTCTACAAGCTCATATCGGTCCCGATGGCGATCGCCCCAGGGTTTTGGGGAATTGTATGGACCGCTCCGGTGGCGTGGCGTGGTTGGTTATGTCCACCCTAGGGTGGTCTTCTGCCCGCCACGCCTCCGAGTCGGGGATCGGCCGCCAGCCCTGATCCGGCCACCAAGTTTGAGGTCTCCACCTACGGGGCCCTGTCATGCCCTATCAGCTGACAGCACAGCTTGGCTACTGTCAGCAGGGCATGTCAGGTCAGTCCCACTTGAACTGTGTACCGGAGGCGAAGAACAGATTTGGCGCCACGGGGGAGACTATTTAAACCCAGTCTGACGCTGTGTCAGACTGAGGTGGACGTGAGGCTCGGGACGCTCTGGGAACGATCTCAAACAGGTAGATTGACTCAACTAAACTTTTTGATTGGTGGACATTTTGCCCACCGTAAATTATAGGAAACCATTACAATTATCCTTAATGTCTTTTTCATAGGCATCGGATGACTTATCTAGCCCCTGCTGAGGGGCAGTATATGGGTTGACCAGCCATCAAATATGATACGCTCTGACGCCATATATACTTTATGATAAGGTAGGGGATCATAACCCCTCTATCTTTTGGGGATCCATGAAATGTACTGGATATGGTTCCTATACATTTTTTATTGGGGTCTCTTTTCTTTTGCTTTGCTATTTTTCAGAAATTGATCCAGCAGTTCCCGCTCGCTTTCCCCCATTCGGTTTTTGCTGTCTGGGGGGCTGACCGACCCGAGCCTCTTACAAGCCTGACAATTGACACTGGGCATGGTCACACTACTTGCCTACCGTACGCATGATTATGGCTTATCTGAATACAATCGTGGTTAATAAGTACATTTGTACCCCACAGGCCCTATAAACATTTCATTGGAAAAGGAATAGGATTTCTCTCTCCCCCTACAATTTCCCAGCCACGATTTCTGGTGGTGGTCGCTGGGTACGTCCCTGCGCGGGTCCCGTTTTTCTGGGGGGTGCTCCAGTGCATATATAACGCTTTAATGATTATCAATTGTCTTTTATATATATTAACCAATATATTGTTTTGTATACATACCATAGAATACGAAAAAGTTTCCAAAAAATCCTCGTTCATCTGTAAACATATCTTATCCTTGTCTCCTGATGAAGCCTCTATAGGCGAAACATGTCGAGCGACTGGACAAGTATCATGACCTGTGTATTTTGAATGTATGGCAATATAGGTGTTCCATTAGGAACTGTATGTAGTACCTCTGAACCCTATGATTCATATACTGATGTACATAGAGTCTAACATTGTATTTTTTTCTTTTCTTTTTATCTTTATGTCATTTGTGTATGTACCATAGACAGTCCCAAATCTCCAATAACCTTTTTACCTAATTCACAGTCAAGTTAAAGGTATCCAGACCTGTGTTCCATTAAGCGTGTGCAGTAACTTTTACCCAACTAGGTGTGCCAGAGAGGCTAAGGTGGTTGTTGGAGTGGAGGCGAAGAACAGAGAACCCAAATTACCAAGCAGCTCCTTGGGGGGTTAGTGCTACACAACAATGTTTCTCAACTCCAGTCCTCAAGTACCCCCAAAAAAAAAAAACGGCTGTGGCAATTACTAAGGCATTAAAACTGATCAAACCACCTGTGCAAAAAAATGGAAAGCATGAACACATGACCTGTTGGAGGTACTTGAGGACTGGAGTTGAGACATATTACTACACAACACCAAAATGGGCTGCTCTAAAGCAGCTTGCTCCAACACACAAAACCATGTGCTTTAACACATGCACACGTGAAAGGAAGCCTTAAAGATCAAACTGTACGACGTTTACTTATTTTAGTATACTTTTAAATTCAACCAAATAATTACTGTCACTTTATTAATCAGCAAGTCTACTCAGTATACCTAATCTCACATTTTGGAGTGAGTAGGACATTCAGAATGCCTTTTGGAGGGACTATAGCCTCCTGTCTATCATTTTGTGCTGCCCAAACTTTGCTCAGACCAAAGTGCATAACTTTGAGTATACTGTGTTGACTTTGGTATGTGGCTGGTATGTGGCTGGTATGTGAAGTTTTTATTTCAACTGACTGAAAAGTCAGCATAGAGGTTAAAGTGATTGTAAATGATCGTTTTTTTTTTTTTTTTTTTTAAATAACAAACATGTCATACTTACCTCCACTGTGCAGCTCGTTTTGCACAGAGTGGCCCTAACATCCTCTTCTGGGGTCCCCCGGCAGCTCTCGCAGCTCCTCCCCACATCAGATAACTCCCTAGGAGAAGCGCTCTCCCAAGGGGGTTAACTTACGCTCCTGAGTCCAGCATTTGCATCCACAGACACTAATGCTGGACTCAGCCCCGCCCCCCCATGGCACCCGCGTCATTGGATTTGATTGACAGCAGCAGGAGTCAATGGCTGCGCTGCTATCAATCTAGCTAATCAGGACATGTGACACCGGCTAGAGCTGGTGTGCTCGACCCTGGCGTGAGAAAAAGAGGGTTCAGGTAAGTAAAACAGGGGCACTGGGGGGCTGCTGTACTGCAAGAGGTTTTTCACCTCAATGCATAGAATGCATTGAAGTGAAAAAACACAAAGGTTTACAACCCCTTTAAAGCACCAAAAGTACAGCAGGCAGGACTTTTTCTCAAGGCACTGTATATAATGCATTAGTGTAAATCCAACCAAAAACAGAATATTTCTCCTTTCCTTGTATTGTGCTGTGTTTGAAAATGCCTTTAGCCTGGAACAGTGCCTTGAATTATTTGTCTTGGAATGATCAGGGCTGTGTAGAGTCATAGGTTTGGATGACAGTACTGTATGTGGTTGCTATTCTAAATGCCAGGATTAAAAATATGTGAAGGTGGTAGACAACAAATTGTCTGTATTTACAGTATATGCTAAAAAAAAAAATGATCTGAGAGAAACACCCCTCTCTTACACTTTTAAAGCCTAATGCCGCGTACACACGAAGGGACTATCCCGCGGGATTATCCGCTGGACCGAAGTCCAGCGGATAATCCCCTCGTGTGTGGGCGCCGGCGGACTTTTTTTGGCCAAAGTACGGCGGACTAAAGTTTCAGGTTTTGTTTTCAAATTATCCGCTGGACTTGGCAGTCCAGCGGATAATCCGGTCGTGTGTAGTATGGTCCGGCGTACCAAAAAGGACGCATGCTCAGTAGCAAGTATTTTTCTAGTATTTTTCGTTTTCTAGTCCCGTCGTACGTGCTGTACGTCATCGCGTGAACCGTCGGACTCTTTGCGTGATCGTGTGTGGTCAAGTCCGTTCGCTTTTTAGTCCGGCGTACCCAGCTGGAAAGTCCAGCGGATTGTCCGCTGGACTTAGGTCCGCCGGGAAAAGTCCGTACGTGTGTACGCGGCATAAGGACAGCCACTACCTACTATTAAGTTTATTAGCCAGAAAAGCCTCTTCTCTGGCCAACTTTGATGTATTTTTACTTTGCTACTAGGAATTTACTTCCTCTGACTACATAGCTATACTCCACCAACTGCCAACCACATCCAGGAAAAATGTCTTATGCCGTGTACACACGGTCAGACTTTCCGGCAGAAAAAGTCAGATGGGAGCTTTTCATCGGACATTCCGAACGTGTGTATGCCCTATCGGACTGTTTCTGCCGGCATTTCCGACGGACTTAGATATAGAACATGTTCTAAATCTTTCCGTCGGAAATGCCGATGGAGCTTAGTCCGTTGGCAAGTCCGGCCGTGTGTACGCGGCATTACTGACTGCTGAGGCCTCTGTCTTCTTGGACAAACTGGTTTAGCCATGAAGTTAGGAAGGGTCAGGTCCTAGCAACACAAATTTATTTAAATGAGAGAAGGGCACACCCTTTAGATATAACCTAACGTTATTAACAAGCAGTAAATACGTTTTAAAGCAAGCACTCACTGACCTCTGTGGCTGTGGGCACTGTGGATCAGTTTCTATATAGAAATTACAGTAGAACCTCTAAAGTCATCCATGTCATTCTTTTAGCAGCTTGACTCTCCATGATACCCCTTCCAGCAGTGATTTGGCAGCCTTGAACCTCCTAATCTCTAATGGAATTGCAGAGCAGGTGCTCTGGTAAGGGTGGTGGGGGAAGCAGGGCGAGTTGATAAGAACGTCTGCTGTCAAATGTGAGGATGAATTGATTGAGCTATAGAGGTCAGTGGGGGCTTGATTTAAAGACCATTTGTTGCTCGTTAATACTATTTAAAAAATTAAATGTCTATAGCTTATAGACAGGTTAATTTTAACGAAATGTCCTGAATCCTGTGGGACATTATATTCATTTTCACAATGTATTTCAATTATTTCTAGCCTACTCCTATAACTTTGGAATGAAATTTGTAGAGGAGATTTTTCAAGTAAGTTTATGTTGTATTGTCAAAAATAACTATTGTTTGTATTACTATCACAATGCTAATGTGAATGTATATGGTTTAACCACTGATTACCTTTAGGTATTTTTTCATTTTTAACCCCTTCTATTTTACTGTATATGTTTGTTTCAATATTATTTTTTTCTGTAAACATTTTCTGCACTAAGTCTCTTTTTTTCATTAAAACAAAATTTTAAAATAGCCAAGATGAATCTCTAAGTCCCCTTTCAGACCTGAGCAATTTTCTGCTTGAAGCTCTAAAACGCTCAACAAGCCAAATCCCAAATCACATATGAGCATTCTGTCACCTGAAGAAAACAGCTGTCATTCAAAAAAAGTACATGAGCTTCTTTTTGGCAGATTACAAGAATTTTTGGCCCCATAGACTTCAATATAAATGCCAAACTTGAGCGCTTTAGGAGCATTTTGTCGCTTGTTTTCTTCTCAAACAGCAGCTCTCTGCCCCTAATTTCCTCTCCCTCTCCTCCCCTAGTGCTTTCTACTGACAAAGCAAAAAGCCTGAAGCTGTAAAATGCTTGTAATACACTTCTAAAATAGTGATTTACAAATGCTTGCAAAAAGCTACAAAAACGCTTAAAAAAATGCACGAACAACATTAGTAATTTGCTATGCTCAGGTGTGAATGCTCCATTCCATCCTAGTTTATTTATAAATTCAAAAACCTGTGCCACTTTGAAACTATCGTAGTGTAACTTTTGTTACATTCCTGTCTGAGTGTGGCAGTGAGTGATATAGACATTTTAGTCAAAAATTGCAGCAGCAGATGCTATAAAGCAGTGGTGGTGATCTTGAAAATTATACAGGGCCTCATTTTCGGCCCCTGACCCAACCAGAGGGTGTTGCAATAGCAGCTAACTTTTTTTGTGAAAACACATTGCACCCATCTAGACAGTCCATTTGTCAGCTATAATCCACCTCAACACCTGAAAATTTGAATCCTGCTGTATTTTTTACTGAAGCACACACTTGGAGACAGAGACAAGTGGAAGTAAAATAAGCCCATCCTTGTTATCAGTGGGAGTAATAGCTCAGCATTGTTGTCACTGGCCCCAATAATAATCTCCTGCATTGGTATCAGTGGGCATAATAATAGCCCCTTTATTGATGTCAGTGGACTCCAATAATAACCTCCAGCGATAGATACAGTGACCACAATAACACCCACATTGGTGGTTAGTGTTATGCTATTTAAACCCCTCTTCATTTGTAGTTAGTGGTAATGATGTAACCCCTCATCTCTCAACCCCTTCCTGAATTGATGGACAGGTTTATTTAACTTCCTCCACACATGGTCAGTGGCAATATTACTTAACCACCACATACACAAACAATGGTGGTCAGTGGCTGTATAACCTAAAACTTCCCCCCTCCATTGGTGGTTAGTGGCATTTTTGTATATTTGCATATTTTGTTCCCCCTCTCTCTTTGCATGTTTGCTTTTAGTTAACGTAAGAGGGTACTTACTTCACTAACCACAAATGTATGAACAAACACAAGAACATAAACTGTACTGGATTTGGATTTTCTAGGGGTTACTGAATATGTCACTGGGCGCACTGGATCCGGTTTGGCAGCACTCCATAAAACAGGGACTCCCTTCAGGAAAAGGGCAAAGGACCCACACACATACCATTCAATAAGAGTTCCAAACAAACTTCCAAAAGTCCAAGGTAATTTAATGATAAAATGGATTCATAGCAGAATAGTGCCAACATGTCTCTGGGGACCAAACAAATACAAATAAATAAAAAAACTATGAAAATAAAATCCAAAAGGGTATATACCCATTTATATGTAATATCTGATTTCAGTAAACAGCAGACTCAAAGATAACAATATCCTACATACCGACAACAGAAGTCACATAACTCAAAGCAGAACTTCACTCCAAAGGCAAAGTTATGCTTTATGTTCTCCTCCCCTCTACCACATTTGGCAGATTCTAATTTTTTAGAAGGGTCTGGTACCTAGTTTTGAAATCTACCCACTCCCACAATACCTAATGATAGCGCACATCTCAAATTAAACTGGGATTGCCAGAATGCACAGAGCCCTGCTTCTGCAGGGAGTAAAAACCGGCACATTGCCTAGTAAAAATAGCACATAGTACAATCAGTAAACACTATTAGGCACACAGTTAATCCCTTGATTGTCCCTAAATGTCAATCCCACTCCCAGCCAGTGTCATTAGTACAGTGACAGTGTATATTATTAGTACTGATCACTGTATTAGGGTCACTGGTGATGTCAGTTTTTTTTTTTTTTTTTTTAACCAGACATGTAGCAGAATACGTTTTGTCCTAAATTTATGAAGAAGATTTTTTTTATGAAAGTTTTTTATTGGATATGGTTTATAACAAAGTAAAAAAAAAATATTTTTTCCAAAATTTGGCTTTTTTTGTCTTTATCGCAAAAAAAAACAGTGGTGATCAAATACCAGCAAAAGAATGCTCAATTTGTGTGAACTGCTGCTGGCTGACGCGTTTCGAAGGTATACCTTCTTCCTCAGAGCCTCTGAGGAGGGCTCTGAGGAAGAAGGTATACCTTCGAAACGCGTCAGCCAGCAGCGGTTCGTATGTCCTTTCTTCAGGACCTGGAGACAGCTATCAGTGGACAGACTGCCACAAGTCAAAGACTGCTATAAGCGTGATTTTCTTTCTACCTTTGTGAGTAGTTTTTAATTATATATATTTTTTAAATGTAACAAAGGATAATGCACAAGGCTTGTGCGCCCTCTCTTTTAATTTTTTTCAGAAAATGCCCCTGACCTGAGCTCATCATTGCGCATCCATTCATGTGACATCACAGCAGAACTGCACCCTTCCTCATCACAAGAGCTGACGATTGAAGTTAGAGAACCATACAATGTTTCCCATCTTTTACAATGTGTGGGGGCACAGTGCCTCCCCCTCAGTGCAGCATGGGAAAGTCTGAGATTGGAATGCATTTTTTGTCTCACTGACACTTCCCTGTGCTGCTCTGCTGATAGGGAGGGAGTTGCGTGCCGGCAAAAGAGGCTTTGTGTGCCGGGGGTTGCCTACCCCTGGTCTAGAACATCAAATATACTCTTTATGGCTACAGCATAGACACATATGAGAGCACAAAAAATTTAATGAGTATAATCATTGTATAAATGTGCACTAAATAGAGATACATTTGTAACTCTTCCAGCATTTTATAAAAGAAGTGAAAGCTTACCTTAAGATTTCTTAAGAGGGCCCTCCTGAAACTTTCCAAGCAGTAAATCAAAGGTACAATGCCTTCTAGTGTTTTGATTCAGAGGCTGATACACATTAAAGCGGAGTTCTGCTTAAAAAAAATTGAAAGTCAGCAGCTACAAATACTGCAGCTGCTGACTTTTATTAATCGGACACTTACCTGTCCCAGGGTCCAGCGATGCGGGCATACGAAGCCCCGCTCCTCTCCCCCTCCTCTTTGCAGCACCGGCATTGTAACTGTGGGTGCCCAGCTGTGACTTCACAGCCAGGCACCCCCTGCGCAAGCCGCGCAGCGCCTGGCCGGGCAATCATCTGGGACCTGTGACGTGTCCCAGATGATTGCCGAGAGGGAGGGGGGAGAAGTGATCTCCCTTCTGGTGCCGCGGTGCTCCGGGAGGAAGTGGGAGCTGGAATCCTCTGAAAAGAGGGTACCGCCCCCCCCCCCCCCCCAAAAAAAATGACATGCCAAATGTGGCATGTCAGGGGGTCATCTCCCTTAAAGGGGAAGTTCCATTTTTGGCTGGAACTCTGCTTTAACCTCTTAATTTCCACTCTGATTTCTTGCCAGTGATATACTGTATTTTTTCTTTCACATTTCCTATCAGTGCTGTTTTATTTGCTATCTGTCCATTTAAGCACAGTCAGAATTCTTTGTTTTGAAGCCCTGATGAAGGGGGGGGGGTATGTTTGGCCCCCAAAATGTGTTATATTTATTTTGCTCTGAATCAATATTGTTGTTAACGTCAGGGCTCAACATATCCCAGACGCCAGGTTGCCATGGTGACTAGACATTGTGTCCTTGCGCCTGGACTTTTGTCAGCCCATTCACTGTTGCAGTGATGCACAATTTATATCACCCAAAGCCCAGGACATGCACTTCTGGGTGCTGGGCAGGTAATTTTTTTTACACTTAGCCCTGCTGTGGATAAGCAGCAGGGCTCACTTGTCAGGTGGAAGCATTCAGTGATTCTGCTGCCACCTGATTGCTTCCACACATGCGGGTAAAGTTCCCCCTGCACGTGCGCTCCCCCTGCATAATGTATCTATATATATATATATATATATATATATATATATATATATCAATGTTGTAAATAACATGCTCTTTACCAAGGTGCTTATTGTCTCAACACTTTCTGGTTGCTAAAAAGTCCCCAACTGTTTTAGCAAAGTTCTTATTTGAACCACTTGTGGGACTGCTGGAGAAACTTGAAGTAGACAGACACACACCGCAACGGGATACCAATCATGTACTTCTTTATTGTGGTGCAGACAAAGTACAGGAATCCACAGATAAGGTTAAAGGTTAACGTCTTTCAGACATCCTTGTGCTTAATCATAATCAATCAGATGGGGCTACTGTTAGAAATCACCACCCTCCAAGACAATATTTTCACCAAAATATACACTACAATCATTATTAGCAGACACAGAAGACACAGTTTACCATGCTCAGTTATCAATGGACACAGGAGTGATCATTACTGAGTGCTTTCCCTACTCTAATTTCTGACAGCTGACATCCCCCTGTGTACCCGCAGTGGCCAGCGAGAGAGAAAAGCCAGCAGCATTGGCGGGGGGGGGGGGGGGGGGTGATATCAGATGTAAGCAGGACAGGGTGGGAGATCAGTGCAATGGGGCAATTACAGGAACAATACACTGTGTGTCTCTCTCCAGCACCTGAATGCTGGCTGGAGGGGGAGAAACCAGCTTTCAGCTGCAGGAAGAGCAGCACAGTGCATCGTTCCTGTAATCGCCCAACCCCCCATGCCCTGATAACCCTTCCCTGTCCAGGCCCCACTGTGTGCCTGGGCCCCCTACAGGAGGACTGGTGCCTCCCCCCCCTTCCCCATTTTGCCAGCCTTGCGCAAAGGCAAAGCAACATTTTTTACAGTAATCTGTATTTGAAAGCATAACTACCTTCTCAAATCTCTCCTGATGTTTGGTAAGCCAAGCTACTTTACTAAATCCATCATGCAATACAGTCATAAAAATGTGTTTTTTTGTAAATGTATGAGTTGTTGAAAGTGCTCTTTTCTTTGCTGTTGACACAATTCTGTGCTGCTGCCTGTTTATATTGTGGAAACTAAAGAAAACTGGACTATATTTTTTTGTATTATTTTTTTTAACATTCTTATTTATTTTTCATGTTCCTATCCAAGTTGAACTTGTAGTAATTGTGTATATAACTAAAAGTATTACAGAGGTCACTTCTAGCTGGAGTAATTTTCATGGTTGACATACTCCATTGTTGCACTTTTGAAAAATGTATTTTTTTTTTTTTTTAAGTTCTTGATGTTAAATTTCAGCTGATTTAATTTGCACTGCACGTTATGTCTTTTTGATTTAATAAAAAAACAAAAATACTTTTGTACTCGTGGTGTATAATGCCACATTTCTGTGTGTCCACTGCTGGTGGAATAGTGCCAACTTTCTGTGGGTGGAATTAGGCTCTCGTGGGTGGAATGCCCCTTTTCTGAGGGTTTGAATAGGCCCCTCTTTCTGGTACTGCACTGTTTACCGCCACTTAAAGGGTGGTGTTAAAAATCGCACCTTTTTGTAGTTCCTGCTTCATTTGTGAATTGGATTTAACGAATTACTGCACAACTTTTTGCGATAGTTGCGACAATTTTTTTCCCCCGTTGTTTACTGCAAAATCTTTATTTTTAATTTGTTTCATTAATTGGACTTTATTTACCACATGCAATAATTTATGCAAATGCGTAACATGATACCCTTACCGTATGCGGTTAGTAAATTGACCCCATAGGCTGTTATAAGCATTTTTTGGCAGGTGCATTTTCTGGCTGGAAATAAAACCCAGAACCAGTGGGTTTTCAGAGGAATTTTTCAGCTGTAAAAAAGTTATAACTCTGATAAAAGATTAAAAACGCGCCTATTCAGCATTTATCAGTGTTTTAGAGCCATAGGCTTTTGTGGCAGTATAGTTTTGCTAAAAATGCTAGTGCATTTACAGCTAACGCTACTGGCGTTTTTATAGAGTCCAGTGTGCATGAGGCCATAGGATAACATGCTGGGGAGTTTACTGGCTGTACAAAAAATGGCTCAAGCCAAAAACAGCTGCTGTAAAATTGTCCAGTGTGCATGAGGCAGAGTTTTTCAGCTGTAAAAACACTCTAATGGCACACATACACACGATCTAAAAATTGGATGAAAAATACCTCTTTCGAAGCGATCGTACGATAATCGGATCATTAGCGCAGAGCTTTCGAGAGCCGATCATGACAGTTCATCCGATATTATCCGATCGGACAAGCAGGAAAATATTTCTTGTACGATACCAGATCATACAATTTTCGTTTAATCAGTACAGTTGTCATCAATACACTACAACACGTGACATCACTTCCGATTTTTTAATGTCATAACTTTAGTAACCACTCCATTTGATACACGACTAGCATGCAAAAAAAAAAAAAAAAAAAAACGCAAGATCTGTGGTCCGATTTTTGGATCGTGTGTACGGGCCATAACTCTGCTAAAAACCTAAAAATGCTTAAAAACTTGGCTATTCTGTGTTTATCAGCCTTTTTGAGCCATAATCTTTTGTGGGAGTATAGTTTTGCTAGTACAGTTGTCGTCCGAAAATACAATAGAAATACACTACACATGACATCACTTCCATTTTTCTATTCTGTCGTACAAGAATTTTAGGCACTTTAGTGACCTCTTTATTTTTGATATGAGACTAGCATGCAAAAAATTAATAAAAAAATGGACGCACTGTCATTTGATTTTTGGATCGTGTGTATGGGCCAAAACTTAAAAATGCTGAAAAACCTGGCTATTCTGCGTTTAGCAGTGTTTTTGAGTCCATGAGCTTTTGTGGGAGTATAGTTTTGCTATAAAAAAGGCCGCAGAACTCATTCTACAGCTACAGTAAAACCTTGGTTTGAGAGTAACTTGGTTTGAGAGCGTTATGCAAGACAAGCAAAATTTTGTAATAAATTTTGACTTGATAAACAAGCGATGTCTTGATATACAAGTAGTGTCATGTCACAACTCAGTATAAGGCTGGATTCACACCTATGCATTTTTAGTGCTTTTTGCAATTTTCAGATTTGCACTACAGTCCATTTAACATGGTTTCAGGCATAAAAGAGAAGAGTGGAGCCTCTAAGACTCGGTTCACACTGGGACGACTTGCCAGGCGACTTAGCCGCCTGACAAGTCGCGTTCCGTTCTGTATAATAGAACCGTTCTAATAGGAGCGACTTAAGTCGCTCCGACTTAGAAAAAGGTTCCTGTACTACTTTGAGAGCGACTTGAGGCGACTTGCATTGACTTCTATACAGAAGTCGTTTTGCAAATTGCCGCTGCTGTCGTGTGCAGGTTGCCTGAGGCCGTCGCGCTGCCTCAGTGTGAACCGACTCTAAGTGTAGCAATATGGCTACATTTAATGAAGGTACAACATTTAGCAACATATTGCTACACTAGGTGCTTCTCTTCTCTTTTATACTCTGGAGCTCCTGCTGGATTTGCTTCTAATCCCCTTGTAGAGGTTTCCATTTGGGGATGGACATTTTATGGTTACACAACCTGGTCACATGGCTATGATCTTTTTAGATGGACTATAAACTGAAGGATCTATGAATAAATGGTTGTGGAACGAATCATCGTCATTTCCATTATTTCTTATGGGGAAATTAGCTTTGATATACAAGTGTTTTTGATTACAAGCATGTTTCCGGAACTAATTATGCTCGCAATTCAAGGTTATACTGTACAGCTTTCTACAGCTAACACTATTGGCGTTTTTCTAACGACCAGTGTGCATGAGGCCTTAGGGACAGTATTATAGGCAGGTATTGTAGCTGTGCCTGCTATGAGCTTCGTTTCATGCAGAGAATACACATAAATGAGCCCTATACATGTATAAGAAACGTTTGTAGATGCAGGTGTACAGTAGACCTCCATTGACCCGAGTGTGTGAATAGAAGAAGCTGCATTCACCGTGTGAATGTAGCACGTTCACCCAGTGACCTTGTCCCTCATACACTGAGTCACATTCACCTCAGAGAAGAGACACGACTGGCGTAATGTGATTGGCTGTTGGGCCCACACCTCCCACAGCGCGTGTACAGCATTCCCTGAGAATACTACACCATGTACAGTGTAGAGCAGCCATACAGCATGTAGCCCGTGCCCTCCCTGCCATGTGCTCTGCTGACATAACTTCCTCCCGTCAGCTGACAGCCATCCACACACGCTGCACGGCGGCGCTCATCAGTGGGCTCAGGCTGCCCAGTTTCTCGGATCATGCAATCCGCGGCCGAGACGGATCACAGAGACGCTAGCTGGAGCTCGGCTGTGAGTGTTCGCTCAGGGGCGCCGCCTGCCTGCCGCTCCAGCTCCTTATCTTCACGCCGCCTGCTGCTGCAAATCCAGCTGCCGCCGCTGCTATAAGAGGAGCGTCTGTGGAGTCGCCTGGAAGTGCACGTCTCCTGTGTCCCCGTACAGACCCCCTCAGCTCTGTCAGTGTGGAGGAGCGCCATCGGCTCCCTTCTCCCCGGGATTACAAAGCATTGCCTGCCCTGTCCAAACCTCCCTCCCTCCCTCCAGCCGGCTCTCTGGGGGGCGCAGCGAGATGAACAGGTCGTGTCAGGGGGTTGGCTTGTACCTTCTATTATTACTGCTCCTTCCAGCTTGTCTGCTCCGGGTCCATGGTGAGTAGAGGGAGCCGGCCTGTCACCATTCATCAGGACTGCACGGCTACCAGGGGGTTAATCTGCTAGGAGGGGGTTAATCTAGGTGGGCCCCCGGGTGGTGGGATGGCACCCATTGCTGGCACGTTTGCCTTATCTCTTCCATGGCCTCTGTTTATAGGGGGGCTCCTACCCATCCATATTCATGTGTCTGTATACCGGCCTGACCCCACACTCTACTCCATTCATTATTTCATGTCTTTGTTATTGCTAAACAATGGAGCACGGACCGAGACTGGCTCCTCTCCTCCATCATATTTCAGAAAGAGAATGGGAGCAGATCGTAGGAAGTGAGGTGTTATGTTAATGGCTAATTGCAAGGGATCTGTTCAGCTGATGGATCAGATTAGCGGATACATCAGATATTGGTAACTAAAATGTTAAAGGGAAAAGGGATCTGTTACTGATCTGATGCATCTGCTCAAGTGCTAAATGGTAATTTTAAAGGGATCTGCTCAGTAGGCACATCAGATCACAGTAACGGAATAGATCCCTTTAAAGAGGAAGTAAACCATGATGGGTTTTACTTCCTGCAAAGTAAACTCCTAATGGGCTTGTTTGGGTTGCATACTAGCCCATTATGTTGCACTTGCCTGCAAACGAAGCCAGCGGTGTCATCACTGCTTAACCTCTCTTCCTTCTGGTGTTCTGACAAGAACTGTCCCCCCATTGGATAGTGAGAAAAGGAGACTCTGAAAGTGTCCAAAGATGAACGGCGCCTGCGCACTTGCTAGTACCCTCTGTCCTGAGTCCAGGTTCAAGCCCCACCATGTAAGTGGACATGCGGTAGATTATGTAAAGGAGCACTTAGTAACAGGGCCCCTCGCGGGCTCGCCACGCTTCAGGCACGGCCTCACTTCGCTCTGCAATTTTTTTTATTCTGACTATGCCCACTTGGCTGGTGGGGCTTGAACCTGGACTCAGTGTGCAGGCGCCGTTCATCTTCAGAGACTTTCGGCGTCCCCTTGTCCTCCGTACAGGGCAGACATTATCCGACTGGGGAACAGTATTCAACAGTACACCGGCTCTGACTGGCCAGAGTCATGTGATGTCACTCCCACGCGGGAGCCACCGGTCACGCCACAAGTTCCTTTTAGAAAGGGCATGACTGACCTTTCTTCAGTGTGCATACGTCTATGGTACATATCTCCTAAACCGTGCAGGTTTAGGTGATATTTCCAGTGAGTTGCCACCTCATCCCTTTAAACCCGAACACACATGAATTACACAGGTTCTGAGGCTAATTTAATGCAGCTAAGGCACCAAGTGAGTTTAATTACCACCTTAATCAGCCACAGAACCTGTGTAACTCATGTGTTAGGCTTGCCACCTCATCCCTTCAAACCCGATTTCCAGTACCTACAGGTAAGCCTTGTTATAGGCTTACCTGTAGGGGGGGGGGGGGGGGGGGAAGTGGTGTAACTAGGTTTACAGCCGCTTTAAAGTGGTTGTAAACCCTTACAAACCACTTTGGCCTACAGGTAAGCCTAGATTAAGGCTTACCTGTAGGTCCAATAAATATCTCCTAAACCTACATGGTTTAGGAGACATTTAGAAAAAAAATAGGCATCGCTGTCTACGGCGCATGCACCATAGACAGCGGCGCGCACTGAGCATGCCGAGATCACGGCGATATGCCGCTCTCGTGCGCGGGAGTGACGTCATCGCTGCTCCAGCGAATGACAGCGCTGGAGCAGCGAGACCCGGAAGTCACTCCGGGATTGATGGAGGAGGTCGTGGTCAACGGGGGCTTCGTTCTCAGGTAAGTTATTCATAATGAGCTAGTATGCTATGCATACTGGCTCTTTATGCCTTTGCCTTGCAGGTTTCGTTATTTTATTTTTTGGAGGCTTTACTTCCTCTTTAACACTTCAGTTATGATCTGATGTGCCTACTGAGCAGATCCCTTTAGCACTTCAGCAGATCACATTAACTGATCCCTCTCCTTACCCTTTAACCCCTCAGTTACTATGGTCTGATGTACCTATTGAGAGGATCCCCCTTCACTTTTATTTAGCAGATCAGTGGGACCCCTTTCTCACTGCCAGCAGGCCGCGTTAGCAGCACGTTTTTAACCCTTTCTTCGACCGCTAGTGGGGGTTAAAAGTTCCCGCTAGTGGCCGAAAAGCGCTGCTAAAATGCTAAAGCGTTTCTGAAACTAGCAGTGCTTTTCGGCCACTAGCGGAGCGCTTTTAACCCCCACTAGCGGTCAAAGAAAGGGTTAAATGTGCCGTAGAGCTTTGCAGGCGCTTCGGCAGCGGTGCCCATTCATTTCAATGGGCAGAGGCAGTGGAAGGAGCAGTGTATACACCACTCCAAAGATGCTGCTTGCAGGACTTTTTCTAATGTCCTGCAAGCGCACCAGCCCAGTGTGAAAGCACTCAGGTTTTCACACTGGGGCTGCAGGAGAGGTGTTTTACAGGTGCTATTTTTAGCCCTTTAGCACCTGAGAAACCCCTCAGTGTTAAAGGGGTCTAACAGGCTGGCCATACATTCTACAATTTTTTTCCTTTAGATTTACCAAAACATTATATTATGAGGTCATACCTTTACTTTCAATTTGTGTTCAACTAGACAGGCCCTTGCTCTACATAGTTGAAGGTAAATCTAAAGGAAATTGTATAATGTATGGCATAATTTAAAGGGATCAACTCAGTAGTTGCATTACTTCATAGTAACTGAAGCATTAAGGGGTCCCGAATGGGATTTATTCAGTACATCAGCGATAAGTGAAATGTTAAGGGGTAGCAAAAAGGATCTGTTCAGTAGATATTGGGACGTCTGCCTTTACACCACATGAACTTTAATGGCATCTTAGTCCGTAGGGTTCAATATTGAGTTGGCCCACCCTTTGCAGCTATAACAGCTTCAACTCTTCTGGGAAGACTTTCCACAAGATTTGTGAATGTTTGACCATTCTTCCAGAAGTGCATTTGTGAGGTCAGGTGCTGATGTTGGATAAGAAGGCCTGGCTTGCAGTTTCTGTGCTAATTCATCCCAAAGGCGTTCTACTGGGTTGAGGTCAGAACTCAGTGCAGGCCAGTCAAGTTCCTCCACCCCAAACTTGCTCCTCCAGGTCTTTGCACTGGTGCGCAGTTCTGTTGGAATAGGAAGGGGCCATCCCCAAACTGTTCCACATAGTTAGGAGAATTAAATTGTCCAAAATGTCTTGGTATGCTGACTCCTTATGAGTTCCCTTCACTGGAATGAAGGGGCATAGCCCAACACCTGAGAACCAACCCCACACCATGATTCCCCCCACCAAATTATTTGGACCAGTGCACAAAGCAAGGTCCATAAAGATATGGATGAGTGAGTTTGGGGTGGGGGAACTTGACTGGCCTGTACTAAGTTCTGACCTGACCTCAAACCGATGGAACACCTTTGGGATGAATTGGTGCAGAAACGGCAAGCCAGGCCTTCTCGTCCACATCAGTGCCTGACCTCACAAATGCACTTCTGGAATGGTCAAACATTCCCATAGACACACTCCTAAATCTTGTGGACAGCCTTCCCAGAAGAGTTGAAGCTACAAAGGGTGGGCTAACTCGACATTGAACCCTACAGACTAAGGCTGGGATGCCAGGTGTCCCAATACTTTTGGTAATGGTGTAAATTGGATCACAGGTAGGCTAAGTTTCCACTATTGTGAGATGAAAGCTGTGCGATTTTTGCCACAACTTGAAACTATGCCTGTGTATTGAGCTCTATGAACCTCAAGTGGGACTGAAGTGCAGGGACTACTTTGAAGTTGCTGCAACTTTAAGTCTCTCAGATATGAATGGTACTTATTGGAAATCATGGTGTATGACTTGTATGCGACTTGGGACTGCAAAGTCATGACAAGTCGCACTAGTGGAAACCTAGCCTAACTAGTATATGTCCGGGCTCTCCAGACTTTCTAAGCAAAGGGCCAGTTTACTGTCCTTCAAGCTTTAGAGGGTCCGGCCTGTGGCTAGTGGGTTCAACCCATTCAGTTTAAAATTAGGAAGGCAAAACATTTATGTATAGAGTTAATTTTTCTATAAAAAAAAAACTATTTTTTGTAAGAGAAACGGCAGTACACTGATCTCTTCCAGTGAATGGCTGGCTGTGCAGGGGGTGTCAGGAAAAATCTGATCATTGGAGGAGAGTAGGCTGAGTTCTCGGCACATCTAGAAAACTGACAATGTTGTGCTCTCATGCCTAGCATGTTCTTCTCTTTGATGGGAAAGACTGGGAAGAACACCAGGGATTTCATAAAGTAAGCAATATAAAGAGAAGCATACTTTTTCATACAAGTACATGGTACAGCAGGCACGTGTCAGGAATATGAAATGTTGGGTTAATAATCTTTGAGGATACATCAGATCACAGTAACTGAAGTGTGAAAGTGGTGCTAAACCCTCCAATATTTTACAGCATGGAGGCTGCCATCTTTGTATGATCTGCAGTAGCAATAGTGCTGCTCACAAGATCTGTTCTGAAACCAGCCATTGAAGGCAAAAGTAAATGTTAGTTAGTCCTGGCATGCCTTGAATTTTACTGTTTTGGGAAATGGGCTTAGTTCTGCTTTTTAAAGACGAGTTCCGGGGGGGGGGGGGGGTATTAATTCAGTAGCTATAAATACTGTATTTTAATAGGACCCTTGCCTGTCCAGGGACCCTGCGATGTCTGCACCCCAAGCCTTGCGGCTTCACAGACCATTTTCTGCTGTGCTTTCTGAATGGTGTGTTTTTTTTTTTTTCTTTTGCCACCTTTCAGTCCGATATTGGGTGCCGATATTAAAGTTTGGATGGCTGCTGGCTGGCATGTCCTCTGGTCCAGCCATTCCGTGGCGTGTACTATCTGAGGTGAGGGAGGTGGCAGCTTTTTTCTCTATGTGGGTAGAAGCAATGACTCGGTCAGACTGTTAGAATGTTTGCAGGCATGACATGTGCTGCACGCCTCCAAGCACTGGGCCTGCAGTGCAAAAACCTGAGTCCTGACTTCTACTTGGGCTGATGACAATAGAGGGCCCCAAAAAGATGGCGGCAGGTGGAGACCAATATTGGTATAATATCACCACCTTGTGCCATGCGGCAGCCAATGGTACTAGATGAAATGTCACTGACCCTTATCAATAAAGTTCATTTAAAAAAAAAAGTGAACAGTGTGCACCTCAATCAGTGCATCTGCACTGCAGTCATTCAGCCAGGTCACACTAGTGACTGTTGTAACACAGCAGCTGGTGTGAATGGAGTGAGAGTTGCCAAAACTATGGAATATGAAGGCAAAGACAAATCACTAACCCAATATCAAATTGGTCCACTGCACTATAAAGTTGGTGGCTCTAAACGATTGTAGTATCAGGTTGCAAAGTGTGTGGTGACCCTTTAAAAAGGGATCTGTTCAATGAATACAGAAGATCAGTTGAGCAGTCAGATTCTTTTGAAGTGTAATGCATAACAAAGGGGATTTTGTAGTAAGTGAAGTGTTAATGGGTAATGAAGGGGATTTATTCAGTTGATCATCAGATTAAAGTAAGTGGAAGTGTTTGAGGTGTATTGAAGGGGATCTGCTCCAAAGCGCTCCTCTTTATTGCTGGTGACTTTCTTCTGTCACTAGCACAGGCAGGAAAGTGGCATGCTTCTCAGTACTTTGTTTGGCTAGTTGTAGTAAAAGCTTCTATTTTAGTCCTAGGATCCAGCATGATCACACTGCTTCTATGTGGAATTATTGGCTGTCGACGAGAGTGACAGCCTCATGTGGTT